>JANJGN010000019.1:106106529-106706529 GCA_026770705.1 Isurus oxyrinchus | reverse complement strand
AAATCAATAAACCATTACGACAGCTGTTGAGACAAGGTCAACTGTGGTGCTGGAATGTGGACCAGCAAAATGCTTTTGACAAAATCAAAAATCTCCTAATTTCACCAGAAGTTCTAGCACACTATGATCCAGAGATGCCAACAACTGTAGCAGTGACACATCATCTACAGGCTCGGGCACAGCGCTGTTTCAAATTCAAAAAGCTGGACAAAGAGGACCAGTATATTACACCTTGAGATCTTTCATGGACAGAGAGAAGAGGTATGAAACTATTGAGAAAGAAGCATTAACAGCCACAAGGGCCTGCAGGAAGTTCCCTGATTGTCACTGGATTAAGGTTTAAAAGTGAAACCTACCACAAACCTTTGGTTACTTTTTTTAACCTAAAGGAAATTGCAAAAAAGTCACCTAGAATTCAGCACTTTATATTGAGCCTCATGGGATTCGATTCAGCTACTGAGTATGTTCAAGGGAGGTACCAGGCAACAGTAGATACATTATCAAGAATACCAGTGAAAGGAGTCAACAGCAAGATCTACTTCCCTTCCAATTGAGGAAGTGGAAACATATACTTCACTCATTATCAAACTCCAGCCACTGGAAAGAGATCACAATAAATTAAGCAAGAACTTCAAAAGGATGACAAGTGCATCAAAATTAAAGTGTTTTGTCAGAATGGATGGTCCTAACAGCCCAGTACTTCAACAATACTTCAAACAGAGAAAACGTCTCATAATCATAGATGATTTCTTAGCAGTTAATGACAGGTTAGTCATCCCTGAAACACTTTGGGGGAGATGGTGGCATAGTGATAATGTCACTGGACTAGCTCAAGGCTAATGCTCTGGGAACATGGCTTTGAATCGCACCGTGGCAACTGGTGGAAATTGAATTCATTTAATAATGAACTTTGCGCAGGAAAATGGTTTCATACATATGACTAGTTTGCCTAGATATCCTCAGTCAAATCGAAAAGCTGAAAGAGGAGTTCAAACAATCAAAGAATTGATGAAAAATGAACAAAGATATTCACTTAGCCCTTCGTAACTTCAGAACCTCATTGCTAAAAAATGGGTTCTCACCATCAGAACAATTGATGGGAAGACGTCTGTGAACACAACTTTCAGCTCTACAACAAACACTGCAGCCTAACATTACCTCAGGTGACCATGAGGAAGTTAGGAAAAGTTAGGAGCAACAAAGAGACAGCCAGCTCAGAATTTCAACTTCAAGCACAGCGCATGAGACTTGAAAATGCTACAGCCCAGGGAGAGAGTGTGGATACGAGATCAACAGAAAGAAGACATTGTCATAGAAAGAGCTCTACAACCGAGATCTTACGGAATTGAGACTGGCAGGGAAACATCGGAAGGAACCGAAGAGCCTTGATAACATTGGGAAGGAAACCAATGGAACCTTGGACATACTATTTAGATCCGGATGGAGACAAGGAAACAGCAATAAGTATAAACATGAAAACCACCCATATGGAAGACACTCATATCAAATGACAAGATAGTGCAGCTCATCCTCAAACTCAAAATGAATTCAGGACCAGATCAGGGAGATTGGTCAAGGCAACACAGAGACAAACCCTGTGAAGTCTGAGACTTTGGAGGGAGATGTATGGGTATGTATATAGTTGGTATAAAGACTTGGGGGGAGATGTAGAGTAAAGGGTTAACATCAGGAGAACCTGACACATTTTTTTAATTCATTCACTGGTTGTGGGCTTTGCTGGCTGGGCCAGCATTTATTGCCCTTGAGAAGGTGCTGGCGAGCTGCCTTCTTGAACCGCTGCAGTCCATTGCTGTAATTACTGATGTATCTGTGATGTAATGTCACATGACTAAGAGACTGGGACCTGATGGGAAGCAGAACCTCATGTAGAGTTACTGAGATGTATACAGATCTGTAAATAAACAAGAATGGTTTCTACGAATGACAGACAATCTGTGATAGCATTTTCAGGGTAACAGGCAAACCCTAAAGAAACCCCATCTAGACCCTGAACTCAAACAAAAAACAGTGATCATGAAAGGCACTACATAAAAACAAGTCTTTCTTTCTTTGAATGAATTTCTTTCTCAATGAATTTCGGGCTCGGCATGATGCTGAACTCTTCTTCCTCCACCTTCGTCTCCGGGCTCACTTCTTTGGGCAGGAGTCCTCTCCCCATTCAATGGATCCTTTCACCCACCTCCAATATTCCCCCTCCACCTGGACACCTCCCTCTGAATTCTTACCTTCTCTTGATCTTTTCATTGAGAACTGTCGGCGCGACATTAGTCGTCTCAATTTCTCTGCTCCTCTCACCCATTCTAACCTGTCTCTCTCTGAACTTACTGCACTTCATTCTCTCAGGTCCAACCCTGACATTGTCATCAAACCCGCTGACAAGGGTGGTGCTGTTGTTGTCTGGCGCACTGACCTCTACCTCGCGGAGGCTGAGCGTCAACTCGCAGACACTTCCTCCTACCTCTCCCTGGACCATGACTCCACCATTAAACATCAAGCCATTGTTTCCAGGATTGTCACTGACCTCACCTCCTCTGGGGATCTACCTCCCACAGCTTCCAACCTCATAGTCTCCCAACGTCGAACGGCCCGCTTCTATCTCCTACCCAAAATCCACAAACAGGACTGTCCTGGCAAACCGATCATGTCAGCCTGTTCCTGCCCCACAGAACTCATTTCTTGCTATCTTGACTCCATTCTCTCTCCCCTTGTCCAGTCCCTTCCCGCCTACATCCGTGATTCCTCTGACACCTTACGTCACATCAACAATTTCCAGTTCCCTGGCCCCAACTGCCTCCTCTTCACCATGGACGTCCAATCCCTCTACACCTCCATCCCCCACCAGGATGGTCTGAGGGCCCTTAGCTTCTTCCTCAAACAGAGGCCCGAACAATCCCCATCCACCACTACTCTCCTCCGTCTGGCTGAACTTGTTCTCACGTTGAACAATTTCTCCTTCAACTCCTCTCACTTCCTCCAAATAAAAGGTGTGGCTATGGGTACCCGCATGGGCCCCAGCTATGCCTGTCTCTTTATGGGGTATGTGGAACATTCCTTGTTGCAGTCCTACTCCGGCCCCCTCCCACAACTCTTTCTCTGGTACATCGATGATTACTTCGGTGCTGCTTCATGCTCTCGTCTAGACCTGGAAAAATTTATTAATTTTGCTTCCAATCTCCACCCCTCCATCATTTTCACATGGTCCATCTCTGACACTTCCCTTCCCTTCTTTGACCGCTCTGTTTCAATCTCTGGTGATAGACTGTCCACCAATATCCATTACAAACCCACCGACTCCCACAGCTACCTCGACTACAGCTCCTCACACCCCACTTCCTGTAAGGACTCCATCCCATTCTCTCAGTTCCTTCGCCTCCGTCACATCTGTTCTGATGATGCCACTTTCAAAAACAGTTCCTCTGACATGTCCTTCTTCTTCCTTAACCGAGGTTTTCCACCCATGGTGGTTGACAGGGCCCTCAACCGTGTCCAGCCCATCTCCCGTGCATCCGCCCTCACACCTTCTCCTCCCTCCCAGAAACACGATAGGGTCCCCCTTGTCCTCACTTATCACCCCACCAGCCTCTGCATTCAAAGGATCATCCTCTGCCATTTCCGCCAACTCCAGCATGATGCCACCACCAAACACATCTTCCCTTCACCCCCCCACTATCGGCATTCCACAGGGATCGTTCCCTCCGGGACACCCTGGTCCACTCCTCCATCACCCCCTACACCTCAACCCCCTCCAACAGCACCTTCCCATGCAACCGCAGAAGGTGTAACACCTGCCCCTTTACTTCCCCTCTCCTCACCGTCCAAAGGCCCAAACACTCCTTTCAAGTGAAGCAGCATTTCGCTTGCACTTCCGTCAATTTAGTCTGTGCATTCGCTGCTCCCAATGCGGTCTCCTCTACATTGGAGAGACCAAACGCAGACTGGGTGACTGTTTTGCAGAACACCTTCGGTCTGTCTGCAAGCATGACCCAGACCTCCCTGTCACTTGCCATTTTAACACTCCACCCTGCTCTCATGCCCACATGTCTGTCCTTGGCTTGCTGCATTGTTCCAGTGAAGCCCAACGCAAACTGGAGGAACAACACCTCATCTTCCGACTAGGCACTTTACAGCCTTCCGGACTGAATATTGAGTTCAACAATTTTAGATCATGAACTCTCTCCTCCATCCCCACCCCCTTTCTAATCCCCCTTTTTTCCAATAATTTATATAGATTTTTCTTTTCCCACCTATTCCCATTATTTTTAAATGTATTTCCATCCATTGTTTTATCTCTACCTTTTAGCCTATTTCAATCCCTTCCCCCACCCCATCCCCACTAGGGCTATCTGTACCTTGTTCATCCTGCTTTCTACCCTTAATGTCACCTATTAGCACATTCCTTAGATAATATCACCACCTTCAGCACCTCTTTGTCCTTTTGTCTATGACAGCTTTTGGTTATCTCCACCTATCACTGGCCCTCTATCCAGCTCTACCTGTCCCACCCTCCCTTAAACCAGCTTATATTTCACCTCTTTTCTATTTTTCCTTAGTTCTGTTGAAGAGTCATATGGACTCGAAATGTTAACAGTATTCCTCTCCGCAGATGCTGTCAGACCTGCTGAGTTTTTGCAGGTGTTTTTGTTTATGTTTTGTTCTTTCTTTCATTTGAGGTGCAGAGATGGATGTAAGTTCTTACCTCCATTAATAGCCACTTCACCAAGGCAATTATTTGGCACTTTTGGGGCACAACGTTTATGACAGTTGAATTTGCAATCTAACAGAAAAGAAACCAAAGATTTTGTTAATAATAGACGAACAGCTCACAGAATATTATTTATGACGTTCTTGAAACTGCAAAAGTGCAATGATTTGGTTGGTTAAGAAAAGGCAAATATGGAAATCATGTTGATAACAGTTAATTTGAAAAGACTTATTACAATTGAACATGACCATATTGTTTGAAAAATCAAGTAAACTGTGTCCTGAGTCAATTCAGTGATACAGCACACTGTGAGTTAGCCTACTGCACAATGGAAACAATGGAGAAACATGGAATTAACCCCTGATCTCCAGTCAGTATCCATCAGAGATTCGAGAGACTGAATTGAAGGGAGCTACTTCTCCAGAAGCAGAGGTGAGTTAAAATAGTTACACTTGAACAGAATTGATCAATATTTCTGTCAAAAATTTTCTGACAGTTGGATCAAGAGCAGCGTCCCAAACCTCAGGGAGAAGGTTAGTGCCTGTTTAATCCCATCAGGAATAACAGCATGAAATAGCACCCAAAAAATGCATCTTGGTAAAACACTGTTTTACTTTTCAGTAATGAAGCAAATAAAAGGAACATAAAAGGAAGAACATTGATAAGGAATTTAATTAAAAACATGAAGTCCTAACAAAAAAAACCTTTTAGTGCATCATGGCCACTCTGCAAAATTATTGTCGTGTTCTCAGATTATTGGGATGACTAGCAAGGTCAGCAGTTTATTGCCCATGCCTTGTCAGACTGAAGGAAGTGGTGTGGACAATCATTTTAAACCCCTGTGTCACGTATGCTGTTAGATAGGTAGTTACAGGATTTTGAGCCAATGACCAGTAAGGAATGGCAATATTTGCCTCTCTCAGATGATCCTGATTGGAGGGGAAATTGGAGGTGCTGATGTTCCCATGTATCTGCTGTCTGTGTCCTTCTAGATGGCAGAACCCATAGCTTGGGGAATTGGCAAAGAAGTCTTGGTGTCTTGCTACACAATATTCTGTAAATAGTACTCATTACAACATGGGTGGATGGAGTGGTTGTTTAAGCTGATGGATGGGGCACTGATCCTGTGGATCGTTCTGTTCTGAATGGTGGGGAGCCTCTCCAGTTGTTTTGCAGTCGCCCACCTGCCCAGACCAGTGCAGGGCATTTCAAAGCAATTTGGACGAGCCTTGCAGGGGGTCAGGAGGCTTTTGAGGAGTCAGAAACTGGGCCAATTGTCACAGAACACACAGTCACTGACCTAATCTTGCAACCACACTATTTATGTGGCTGCTTCAGCTGAGTTTCTGGTCAATGATAACCCTTCAGGGTGTTGATGGTGGGGGATTCGATGATGGTAATGCCATTAAATGTTGAGAGAGGTTGGTTAGGCTCTGTCTTTGCAGGTGGCCATGTCTCTGAAGTTTTGTGGCACAAATGTTATTTGTTGTTTAGCATCCTGAGTCTGGATATTTTCCAGCTCTTGGTGAATGCGGCATGGACTGCTGCATTATCTGGGGAATTCTGAATGAAGCTAAGTGCTGCAATCATCGATGAAGAGCTCAACTTCGGACCCTATGATGAAGGAATGTGATGAAGCAGCTGAAGGTCGATGAGTAGTCATTTGCAAATACAGAACTTGAGGATTGCTGAAAAATAAGACATGCCAAAGCTTTTTGTCTTGCACGCATTAGGACACTTCACAAGAATATCAATATAAGGGGAAAACAATAACTTATAGTACATGAGAAGAGAGTGCTGATTGGTTGGCAAGTGGACTCTGATTGTTAGAGGCATTGTCATGGAGAATGCAGCAGTGAATGCATCAGTCAGGCTCACAATGTGGCACATTTGCCTGTATTGGAAGCCACATATATTAACACACAGGGCCCTGTTCTTTTCAGACAGTAAGAACATGTATGCACATTGCGCCTATATCAGCTAAACATAATAAATGACAGCCATTTGCTGACTCATTCCTCAGGGCAATGCCTGGACCAATCAGGATCAAGCTGCCTGGTTTAAATTTCAAACAATGCTTGGCAGTTAACCCTCGGTGCATTCTCCATGGCAACGACTCTAACAATCAGAGTCCACTTGCCAACCAATCAGTATGCTCTTCTCATACAGTATAAATTGTTCTTTTCTCTTTATATTGGTATTATTGCAAAGTGTCCTGATGAGTGTAAGGCAAAAAAGCTTTGACACATCTCTTTTTCAGCAATATTGAAGCTAGATGGGTATAAGACACTGTCCTGATTATGCTCGATAACTCCAGTCTTGATTTCCTCTAATTATCAAGGTTATTATGACTACCTTTTAGACACTCTGAAACTTTTGACTATTTCTATTGAGTCTTCCAGGGTGGTGGCTGTGACAGGAACTATCCATTCTATTACTTCAACTTGAGGTGGGTAGAGATAGATTTCTGGATGTTCACTGGTATGAATTTCTGTTAAGACTCAGGGGAATACGCAAGCCAGTTCCTAATAAGGGGCATCATAATTACGGGTGAATTGTCAATAGAGATAACCATTTGAAGGTACTGGTTCATCAACACAGTCTCCCAAATCTTCAATTCACATAAATGAATTATGACCTGGGAAACTCTGATTAGTAGCTCAAGACCTCAACCACATAACAATATATGTTTTCACTTTTTTCTTTATCCCTCACTGTTTCACAAAAAAAAAATCCATCACAGCAGGTACTTGGCAAAATTAACATGCTTGAATTTTTACTCCCTGCAGCTAAGGGTATAAAATGCGAGTACAGTTATACTTGCACTTTCAATTCACATAAAGGAGTTTCAAATATGTATTGATGTAAAGGGGGCGACAGTTTGCGATCTAGCTCTGCTATGCATTACATGCTAGAAGTGTGAGACCCCTTTGGGAAGCCACTTTATAACACTTGGGCCTAGCAGACTGTGGAGAGTAATATCAATTCAGTGTGAAGACTGGTTCCAAAAATGCTCAGAATTTACTTCAGTGTCTATGTAATGGTCTCAAAATATTAAAATATATTATCTAACGGATCAAATTCTGCCCATGTTAGTAACTTAACTACAATTTTCATCTACCTATTCACTGCAGCCTTAGCTTTGGGTTATAATTGAATTTACAATCAACTGGGTAAAAATTTGCAAGGTATACTTTCAGGCATTCAAATATGATTTTAAGAAAAGCAAAATCAAAAGCTTCTAGAAACGTTAAGTCAGGACAAAAATTAATAGTCACTTAGGCAAATGCAGATTAATTAAGGAAAGCCAGTATGGATTTGTCAAGGGCAAGTCGTGTTTAACTAAATTGCTGGAGTTTTTTGATGAGGCAACAGAGAGGGTTGATGAGGGTAATGCTGTTGATGTGGTGTACATGGACTTCCCAAAAGGCATTTAGTACAGTGCCGCAAAACAGATCTGTGAGCAAAGTTAGAGCTCACCGAATAAAAGGGGCAGTAGCAATGTGGATATGAAGTTAGCTGAGTGACAGGAAACCAGGAGTAGTGGTTAATGGATGTTTTTTGGACTGGAGGAAGGTTTAGCGAAGTTCCCCAGGGGTTGTTGTTAGGACCCCTGCTCTTTCTGATATATATATTAATGAGATAGCCCTTGGTGTACATGGCACAATTTCAAAATTTGTGGATGATATAAAACTCGTTAGCATTGTGAACTGTGAGGAGGTTAGTGTAGAACTTCAAAAGGACATAGCTCGCAGCCAGGCCAGGTTTTGAGGTACCACTCGTGCATCAGGTGGACACACTGGCCTTGTCCAGTCCGTATTCAATTGAGGATTGTCCACATCCTCCAAGGTAGATTGAAGCCTGGGCGTTGAGGTGTTGGGTCAGAAATGATGTGTTTATTTGGAGGGTGTTTTCTGCCCAAGCTCTCCTCTAGGTTTCAGCGTTACAGAGTTGGAGATGTTAGATTCACGTCAAGAGGGGGGTTTTGTAGAGCCATTTGGTGAGCTGGGGGGTCTTGAAGGTTTCTACGGATGGGGAGGCCCAGGTTGCTGCTGAGATGAGTTATTTCTCTGGCGTGTTGCTGCGTCCTGTTGAATGGAGGGAGGGCCGATATTTGATAGGACCTGGTAACCATTGAACTGAAGTTGGTCTCAGGGTTCCAGAGATGATCTTCATTACTGAGTGAAGTTGTGTGTTGGTGTGTTTGGTGTGAAACTCGAGTCCCATACAGGCGCACAGTACTCAGCTGTTGAGAAGACCAGAGCGATGGGAGAAGTACAAAGGATGGTGTTTTTTACACCCCAGCTTGTGCCACTGAGCTTGTGAATGATGTTGCTCTTCTTGGTCTTTTTGGCAGTGTTTCTTTTTTGGCAGCTAATGATAAATTAGGGAGTTGTCAAGGGTCAATCCGAGATAGGTGGGAGTTGAGTCATGCCGCACTTTTTCTCTACAGAAGGTGGCATTTAGGGTGTTGTGTGCCTTATGATTTTCAAGGTGGAAATGCAAAGTTAATGGACTTGGCTGGGTTTGGTTGCAGTCTCCGCTTGTAGATCAGAGGTCAGAGTTTAGTGCAGGTCAGAGTTTAGTGTGGCTTCCTTTGCCTGAGTTGTCAATTTTGTCGAAGCAAATAAATTTTTGTGATGATGTGGCAGGCATGTCATTTATGTAGATGTTAAAAATGTCGGTGCAGGGTACTGCCCTGTGCGAGGCTGTTGGTGAGTGTTGTTGGAGAGCTGACCTTGTCTCCTGGGTAGATGTTCATCCTTCTATAGCTCTGAAATGTGCACAGCAGCCAGGGTAGTTTGGCACTTGGTAGCAAGCAGGGAGAGTTTCAGCGTCAGTCCATGTTTCCACACAGTATCTGGGCTGACACAAGATCTTGAAACTGGCCCCAGCCTTGAGTTTGAGATGAAAACCAGCCTCAATGTTTTAAGGGTTTGTTCACAGCAAATGTGTTGGGGCCTAAAGCCAGTCTGCTCTTGGGGGAGGGATGGATTGGTAATCGGGCTACTTCTTAAAAGAATGAGCCACTCCAGGAGATTATAGGCTGTACTGTGCAGTGAAATGGGCCTGCAGCTCCCAGACTCATCTGCTGTGTTTCCTGGTTTTGGCAGGGCTATTACCTTTGCCTCACACCCGATTTGGGGAATGTGGCCATTCCCCACCACAGTTGAGAAGAGTGTGAGCACCCATTGCTTTGTCAATGGGTCAAGATGGCGGAGGAAGTCTGGTGGGCCACCATCTTTCCCGGCAGCTTTGTCCTTTGTTGTGCCTCATCTGGAGTTTTGTGTCCAGTTCTGGGCACCACACTTATTCGAGAGGGCACAGAATAGATTCATGAGACTGGTTCCAAGGACGAGGAACTTTAGTTTTGAAGATAGATTGGAGAGGTTTGGGCTGTTCTTGGAGAAGAGAAGGCCAAGAGGAGGTTTGACAGAGGTATTCAAAATCATGAGGGGTCTGGACAGAGTACATAGGGAGAAACTGTTCCCATTAATGGAAGAATTGCGAACCAGAGGGCACAGGTTTAAGGTAATTGGCAAAAGAGGCAATGGAGGCATGAGCAGAAACATTTTTATGCAGCCACGTGGTTAGGATGTGGAATGTACTGCCTGAAAGTCTGGTGACCCAGGTTCAATTGTGGCTTTCAAGAGAGAATTAGATTATTATTTGAAAAGGAAGAATGAGCAGAGCTACCGAGAGAAGGTAGGAGAGTGGCTCTAAGTGGATTGCGCCTTCAGAGAGCCGGCACAGACATGGTAGGCTGAGTGGCCTCCTTCTGTGCTGTAACCATTCTCTGCTTCTGTGATTCTAATAGAGTTGTAGATAATGTGGGGTATTTGCCACTTTTCTAATCTAAGCTGTATCACAGATGGAACATGGTACATGTTGCAAAGCTGCAGGGTCTCCGAGTTTTCTAAAACCTGTCCAATGAAATGCTGGTTCTGTGAATTCCCTATAAAACTTTATCTCTGGATTAAAATTAAAATAAGTGCCTCTGGGGGATTCTTCAGCATATTTGAAATTGACTGGCCAAGAGTGGTGAGGAGTTAGAGCCGTGAATGTTGTAAACGAGCATTGAAAACAGAGTTGCAAGATGTAAGTGTGAACAGTGTTGAGTCTGCTGGGGACCTGTATGATCAGGAGAGAGATTGGCTAATTTTAAAATGTAGGCTCAGAATGGAATATGAATAAATATATAATTAGTATTGGCATTTTGATGACTCACTGAACGAAATGAATAGGGCCTGAAATAATTTAATTTGCCATCATTGTACAAAGAAACTGCAGTGCTTTAATCTAAGAGAAGCAAACACAATAGACGTTAACAACTTCATAAAAATTGGTTTTCTGATAAATTTCAACAATTTTTACTGTCTGGAGCAATAGTACATGCAGATTGATCCCATTACTCACCTTTACACTGCACACCCTGTCTAAAAAGCCCTTTCAAGAGCTTCTTACAGTGCTGGCAAACAGTGGGCCGGGTGTAAGAATGAATTACAAATGTGTGAGGCACTTTAACTTTGGAAAGGAAAATCTTATCCAGCTGAATGGGACGACCAATGTATGACTGTGAATTTGAGCGTTTCTCTCTTCCAATGAAAGACTCAGATGGTGTCTTCTGCTATAAGTACATAATAACAAAATGTCATTTTATTTGCACAGTCATTGTTCTGTAACAGATTAGAAAGATGTTTGAAAAATATTAAGCACATATTGAGCAACAGCTAAATGGTTATTTATATGACATTGAATAAGGTGAGGTAACCCATTAATAGATTGCAAACATGGCACTATATATACAGCAATTAGGGTTTACCTACTTACTTAGGAATGTTAGAGACACATTTTTATTCTTTGCTATCTATTTTTTCCTATACTATTAAACAGCAATTTGCACATTGATTGGCTTAAATTTCTACACCAATTGATTCACACTTAGCTATCAGACAGCATTATACGGGCTGGAAAGACATACTGTTGAGTCAGTTTGAAACTGCTTTGGAAGATGAGAGGGTTAAGTAAGTATTTGCAATGTGCAGTTATGGAAATAAGATTGTACTTTAGCAATATATGTAGTTTAAAACACAAAATGAATATATGATCTTACTGAATCAGAGATGTGATTGTCATTTTCGATTAGTAATATCACAGCAGTTAATGTGTGCCTGAATTTTAAAATACCGTTTGATCTGACATTTTCTTTGAATTCTAAAACATTTGCACTCTATGTTTTCTCAGTTTCCGGCAGATGCTACGGGTACACCTATTATGCAACTTAAATACTAATGTATTGAACTCACAGTATGTTGGTATTTATACCACAAGTGTGAGGGTAGATTGCTGAATAACAAATACAGTCATTTGCATAATTTATTCTACTGTCGGGAGTGGAATTGCTTATCCTGCCACTCATTCTTTTAGTAACCTCCCTACAACTAATTCCATAGGCATGTCTTCATAAGCTGTATTTCAATAATATGATGGAGGTGTAGCCTACACCTAATTTAAAGTTGTTTAATTTGAATTATACAGTAACTAGACAAATTAATTAAATCAACAAAATTGTAGCTAATGGTTAATTCATTTTTTTTCACTCAAAAATGCCTTTGAATTAAAGATAGTTGACTGTACTTTAAATCTCTACCTCTATGCCTCACTGGGACTTCATTACTGAGGGATATACACACACACACCTTGCAGCACTCCTGGTTAGGCTGAGTAAAGGGACTATGTTTCCCCTTCAGTTTTGCACTCCGCAGCCTTCGGCAAATACTAAAACCTGGAAAACGGTTTCAAAATTTTCACCCTCACAAGACACCAGGCAGCTAAAAAGTGGCTCTATTTTTGTGACAAACTGAAATGAGGTTTGTAGACAATGTTCCGAGTTTGTAATTTCAATCCTGTTTTGTGAGGTTGCAAAACCGTCTTCCCAAATGACTTAAAAATCATGGGAGATGAATAATTTCATAATAATTAAAATTAAATATCGCCCCCAATTTAGATGAAGAAAAACTATATATGAAACCTTTTCTATCAATTCTCAATAACTAACTACTGAACAATGGGTTTTCGTCAGAAGGGGGAACCGTTGCATACCACTGAAGATTTGTCACTCATGAATGATTTGGTATCATTATTTGAAGAATAAATTGTGATCAGTTATTGGATGTTGAATATCTATGAAATCTGTGAGTGAAGTTAATGTATCATTAGGTTCCAAGCTATGTAGGTGGAGGTAACTGAATTGTTTTGGCCTCTGTAACTATTAGAATGGGTGGCAGGCATTAACTTGTACATCTCGGTGTTAGAACCTAGAGGAGACTGAAGCAAAAGGGAGGCAGTAAGGTCCATATTGGAAACACCCAGCAAGAAGAGACAGAAATGAGGGGTTATTTTAATGCAGACTTTCAATATTTAGGTTCACAAACTTGGGGTAGAAATTTCTCGTCATATTACCATTAAAATTCACTTTCAACCATTTCCTTCAGAGTAGTTAAGATGTTAATTATTTGGTTTCTAGCCATTGTATATAATGGAATATTTCACAGGAGGATGAGCTACAAAGGTAGGATTGATAGTGTCTCTAATGCCGATGAAGAGAAAAGCTTTGTGCACATCCTCTGAACCTTCACATTAAATTGTAAGTTTGAAATTCCTCTCTTTTTCAGTCGACAATATTTCTTATGCAATTTGTCTGGACTTTTTTAAGGAGTTGTACCAGGTTTAGTGAAGTACACATACAGTTGACTGTCAGTTATGGCATGTATTGTGTCGGTTTGTGATGTCAATACTTAAAGTTTATCGAACCATAAACAATTTAGATTACAGGGAAATCTAAGACCAACGTATGACCAGTGTACAAGTTATAAAGCAGGTGTATTTGTGTTAACATGATTTGTCTGATTTCCATAGTTCCGCTGTAATGTTATTGGTGATACATAATCCAGTTAACAAGCAGCTGTAATAACTTGTAGCATGGATCAACTGGAATAGCAAAAAACTCAAATTGGAGTTTGTGAAAATGAATCCTTCTGGTTATAGACAGGTGAACCAGATGTAACATAAAAAAAGTAAGAGCTTGCATTTTCATAATGTCTTTCACAAGATGTCCAAAAATGTCTTACAGCCAAGGAAGTATTTTATGAAGTGGAATTACTGCTGTAATGTAGGAAACGTAGCAATCAATTGGTAAACAAATAGAAATTAGATAAATGAGCAGATAATCTGATTTAGTGATGTTGGTTGAGGGTTAATATTGGCCAGGACACTGGAGAGAATATATATGACATTTTAAAATAGTACCATGATATTTTTTACATCCATCGGACAGAGCAGATGGGACCTCAATTAACACCTTATCAAAAAGAAAGCATGTCCAACAGTGCAGCACTCCCTCAATACAGCAGTGTCAGCCTGGAATATGTGCTCAAGTTTCTGAAGTCAGACTTGGACCCACACAATCTTCCACAGTACACTACTACATTTTGATCAAGTGTCAAAATGTGTTAAAATCCTAGAAGCCCCTTCCTAACTGCACTGGACTGTCACATTTCAAGAAGGTGACTCACAACCACCTTCTCAAGGATCGTTAGGGATGGACAACAAATGTTGACCTTGCCAGTGGGGTTCAAATTCCAACAACAAAAGAAGTGGCTTCTTGGCAAAATGTATGGATTCTCCTGGCCCTCTGTATTGGATAATGACTCGGTTAATTGGAAACAATCTCCAGTGTATTTACTGAGCAGTTGACTGTAATCTTCATCAGTTGATAGCAACCAGGGAACACAGTCAGAAAGTGGAGACTTCAAGCAGCTGCTCCTGGAATGATGAAAGTGGATGAACAAGGGTGGGCAGGGCCTTCACTGGTCATTACTTTTACCAGATGGATTCCTTTTAACTGAAACATCTGGCTTCATAGTGCTGAGGCCACCAGTTCCTCAGGTGAACAGTTAACAGAACTTAATCCCAGTTTAACAAAGTGTGAACAGCTGAATGAATTACTCACAATAGCCAGGGTGCTTAATCCATTGCATTTGTATTGAATTCAATGGTAATGATAAATAATTATCCCCCATTTGCCAAGTATATGAAGCTTAACTCCACAATGGACTGAAAAACATCCGATACCCAGATAAGCACAGACAATGTAGGTGGTGAGGACTCGACTTACTCTGAAGAAGTCATATTGGACTCGAAACATTAACTCTGTTTCCCTGTCCACCGATGCTGCCAGACTTGCTGAGTTTTCAGTTTTTATTTGAGGGCGACCTTGGTTTACCCTTGAACCTTCACCACGTTATTCAGTTTAGAATCAATACTACACATTCTGAGGTTTCATTGTACTGAGGCATTGTACTAATGTGTGAATTGAGAACCAAATCACAACCATGAGCTGGAATATTGTGTACAGTTCCGGGCACCATATTATAGGAAGGATGTGAACACATTGGAGAAAGCGCAGAAGAGGTTTACAAGAATGGTTCCAGGGATGAGAAACCTCAGCTATGAGGATAGATTGAAAAGGTTGGGACTGTTCCTCTTGGAGAGAAGGAGGCTAAGAGGAGATTTGATAGAGACGTTCAAAATCATGAGGGGGCTGGACAGAGTAGATGGGGGAAGCTGTTCCCACTTGTAAAAGGATCAAGAATGAGGGGGCACAGGTTTAAAGTGATTTGCAAAAGAAGCAAGTGTGACACAAGGAAAATACTTTTTCACACAACGAGTGGTTGGGGTCTGGAATGCACTGCCTGGAAGTGTGGTGGAGGCAGGTTCAATTGATGCATTCAAGAGGGCATTAGATAATTATTTGAATAGAAACAATGTGTAAGGGTATGGGGAAAAGGCAGGGCAACGGCACTAGGTCATAATGTACATTTGGAGAGCTGGTGCAGATATGACGGGCTGTGCTGTTAAGATTCTGTGTGATTAGTCAAAGACAATCCATCCCAATTTTTAGTGATGTAGCAGAGCTTTTGGAAGGCCCATTTAATTAGCAAATAGGCTATCACTGAACAGACACTTTCTCAGTTGATCAGTGGAAGTGAAAGGTCAAAGCAGATATTGCAGAGTTGAACATGTTCACGTCCACATGTGTGAGTGCAATATCCAGATGTGTTGTCTAATGTGGTACCAACTGCAGAAGCAGCAAACTGTGAGATTACACCAATCTTTCAGCAGAAGGTCAGAGGTCACCAGACTTTACTGAATTTCTTTCCTTACGAGGTAAATATTCAGCGATTTCACCAGTGAATTGAGAACAGAGAAGCTGTTGCAAAACGAATTGTGTATCAAGATGATTTTAAAATACCTTAATGTTACCAGTGGGATTCACATCAAAATTGTCCTTTGGAGGATCTGATGTGGTAAAATTCACCATTCAATTCTATCCACATTAATTATGTAGACTTTCAGTGATGCAGTGATTTAATTGAATGAAAGTGGAAGAAAATTAAGACTTGTGTGAATTGGAAATGACTGGCTGTGACATGGAAACTGGAGATACTCAAACTGTATTTAACTGATAGGAAGGAATTTATTACAAAGCTTATGTAGGCTACAGGAGGCCCACATGTTTATGTACGAAACAGGGACAAAGCCACAAAAATGGCTTAAACTACTATTTCAAAGTAAATGCGATTTTCAAGTTAGCTAGGGAAAAAGGAGCTTCAGGCTTTTCCTTATTATTTGTTGATGGCAGGTGAGTGTCGTTGGCTGGGTCAGCAATTATTGCCCATCCCTAATTGCAAGTTGGTGGTTAGTCACTTTCCCGAACAGCTCCAGTCCATGTGATTTAGGTACAATGACAGTGCTGATAGGAAGGGTTTTGACCCAGTGACGATGTAGGAATGGGGGTATATTGCAATTTAGGATAACGTAAGACCTAGAGAGGACTCATATGTCTACCACCCATATTATTTTAGGCAATAGAGGTCATAAGTTTGGAACCTAGGTAGGTGGCTGTAGTGCATCTTGTAGGTGGTGCACACTGTGCATTTGGGGTTGGAGGGAGTGGATGTTGGAAATGGTGGATGGGGTGCCAGTCAAGCAGGGTACTTTGTCCTGGATGGTGTTGAGCTTCTTGAGTGTTGTGGGAGCTGCAATCATCCAGGCAAATGATAAATATTCCATCACATTCTTGTCTTGTGCTGATGGTGGACAGGCTTTGGGGAGTCAGGAGGTGAGTCACTTGCCACAGGATTCCTAGCCTCTGACTAGGGATTCAGTGATGGTAAAGCCATTGAACATCAAGGGGCAATGGTTAGATTCTCTCTTTTTGGAGATGGTCATTGCCTGACACGTGTATGGTGCAAACGTTATTTGCCACTTGTCAACCGAAGCCTGGATATTGTCCAGGTCTTGCTGTATTTGGATATGGACTGCTTCAGTATCTGAGGAGTCGCAAATGGTGCTGAACATTGTGCAATCATCAGTGAACATCACCACTTCTGACCTTATGATGGAAGGAAAGTCATTGATGAAGCAGCTGAAGATGATTGGGCCGAGGACATTACTCTGAGGAACTCCTGCAGTGATGTCCTGGAGCTGAGATGACTGACCTCCAACAACCACAACCATCTTCCTTTGTGCTAGGTGTGACTCCAACCAGTGGAGGGTTTTCCCCGATTCCCATTGACTCCAGTTTTGTTAGGGCTCCTGCATGCCACACTTGGTCAAATGCTGCCTTGATGTCAAGGACAGTCACTCTCACCTCACCTTGGGAGTTCAGCTCTTTTGTCCATGTTTGGACCAAGGCTGTAATGAAGTCAGGAGTTGACTGGCCCTGGCGGAACCCAAACTGAGCATCATTGAGCAGGTTATCATTGTCTAAATATCACTTGATGGCTCTGTCGACAACACTGCAATCATGTTGCTGATTACTGAGAGTAGACAGGAGCACAAGTTTTCAGTATGACAGATGATGTTGATGGGGTCCATAGCCTTTGCTGTATCTAGTGTGCTGAGCAGTTTGTTGAAATGACAGGGAACAAACTGAATTGATTGAATACTGGCAACTGTGGTGCTGGGAGCTCAGGTGAAGGCTGGGATGGATAATCCACGCAGCATATCTGGCTGAGGTAGGCTGCAAATGATTCAGCCTTGAGTGACAATCTGTCCCCTTGCCAGCCTTGTTTCTTTCAAGTGTTGTTCAACATGAAGGAATATCAGCTGAGGGGTGCAGTGGGTGGGAATCAGCAGGAAGCTTCTTTGCCCATGTTTGGCCTAATGTTATGACTCTCCATGTGGTTTGGAATCAATGGTTCTTTTGCTATTCAACCTATATCGATGTCCTCTGGTTCTTGTACCTACTACCAATGGGGACTGTTTCTCACTATCTACTCTGTGTACAGCCAATGGGAACAGTTTCTCACTATCTACTCTGTGTACAGCCAATGGGAACAGTTTCTCACTATCTACTCTGTGTACAGCCAATGGGAAAAGTTTCTCACTATCTGCTCTGTGTACAGCCAATGGGAACAGTTTCTCACTATCTACTCTGTGTACAGCCAATGGGAACAGTTTCTCACTATCTACTCTGTGTACACTCCTCATGGTTTAGTGAACACAAAATACTAGTTGAGGGAACTCAGCTGACATTCAAGTCTTCTCAAGGTGAACTATCATCTAAAGCCTTTTCACTTGTGTTACTCCCTGTGGCAGGCCATTTACTGGCTGTGCCTGAGCATGCTACATGATATAGAAAAGTTGAATATTATATGGGAGTCAAGTTCCCAGTAGAATTTTACAGAAGTATTTTAATAACAGGTTAAAAATGTAAAATTATGAGGTAAGTGTTGAAGTATTATCTGTGCTTATAAAATGCTTCATGAAAAATAAATAACCCCAGTGCATGCCACACCTTCAACAGAAGTGGAGCCCACATACATTGCTGCATCAAAATGAGGTCTAACCAACCATTAAATACTAACCCTGCAGATCTCTGTTGCTCTTCCAGGCAAGTTTAAATTATGGTCATCAGCAATTGGTCCAAAATGGTTTGTGAAATCTAGACTTTTAAACTGGTGTCTTCTCAGAATCTCACAGTGCAGAAGAGGCCCTTCGGCCCATCGAGTCTGCACCGACACTTGAGAAACACCTGACCTACCTACCTAATCCCATTTACCAGTACTTGGCCCATAGCCTTGAATGTTATGATGTGCCAAGTGCTCATCCAGGTACTTTTTAAAGGATGTGAGGCAACCCACCTCCACCAACCTCCCAGGCAGCGCATTCCAGACCGTCACCACCCTCTGGGTAAAAAAGTTTTTCCTCACATCCCCCCTAAACCTCCTGCCCCTCACCTTGAACTTATGTCCCCTTGTGACTGACCTTTCAACTAAGGGGAACAGCTGCTCCCTATCCACCCTGTCCATGCCCCTCATAATCTTGTACACCTCGATCAGGTCGCCCCTCAGTCTTCTCTGCTCCAACAAAAACAACCCAAGTCTATCCAACCTCTCTTCATAACTTAAATGTTTCATCCCAGGCAACATCCTGGTGAGTCTCCTCTGCACCCCCTCCAGTGCAATCACATCCTTCCTATAATGTGGTGACCAGAGCTGCACAGAGTACTCCAGCTGTGGCCTCACCAAGGTTCTGTACAACTCCAACATGACCTCCCTACTTTTGTAATCTATGCCTCGAATGATAAAGGCAAGTATCCCATATGCCTTTTTCACCACCCCACTCACATGCCCCTCCGCCTTCAGAGATCTATAGACACACACGCCAAGGTCCCTTTGTTCCTCGGAACTTCCTAGTGTCATGACGTTCATTGAATACTTCCTTGTCAAATTACTCCTTCCAAAGTGTATCACCTCACACTTTTCAGGGTTAAATTCCATTTGCCACTTATCTGCCCATTTGACCATCCCGTCTATATCTTCATGTAGCCCAAGACACTCAACCTCACTGTTAACCACCCGGCCAATCTTTGAGTCATCTGTAAACTTACTAATCCTACCCCCCACATAGTCATCTATGTTGTTTATATAAATGACAAATAATAGGGGACCCAGAACAGATCCCTGTAGTACGCCATTGGACACTGGCTTCCAGTCACTAAAGCATCCTTCTGTCATCACCCTCTGCCTCCTACAACTAAGCCAATTTTGAATTTGCCCTATCAAGTTACCCTGTATCCCATGTGCCTTTGCCTTCTTTATATGTCTCCCATGTGGGGCCTTGTCAAAGGCTTTGCTGAAATCCATATGAACTACATCAACTGTACTACCCTCATCTACACACCTGGTCACCTACTCAAAAAATTCAATCAAATTTGTTAGGCATGACCTCCCTCTGACAAAGCCATGTTGACTATCCCTGAACAAACCTTGCCTCTCCAAGCGGAGATAGATACTCTCCTTCAGAAATTTCTCCAATAATTTCCCTACCACTGATGTGAGACTCACTGGCCTGTAGTTCCCTGGCTTATCTCTACAACCCTTCTTAAATAGCGGAACCACATTAGCTGTTCTCCAGTCCTCTGGCACCTCCCCCATGGGCAGAGAGGAATTAAAAATTTGGGTCAGAGCCCCTGCGATCTCCTCCCTTGCCTCCCTCAGCAGTCTGGGACACAAATCATCCGGACCTGGAGACTTGTCCATTTTTAAGCCTGCCAACACCTCCAATACCTTGTCACTCCCTCTATCAATTTGCTTAAGAACCTCGCAGTCTCTCTCCCCGAGTTCGAAAACTTCATCCTCATTCTCTTGGGTGAAGACGGATGTGAAGTGTTCATTCAACACTCTAGCAATGGCCTCTGGCTCCACCCATAGATTGCCCCCTTGGTCCCTTATGGGCCCTACTCTTTCCTTGGTTATCCTCTTCCCATTGATATACTTACAGAATAACTTGGGATTTTCCCTACTTTTACCAGCCAGAGCTTTCTCATATCCCCTCTTTGCTCTCCTAATTGCTTTCTTAAGCTCCACCTTGCACTGTCTGTACTCCACTAATGTCTCCGCTGATTTGTTCACCTTGTACCTGCTAAAAGCCTCTCTTTTCCTTCTCATTGTAACCTGAATATCTCTGGTCATCCATGGTTCTCTGGGCTTGTTACTCCTTCATAAGCACATCACCCATTCAGCACCTGTTTTCACCCTTTCACCAAAATAATCCCCCAATATTTTTATCAGTGTTGAAAGGTTTGTTTAGAGATGGTTTGACAAATGACACAAATAAATCCCCAAATATCCCTATAAGAACGATTACTTTGTCACAGGCCATTTCATGTTAGTCCTCCCTGCACAGAAGGTCATAAAAAGCATTCAAAGAATAAAATCTAATATTTCCATTGATGTTTCAGAAGAAGTGCAAGCTTGGCTCAGTTCATGCAAATAGACCGCATCATTATTATTATCTCTGTTTTGATCTAGTTACATGTTCAAAGATTTCTTCCGTACATCACCATCCCTGGGTATGTCCTGTCCCACCAGCAGGACACACGCAGCAGAGGTGGCGATAGAGTGGTATACATTCAGGAGGGAGTTGGGCTGGAAGCTCTTAACATCGACTCCGGACCCCATGAAGTCTCATGGCATCAGGTCAAACATGGGCAAGGAAACCTCCTGCTGATTGCCACCAATCAAGCATTCGCAACAATCTTTAGCCAGAAGTGCCGAGTGGATGATCCATCTCGGTCTCCTCCGGAGGTCCCCAGCAGCTCGGATGCCAGTCTTCAGCCAATTCAATTCACTCTACATGATATCAAGAAATGGCTAAAGGCACTGGATACTGCAAAAGCTATGGACGCTGACAATATTCCAGCAATACATGCGCTCCAGAACTTGCTGTGCCCCTAGCCAAGCTGTTCCAGTGCAGCAACAACACAGGCATCTGCCCTGCAGTGTGGAAAATTGCCCAGGTATGTCCTGTACACAAAAAGCAGGAAAATTCCAACCTAGCCAATTACTGCCCCATTAGCCTACTCTCCAACATCAGTAAAGTAATGGATCTGATTGTCAACAGTGCTATCAAGTAGCACTTGCTTAGCAATAACCTGCTTACTGGCGCTCAGTTTGGGTTCTGCCAAGGCCACTAAGCTGCTGACCTCATTACAGCCTTGGTTCAAACATGGACAAAAGAGCTGAACTCCCAAGGTGAGGTGAGAGTGACATCAAGGCCACATTTGACCGAGTGTGGCATCAAGGAGGCCTAGCAAAACTGGAGTCAATGGGAATCAGGGGAAAACTCTCCACTGGTTGGATTCATACCTAGCACAAAGGAAGATGGTTGTGGATGTTGGATGTCAATCATCACTGCAGGAGTTCCTCAGGGTAGTGTCCTAGGCACAACCATCTTCAGCTGCTTCATCAATGACCTTTCTTCCATCATAAGGTCAGAAGTGGGAATGTTTGCTGATGATTGCACAATGTTCAGTAACATTCGTGACTCCTCAGATACTGAAACAGTCTGTGTCCATATGCAACAAGATCTGGATAATATCCAGGCTTGGGCTGACAAGTAACATGTGCGCCACACAAGTTTCAAGCAATGACCATCTCCTACAAGAGAGAATCTAACCATCGCCCTTTGACATTCAATGGCATTACCATCACTGAATCCCCCACTATCAACATCCTGGGGGCTTACCACTGACCAGAAACTGAACTAGACCATCAATATAAATACTTGGCTAAAGTGCAGGTCAGAGTTTGTAAATTCTGCAGCGAGTAACTCACCTCCTGATTTCCCAAAGCCTGTTCACCATCTACAAGGCACAAGTCAGGAGTGTGATGGAATACTCTCCACTTGCTTGGATGAGTGCAGCTCCAACAACACTCAAGAAGCTTCACATTGTCCAGGACAAAGCAGCCTGCTTAATTGACACCACATCCACAAACACTCACTCCCTCCACCACCGAGGCACAGTAGCAGCAGTGTGTACCATCGACAAGACACACTGCAGGAATTCACCAATGCCTCTTACACAGCACCTTCCAAAAATGGGGTGGGCGCGCATCCCACCACCACCCCTGAGCTCACCCTCATAATACAGGAGGCGGGCAGGTGCCGGCCGCCATATTTAAATCAACAACTAAGGGTCAATTAGACTTGCTATCAAGCCTGTGAACCCTGATAATACACCGCCCAGGTCATAATATGTTTGCCATGGGCAGCAGGGTTGGAATGGGAAGCCTGATTTCGAACCTGAACTGGTGAAAGGCGGGAAGCGGGTGGGGGTGGTTGCTCTTTGGGGGCTGTCCTCTGCTGACCGAGTGAACACCCTCTCCCTTCCTGCCCACTCCTTCCCTTAAACATACCCCTTCACGCCCACTGCCCCTCTCCCTAACCCTCCCGGGCCAAGACCCCGGACTTACCCGCTCCGAGGATCCTCGGCCTTGGGCTCCACTCCTCACCTGCAGTTCCAGCCGCTGCCATTGACACCTTCCTGGTGCTCTGGGACTGAGGGATCGCCAGCTCCAGAGGGCGAGACTTCCCACTCAGCTTTGAGGAATGAGCCCCACAGTGCTTTATTGCTGCGGCGTGTTGGCTCCAAGCCAAAGTGGTTTCCAGGGAGAAGTGTTGTCTGCCCGCTGCTCTTGCCCTCCCCCCACCCCCTGTATTATTCTGCCCACAGTGACAGCAGAGATCATCCTGCAACACCAGCAAGGGACAGCTTCATGTACAGCACTTGCGGCAGACTCTGCTTTTGCCATCAAAAGGAGTGCAGTGGATGATCTTACTCTGGCCTCACCAGAGTCCTGAGGCTGCATCCCCATCATCTCTCAACAGAAAGATGCCAATCATGTCAATGGTCACCAAAAACAAAATGTTGGACACACATGACTTCATCTAGGAGGGAGACCTTTTAAGAGCCTTTGCCAAACACGGACTTGAGTTTAGAAAGAAAATACCTCTCCACTGCTTTCTATAATAGTAATTCAGAATGGTGAGAGTAAAGGGTTGAAGGTCCATGCCAGCTGCTGATAGTTGTGTGATTTTATTTTGCATTTATTTATCCCACAGACATTTTTACAGGTTTTTAAAGGTGTTCTTTTCAACAGCTGCTTTTATTTTGTTGTAAACACAAACCTCTTATGTCTAATCCCATGGGTCTCCCAATAGGAAACATTAAACATTCAGTGCAAATTACAAATACATTTGAAGATTTAATTAAACTGCGTAGACAGCACACATTATTTTCTTCACTATCAAATCTAAAAGGTTTGTTGTGTGCGAAGTATATATTTTCCAGAATAGTTCAAATATCGAATGACAAATATGATGACTGTAGTTGCAATACTGATCAATACATTCAGTCAATCCCAATAACAGGTTTCCCGTGTCCCAATGAGTTTGATGTAATATCCTAGACGTTTATTGCAATTTCTGTTCCACTATGCTAAAATATCAATTGCTGCATCACTTCAAAGGAACTCTACCACATCACAGAAGAAATCGAAGTCTAGTAACATCCGTGCAGTACATGTGGAGATGAAGGCATCCAAAACCCAACTGAGTTAAAGATCGGGACTAAAGAGCACGGTTCTTTTAATTTTAAGATAAAAAGGTTCGGATGCAAAAAAAATGTCAAACTGCACCTGCTGCTCTCGTTCCGTACTGGAAAATCAGTAGATCTACAGTGCAGCAAGGTTTTTTTTCTTATTTCATTCATGGGATGTGGGTGTCGCTGGCTGGGCCAGCATTTATTGCCCATCCCTAGTTGCCCTTGAGAAGGTGGTGGTGAGCTGCCTTCTTGAACCGCTGCAGTCCATGTGGTGTAGGTACACCCACAGTGCTGTTAGGGAGGGACTTCTAGGATTTTGACCCAGTGACAGTGAAGGAATGGCCAACATATTTCCAAGTCAGGATGGTGAGTGACTTGGAGGTGGACTTCCAGGCGGTGGTGTTCCCATCTATCTGCTGCCCTTGTTCTTCTAGATGGCAGTGGTTGTGGGTTTAGAAGGTTCTGTCTAAGGAGCCTTGGTGAGTTCCTGCAGTGCATCTTGTAGATGCTACACACTGCTGTTACTGTGCGTCGGTGGTGGAGGGAGTGAATGTTTGTGGATGTGCTGGCAATCAAGGGGGCTGCTCTGTCCTGGATGATGTCGAGCTTCTCAAGTGTTGTTGGAGCTGCACTCATCCAGCCAAGAGGGGAGTATTCCATCACACTCCTAACTTGTGCCTTGTAGATGGTGGATAGGCTTTGGGGAGTCAGGAGGTGAGTGACTCACCGTAGGATTCCTAGCCTCTGACCTGCTCTGATAGACATAGTATTTTTATGGCTAGTCCAGTTCAGTTTCTGGTCAATGGCAACCCCCAGGCTGTTGATAGTGGGGGATTCAGTGATGTAAATGCCATTGAATGTCAAGAGGTAATGGTTAGATTCTCTCTTGTTGGGGATGGTCATTGCCTGGCACTTGTATGGCACAAATGTTACTTGCGATTTGTTAGCCTAAGCCTGGATATTGTCCAGGTCTTGCTGTATGTGAACACAGACTGTTTCAGTATCTGAGGAGCCGTGAATGGTGCTAAACATTGTGTAATCATCAGCGACCATCCCCACTTCTGACCTTATGATGGAAGGAAGGTCATTGACGAAGCAGCTGAAGATGGTTGGGCTGAGGACACTACCCTGAGGAACTCCTGCAGTGATGTCCTGGAGCTGAGATGACTGACCTCCAACAACCACAACCATCTTCCTTTATGCTAGGTATGACTCCAAGCAGTGGAGAGTTTTCCCCCTGATTCCCATTGATTCCAGTTTTGCTAGGGGTCCTTGATGCCACACTTGGACAAATGTTGCCTTGATGTCAAGGGCAGTCACTCTCATCTCACCTTGGGACTTCAGCTCTTTTGTCCATATTTGGACTAACGCTATAATGTGGTCAGGAACTGAGTGGCCCTGGCGGAAACCAAACTGAGCGTCAGAAGAGCAGGGGGCAAAGCTATCTCCAGCAAGAGAGAATCAAACCATCGCCCCTTGATGTTCAATAGCATTACCATCATTGAATCCCCCACTATCAACATCCTCAGGGGTTACCATTGATCAGAAATTGAACTGGGCTAGCCATATAAATACTGTGGCTATAAGAGCAGGCCAGAGGTTAGGAATCATGCAACGAATAACTCACCTCCTAAATCTCCAAATCCTGTCCATCATCTACATGGCACAAGTCAGGAGTGTGATGGAATACTCCCCACTCGCCTGGGTGAATGCAACACCTACAATACTCAGAAGCTGGACACCATTCAGGATAAAGCAGCCGCTTGATTGGCACCACATCCACAAACATTCACTCCCTCCACCACCGACGCACAGTAGCAGCAGTGTGTGTACCATCTACAAGATGCACTGCAGGAATTCACCAAGGCTCCCTAGACAGCACCTTCCAAACACATGACCACTACCACCTAGAAGGACAAGGGCAGCAGATAGTTGGGAACACCATCACCTGGAAGTTCCCCTCCAAGTCACACACCATCCTGACTTGGAAATATATCACTGTTCCTTCACTGTCGTTGGGTCAAAATCCTGGAATTCCCTTCCTAACAGCACTGTGGGTGCACCTACACCACATGGACGGCAGCGGTTCAAGAAGGCAGCTCACCACCACCTTCTCAAGGGCAATTAGGGATGGGCAATAAATGCTGACCCAGCCAGCGAAGCCCACATACGGTGAATGAATAAAAAAAACAAAATGATATCATTGAGTCTAGTTGCAGTAACTGGAGTTCACCTATTGTACAGGTAGCGAAACTGGATGGAACACAAAGACTGTGTGTGGACAACTGAAAGGCGAATGCAGTGACAAAGTAGATTCATACCCTATACCCCAGTTGGAAGATTGCATTGAGAAAGTGGGGCAATCAAAATTTATCAGAAAGATTGACTTGCTAAGAGGATATTGGCAAATACCGTTATCAGAGGGAGCAAAGGAGATATCGGCTTTCGTGATGCCAGATGGACTATATCAGTTTAAAGTCACGCTGTTTGGTATGAAAAATGCACCTGCAACATTTCAAAGACTGAGAAACAAAGTAATGGCAGGACTGAGCAATTGTGCTGTTTATATGGACGACTTGACAGCTTTCAGTCAAACGTGGGCGGAGAATTTACAACATCTGAAAGAATTATTTAGTCGACTACAGGAAGCCAATTTGGTGATGAACATGGATAAAAGTGAATTTGCAAAAGCGTAAATAGGCCATACCATTAGACATGGTAAGGTGGCTCCGAGAGATGTGAAAGTCGGTCACCATCATAGATTTCCCCATACCTGAGTCTGGTGATAGCATTACAGCATTTTGAGGTTTATGTTGCAAACAATTTGTCAGAAACAATTGTTTATACAGACCACAATCCTTTAAAGTTTCTGGACAAACTTGGAGACAGAAGTGCTCGGCTATTCCGATGAAGTTTATTACTGTCACCGCTTAAACAACAGATTATGCATGTGGCTGGACAAGAAAATCTAGTTGCAGATGTATTGTCAAGAGTTTGAAGCTGAAAGGGAAAATTGGCCATTTAAAAACCTGAAGACTGGGCTGGAATGATTTCTGCTGATGCGAAGGATTTGTATATATTTTTATGTTAACGCATGCGTCTGGTAATGTAATAGTGTGAGTATATAGATTAGTAAAGGAGGTAATATAAATGGATTAAGAAAATTAAGCTGAGTTTTTAAATTATGACGGTTCATCTTCCAGTAAGGAGGGTGGTGTCATGAAAATATAATTATTTTCAAAATATTATTGTGATTTATTGTAAAAGTAGGTTACTAGTGGGTTTTGGATTAGTTTCTCTGTGTGGATGTGTGTGTGGGTGATTGAATTGAATTGCAGGCAGCTGGTCTGAAGCTTTTGAGTTATCAAAAGGACGCTAGGTTTGAAATGCTAAATATGAAAACCTGGCTGAAGTTTTAGAATGTGAAGTGTGAGGAAACTTTGCCTTTTAGATAAATTAGAGTTGTTTGAATTTCAAAGCGATAGTAAGACGTTACACTTAGCTAAAAGAAGCTAAGCCAAACCGTATGTTTATTTTTCCCAAAGGTTACTGATAATATGGGTACTCTGAAAGATTTATGTTATGAGAAAAGTAAAGTTGCAAACACATATTGGAAGAATGCAATTTACATTAAAAATGGAGAAACATGTATAAAGGGGATGAAGTTACGTGTAAGGGGAGAAGGCAGTCTAAAATCTAACACAAGTGTGAAAAGCCTCCAACCTCTGTGCATCAAGTTGCTGTCTACAGAAACCGAAGCTAAGAAAACCCACTTTGAATATCACTGTCCAGGGTATTGTGTGCTTTTGAAATTCATTTGTTTTTACTGTTGCCTTAACTGAGATGTAACTGGGAGCCAGATTAATTAGGGGATTTCGAAGTTGTTGTGGTAGTAATTTGTAGACTTATGTATGTACTTAAATATTTTATTTTATTAATAAAAGTTTAATTTAGTTTTGTAAAAAACATAAGACTCAGTGGACTTATTACTGCTGAATTCGAGGCACGAAACTCGAAATAAAATACAAATTGCAAAACAGTTGTGGCAGCTGTTTCAAACTTCCCTCTGGGATTTGAGCAGTTCAGCATTTACCATACACTGTACCACAACAAATGCTCACTTGGCCACAATGTGAAAAGGAAACCCACCATAAAATAAACATTCCAAACCAACTTTAAAAATGAAAACATGTTGTACTGAATACAAATATCAACAAACCACTCTTGTGCATTCTTTGAGTGCCTGTCTTCTGTGTACCTTTGGCTATCCTAGTGCACCTTGACAGTGCTACCCCAGTGGTTGCAGAATGGCTGGTGAAATGCCACCAGCCTTCAGTGAGGGAGACTACCGATGGTCTTGCAGGACGGTCTCAGCAGCTCTGCTCAAGAAAGCACGTCTGTGGACTGCACCATACCAACAGACAACAACAAGAGCTCTGATAAAGTGACAGTGGAGGGATTCGCATGCTTTCAGTCTGAGAGTGTACAGCAGGTTTGTGTTCCCTGACCATTGGGAAAGTGTTGGGAGGACAGATTGTTGGATTGTTGTGACACACTATGAGCCCCTTTAAACACTGGTATCTGCAGCTATGATGGCAGCAGTCTGAACTTGCATAATTTCAGTCTGAGCTTCCATTATACACTCAGATGTTGAGTGGCTTCTGCTTGTCCTGCAGTTGAAGCCGAAATATTAGCCACCAGATGCTGCAAAATAGTTGGGTCTGCAAGTATGTTTATAGAGTTTGTCACCACTTCCACACTGGAAAGGATGGGCTCCAGTTGATATTGAACTCCTCCATGCTCCTTGAGATTGACTGCAGGCTTTCTGGCATTGCCAGCCAATGCAGCAAGCATTTAATTGTACATACTCCTCAGTCTTCTTTTATCAGACACATTGAAGCTTTAACTGAGTCCCCTGCAGCAGAACTTGGGTGAGTCTTCACCCCTGGTGAGCTGGTCCCTGTGTTACTATCGTCCGATGCCCTTGCTGCAGAATACACCTACCCAGTGTCTCGCCACATGCAGATCCCACCTCTAAGCAGTGCAGGCCAGCTTTAACATTTGCTAGCCTCTTGCAGTGTTGCGCCATCGTTCATGAGTGTTTTGTGATCCCTGAATCTGTGATTGAGGTTCTGAATTTTGGGGCCACAATCTTGATTCAAGTTGAAAATGCCTTTCGTATTTTTTACAAGCAGAAGACAAACACAATCAGTCCATTGCCATGCTACATGCAGGCAGTGGAATACAGAGAAATGAACCACCTTTTAATGAAATAGGCTTTATTTGCACATGTTTTTTATTTTAATTCTCCCAATGGATGATTCAATGAATTAACAGATTGTTGTAAAAATATTTAGGAACAATCTCACTTTACTTGTCAAGGAGAATGGACTTTTAGCGGTGTATGCATATACTGGATAGCTTTTGGATACAGTTAACAACTAATAAAATTCTCAACAATTTCCAGCATCGTTGATAAATCGTGAGAGAGGAGCTGAAAGACAGGAAATTCATGAAAGGCTGTTTTAAGGTCAGGTCACAAATTGGGCAGATTAGTAGCTGTGGGGCAGAATATTGTTTGCTATATAATGTGGTTGTTCTGGGGGCCAAAATTAAACAGTTTTAAAGGTGAAGAGTTGAAGTAATTGCTTGTATCAGATTACTTGTTACTCTCCAATGAGCTGTTCATGTTTTTCACCTGTTAAGTATTCCCCTAGCCTACTGCTCTGCCTTACATCCTCTGACCACCTTGTGTGTTATTTACTCATACTTTCTAAGAGGTAAATACATCACTCCATATTCATTATCGTATTTGCTGCATTACTATGTGTACCTCACCGCATGATACCGTTCTCAATGAAGCAACACAACTTTTGACATGGGGCAGTCATTTTACAGAAACGGTAGGAGGTGGCCATGCATGTTACCAGTCAAATTGTTCCCTTAGCACTCTTCAGCAGCACCAGTGGGACATCGTTACAGAGCGATGACTGAGACCGGTAGGTCACGTATTTGACCTCCTGGATGGATGCCCCTCTGAGTGGCAGTAGAATGGACACCACCAGATGGAGGTAGGAGACGGGGCCGGCCAGACAGACCTGGCAAAGTACATTTCAGGAGGACCTTCAAGAGCGGGACACCACCTGGGCTGAAGTGAAAGGGATTGTGAAGGGCCGGGGCCAGTGGTGGAGTCTTGCTGCCCATTGTTGCATACGGAACTGGAGGAAATAAGTCAAAGTAAGACTCATCTAGAAGAAGGATAAAGTTTTATGGGTTCAAGCTGATGTGTCAGTTACTTTAATATAATTAAGAGCAATGATGGGAAGAATGAGAAATGACTGAATGCTTCAACCACAATTTAAGATAAAACTTAATAAAAAAGATGCTAATTTATGTTTTGAGTTTTAGCTCTCTATAATTTAGGACAGCATCTTCTTTGTATTAATGGGTCACATACAATACACAGCCTTTGTCCTTCTACTCTTCTTGGCATACAGTCTACCTGAAACATCGGTATAGAGGATACCCAAAGCCCCGGTATACAACATTTGTTTAAAAATGGAACTGACCATATTCAACACGGAAGCCAAAGTCATTTTAGGTTTAAAACATTTTTAAAGCAAAAGAAAATCAAAGGAAGAGAAGATTTGATAAATGTTACTTCAGGAGCTGTAAATTAAGCAATTGCATTTAAAGTGCATTTCACAAAGGAATCATTTAATTTGACTGTATAATGTTAAATGTTTTATAATCTTTTCATGTTTTAAATTTATTTACGCATTTCATTTTAGCCATTAGCTTTAGAGGGTGGGATTTTATCTGTCCACCATTGTGTTTGGTGGTGTGAGTGGACAATACGGTAAGAGGGCTAAAAGTCGGTTTCATGATGTAGTGAAACCAGTTTGCAATTGTCTGCACTATCTGTCAATGGCGGACTGCACGTCCCACCATTGGACATTAGAACCTCGCTATAATACATCTACATATCATTATAAGCCCTGCTTGCTGGAATCATCCAAGCCACTGGCGAGTTGCACTTCACTCGGGACTTTGAGGTGTGTTTGCCTCCCTTGCTTTGGGCAGCACTCACAGTCACCAGCTCCAGGCTTCACAGGCAGCGCCACATCACTTTTAGGGGGGCTCGCGGGCAGGTCTCTACCTACCAGACCAGCCGTAAGGTAAGGGGTGGCTTTTCAATGGCTGCAGGGATAGGACTTGGGGAAGGGGGAGCAGTGGCCTGCAGGGAAGAGGCTGCAGAATGAGGGCTGTACTGGGGAAGGGGGGTATCCCAGGGTGTGTGTGGGGGAACATGTTGATCAGCGCAAGTGGCCTCAAGTTGGTGAGGGCTGAGGAGGCAGTCTCCAGAGGAGATGAGGCCAGGCAGAGATGTGAGGGTGTGTGTGAGGGAGTGAGTGGTGATGTCCCCTGAGCTGGCAGTGGGTGAGATGCCAGTGAGTGTGTGACGGCCTTGTGAGTGTGTGAGTTTAGAGTGATGAGATGTTGCCTTACCCTGGCAGCATGGATGAGATCATTTATCCTCTATCTGCATTGAATGGCCAACCTCTCCTGTGCAGCATTGGCACTGACCACCACTGCCTTTGCTTACCAAGCTGGAGTGGTAATGTAGCTGCCCCTTCTGTGGCCAGAGTGGAGGTAGAGGACATTGCAGTGGGCCTCCACAGCATCAAAAAGGTGTTCAAGGGGCGGGTCATTAAACCAGGGGGCTGCAGTCTTCTTGCCTTTCGGAGCCATGTCATGTTTGCAGCAGTCCTGGGCTGGAAGCACTGAGAGGTGTGCACGTGGTTACACTTTAAATGTGGTGCCCGGCGTGATGAAGAGGCGAGGCTGGCGAATCGGAGTCTACCTGCTATCGGAACGGCATGTTTCCCAGGAATGCAAGATCAACGAGGCGAGACCGGGACGATACAGAGTGAGAAGCTGCTATTGTGGCCAACGGGTAAAACATCTTTTTTCCCATCCACTACCACACTTAGTGCAAATCAAGGACGATTCTGCCCATATTGTTGAGGAGTGACAGCATGCGTATGACACCTAATTGTGCAATACACTTCATAATTTTTAAAATCAAGGGAATGTGGTTTCAATACATTGGTTGATGAATTGTTTAACAAACCTTCAGTAAAGGACAGCTGAACTTCGTTTCAAGACATACTGCTGAGCACACAGGATAAATGCTTTCCCATGGATTAGAATCAGTGACATTTATTAGGCTAATTAACATTCATATTTCAGCGATTTTCATCAAATTAACATGAGTATTTCAGTGACATTCATTCTGCAAATGTTAGCATTTCAGTGGCACTGGGTAACATTCATGTTTGGATGGCATATTGGGGTAAATGCAAGCATTATAATGGTGCTCATTGGAATAACATTAATATTTTAATGACAGTTATTGGGGCTAATGCTAGTTTTTAGCAATATTTATTGAGCTAATGTTAGTATTTCAGTCATGCTCATTGAGGTAACAATATTTTAATAACATCCATTTAGGCAACACCTAGTATTTCAATGAGATTCATTTAGTTAATGTTTGCATTTCATTGACATTCACTGGGCTAACAGTTGTAGCCCTGTGACATTCCTTGGGCTAATATTAGCATTTCTGTGATACTCATTATAGTATGGTTAATGTCAACTCAGTGACATTGAGCTAATGTTAGTATTTCAGTGAAATTTATATGGTTAATAATAGCATTCCAGTGTTACTTATTAAGATAATATTTCATTGAAATCCATTGAGGTAACCTTAATAATTCTCAGTGAAATTCATTTAACTGTCACTGAAATGCTATTACCATTTACTGGGTCAGCCTTCGTATTTTCAACTGATTAGAATAGTGTTCACATTTCACTGATATGGGAGTGATGCTAGTATTGCTGTAATTTTTGAGGTACTGTTTGTGGTTCAGTGATTGATTTTCTACCAAGTTAATGCTATAATGCTAATACTACATTGACATTTATGGAGGTATACTTATTTCAGTGAACTTCATTCATTTGATGTTTGCATTTTAATGACATTCATTGGACTAACAGTATTATTGTGGTTGCTTTTAACTAGCTTTCATAAGAATTCCAAAACTTCTATTTATATTGTGTGCTACCTTTATATAAAAAAGTTTCCAAGCCGTTTAAAAATAGAATTAGAGGAGGAAGTAAAGATTGATTATGATTCCTGAACAAAGGCCTGATTGAAAAGATGAAGAGATTTTAAAGGAGGAGAGAGGTGTGGAGAGGTTTCAGGAGGGAGTTAGGAAGAGCAGCTGAAGATCTCTTTTCATTGGTGGGATATGAAGGATGACAGCATATAAAAGGCCAGAGTCACAGGACCAAAGAGTGTGGGATGGGACGCAGAGCCGGAAGAGTTTGTGGATATGGGCTGAGATAAGACCAAGGAGTGATTTGAACACAAAGGTGAGGAGTTAAAATTTAAAAAACTTGGGGGCGAGAGCCTAACATAGTCTAGAGAGGCTTTTGGTTATACGCAAACAGGTCTCTATGATCAATACATTACGGGTGGCTGCAATGTGGGCAACGCTGGAATTTGTGAAGCTTGAGGGATGATGAACCAGAAAGGAGGACATTTCAATGATTGTATCCATAGGTCAAAGAAACATGGGCTAACGTTTGAACATCAGAGGGATTGAGATCAGGACAGGGGCCCACAATGCGCAGGATGAAATAGGCAGTTTTGGTGATGGGTAGATGGTGGGGTTTATAGTCCAAATTGGGTCAAAGCCAATTACAAGTCTGTTTCATTTTGAGTAAAAGTTAGAAAGAGGGCGGATTCAGTGTCACAAAAGAAAAGTTCACAGAGGTGGCTGAAAACGATGACTCTGGCCTTCCTGATGTCAAATTGAAGAAAGGTATCGCTCTTAAATCAATTGATGTCAGACAGTCTGGCAGTAGGAGATTGCCAATGGGGTGAGGAATTAGGGGTGATGGACAGGTAGTTCTTTGGGTTTTCAAAACAAATGTAGAATATAGATTTTTTTAAAAATTCATTCATAGGATGTGGGCGTTGCTGGCTAGACCAGCATTTACTGCCCTTCCCTAATTGCTTTTGTGGTGGTGGTGGTGGTGAGCTGCCTCCTTGTACCGCTGCAGCCTATGTGTATGCATAGCATTCATTTGGCGAACACCAGCATTGTTGTGATACTCATTGAGCTAATACTATTTCAATGATATACATCAGGGTAAATGGAATGATTATAGGGCCCGATTAGCTCAGTTGGCCAGATGCCTAGTGTGTGGTTCAGAATAATGGCAACAACGTGGGTTCAATTCTCATTCCAGCTGAGGTAAATTTGGGATCTGCCTCCTTGCCCTACCCCTGAGAGTGGAAGGCAATAGCAAACTAGCATGCACTAAAACTGCCAAGGAGCTAGCTCAGGATGAAGCATCATGAGGCGACGAGCCATGGACCTGCCTTCCGGCGGAGTGCACATGGGATGTCAGATATTGTGGGGACATTCATTGGGTGAAAATTAGTATTTGGTGACCTGCATTGTTAATATTTCAGTGACATTCATTGGCTTAATGTTAATATTTTGGTATTAATCATTTCTGCTGATTGGAGAAACCTTCCCATGTTTTTCAGCCATTACTGTCTTGGATGTGAACTGCTTCACTTTATATTAAATGCCAGAACAGATGGAAACTTTAAACAAAAAATGTAAATGAGCCTTGTGTTAATCAAAGATGCAAACAGTTTCTTTTCTTTCCTGTGATAACTGATAAAAATGAGTGGCTACGGACATAACGGGGCAATTTTTTAAAAACTATTTTGTTTAATAACAAGAGCTGCCCATAGGCACACAATGTGGATTGAACAAAGAGAGGAGCACAAACTACAGGGTGCTATGGAAGGGAAAAAGGTCAATTATGTTGGAGGGAACAGGGAGAGATTCTGAAAGTGAGACTTGAATCATGGGCCTTACGAAATATTTTCAGGTAATCAGAATATATAATTAACAAACTCATTGAATAATTAAATCACAAACAATATCCAATTTAATTGTAAGCACCCGAAATTCAGTTAATTAATGAACACAGAGAAATTTAAGGTTGATTTTACTTTGCTTTTCCAATATTTTTAGAGTATATTATTCCAAACGTGAAAATCCTAAATCATTTTCAATTGATATATTTGGTGGTCGAGTGTTGTTTTTCCCTCCTTCCATCACTTTTTAAAAATTTAATAAGTTATAAAAGATACACATGCATAACATGTCTACTATACAAACAGCTCCCAGGATGTTACAGGATACATCTTCTTACCTTGGGATATCAATGGATTATAACCTATTTAAATATCAGCACTTATTCATCATTGATTCCTAGCGTACCTGGTACTAGAGAGTTCACAGTATGTAATATTTCTCAGTGTGGAACAAACTGCTATAAGAAAGTTGAAAATAATTTGAGCACTTTACTGTCTCCAAATCCCACAATGGGTGAAAACTGCACAAAGTAGATTGGCAAATATGTTGCATTTGGTAAGTGGCCTTGCAAAATTAAAAGTACCCTACCAATCCTATGTCATAAGTCCCGGATAATATAAAACAAATTCAAACACTTTTACGTTACAAAGGAGCAGCCAGTTCCAGTTTCCCAACCAGCGCTGGTTACAGCACTTTGCAATGTAAAGTGCCTGACCTTTCTGTAACCAGCAACTTCATAGAACCGTGAAAATGTAGATCTACAATTTACTGTTGAGCTAAGGCTGCCTGTCCCTGAGAAGTAAATACAGGGGCTTAGAATTCCCTCTCTATTTGTCCCCAGTGACACATGCTGATCTGTTCAGCCGCATGATTGGTTGCAAGTGTGAGTACAATATCCCAAATCTCCTCCATCATTTATGGGCATTTATCAATCCCTCCACCCCAATACATCCCTAATCATAAAACCAGCTCCATCACACCTCCCCCCAATGCTCCCTCCTTCCCCAATCCCCCCATCTCTGCAATGGTGTTTCCTCAGAAGCTTTCTTCAAATTATGACATTATCAAGCGCAGTAGGAAACAATCATATTTTCTCGTGTTTTATTGCCAGTTTTAAAGTGTTTAAAGAATTCTCACTGAGTCTTGCACTGTATTTTCTGTTTCTTTGAATGCATTGTCATGGCATAAGTATAAGTCACATTAAAAATTGAAAAGCTTTCCAGATTACAGGTTTTTAAACATGCTGTGCCTAATGTGCATGAATGATGGTTGAATGAGTTGAAGCTTTAATTTTCATACTTAAAGGAGGAATATATAGCAGCATGTTTTGGGTGCTTTTCGAGCACCCAGGTTGCTTATACATGTTTTTACATTTGGGTGTGTTTTCATGAGGCTGACAGGGAGTTCTGGTGTACCATTGCCATAGGGTCAATGGGCAGATTTTGGCTCTAATTTGAGAATATGCCCATGCAGTAAATTCAAGGCCAGGGAGTGAGAACCAATTTTGATTTGAAAGCATGTTACAGGGTGGAGCCTAGTGCTCATGCATAGAGCAACACCTGACTGAACTGGGAGAAAAGTGTGAGTGACGCATGCAGTTTACTCTTCTTGAAGAAGCGCAAAAGGTTTTTTTCATACACGGAACTTCATTCACAATTCTTAAACTTACTGATGAAGAATCAAAGGCAGAATATTTTCACAATATTTATATTTGTGGAATTTTGCATCTATTTAAATAAAAACGTTAAAGCGATAGATGCCAATTATTCACATACCAGTAAGCCATCTATCAATTCACTCCTACCATTTTAAAGTGGGTTAAGTTACTTCAATTAATTTTTCTACCTAGCCTTGTTAAAATGCTCAAATCAAAGCTTTTCCAGTAAAGCTGTTTTTCTCTTGGGGAATGAAGGTAGTCATTAGATGTCCCCCAGTATAACGAGAGGGCGATAGTTATTTCTACAGCAATCAGCTGCTGTGAATAATGCCTGAAGAAATTGTTACGAACCATTGACTACCAGATGTCATATTGTATCATAGTGTGGAATTTAATAAATGCTACTAAATTGTACTGCAGTGTAAATTAACAGATGTTGATTATTCTCTATTTGAAGTCCCATTAAAAACTGGGATTCCAGCCTTAAGAAAACTTACTGCGCGTTGTACAAGGGCGCCCACAAGTGTTTTCAGGAGATATTGGTACTGTGTTTAACCTCTTAGTCTAATGATGTGTGGATTTCTGTAAGATTACCTACCAGCAGCATCTCATCTGCAGCACTCGGTGACAGATCATTCGAGACAGACCGTGAAGTACTTAATCCTGTCAGTGAGACATTGGAGAGGCGTCTCTTACGCACACCACTGCAGTTGTTAGGAATTTTGAACGCACACCTCTTGTGGTAGTTGAGACCACATCCTGCAAATATTTAAATTAAAAGATGCATTCAGTAAGAACTGGAAACAGACTCATTATTAAGTTAATAAAGAAAAACTGTGGTTCTTTCTCTCCTGTGGGAAAATGGTCAGCAGTCATAGAAATGCCTGATGATCAGCTCTTCATGAAAGTTACATACATAAGGCTGACACTGTGTTCATCATGGCCTCATCTTGGAGTTAGGAAGTTGAGGGTTCTACTCCGAGTCCAGAAACGTGAGCGCAAATCTAGATTGACACTCCAGTGCAATACCGAAAGAGTGCTGCATTGTCTCAGGTGTTGCCTTCAGTCTTAAACCAAATGTCTGCTTTCTGAGGTTAATGTAAAAGATCCCATGACTTTAATACAAAGAAGAGCAGGGGAGTTCTTTCTGGAGCCTCGGCCAATAGTTATCCCTCAACCGACCTCGCCAAAACAGGTTAGCTGGTCTGCTTGGGGGATCTTGCTGTATGCAATTTGGCTATCGGGTTTCCTACATTAAAAGAGTGACTACGCTTCAAAAGTACTTCATTGGCTGCAGCGAGCTTTGGCATGGTCTGAGGTCAAGGAAAGTGCTACATAAATGCACGTCTTTAAGAAATAAGTCTGAACAGGAACCCTGACGGAGGTTACATGTTAATTATGTTAAGAAGCCACATTAAGGCTCAACACATAAAAACCACAGTGTCAAATTTTTATATTGGTTAGAAAATTTACTGCTGAAATGTGTTTTTCTGTAATTTGCCATTCATTTAGGCATATGAAAATCATATTTAAGAAAGTGCATTAAAATGGCATAAGAATTAAAAACTTTTACTCACCACATGTATCAACCATCTATCAAAGAAGGATAAAATGTTCATGTCTCAGAAAACTAATGTTGATAACAAACATTGGATTGCTTAATCACAAGATCATCCCATCAGAGCAGCTGACAGAATTTAAATTTAATTAATAAATCAGGAATAATAAGCTAATCTCATTTCTAATGATCATGAAACTACTGGATTGTCAAAATAAACCCATCTGGTGCACTAATGTCCTTCGGGGGGACATCTGCCATTCCTATCCAGTCTGATCTACATTTATTTAATTCGTTCATGGTATAGGAGCATTGCTGGCAAGACCAACATTTGTTGCCCATCCCTAATTGCCCTTGAGAAGGTGGTGGAGAGCTGCCTTCTTGAATTGTTGCAGTCCGTGTAGTGTAGGTACACCCACTGTGCTGTTAGAGAGGGAGTTCCAGGATTTTGACTCAGCGACAGTGAAGGAATGGCGATATATTTCCAAGTCAGGATGGTGAGTGACTTGGAGGGGAACTTGCAGGTGGTGGCGTTCCCATCTATCTGCTGCCCTTGTCCTTCTAGGTGGTAGAGGTCACGGGTTTGCAAGGTGCTGTCGAAGGAAGTGCATCAAGTTGCTACAGTATGTCTCGTAGATGGTAAACACTGTTGTGGCCTCACCAGGATCGCACCTCATTTTTAGGTATGCCTGGTACTACACCTGGCATGCTCTCCCGCACTCATCATTGGATCAGCATTGATCCCCTGGCTTGATGGCAATAGTGGAGTGAGAGATACACCAGGCCGAGATTGCAAATTGTGGTTGAATACAATTCTGGGGTCGCTGATGGTCCAGAACACCTTATGGATGTCCAGTTTTGAACTGCTAGATCTGTTCAGAATCAACCCCATTTAATACAGTGGTCATGCCACACAATATGATGGAGGGTATCTTAGTATGAGGATAGGACTTTGTCTCCACAAGGACTGTGCAGTGGTCACTCCAATCAGTACTTTCATGGACAGATGCATCTATAATGGGTAATTAGTGAGAGCAAAGTCAAGTATGTCTTTCCCTCTTGTTGGTTCTCTCACTACCTGTTGCAGGCCCAGCCTGTCAGGTATTTCTGCCAATGGTGGTGCTACCGAGCCACTCTTAGGGATGGACGTTGAAACCCCCACCCAGAGTACATTCTGTGCCCATTGCACCCTCAGTGCTTCTTTCAAATAGTGTTCAACACGGAAAAGTGCACGTTCATAATCTGAGGGGGCAGGGATTGTAGTCATCAGCAGGAGATTTCCCTATCAATGTTTGACCTGATGCTGAGACTTCATGCAGTCCAAAATGAACTGTATAGCACAGTGCGGCCATCTCTGGTATGTCTGTCCTGCCCTGGGTCAGGACATGTCCACGTGTGGTAACGGAAGAGCCTGGGACACTGGCTGTAAGGTATGATTCCGTGAGTATAGCAGACAGGCTGTTGCTTGACTAGTCTGTGGGACAGCTCTCCCAATTTTGGTACAAGCCCCCGAATCTTAGTAAGGAGGGCTTGTGCTATTGTCATTTCCGATACCTAGGTTGAAGCTGGGTGGTCTGTTTGGGTTTATTTCTTTTTGACTTTTCCTTAGTGGTTTGGTACAACTGAATGATTCGCTAGGCCATTTCAGAGTCAACCACATTGCTGTGGATCTGGAGTCACATATGAAGCAGGCTGGGTAAAGACAGCAGGTTTCCTTCTCTGAAGGACATTAGTAAACCAGGTGGTTTTATCAGCTTTATGATCATTATTAATGAGACTACCATTTTATTCCAGACTTATTAATTAAAATTTATCAACTAAATTGAAATTCCACCAGCTGCCAAAGTGGGATTTGAACTTGCACCCCCAGGCTCTTAGCTAGGATGTCTGTATTACTCATTCAGTACGCCACCATCCCCCATGACTGAACATTATGTTTGACTCTTAATTGCTCTCTGAAATGGCTGAGCAAGCCACTCGGTTGTTGGTGGTTCATATCGCATAGGGATGGGCAGTAAATGCTGGCCTTGCCAGCAATGCCCACATCTCAAGAACGAATAAAGGAAGTGAGTTGCTATACCAGCCTCAAATTTAATAAAACGGCTGGATTTCCTTCAAACTCATCCTTAATGTTTAAGAGAAACTGGTGATCAAATTATAGTTAATGAGGAAAGTCAATAGAATATGCTCAGTCTGAGCCCACAACCACTCTACTCGTTCACAGCTTGTTATAATTCTCATAAGCTCTGAAGCAAGGGTGAACTTCATGATAATAACATCATTTCTGCTCTCGCTTGTCTTCACATACATTCATTAATCTCATCAATTTGAGTGAGTAGATTCAATTAACGTTTTGAAAGACTTGTAACCTAGTTGTGTTTGGGGATTGTAGTCCTTGAGCAGTTGAATGAGATAATGGCAGAGCAGGAGTATGAAATAAATAAACTTCTTTGACCCATGAAGTATAGAAGCAGCACATCATTAGAACCATTTTCATAGATTACAGTGTCCAGTCCTTCAGCTTGTTTTCATTCTTTATGAATTTTACCCTTTCTGCCTCTTTTCTCCCTCTCTCTCAATGCACTCTCTCCTTTCATTTCATTTTCTGCATCTACTTTGGCACTACCAGCAGATGGGATCTCAGCACTGAATGCCTACTAGCCGCTTTGAGATCCCCACCTCATGTAAGATCCTGCACAAACAGCATCTTAATCCCTTACTGGGCAGGGCCCAGCACACACAGCAGGCATGCATGCTTCTGAACTGCTCCTTCATCCACAGTGCTCACAGTCAATCCATCTGTCCTTATGCAGGACAAGATCTCCCACAATCAACAGGAGACAGCAAAGGCCGGACAGGGGAACCCCCTGAGCTGAGGACACTCTCTTCCCACAAGGAGCAAGCAGCAGTGCTCACTGGCAAGGTCAGAGGTTGTTCTTGCATGGAAGGTGAGATCGGCCTCCCCAAGCCAGTGAGGGTCCATCCAGTGTACATCAACAAGATGGGGACGATGACTATGAGCGACCTATAATGTAGGAGCCTGCCTAGTCAGTTGCTAATTATCTCTTCTCTCTATTCCAGCCACCAGCCTCAGCCCAACCCCCAGCGCATCTCAGATGAGGAGACAGAGGAAGCATCTGAGGAAGACAGGTTACTGCATTCACCTGTACCCTCCAGTGCAGATACACGCACCTCAGTGTGTCCTCGTTCTAAAGCAGGCTCAGGGTCACAATCTGGTGATCACCTCACAGACACATGTACACAGCAGACAGAGGCAGGGACAGCTGAGGTCTCTGTCATTTGGAGGGCAGCTGGAGATCAGGCCGCTGCTGAGTCCAAGTCTGTTGTCCAGTCTCTGCAGTTGGCCCTCAGACAAATGTTGGAGATGCAAAGATGCAAAGGGGAACATCTGGCAAGTTTTGTCAGAGCTCATACCAGACTGGAACGTAGGATGGAAGAGTCCGTCCGCGTTCTGTCTGATGTCATGGCTCCGGCATGTAAGCTTATCCATGAGAAGGGTGGCGGTTGCCTTGGAGACCCGGGCCCAGCGGTTTCTGCCAGATTTATGCTTGGACCTGCACACCATCTAGCCTTGGGGGAAGGGAACCTTGATCTCCCTTCAGGTGCCCCTTCTCCTCAAGGAGTCAGGGAGGGGCCCTTGGCACCCAAGGGGAGGAGGACTGCCAGCCAGACACCCCGGGGTCATCCACCCAAGACACTCAAAGGGTGTCCTGCTGTCCCAAATCCCCTCTTCCTGTGACCCCATCAACTCCAGCAGTTCAGGCTGAGAGGGTGCGCCTGACCCAGAGCAGGAGACCCTTAGCAGGCTGGGGTCCTCCAGGCCTCAGGCCTTCAGAGGACATCCACCAAAGTCATCTCAGACAAGAGGGCATAGCAGTCAGCTGGCTGCCTCCATTTCTGCTGTGGATGTCGGGGCTGCATGTACACATAGCAGTAGGGTTAGCAAAATTAAGAAGTTGTGAATGCACAATGGTGCCATGGGTGTTCATTCACTGTGTATAATCTGTACTATTGTAAATATATTTCACACTTTTCCCTTCTCCAAGTCTCAGGTATTGAATGGCTAATCGACTTGATGCAAGGTCCTGCAGTCAGTCAAAGGCCTAGAATGAACCTCCACTCCCCCAATTATCTCCTGTCTTGCCCCTCAGTTCAATGAAGTCTGACTCAATCTCGTCGCAGTGAATCACCTTTAGTTCCACATCAGCGACATGAACAAAGGCACTTCCTGTATGCAAATGATGCTGGACAACACACAACAACCTTTACACCTCAGGCAGCCACTATGTGACCTCTTGAGAATTTTTTTTTATCAAGGTTAGTGATTATTCTGATGCTGTTGCACTGAAGTCTGTAGTTTGCGGATGTTATAAGTTCTTGTTGCACCCAATGTTGGAGTCTTTTCACCTAAGTGAACTTTGCAATGCAGCTTATTTTATAATTGCGATGTTCTGGTTAAAGTCGTATTCATCATCAAGCACCATAGCCTTTCAGGCCTCCCTGCAACATGATTTCATCTCCACAGTTATTAGTTTCCACTTTCTTCACGTGTAACATTGGATGATGGAAGTTGGTTAAACTCAGTGACATTTGAAATGTCTGCTAGACAGGAATGTGTGTGTGATGTCAGAGGTGTGTGCACATCCTAATGAAACCATCCACTTACCTGTGAGGATCTTACTTGGCTCCTGAATGGCTACCTAGCGTTGCTTGATGGAACCCTGTGTGAAGTGACAGAACGCCAATCGATATGGAATTCATTGCATGACCGTGCACTCACTGACATTCAGTAGTGTGAGCGCTGTACATTCAGTCGTGTGAGCGGTGTACATTCAGTAGTGTGAGCACTGTACATTCAGTAGTGTGAGCGCTGTACATTCAGTAGTGTGAGCGCTGTACATTCAGTAGTGTGAGCGCTGTACATTCAGTAGTGTGAGCGCTGTACATTCAGTAGTGTGAGTGCTGTACATTCAGTAGTGTGAGTGCTGTACATTCAGTAGTGTGAGCGCTGTACATTCAGTAGTGTGAGCGCTGTACATTCAGTAGTGTGAGGGCTGTACATTCAGTAGTGTGAGCGCTGTACATTCAGTAGTGTGAGCGCTGTACATTCAGTAGTGTGAGTGCTGTACATTCAGTCGTGTGAGTGCTGTACATTCAGTAGTGTGAGTGCTGTACATTCAGTAGTGTGAGGGCTGTACATTCAGTAGTGTGAGTGCTGTACATTCAGTAGTGTGAGTGCTGTACATTCAGTCGTGTGAGTTCTGTACATTCAGTAGTGTGATGGCTGTACATTCAGTAGTGTGAGTGCTGTACATTCAGTCATGTGAGTGCTGTACATTCAGTAGTGTGAGTGCTGTACATTCAGTAGTGTGAGTGCTGTACATTCAGTAGTGTGAGTGCTGTACATTCAGTCGTGTGAGCGCTGTACATTCAGTCGTGTGAGTGCTGTACATTCAGTCGTGTGAGTGCTGTACATTCAGTCGTGTGAGTGCTGTACATTCAGTCGTGTGAGTGCTGGACATTCAGTCGTGTGAGCGCTGTACATTCAGTCGAGTGAGCGCTGTACATTCAGTCGTGTGAGCGTTGTACATTCAGTAGTGTGAGCGCTGTACATTCAGTAGTGTGAGCGCTGTACATTCAGTCGTGTGAGCGTTGTACATTCAGTAGTGTGAGCGCTGTACATTCAGTAGTGTGAGTGCTGTACATTCAGTCGTGTGAGCGCTGTACATTCAATAGTGTGAGCGCTGTACATTCAGTCGTGTGAGCGCTGTACATTCAGTCGTGTGAGCGCTGTACATTCAGTAGTGTGAGCGCTGTACATTCAATAGTGTGAGCGCTGTACATTCAGTAGTGTGAGCGTTGTACATTCAGTAGTGTGAGCAGTGTACATTCAGTAGTGTGAGCGTTGTACATTCAGTAGTGTGAGCGATGTACATTCAGTAGTGTGAGCATTGTACATTCAGTAGTGTGAGTGCTGTACATTCAGTAGTGTGAGCGCTGTACATTCAGTAGTGTGAGCGCTGTACATTCAGTAGTGTGAGTGCTGTACATTCAGTAGTGTGAGTGCTGTACATTCAGTAGTGTGAGCGCTGTACATTCAGTAGTGTGAGCGCTGTACATTCAGTAGTGTGAGTGCTGTACATTCAGTAGTGTGAGGGCTGTACATTCAGTCGTGTGAGTTCTGTACATTCAGTAGTGTGAGCGTTGTACATTCAGTAGTGTGAGTGCTGTACATTCAGTAGTGTGAGCGCTGTACATTCAGTAGTGTGAGGGCTGTACATTCAGTCGTGTGAGTTCTGTACATTCAGTAGTGTGAGCGTTGTACATTCAGTAGTGTGAGTGCTGTACATTCAGTAGTGTGAGCGCTGTACATTCAGTCGTGTGAGCGCTGTACATTCAGTCGTGTGAGCGCTGTACATTCAGTCGTGTGAGTGCTGTACATTCAGTCGTGTGAGCGCTGGACATTCAGTCGTGTGAGCGCTGTACATTCAGTCGTGTGAGCGCTGTACATTCAGTCGTGTGAGCGTTGTACATTCAGTAGTGTGAGCGCTGTACATTCAGTAGTGCGAGCGCTGTACATTCAGTCGTGTGAGCGTTGTACATTCAGTAGTGTGAGCGCTGTACATTCAGTAGTGTGAGTGCTGTACATTCAGTCGTGTGAGCGCTGTACATTCAATAGTGTGAGCGCTGTACATTCAGTCGTGTGAGCGCTGTACATTCAGTAGTGTGAGCGCTGTACATTCAGTAGTGTGAGCGCTGTACATTCAGTAGTGTGAGCGCTGTACATTCAGTCTTGTGAGCGTTGTACATTCAGTAGTGTGAGTGCTGTACATTCAGTCGTGTGAGCGCTGTACATTCAATAGTGTGAGCGCTGTACATTCAGTCGTGTGAGCGCTGTACATTCAGTCGTGTGAGCGCTGTACATTCAGTAGTGTGAGCGCTGTACATTCAGTAGTGTGAGCGTTGTACATTCAGTAGTGTGAGTGATGTACATTCAGTAGTGTGAGTGATGTACATTCAGTAGTGTGAGCGTTGTACATTCAGTAGTGTGAGTGCTGTACATTCAGTAGTGTGAGTGCTGTACATTCAGTCGTGTGAGCGTTGTACATTCAGTAGTGTGAGCGTTGTACATTCAGTAGTGTGAGTGCTGTACATTCAGTCGTGTGAGCGTTGTACATTCAGTAGTGTGAGTGCTGTACATTCAGTCGTGTGAGCATTGTACATTCAGTAGTGTGAGCGCTGTACATTCAGTAGTGTGAGTGCTGTACATTCAGTAGTGTGAGCGCTGTACATTCAGTAGTGTGAGTGCTGTACATTCAGTCGTGTGAGCGTTGTACATTCAGTAGTGTGAGCGCTGTACATTCAGTAGTGTGAGTGCTGTACATTATGTAGTGTGAACGCTGTACATTCAGTCGTGTGAGTGCTGTACATTCAGTAGTGTGAGCGCTGTACATTCAGTAGTGTGAGCGCTGTACATTCAGTAGTGTGAGCGCTGTACATTCAATAGTGTGAGCGCTGTACATTCAGTCGTGTGAGCGTTGTACATTCAGTAGTGTGAGCGCTGTACATTCAGTCGTGTGAGCACTGTACATTCAGTAGTGTGAGCGCTGTACATTCAGTAGTGTGAGTGCTGTACATTGTCATGTGAGCGCTGTACATTCAGTCGTGTGAGCGTTGTACATTCAGTAGTGTGAGCGCTGTACATTGTCATGTGAGCGCTGTACATTCAGTCGTGTGAGTGCTGTACATTGTCATGTGTGCGCTGTACATTCAGTAGTGTGAGCGCTGTACATTCAGTAGTGTGAGCGCTGTACATTGTCATGTGAGCGCTGTACATTCAGTCGTGTGAGCGTTGTACATTCAGTAGTGTGAGCGCTGTACATTGTTATGTGAGCGCTGTACATTCAGTCGTGTGAGTGCTGTACATTGTCATGTGTGCGCTGTACATTCAGTAGTGTGAGCGCTGTACATTCAGTAGTGTGAGCGCTGTACATTCAGTAGTGTGAGTGCTGTACATTGTCATGTGAGCGCTGTACATTCAGTCGTGTGAGCGTTGTACATTCAGTAGTGTGAGCGCTGTACATTCAGTAGTGTGAGCGCTGTACATTCAGTCGTGTGAGCGTTGTACATTCAGTAGTGTGAGCGTTGTACATTCAGTAGTGTGAGCGCTGTACATTCAGTCGTGTGAGCGCTGTACATTCAGTAGTGTGAGTGCTGCACATTGTCATGTGAGCGCTGTACATTCAGTCGTGTGAGCGTTGTACATTCAGTCGTGTAAGCGCTGTACATTCAGTAGTGTGAGTGCTGTACATTGTCATGTGAGCGCTGTACATTCAGTCGTGTGAGCGCTGTACATTCAGTAGTGTGAGCACTATACATTCAGTAGTGTGAGCACTGTACATTCAGTAGTGTGAGCACTGTACATTCAGTAGTGTGAGCGCTGTACATTCAGTAGTGTGAGCGCTGTACATTCAGTAGTGCGAGCGCTGTACATTCAGTCGTGTGAGCGTTGTACATTCAGTAGTGTGAGCGCTGTACATTCAGTAGTGTGAGTGCTGTACATTCAGTCGTGTGAGCGCTGTACATTCAATAGTGTGAGCGCTGTACATTCAGTCGTGTGAGCGCTGTACATTCAGTAGTGTGAGCGCTGTACATTCAGTAGTGTGAGCGCTGTACATTCAGTAGTGTGAGCGCTGTACATTCAGTCTTGTGAGCGTTGTACATTCAGTAGTGTGAGTGCTGTACATTCAGTCGTGTGAGCGCTGTACATTCAATAGTGTGAGCGCTGTACATTCAGTCGTGTGAGCGCTGTACATTCAGTCGTGTGAGCGCTGTACATTCAGTAGTGTGAGCGCTGTACATTCAGTAGTGTGAGCGCTGTACATTCAGTAGTGTGAGCGTTGTACATTCAGTAGTGTGAGTGATGTACATTCAGTAGTGTGAGCGTTGTACATTCAGTAGTGTGAGTGCTGTACATTCAGTAGTGTGAGTGCTGTACATTCAGTCGTGTGAGCGTTGTACATTCAGTAGTGTGAGCGTTGTACATTCAGTAGTGTGAGTGCTGTACATTCAGTCGTGTGAGCGTTGTACATTCAGTAGTGTGAGTGCTGTACATTCAGTCGTGTGAGCATTGTACATTCAGTAGTGTGAGCGCTGTACATTCAGTAGTGTGAGTGCTGTACATTCAGTAGTGTGAGCGCTGTACATTCAGTAGTGTGAGTGCTGTACATTCAGTCGTGTGAGCGTTGTACATTCAGTAGTGTGAGCGCTGTACATTCAGTAGTGTGAGTGCTGTACATTATGTAGTGTGAACGCTGTACATTCACTCGTGTGAGTGCTGTACATTCAGTAGTGTGAGCGCTGTACATTCAGTAGTGTGAGCGCTGTACATTCAGTAGTGTGAGCGCTGTACATTCAATAGTGTGAGCGCTGTACATTCAGTCGTGTGAGCGTTGTACATTCAGTAGTGTGAGCGCTGTACATTCAGTCGTGTGAGCACTGTACATTCAGTAGTGTGAGCGCTGTACATTCAGTAGTGTGAGTGCTGTACATTGTCATGTGAGCGCTGTACATTCAGTCGTGTGAGCGTTGTACATTCAGTAGTGTGAGCGCTGTACATTGTCATGTGAGCGCTGTACATTCAGTCGTGTGAGTGCTGTACATTGTCATGTGTGCGCTGTACATTCAGTAGTGTGAGCGCTGTACATTCAGTAGTGTGAGCGCTGTACATTGTCATGTGAGCGCTGTACATTCAGTCGTGTGAGCGTTGTACATTCAGTAGTGTGAGCGCTGTACATTGTTATGTGAGCGCTGTACATTCAGTCGTGTGAGTGCTGTACATTGTCATGTGTGCGCTGTACATTCAGTAGTGTGAGCGCTGTACATTCAGTAGTGTGAGCGCTGTACATTCAGTAGTGTGAGTGCTGTACATTGTCATGTGAGCGCTGTACATTCAGTCGTGTGAGCGTTGTACATTCAGTAGTGTGAGCGCTGTACATTCAGTAGTGTGAGCGCTGTACATTCAGTCGTGTGAGCGTTGTACATTCAGTAGTGTGAGCGTTGTACATTCAGTAGTGTGAGCGCTGTACATTCAGTCGTGTGAGCGCTGTACATTCAGTAGTGTGAGTGCTGTACATTGTCATGTGAGCGCTGTACATTCAGTCGTGTGAGCGTTGTACATTCAGTCGTGTAAGCGCTGTACATTCAGTAGTGTGAGTGCTGTACATTGTCATGTGAGCGCTGTACATTCAGTCGTGTGAGCGCTGTACATTCAGTAGTGTGAGCACTATACATTCAGTAGTGTGAGCACTGTACATTCAGTAGTGTGAGCACTGTACATTCAGTAGTGTGAGCGCTGTACATTCAGTAGTGTGAGCACTGTACATTCAGTCGTGTGAGCGCTGTACATTCAGTCGTGTGAGCGCTGTACATTCAGTCGTGTGAGCGCTGTACATTCAGTAGTGTGAGCGCTGTATATTCAGTAGTGTGAGCGTTGTACATTCAGTAGTGTGAGTGATGTACATTCAGTAGTGTGAGCGTTGTACATTCAGTAGTGTGAGTGCTGTACATTCAGTAGTGTGAGTGCTGTACATTCAGTCGTGTGAGCGTTGTACATTCAGTAGTGTGAGCGTTGTACATTCAGTAGTGTGAGTGCTGTACATTCAGTCGTGTGAGCATTGTACATTCAGTAGTGTGAGTGCTGTACATTCAGTCGTGTGAGCATTGTACATTTAGTAGTGTGAGCGCTGTACATTCAGTAGTGTGAGTGCTGTACATTCAGTAGTGTGAGCGCTGTACATTCAGTAGTGTGAGTGCTGTACATTCAGTAGTGTGAGCGCTGTACATTCAGTAGTGTGAGTGCTGTACATTCAGTCGTGTGAGCGTTGTACATTCAGTAGTGTGAGCGCTGTACATTCAGTAGTGTGAGTGCTGTACATTATGTAGTGTGAACGCTGTACATTCAGTCGTGTGAGTGCTGTACATTCAGTAGTGTGAGCGCTGTACATTCAGTAGTGTGAGCGCTGTACATTCAATAGTGTGAGCGCTGTACATTCAGTCGTGTGAGCGTTGTACATTCAGTCGTGTGAGCGTTGTACATTCAGTAGTGTGAGCGCTGTACATTCAGTAGTGTGAGCGCTGTACATTCAGTAGTGTGAGCGCTGTACATTCAGTAGTGTGAGTGCTGTACATTGTCATGTGAGCGCTGTACATTCAGTCGTGTGAGCGTTGTACATTCAGTAGTGTGAGCGCTGTACATTGTCATGTGAGCGCTGTACATTCAGTCGTGTGAGTGCTGTACATTGTCATGTGTGCGCTGTACATTCAGTAGTGTGAGCGCTGTACATTCAGTAGTGTGAGCGCTGTACATTGTCATGTGAGCGCTGTACATTCAGTCGTGTGAGCGTTGTACATTCAGTAGTGTGAGCGCTGTACATTGTCATGTGAGCGCTGTACATTCAGTCGTGTGAGTGCTGTACATTGTCATGTGTGCGCTGTACATTCAGTAGTGTGAGCGCTGTACATTCAGTAGTGTGAGTGCTGTACATTGTCATGTGAGCGCTGTACATTCAGTCGTGTGAGCGTTGTACATTCAGTAGTGTGAGCGCTGTACATTCAGTAGTGTGAGCGCTGTACATTCAGTCGTGTGAGCGTTGTACATTCAGTAGTGTGAGTGTTGTACATTCAGTAGTGTGAGCGCTGTACATTCAGTCGTGTGAGCGCTGTACATTCAGTAGTGTGAGTGCTGTACATTGTCATGTGAGCGCTGTACATTCAGTCGTGTGAGCGTTGTACATTCAGTCGTGTAAGCGCTGTACATTCAGTAGTGTGAGTGCTGTACATTGTCATGTGAGCGCTGTACATTCAGTCGTGTGAGCGGTGTACATTCAGTAGTGTGAGCACTGTACATTCAGTAGTGTGAGCGCTGTACATTCAGTAGTGTGAGCGCTGTACATTCAGTAGTATGAGCGCTGTACATTCAGTAGTGTGAGCACTGTACATTCAGTAGTGTGAGCGCTGTACATTCAGTAGTGTGAGGGCTGTACATTCAGTAGTGTGAGGGCTGTACTTTCAGTAGTGTGAGGGCTGTATACTGTCTGGAATCAGTACTGTGAGTGATGCGCACTCTTTGAAACTATAGTTTCTTAGAATTGCTACAGCGCAGAAGTTAGCCATTCTGCCCACTGTGTTTATCCTGACTCTCTACAAGAGGAACTCATTTAGTCCCCACTCCTGCTTAGCCCACGGCCCTGCATGTTGTTTTCTATTTAGAAAACTGTCCATTTTTTATTTGAAAGCCCGAACTGAATCTGCCTCCACCACAGTCAGACACCACGTTCCAAATCCTAACCAATCACTGTGTAAAACACACTTTTCTTCATGTCACCTTTGGTTCTTTTAACATTCACCTCAAATCTCTATCCTCTGGTTCTCGATCCTTCCACCTACGGGAATAGTTCCTCCCTATCTGCTTTGTTTAGGTCCCTCATGATTTTGAACGCCTCTAACCAATCTCCCCTCAACCTTCTCTTCTCTAAGGACAACAACACCCTCTCTAATCCATCCAGGTGCCTGAAGCTCCTCAGCCTGGAACCATTCCTTTAAATCTTTTCTGCACCCTCTCTAATGTCTTCATATTGTCTCTAAAGTGTGGTGCCCAGAACTGGACACAATGCTCCAGTTGAGGCTGTGTAACCACTTTAACTCTCATCCACCTCATCCTGATATGTCTCTCCCTATACTTACTGATTACAGCTTATTACATATAGTTACCTAAATCTACAATTATCTATCAGAAACAATAAAACAGTTGCTTATTTTACAATTACAGTATTTGAGACAGATAATGTTTAGAGATAACATTTATAATGCAGTAAATAAGGAGTTAAAGGCCCACAATTAGCAATTGTTGAGATTATAATGTTTATGAATCTCTCTCCCACCACCCTCCCCCCTCCCCATCATCTTTAATTTTCAGTCTCCGTACTGCAGTAACTATGGTAACATAAGTAAGACCTCACAAGCCAGAAATGTTAAATTATTTCTTTGACAGATTCTTAATAGCTAGAAAGAAAGAACTTGCAAAACAAACTGAGACATTCCCATTATCTGATTAGCATAAGGCTTGTCTTTGTTATTTTCTACATAAATATAGAAATTGTTAAGCCATTCACAAACTGAACACTTCAATCAATGTTTACGTACAAGACCCTTCAATACGGTGCAGTTTGATGGTGGTAACCCTATTTGCTCCACACCATCTTTGTGATGTTATTCCAGCCTATGCCACCCCTGGCATCAATTGTAACATAGAAAACCTGCCCAAAAGATGCCCAATGACCAGCACAGGTGTTTGTGCTTATACCCAGTGCCTGAGATTCTGAGCCGGCAGCTCTTGGAAAGCTATGGGGAGTCCTCATGATGTGTGTATTATCAAAAGTATCATGTGATTCTGAACGTTTGGAGTCTCTATTTTCTTTTCACGGTAACTTTCAAGGATTCTTACCAAACAGTTTGGCAAGCTGTTGATCAAGGTAGTTAGCTGTGACTAGACTGGACTAGCAATGTTCATAAACTCTCTGGTCATTGTTACCATCCCTCATTCTCACCCTTATCCCAAAGAACTGAGGTGTAAGAGCACCGCACCACTATCACTGCTTCTACCACTGATAGCATTGTTGCCAGTTCCACTGATATTGTGCATCCTAAATAAATTCCAGTTTAGTGTAGGTGCCTTTATCTTGAATCTGGCACAAATGGTCCAGTGCCCATGTGATACCTAATACTGATTTTAGGAGTGATGTCCGTTGTATGATGTTGCATGTGCCTGCACGGCATTGTAATGTAAAGGTGATCGGCAGAGCAAGGGTTAATGTGGGACTAGAGAATAGCACCACCTTTGGTATGATGTATAGAGTCACATGGTAATAGACTGAGAGAACAGTTTAGAAGCAGGTTACCTTCATGACAGCAGCACCATGCATGAGAGTAACCTGGGATCTGTACACAGTGAAATGTTTACGGCAAACAGTTCATGTTTAAACATAGAAGTCCTAGATCTCATCATTGAGACACCACAGTGATGGCACCATAACACAACATGTTGATCAGCAGTGATAACACAACAATGGCAGGCGATATATAGCGGAGGTGAGGATCCAGGTGCAGGTTTAAAGAGATAGGTAATCTGAAAATATTCCCTGTGTTGTGTCAAAACTCAAGTTGCATACAATAGCAACAAATGATGAAAATACTTATACATAGCACAGCAATAATGTATTGAACTGAAAACAAAAATCAAATGCCAAATCAAGGAAAGATACCCAAGGTAAGATATACTTGCCATAGTGGGAGTACAATTTTGCCATTCCAATTTTTGTAATCTATATTTATTTCAGTGATGCATGGGAATTTCAAGCGGTTTTAGTGAAAAATAACCTGTAGCTGTTCGTCACATCTGGAATTGAATCATCACATATCAGATTCAAATCTCCAAGGTGTGTTTTACATCAAAATTTTCATCCTAATTTCAGAATTTGTTCACAATTATTAATCTTGTGAAGTCAAATCAATTTATCATATGACAAAAATATTGCAATGTCAGGGCTTTTATACGGTTGAGAGGCAATAAGATATTTTCTACTTACGACCAAGTTTCCCTAATTTGATTTCTTATTTACTCTGATTTAATGTTCACTTGCAAATTAATTGAGGACAAATAAAATACAAAGCAAGAACAGAGGAATGTATAAGAATGGCAAAGACCAAGTTGATTCAATTTGTCTGGCATCAAAATTCAAAACAAAATATATAATTCATTATCTGTAGCACTCAACAGGTTCACATATCAAATGGCCGCGTAACTTTTTCCTAATATTATCATTATTAAACACATTTGTTTCTGATAAAATTATGTTGGATATAATAGCAGATTTTTTTTTAAGAAGTATAATTTCAACTTCTCCCAGCTAAAATGGGATGCCTGCTACAGGAAATTGAACCCAGATACTAATTTTTCAACACTCATGAAACAGCACACATTGCAGAGAACGCAATTCTGGAGGTGACTGAAGTTGATCAAATGTTCTCAGCTCCTCATATCCACTTCAAGACAAAGTGGGAGTACTCCATCTCTTGGCGCATGTGGTTAGTTCATGTTAGCAGCAGCACCTCACAATGTCATTTCCAGCAACATACAGATAGGAATCATAAAGTTACATTCCATTTTCTCAAGCCTTTCCATAAAATTCATTCATTTAATGTAATGTAATAATCTCAAAGAAATGAATGTTGCAACAAAGATTAAGTAATTATTGCTGCCAGCAATATTGAGTGTGAGGAATGATATTACAATAGATGGCCTGCATTCTATGTATGTGTTCATCACCAAATGTGTGAACTGATTTGGGGATTTGCAAAATTCTGCAAATAAATCACTGATATTCAGTCTACATAGGTGATTACAAAAGGAAATGGTTCACTTGTCTGAGCATGTTGTCATTTAAAACAAAAGTTCAGTTGCATAAAGATTTAGACATGCGCTACTCATTCTATTAGCTTCAGCAGTCTTAACAGTTTTAGACAGGGACAAATGTTTTCTATTAAACAGTTATGGAAAGCCTTAACAAAACAACCACCAACACTGCTAACCAACAAATGTTACAGTATATAACCTTATTGACTGAACACAGCCAGTGATCAGGAAACCTGTTAAGACATGACTTTACAAAGCATTCGTCACTGCAAAATGCTTTGATCTGTTTGGAATTCCTGCCAAAATTATTCATTAACAAAAGTATTCATCGCTTGACCAGTCAGTGTTTTCTGCAGATAGGAATTGATTCTGTAGAGTTACCTACATTATGAAAAGTTTAGACTGGACATTGTTTCAATTAAAATGCAGATGTTTTGGAGAATGGTAGTATGACCAGCTGTAAAAGTCAGAAATCTAGAACTCCCATCTGTCTAAAGGGGGTAGTCAGTGAAAATGTATTAGGATTAAAGAAATTAAAAATTGAAACCTTTGACGATGAATCCTACTTAGTGAATTTTGCTCACATTTGATGTTATGTTATCCTGCAGTTATTAATATCATAGCATTGATGTAGATGGGGGATGCAAGTTCATGTAACATTGATGTGAGGGGAGCATGCCATGTAACATTGATGTGGGGGGAGCGTGCCATGTAACATTGATGTGGGGGGAGTGTGTTCATGTAACATTGATGTCGAGGGGGAGCGTGTTCATGTAACATTGATGTAGAGGGGGAGCGTGTTCATGTAACATTGATGTCGAGGGGGGAGCCTGTTCAAGTAACATTGATGTCGAGGGGGAGCGTGTTCATGTAACATTGATGTAGAGGGGGAGCCTGTTCATGTAACATTGATGTAGAGGGGGAGCGTGTTCATGCAACATTGATGTAGCAGGGGTTAACTTCATGTCGCATTGATTATCTGCCACTAGGTGTTGATGGTGTGCTTTCTGTCTGCTGTACTAAACAGCAAAACACTCAAACTTTTTGCCAGTGTTTGCACTGACACAGAAGTAAAGGTGTGTGTGTGTTGGGGGCAGAGGGTCGGTGTGAGGGGTGTGGGGCTGGTTACAGTGGTGTATGGGGGAAATTTTAATCCCCAGCTCCCCAGGACATATGGGGCAGTAACCAGGGTTTCAACTTTTTGCAAACAGGAAATCCCTAAGCTGTGAAGATGGCTATCTCAGGGTGGGTTGAGGGTGGGCGGTGCACTCAGGTGTCTAACTTGCCCTCGAGAGGCAGCTCAGGAATTAATGGCTGTAAAATTAGGCTCCATGATGTCCAAAGTTTCGGCGCACGGGGTGTGATTTTGATACTAAATTGGGGTCGGTGTTGAGCCCACACACATTTATGGTGTGACTCACACTGGCTGCCATTTTATCATATGGCTGTTCAGGTGGGTTTGGGAGATATGCAGAGTCGGAGGATTGTAATGGGCCACAGAGTGTAAAGCTGATTTGACACCAGGGCTGCCAGTTTTAACTTCAATGCTTCAGCTAATGTCCTCTCTTAAACACACACACCTACATTCTGCAGGAAGAATTCCCAAGCAGCACTATTTAAGCAGGTCCTCAACTACTTTCTGCCTAGTTACTTACTGATTTTGACTGTTTATATCTGGGTTTATACATGTGCCGTGTGTTTCTTGCTGCTGTTTAAAGTTGGTTAAATCATGTAGACTGCATGCAGGGAAAACCTTAGTTTAGACTCCAAGGGCTTTGCTCAGGCCACTTGCCCTCAGTCGTGGGTGGTACAGCTACCATTCACCCGGCTGCACCATGAGAGGGGGATTGATTAGAGGCAGCAGCACAGAGGGGGACGAGCTGCTCACACAGGCTTCGGGGGCCAGGTGGGACGTCCGTGGGGGGGAGGAGCTCTTATCCTCCTCCGGGAGCATTTCTCTTGCCTCAGTGTAAATGTGTACAGCTCTCTGTTTTACGAAGGAGGTATTCAGCAAAGTATTCTACCTCTGCGGCCTCAGAGCAGGGTAAGGATGGCACTGCCAGTGGTTGTGAAGGTGATTCAGTCCTGATTTTTTTTTCCCCTCAAGATGCTCTCAGGCTGGAGCAGGCGACATAAAAGCAAAATACACCTCATGTGTAGCACTGAAGAGCAGCCATATGGACTCGAAACGTTAACCCTGTTTTTCTCTCCACAGATGCTGTTAGACGGGCTGAGTTTTTCCAGAATTTTCTGTTTTTGTTGGAGTGGGGGACATTTCTGACATGCCCCTGTTTGGTGCATCAGAGAGCTGGCAGATTCTCTTTGTACCAGGAGAGGGGAGTTTCATTGTGTTCCGTCTGAGCAGAGAGAAGGTGGCAGAATGTGGCTTTGCAAGGATGGCAAACTTCCCCACAGAACACGGCGTCATCAGCCGCCAGAAACATGCATGTCTCAGGGAGCACTGCAAAATACCGAGGCCTATTGCAACCCCAAAGGTTTTCACTGTCTGAAAGTACAGTTGGTGTGTGACCACACTCAGTGCACCAGGCGGGTGAATACTCTGTCTCCTGACAGCCGTCATGATCCTTTTATTCTGCACCATCGTGTGAAGCCAGAGGGTGGATGTAGGTCAACAAGGGCTATGTGCTCAGCACTAGGCTCAGGGCTGGCAGTGTGTGCTGACTGTGAGACGTGATCACGCGGCTTGCACTGGTTCTGGGTGTGTGAGAGTGAGATGAAGCAATCAAAGTTGGTAAATGATTTGTGCTGGATAGAGATTGTTGGTTGGTATGTGATGGAGCTGTGAAAGAAGCTCCGCGTGAGGATAATGGTTCATTTATAAGGACATGGCGTATGAAGATGAACGCATGAAGACTGACCACTCATGAGAGGTCATTAAATTTATTCCTGCACCATATCCAGGCTCTCAGGGCTACATTGCCTACATTGACAGAAATGGCTGTTTGCCTCCAGTGCCTTCTTAGCATCTGTCTGGAGAACATCCTGTCCATCTCCGGCGCTGCATCTGTGAACTTTGGAGCATGGTCTCTGCCTGTTGTGTTATTTTTACTCTTCTCCCTGAGTAGAATGTCTTCTGAAGCCAGAAAGAGCCTCCCCATTAAGGGGTGCAGGCTGTGGCTTGCCTCGCACGGACTTGGTCGCCTGCTGATGGGTGTAGACACTCAGCATACTATAAAGCATTGGGCTGCACGTTACCATTTAAATTAGCGAGCAGCACAAAGTTTGTGGGCGGCCTACATCAGAACAGACACAGGCGAATCACCCATCACAAACTAGGAGCACACTTTCAGACCTTATCCAATTCCCCCCCATAATATTTAAATGTACCATTGCTGAAGCTGCTCGGATTTACAGACACATTGAAAAGCCCTGGGAAGGAAGGGGTCTGGGATGATTGACAACCAAGGGCAGGAATCTGGGGGAGGGGCAGTTGAAGATAGGAGGTCATGTGATGACATTTCCCAGGGTATGACCAGCACTGAAGACACTCAATTACTGAAGATCCAGCAGTTACAAGCCACAGACTTCATTTCAATAACACTTTTGCCCCATTTTCTCTAAAAAAAACAGAAAGGCTTTGTTTGTCACAAGATCCCAGAATCCTCTATTCCACTCGAACTTCACTGTGTTATCCAAGGGTAAGAGGCAATCTCCATTCTGTAGAAGGGTCAGATGGACTTGAAATGTAAATTCTGTCTGTCTCTCCACAGACCTGCTGAGTTTTTCCAGCGATTTTTGCTCTTCCTCCATGTAAAAGCCTCGTTTATTTACATTTGCACGTTGGATTCTAACAATCGATGTTTGAAAAGTCCAGCTTGAGGTTAAACGAGGAATTTGGTTGATCTGTACCATGGCTCAAGCGGACATGCCTGCCTCAGCACTGATTGGTTTACTGATTGGCACAGTCTGACTACCTCTTCAAACCTGGCTTCGGATTGGTGGACACTGCTGTCAATCTACTATTGTCACCCAGTGGCTGATTCCCACCTGCCTAGAAGGTGGTCATGAGGTTAATTTAAAGCAAGTCATGGGAATAAATTAAGGCTGGTGCCTCTGTAGATTAACCCCAGTGCCTCCTGTAAATTAGCTCCAATGTCTCATGTAGATTAACCCCATTGTCTCCAGTAGATTAACCCTAGTGTCTCCTGTAGATTAACCACTGTGTCTCCTGTAACTTGACCCCAGTGCCTACCGTAGATTAACACCAGTGCCTCCTGTAGATTAAACAGTGTCTCCTGTAGATTAAGGCCAGTGTCTCCTGTAGATTAATCCCAGTGCCTCCTGTACAATAAATCCAATGTCTCCTGTAGATTAACAAGTGTCTCCTGTAGATTAACTCCAGTGTCTCCTGTAGATTAACCCCAGTGTCACCTGTAGATTAACCCCAGTGCCACCTGTAGATTAAGACACAGTGTCTCCTGTAGATTAACCACAGTGTCTCCTGTAGATTAAGCCCAGTGTCTCCTGTAAATTAACCCCAGTGTCTCCTGTAGTTTAACCCCAGTGCCTGCCGTAGATTATCCCCACAGCCTCCAGTAGATTAACCCCAGTATATCCTGTAGATTAACCCCAGTCTCTCCTGCAAATTAAGCTCAGTGCCTCTTGCAGATTAGCCGCAGTGTCTCCTGTAGATTAACTCCAGTGTCTCTTGCAGATTAGCCCCAGTGTCTCCTGTAGATTAAGCCCAGTGCCTCCTGAAGATTTACACCAGTGTCTCCTGTAGATTAACCCCAGTATCACCTCTAGATTAACCCCAGGGCCTCATGTAGATTAACCCTAGTGCCTCTCGTAGATTAACCCCAGTGTCTCCTGTAGATTAACCCCAGTGGCTCCTGTAGATTAACACCAGTGTCTCCTGTAGATTAACTCCAGTGTCTCCTGTAGATTAACCCCAATTTCTCCTGTAGATTACCCCAGTGTCTCCTGTATTTTAGCCCAAGTGCCTCCTGTAGTTTAGCTCCAGTGTCTCCTATAGATTAACCCAGTCTCTCCTGTAGATTAACCCCAGTGCCTCCTGAAGATTAACCCCAGTGATTCTGTGGCTTAAATCCAGTCTCTCCTGTAGATTAACCCCAGTCTCTCCTGTAGATTAACCCCAGTGTCTCCTGTAGATTAACCCCCGTGTCTCCTGTAGATTAACCCCAGTGCCTCCTGTAGATTATCCCCAGTGCCTCCTGTAGATTAACACCAATGTCACTTGTAGATTAACCCCAGTGTCACCTGTAGATTAACCCCAGTGGCTCCTGTAGATTAACCCAATTGCCTCCTGTAGATTAAGCACAAAATCTCCTGTAGATTAACCCCAGCGGCTCCTGTAGATTAACCCAAGTGCCTCCTGTAGATTAAGCACAGTGTCTACTGTAGATTAACCCCAGTGTCTCCTGTAGATTCACCCCAGTGCCTCCTGTAAATTAACCCGTGTCTCCTGTAGATTAAACCAAGTGCCTCCTGTAGATCAACCCCAGTGTCTCCTGTAGATTAACCACAGTCACTCCTGTAGATTAACCACAGTCTCGCCTGTAGATTAACCACAATGTCTCCTGTCTATTAACCGCAGTGTCTCCTGTCGATTAACCCCAGTGTCTCCTGTAGATTAAACCAAGTGTCTCCTGTAGATTAATTCCAGTACCTCCTGTGGACTAACCCCAGTGCCTCCTGTAAATTAACCCCAGTGCCTCCTGTAAAATAACCCTAGTTCCTCCTGTAGCTTAGCTCCAGTGTCTCCTATAGATTAACCCAGACTCTCCTTAGATTAACCCCAGTGCTTCCTGAAGATTAACCCCAGTGATTCTGTGGATTAAATCCAGTCTCTCCTGTAGATTACCCCAGTGCCTCCGGTCGATTAACCCCAGTACCTCCTGTGGATTAACCCCAGTGCCTCCTGTAAATTAACCCCGGTGCCTCCTCTAGATTAATCCCAGTTTCTCCTGTAGATTAACACCAGTGCCTCCTGTAGATTAACCCCAGTGTCTCCTAAAGATTAACCCCAGTGTCTCCTGTAGATTAACCTCAGTGCCTCCTGTAGTTTAGCTCCAGTGTCTCCTGTAGATTAAGCACAGTGTCTCCTGTAGATGAACCCCAGTTTCTACTGTAGATTAACCCCAGTGTCTCCTGTAGATTCACCCCAGTGCCTCCTGTAAATTAACCCGTGCCTCCTGTAGATTAAACCAAGTGCCTCCTGTAAATTAACCCCAGTGTCTCCTGTAGATTAAAACCACTGTCTCCTGTAGATTAATTTCAGTACCTCCTGTGGATTAACCCCAGTGCCTCCTGTAAATTAATCCCAGTGCCTCCTGTAAAATAACCCTAGTGCCCCCTGTACATTAACTGCAGTGTCTCCTGTAGTTTAACCCCAGATTCTCCTGTAGATTAATCCCAGTGTCCCCTGTAGTTTAACCCCAGAATCTCCTGTAGATTAATCACAGTGTCTCCTGTAGATTAGCCCCAGTGTCTCCTGTAGATTAGCCCCAGTGCCTCCGGTAGACTAACCCCAGTGTCTCCTGTAGATTAACCCCAGTATCTCCTGTAGATTAACGCCAGTGCCTCATGTAGATTAACCCCAGTGTCTGCTGTAGATTAACCCGTGTCGCCTGTAGATTAATTCCAGTGTCTCCTGCAGATTAACCCCAGTGTCTCATGTAGATTAACCACAGTGTCTCCTGTAGATTAACTCCAGTGTCTCCTGTAGATTAGACCGAGTGCCACCTGTAGATTAACCCCAGTGTCTCCTGTAGATTAACACCAGTGTCTCGTATAGATTAATCCCAGTGTCTCCTGTAGATTAACCCCAGTGCCTCCTGTAGATTAACCCCAGTGTCCCCTGTAGATTAACACCAGTGTCTCCTGTAGATTAGCCCCAGAGTCTCCTATAGATTAACCCCAGTGTCTCCTGCAGATTAACACCAGTGTCTCCTGTAGATTAACACCAGTGTCTCCTGTAATTTAACCCCAATGTCTCCTGTAGATTAACCACAGTGTCTACTGTAGATTAACTCCAGTGTCTCCTGTAGATTAACCCCAGTGTCTCCTGTAGATAAAACCCAGTACCACCTGTAGATTAACCCCAGTGTCTCGTGTAGATTAACACCAGTGTCTCCTGTAAATTAACCCCAATGTCTCCTGTAGATTAACCCCAGTGCCTCCTGTAGATTAACCCCAGTGTCCCCAGCAGATTAACCACAGTGTCTCCTGTAGATGAGCCCAAGTGCCTCCTGTACTTTAGCTCCAGTGTCTCCTGTAGATTAAACCACGTGTCTCCTCTAGATGAGCCCGAGTGTCACCTATAGATTAACCCCAGTGTCCCCAGCAGATTAACCACAGTGTATCCTGTAGATTCACCGCAGTGTCTCGTGTAGATTAACCCCAGTGTCTCCTGTAGATTAACACCAGTGTCTCCTGCAGATTAACACCAGTGTCTCCTGAAGATTAACCCCAATGTCTCCTGTAGATTAAACACAGTGTCTCCTATAGATTAACTCCAGTGTCTCCTGTAGATTAACCCCAGTGTCTCCTGTAGTTTAAACCCAGTACCAACTGTAGTTTAAACCCAGTACCACCTGTAGACTAATCGCAGTGTCTCCTGTAGATTAACACCTATGTCTCCTGTAGATTAACCCCAGTGTCTCCTGTAGATTAACCCCAGTGTCTCTTGTAGATTAACCCCAGAGTCTCCTGTAGATTAACACCAGTGTCTCCTGTAGATTAACACCAGTGTCTCCTGAAGATTAACCCCAATGTCTCCCGTAGATGAAACACAGTGTCTCCTGTAGATTAACTCCAGTGTCTCCTGTAGATTAACCCCAGTGTCTCCTGTAGATTAAACCCAGTACCAACTGTAGATTAACCCCAGTGTCTCCTGTAGATTAACACCAGTGTCTCCTGTAGATTAACTCCAGTCTCTCCTGTAGATTAACCCCAGTGTCTCCTGTAGATTAACACCAGTGTCTCGTGTAGATTAACACCAGTGTCTCCTGTAAATTAACCCCAGTGTCTCCTGTAGATTAACCATAGTGTCTACTGTAGGTTAACCATAGTGCCTACTGTAAATTAACCCCAGTGTCTACTGTAAATTAACCCGTGTCTCCTGTAGATTAACCCCAGTGTCTCCTTAGATTAGCCCCAGTGCCTCCGCTAGATTAATCCCAGTTTCTCCTGTAGATTAACCCCAGTGCCTCCTGTAGATTAACCCCAGTGCCTCATGTAGATTAGCCCCAATGTCTCCTATAGATTAACCCCAGTGTCTCCTGCAGATTAACCCCAGTGTCTCATGTAGATTAACCGCAGTGTCTCCTCTAGATTATCCCCAGTGTCTCCTGTAGATTAAACCCAGTGTCTCCTGTAGATTAGCCTCAGTGCCTCCTGTAGATAAACCACAAAGGCACCTGTAGATTAACCCCAGTGTCTCCTGTAGATTAACACCAGTGTCTCCTGTAGATTAACCCCAGTATCACCTCTAGATTAACCCCAGGGCTTCATGTAGATTAACCCTAGTGCCTCCCATAGATTAACCCTAGTGCCTCCTGTCAATAAACGCCAGTGTCTCCTGTAAATTAACCAGTGTCTCCTGTAGATTAATCCCAGTGTCTCCTGTAGATTAACCTCAGTACCTCCTGTAGTTTAACCCCAGTGTCCCATGTAGATTAACCCCAGTGTCTCCTTTAGATTAGCCCAAGTGCCTCCTGTAGCTTAGCTCCAGTGTCTTCTGTAGATTAACACCAGTGTCTCCTGTAGATTAGCCCCAGTGTCTACTATAGATTAACCCCAGTATCACCTGTAGATTAACCCCAGTGCCTCATGTAGATTAACCCTAGTGCCTCCCCTAGTTTAACCTCAGTGCCTCCTGTAAATTAACCCCAGTGTCTACTGAAAGTTAACCCGTGTCTCCTGTAGATTAACCCCAGTATCTCCTGGAGATTAGCCACAGTGCCTCCTCTAGATTAATCCCAGTGTCTCCTGTAGATTAACCCCAGTGCCTCCAGTAGATTAACACCAGTATATCCTGTAGACTAACCGCAGTGTCTACTGTAGATTAACCCCAGTATCTCCTGTAGATTAACCGCAGTGTCTCCTGTAGATTAACCCCAGTGTCTCCTGTAGATTCACAGCAGTGTCTCCTGTAGATTAACTCCAGTGTCTCCGGTAGATTAACACCAGTGTCTCCTCTAGATTAACTCCAGTGCCTCCGGTAGATTAACCCCATTGAATCCTGTAGATTAATCCCTGTGTCTCCTGTAGATTAACACCAGTGCCTCCTGTAGATTAACCCCAGTCTCCCCTGTAGATTAACCCCAGTGTCTCCTTTAGATTAGCCCAAGTGCCTCCTGTACCTTAGCTCCAGTGTCTCCTGTAGATTAACACCAGTGTCTCCTGTAGATTAGCCCCAGTGTCTCCTATAGATTAACCCCAATGTCTCCTGCAGATTAACACCAGTGTCTCCTGTAGATTAACACCAGTGCCACCTGTAGTTTAACCCCAATGTCTCCTGTAGATTAACCACAGTTTCTCCTGTTGATTAACTCCAGTGTCTCCTGTAGATTAACCCCAGTCTCTCCTGTAGATTAAACCCAGTTCCACGTGTAGATTAACCCCCGTGTCTCCTGTAGATTAACACCAGTGTCTCCTGTAGATTAACCCCAGTCTCTCCTGTAGATTAACCCCAGTGTCTCCTGTAGATTAACCCCAGTGTCTCGTGTAGATTAACACCAGTGTCTCCTGTAAATTAACCCCAGTGTCTCCTGCAGATTAACCATAGTGTCTACTGTAGGTTAACCACAGTGCTTCCTGTAAATTAACCCCAGTGTGTACTGTAAATTAACCCGTGTCTCCTGTAGATTAACCCCAGTGTCTTCTGTAGATTAGCCCCAGTGCCTCCTCTAGATTAATCCAGGTTTCTCCTGTAGATTAACCCCAGTGCCTCCTGTAGATTAACACCAGTGTCTCCTACAGATTAACCCCAGTGTCTCCTGTAGATTAACCCCAGTGCCTCGTGGAGATTAGCCCCAATGTCTCCTATAGATTAACCCCAGTGTCTCCTGCAGATTGACCCCAGGGTCTCATGTAGATGAACCGCAGTTTCTCCTCTAGATTATCCCCAGTGTCTCCGGTAGATTAAACCCAGTGTCTCCTGTAGATTAGCCCCAGTGCCTCCTGTAGATAAACCCCAAAGGCACCTGTAGATTAACCCCAGTGTCTCCTGTAGATTAACACCAGTGTCTCCTGTAGATTAACCCCAGTATCACCTCTAGATTAACCCCAGGGCTTCATGTAGATTAATCCTAGTGCCTCCCATAGATTAACCCTAGTGCCTCCTGGAAATAAACGCCAGTGTCTCCTGTAAATTAACCAGTGTCTCCTGTAGATTAATCCCAGTGTCTCCTGTAGATTAACCCCAATACCTCCTGTAGATTAACCCCAGTCTCCCCTGTAGATTAACCCCAGTGTCTCCTTTAGATTAGCCCAAGTGCCTCCTGCAGCTTAGCTCCAGTGTCTCCTGTAGATTAACACCAGTGTCTCCTGTAGATTAGCCCCAGTGTCTACTATAGATTAACCCCAGTACCACCTGTAGATTAACCCCAGTGCCTCATGTAGATTAACCCTAGTGCCTCCCGTAGTTGAACCTCAGTGCCTCCTGTAAATTAACCCCAGTGTCTACTGAAAGTTAACCCGTGCCTCCAGTAGATTAACCCCAGTGTCTCCTGGAGATTAGCCACAGTGCCTCCTCCAGATTAATCCCAGTGTCTCCTGTAGATTAACCCCAGTGCCTCCAGTAGATTAACACCAGTATCTCCTGTAGATTAACCGCAGTGTCTCCTGTAGATTAACCCCAGTATCTCCTGCAGATTAACCGCAGTGTCTCCTGTAGATTAACCCCAGTGTCTCCTGTAGATTAACCGCAGTGTCTCCTGTAGATTAACCCCAGTGTCTCCGGTAGATTAACACCAGTGTCTCCTCTAGATTAACTCCAGTGCCTCCGGTAGATTAACCCCATTGAATCCTGTAGATTAATCCCTGTGTCTCCTGTACATTAACACCAGTGCCTCCGGTAGATTAACCCCAGTCTCCCCTGTAGATTAACCCCAGTGTCTCCTTTAGATTAGCCCAAGTGCCTCCTGTACCTTAGCTCCATTGTCTCCTGTAGATTAACACCAGTGTCTCCTGTAGATTAGCCCCAGTGTCTCCTATAGATTAACCCCAATGTCTCCTGCAGATTAACACCAGTGTCTCCTGTAGATTAACACCAGTGCCTCCTGTAGATTAACCCCAATGTCTCCTGTAGATTAACACCAGTGTCTCCTGTAAATTAACCCCAGTGTCTCCTGCAGATTAACCATAGTGTCTACTGTAGGTTAACCACAGTGCCTCCTGTAAATTAACCCCAGTGTGTACTGTAAATTAATCCGTGTCTCCTGTAGATTAACCCCAGTGTCTTCTGTAGATTAGCCCAAGTGCCTCCTCTAGATTAATCCAAGATTCTCCTGTAGATTAACCCCAGTGTCTCCTGTAGATTAACCCCAGTGTCTCCTGTAGATTAACCCCAGTGCCTCTTGTAGATTAGCCCCAATGTCTCCTATAGATTAACCCCAGTGTCTCCTGCAGATTGACCCCAGGGTCTCATGTAGATGAACCGCAGTTTCTCCTCTAGATTATCCCCAGTGTCTCCTGTAGATTAAACCCAGTGTCTCCTGTAGATTAGCCCCAGTGCCTCCTGTAGATAAACCCCAAAGGCACCTGTAGATTAACCCCAGTGTCTCCTGTAGATTAACACCAGTGTCTTCTGTAGATTAACCCCAGTATCACCTCTAGATTAACCCCAGGGCTTCATGTAGATTAAACCTAGTGCCTCCCGTAGATTAACCCTAGTGCCTCCTGTAAATAAACGCCAGTGTCTCCTGTAAATTAACCAGTGTCTCCTGTAGATTAATCCCAGTGTCTCCTGTAGATTAACCCCATTTGCCTCCTGCAGATTAACCCCAGTGTTTCCTGTAGCTTAACCCCAGTGTCTCCTATAGATTAACCCCAGTATCACCTGTAGATTAACCCCAGTGCCTCATGTAGATTAACCCTAGTGCCTCCCGTAGATTAACCTCAGTGTCTCCTGTAAATTAACCCCAGTGTCTACTAAAAGTTAACCCGTGTCTCCTGTAGATTAAACCCAGTGTCTCCTGTAGATTCACAGCAGTGTCTCCTGTAGATTAACCCCAGTGTCTCCGGTAGATTAACACCAGTGTCTCCTCTAGATTAACTCAGTGCCTCCGGTAGATTAACCCCATTGAATCCTGTAGATTAATCCCTGTTTCTCCTGTAGATGAACACCAGTGCCTCCTGTAGATTAACCCCAGTGACTCCTGTAGATCAATCCCAGTGTCTCCTGTAAATTAACCCCAGTGCCTCCTGTAGGTTAAACAAAGTGTCTTCCGTAAATTAACCCCATTGCCTCCCGTAGATTAACCCCATTGTCTCCTGTAAATTAACCCCAGTACCTCCTGTAGATGAACCCCAGTGTCTCCTGTAGATTAACCGCAGTGTCTCCTGTAGATTAACACCAGTGTCTCCTGTAGATTAACCCCAGTATCACCTCGAGATTCACCCCAGGGCTTCATGTAGATTAACCCTAGTGCCTCCTGTAAATAAACGCCAGTGTCTCCTGTAAATTAACCAGTGTCTCCTGTAGGTTATTCCCAGTGTCCCCTGTAGATTAACCCCATTTGCCTCCTGCAGATTAACCCCAGTGTCTCGTGTAGCTTAACCCCAGTGTCTCCTATAGATTAACCCCATTATCACCTGTAGATTAACCCCAGTGCCTCATGTAGATTAACCCTAGTGCCTCCCGTAGATTAACTCAGTGCCTCCTGTAAATTAACCCCAGTGTCTACTGAAAGTTAACCCGTGTCTCCTGTAGATTAACCCCAGTGTCTCCTGGAGATTAGCCACAGTGCCTCCTCTAGATTAATCCCAGTGTCTCCTGTAGATTAACCCCAGTGCCTCCAGTAGATTAACCCCAGTGTCTCCTGTAGATTCACAGCAGTGTCTCCTGTAGATTAACCCCAGTGTCTTCGGTAGATTAACACCAGTGTCTCCTCTAGATTAACTCCATGTGCCTCCGGTAGATTAATCCCAGTGTCTCCTGTAAATTAACCCCAGTGCCTCCTGTAGGTTAAACAAAGTGTCTCCCGTAAATTAACCCCATTGCCTCCTGTAAATTAACCCCAGTACCTCCTGTAGATGAACCCCAGTGTCTCCTGTAGATTAACCGCAGTGTCTCCTGTAGATTAACCCCAGTCTCTCCTGTAGATTAACCCCAGTGTCTCCTGTAGATTAACCCCAGAGTCTCGTGTAGATTAACACCAGTGTCTCCTGTAAATTAACCCCAGTGTCTCCTGTAGATTAACCATAGTGTCTACTGTAGGTTAACCACAGTGCCTCCTGTAAATTAACCCCAGTGTCAACTGTAAATTAACCCGTGTCTCCTGTAGATTAACCCCAGTGTCTCCTGTAGATTAGCCCCAGTGCCTCCTCTAGATTAATCCCAGTTTCTCCTGTAGATTAACCCCAGGGCCTCTTGTAGATTAACCCCAGTGTCTCCTATAGATTAACCCCAGTGTCGCCTGTAGATTAACCCGAGTGTCCCCTGTAGATTAGCCCAAGTGCCTCCTGTAGCTTAGCTCCAGTGTCTCCTGTAGATTAACACCAGTGTCTCCTGTAGATTAGCCCCAGTGTCTCCTATAGATTAACCCCAGTGTCTCCTGCAGATTAACACCAGTGTCTCCAGTAGATTAACACCAGTGTCTCCTGTAGTTTAACCCCAACGTCTCCTGTAGATAAACCCCAAAGGCACCTGTAGATTAACTCCAGTGTCTCCTGTAGATTAACCCCAGTGTCTCCTGTAGATTAAACCCAGTACCACCTGTAGATTAACCCCAGTGTCTCCTGTAGATTAACACCAGTGTCTCCTGTAGATTAACCCCAGTCTCTCCTGTAGATTAACCCCAGTGTCTCCTGTAGATTAACCCCAGTGTCTCGTGTAGATTAACACCAGTGTCTCCAGTAAATTAACCCCAGTGTCTCCTGTAGATTAACCATAGTGTCTACTGTAGGTTAACCACAGTGCCTCCTGTAAATTAACCCCAGTGTGTACTGTAAATTAACCCGTGTCTCCTGTAGATTAACCCCAGTGTCTTCTGTAGATTCCCCCAGTGCCTCCTCTAGATTAATCCAGGTTTCTCCTGTAGATTAACCCCAGTGCCTCCTGTAGATTAACCCCAGTGTCTCCTATAGATTAACCCCAGTGTCTCCTGTAGATTAACCCCATTGCCTCTTGTAGATTAGCCCCAATGTCTCCTATAGATTAATCCCAGTGTCTCCTGCAGATTAACCCCACTGTCTCATGTAGATGAACCGCAGTGTCTCCTCTAGATTATTCCCAGTGGCTCCTGTAGATTAACCCCAGTGTCTCCTGTAGATTAACACCAGTGTCTCCTGTAGATTAACCCCAGTATCACCTCTAGATTAACCCCAGGGCTTCATGTAGATTAACCCTAGTGCCTCCCGTAGATTAACCTCAGTGCCTCCTGTAAATAAACGCCAGTGTCTCTGTAAATTAACCAGTGTCTCCTGTAGATTAATCCCAGTGTCTCCTGTAGATTAACCCCATTTGCCTCCTGCAGATTAACCCCAGTGTTTCCTGTAGCTTAACCCCAGTGTCTCCTATAGATTAACCCCAGTATCACCTGTAGATTCACCCCAGTGCCTCATGTAGATTAACCCTAGTGCCTCCCGTAGATTAACCTCAGTGCCTCCTGTAAATTAACCCCAGTGTCTACTGAAAGTTAACCCGTGTCTCCTGTAGATGAACCCCAGTGTCTCCTGGAGATTAGCCACAGTGCCTCCTCTAGATTAATCCCAGTCTCTCCTGTAGATTAACCCCAGTGCCTCCAGTAGATTAACACCAGTATCTCCTGTAGATTAACCGCAGTGTCTCCTGTAGATTAACCCGAGTGTCTCCTGTAGATTAACCCGAGTGTCCCCTGTAGATTAGCCCAAGTGCCTCCTGTAGCTTAGCTCCAGTGTCTCCTGTAGATTAATACCAGTGTCTCCTGTAGATTAGCCCCAGTGTCTCCTATAGATTAACCCCTGTGTCTCCTGCAGATTAACACCAGTGTCTCCAGTAGATTAACACCAGTGTCTCCTGTAGTTTAACCCCAACGTCTCCTGTAGATAAACCCCAAAGGCACCTGTAGATTAACTCCAGTGTCTCCTGTAGATTAACCCCAGTGTCTCCTGTAGATTAAACCCAGTACCACCTGTAGATTAACCCCAGTGTCTCCTGTAGATTAACACCAGTGTCTCCTGTAGATTAACCCCAGTCTCTCCTGTAGATTAACCCCAGTGTCTCCTGTAGATTAACCCCAGTGTCTCGTGTAGATTAACACCAGTGTCTCCAGTAAATTAACCCCAGTGTCTCCTGTAGATTAACCATAGTGTCTACTGTAGGTTAACCATAGTGCCTCCTGTAAATTAACCCCAGTGTGTACTGTAAATTAACCCGTGTCTCCTGTAGATTAACCCCAGTGTCTTCTGTAGATTCCCCCAGTGCCTCCTCTAGATTAATCCAGGTTTCTCCTGTAGATTAACCCCAGTGCCTCCTGTAGATTAACCCCAGTGTCTCCTATAGATTAACCCCAGTGTCTCCTGTAGATTAACCCCATTGCCTCTTGTAGATTAGCCCCAATGTCTCCTATAGATTAATCCCAGTGTCTCCTGCAGATTAACCCCAGTGTCTCATGTAGATGAACCGCAGTGTCTCCTCTAGATTATTCCCAGTGGCTCCTGTAGATTAAACCCATTGTCTCCTGCAGATTAGCCCCAGTGCCTCCTGTAGATAAACCCCAACGGCACCTATAGATTAACCCCAGTGTCTCCTGTAGATTAACACCAGTGTCTCCTGTAGATTAACCCCAGTATCACCTCTAGATTAACCCCAGGGCTTCATGTAGATTAACCCTAGTGCCTCCCGTAGATTAACCTCAGTGCCTCCTGTAAATAAACGCCAGTGTCTCTGTAAATTAACCAGTGTCTCCTGTAGATTAATCCCAGTGTCTCCTGTAGATTAACCCCATTTGCCTCCTGCAGATTAACCCCAGTGTTTCCTGTGGCTTAACCCCAGTGTCTCCTATAGATTAACCCCAGTATCACCTGTAGATTAACCCCAGTGCCTCATGTAGATTAACCCTAGTGCCTCCCGTAGATTAACCTCAGTGCCTCCTGTAAATTAACCCCAGTGTCTACTGAAAGTTAACCCGTGTCTCCTGTAGATTAACCCCAGTGTCTCCTGGAGATTAGCCACAGTGCCTCCTCTAGATTAATCCCAGTCTCTCCTGTAGATTAACCCCAGTGCCTCCAGTAGATTAACACCAGTATCTCCTGTAGATTAACCGCAGTGTCTCCTGTAGATTAACCCCAGTGTCTCCTGTAGATTCACAGCAGTGTCTCCTGTAGATTAACCCCAGTGTCTCCGGTAGATTAACACCAGTGTCTCCTCTAGATTAACTCAGTGCCTCCGGTAGATTAACCCCATTGTCTCCTGTAAATTAACCCCAGGACCTCCTGTAGATGAACCCCAGTGTCTCCTGTAGATTAACCCCAGTGTCTCCTGTAGATTAACACCAGTGTCTCCTGTAGATTAACCCCAGTATCACCTCTAGTTTCACCCCAGGGCTTCATGTAGATTAACCCTAGAGCCTCCTGTAAATAAACGCCAGTGTCTCTGTAAATTAACCAGTGTCTCCTGTAGATTAATCCCAGTGTCTCCTGTAGATTAACCCCATTTGCCTCCTGCAGATTAACCCCTGTGTCTCGTGTAGCTTAACCCCAGTGTCTCCTAAAGATTAACCCCAGTATCACCAGTAGATTAACCCCAGTGCCTCATGTAGATTAACCCTAGTGCCTCCCGTAGATTAACCTCAGTGCCTCCTGTAAATTAACCCCAGTGTCTACTGAAAGTTAACCCGTGTCTCCTGTAGATTAACCCCAGTGTCTCCTGGAGATTAGCCACAGTGCCTCCTCTAGATTAATCCCAGTGTCTCCTGTAGATTAACCACAGTGCCTCCAGTAGATTAAAACCAGTATCTCCGGTAGATTAACCGCAGTATCTCCTGTAGATTAACCCCAGTGTCTCCTGTAGATTCACAGCAGTGTCTCCTGTAGATTAACCCCAGTGTCTTCGGTAGATTAACACCAGTGTCTCCTCTAGATTAACTCCATGTGCCTCCGGTAGATTAACCCCATTGAATCCTGTAGATTAATCCCTGTGTCTCCTGTAGATTAACACCAGTGCCTCCTGTAGATTAACCCCAGTGACTCCTGTAGATTAATCCCTGTGTCTCCTGTAGATTAACACCAGTGCCTCCTGTAGATTAACCCCAGTGACTCCTGTAGATTAATCCCAGTGTCTCCTGTAAATTAATCCCAGAGCCTCCTGTAGGTTAAACAAAGTGCCTCCCGTAAATTAACCCCATTGCCTCCGGTAGATTAATCCCATTGTCTCCTGTAAATTAACCCCAGTACCTCCTGTAGATTAACCCCAGTGACTCCTGTAGATTAACCCCAGTGTCTCCTGTAGATTCACAGCAGTGTCTCCTGTAGATTAAGCCCAGTGTCTTCGGTAGATTAACACCAGTGTCTCCTCTAGATTAACTCCATGTGCCTCCGGTAGATTAAGCCCATTGAATCCTGTAGATTAATCCCTGTGTCTCCTGTAGATTAACACCAGTGCCTCCTGTAGATTAACCCCAGTGACTCCTGTAGATTAATCCCAGTGTCTCCTGTAAATTAAACCCAGAGCCTCCTGTAGGTTAAACAAAGTGTCTCCCGTAAATTAACCCCATTGCCTCCGGTAGATTAATCCCATTGTCTCCTGTAAATTAACCCCAGTACCTCCTGTAGATGAACCCCAGTCTCTCCTGTAGATTAACCCCAGTGTCTCTTGTAGATTAACCCCAGTGTCTCGTGTAGATTAACACCAGTGTCTCCTGTAAATTAACCCCAGTGTCTCCTGTAGATTAACCATAGTGTCTACTGTAGGTTAACCACAGTGCCTCCTGTAAATTAACCCCAGTGTCTACTGTAAATTAACCCGTGTCTCCTGTAGATTAACCCCAGTGTCTCCTGTAGATTAGCCCCAGTGCCTCCTCTAGATTAATCCCAGTTTCTCCTGTAGATTAACCCCAGGGCCTCTTGTAGATTAACCCCAGTGTCTCCTATAGATTAACCCCAGTGTCGCCTGTAGATTAACCCGAGTGTCCCCTGTAGATTAGCCCAAGTGCCTCCTGTAGCTTAGCTCCAGTGTCTCCTGTAGATTAACACCAGTGTCTCCTGTAGATTAGCCCCAGTGTCTCCTATAGATTAACCCCAGTGTCTCCTGCAGATTAACACCAGTGTCTCCAGTAGATTAACACCAGTGTCTCCTGTAGTTTAACCCCAACGTCTCCTGTAGATAAACCCCAAAGGCACCTGTAGATTAACTCCAGTGTCTCCTGTAGATTAACCCCAGTGTCTCCTGTAGATTAAACCCAGTACCACCTGTAGATTAACCCCAGTGTCTCCTGTAGATTAACACCAGTGTCTCCTGTAGATTAACCCCAGTCTCTCCTGTAGATTAACCCCAGTGTCTCCTGTAGATTAACCCCAGTGTCTCGTGTAGATTAACACCAGTGTCTCCAGTAAATTAACCCCAGTGTCTCCTGTAGATTAACCATAGTGTCTACTGTAGGTTAACCACAGTGCCTCCTGTAAATTAACCCCAGTGTGTACTGTAAATTAACCCGTGTCTCCTGTAGATTAACCCCAGTGTCTTCTGTAGATTCCCCCAGTGCCTCCTCTAGATTAATCCAGGTTTCTCCTGTAGATTAACCCCAGTGCCTCCTGTAGATTAACCCCAGTGTCTCCTATAGATTAACCCCAGTGTCTCCTGTAGATTAACCCCATTGCCTCTTGTAGATTAGCCCCAATGTCTCCTATAGATTAATCCCAGTGTCTCCTGCAGATTAACCCCACTGTCTCATGTAGATGAACCGCAGTGTCTCCTCTAGATTATTCCCAGTGGCTCCTGTAGATTAACCCCAGTGTCTCCTGTAGATTAACACCAGTGTCTCCTGTAGATTAACCCCAGTATCACCTCTAGATTAACCCCAGGGCTTCATGTAGATTAACCCTAGTGCCTCCCGTAGATTAACCTCAGTGCCTCCTGTAAATAAACGCCAGTGTCTCTGTAAATTAACCAGTGTCTCCTGTAGATTAATCCCAGTGTCTCCTGTAGATTAACCCCATTTGCCTCCTGCAGATTAACCCCAGTGTTTCCTGTAGCTTAACCCCAGTGTCTCCTATAGATTAACCCCAGTATCACCTGTAGATTCACCCCAGTGCCTCATGTAGATTAACCCTAGTGCCTCCCGTAGATTAACCTCAGTGCCTCCTGTAAATTAACCCCAGTGTCTACTGAAAGTTAACCCGTGTCTCCTGTAGATGAACCCCAGTGTCTCCTGGAGATTAGCCACAGTGCCTCCTCTAGATTAATCCCAGTCTCTCCTGTAGATTAACCCCAGTGCCTCCAGTAGATTAACACCAGTATCTCCTGTAGATTAACCGCAGTGTCTCCTGTAGATTAACCCGAGTGTCTCCTGTAGATTAACCCGAGTGTCCCCTGTAGATTAGCCCAAGTGCCTCCTGTAGCTTAGCTCCAGTGTCTCCTGTAGATTAATACCAGTGTCTCCTGTAGATTAGCCCCAGTGTCTCCTATAGATTAACCCCTGTGTCTCCTGCAGATTAACACCAGTGTCTCCAGTAGATTAACACCAGTGTCTCCTGTAGTTTAACCCCAACGTCTCCTGTAGATAAACCCCAAAGGCACCTGTAGATTAACTCCAGTGTCTCCTGTAGATTAACCCCAGTGTCTCCTGTAGATTAAACCCAGTACCACCTGTAGATTAACCCCAGTGTCTCCTGTAGATTAACACCAGTGTCTCCTGTAGATTAACCCCAGTCTCTCCTGTAGATTAACCCCAGTGTCTCCTGTAGATTAACCCCAGTGTCTCGTGTAGATTAACACCAGTGTCTCCAGTAAATTAACCCCAGTGTCTCCTGTAGATTAACCATAGTGTCTACTGTAGGTTAACCATAGTGCCTCCTGTAAATTAACCCCAGTGTGTACTGTAAATTAACCCGTGTCTCCTGTAGATTAACCCCAGTGTCTTCTGTAGATTCCCCCAGTGCCTCCTCTAGATTAATCCAGGTTTCTCCTGTAGATTAACCCCAGTGCCTCCTGTAGATTAACCCCAGTGTCTCCTATAGATTAACCCCAGTGTCTCCTGTAGATTAACCCCATTGCCTCTTGTAGATTAGCCCCAATGTCTCCTATAGATTAATCCCAGTGTCTCCTGCAGATTAACCCCAGTGTCTCATGTAGATGAACCGCAGTGTCTCCTCTAGATTATTCCCAGTGGCTCCTGTAGATTAAACCCATTGTCTCCTGCAGATTAGCCCCAGTGCCTCCTGTAGATAAACCCCAACGGCACCTATAGATTAACCCCAGTGTCTCCTGTAGATTAACACCAGTGTCTCCTGTAGATTAACCCCAGTATCACCTCTAGATTAACCCCAGGGCTTCATGTAGATTAACCCTAGTGCCTCCCGTAGATTAACCTCAGTGCCTCCTGTAAATAAACGCCAGTGTCTCTGTAAATTAACCAGTGTCTCCTGTAGATTAATCCCAGTGTCTCCTGTAGATTAACCCCATTTGCCTCCTGCAGATTAACCCCAGTGTTTCCTGTGGCTTAACCCCAGTGTCTCCTATAGATTAACCCCAGTATCACCTGTAGATTAACCCCAGTGCCTCATGTAGATTAACCCTAGTGCCTCCCGTAGATTAACCTCAGTGCCTCCTGTAAATTAACCCCAGTGTCTACTGAAAGTTAACCCGTGTCTCCTGTAGATTAACCCCAGTGTCTCCTGGAGATTAGCCACAGTGCCTCCTCTAGATTAATCCCAGTCTCTCCTGTAGATTAACCCCAGTGCCTCCAGTAGATTAACACCAGTATCTCCTGTAGATTAACCGCAGTGTCTCCTGTAGATTAACCCCAGTGTCTCCTGTAGATTCACAGCAGTGTCTCCTGTAGATTAACCCCAGTGTCTCCGGTAGATTAACACCAGTGTCTCCTCTAGATTAACTCAGTGCCTCCGGTAGATTAACCCCATTGTCTCCTGTAAATTAACCCCAGGACCTCCTGTAGATGAACCCCAGTGTCTCCTGTAGATTAACCCCAGTGTCTCCTGTAGATTAACACCAGTGTCTCCTGTAGATTAACCCCAGTATCACCTCTAGTTTCACCCCAGGGCTTCATGTAGATTAACCCTAGAGCCTCCTGTAAATAAACGCCAGTGTCTCTGTAAATTAACCAGTGTCTCCTGTAGATTAATCCCAGTGTCTCCTGTAGATTAACCCCATTTGCCTCCTGCAGATTAACCCCTGTGTCTCGTGTAGCTTAACCCCAGTGTCTCCTAAAGATTAACCCCAGTATCACCAGTAGATTAACCCCAGTGCCTCATGTAGATTAACCCTAGTGCCTCCCGTAGATTAACCTCAGTGCCTCCTGTAAATTAACCCCAGTGTCTACTGAAAGTTAACCCGTGTCTCCTGTAGATTAACCCCAGTGTCTCCTGGAGATTAGCCACAGTGCCTCCTCTAGATTAATCCCAGTGTCTCCTGTAGATTAACCACAGTGCCTCCAGTAGATTAAAACCAGTATCTCCGGTAGATTAACCGCAGTATCTCCTGTAGATTAACCCCAGTGTCTCCTGTAGATTCACAGCAGTGTCTCCTGTAGATTAACCCCAGTGTCTTCGGTAGATTAACACCAGTGTCTCCTCTAGATTAACTCCATGTGCCTCCGGTAGATTAACCCCATTGAATCCTGTAGATTAATCCCTGTGTCTCCTGTAGATTAACACCAGTGCCTCCTGTAGATTAACCCCAGTGACTCCTGTAGATTAATCCCTGTGTCTCCTGTAGATTAACACCAGTGCCTCCTGTAGATTAACCCCAGTGACTCCTGTAGATTAATCCCAGTGTCTCCTGTAAATTAATCCCAGAGCCTCCTGTAGGTTAAACAAAGTGCCTCCCGTAAATTAACCCCATTGCCTCCGGTAGATTAATCCCATTGTCTCCTGTAAATTAACCCCAGTACCTCCTGTAGATTAACCCCAGTGACTCCTGTAGATTAACCCCAGTGTCTCCTGTAGATTCACAGCAGTGTCTCCTGTAGATTAAGCCCAGTGTCTTCGGTAGATTAACACCAGTGTCTCCTCTAGATTAACTCCATGTGCCTCCGGTAGATTAAGCCCATTGAATCCTGTAGATTAATCCCTGTGTCTCCTGTAGATTAACACCAGTGCCTCCTGTAGATTAACCCCAGTGACTCCTGTAGATTAATCCCAGTGTCTCCTGTAAATTAAACCCAGAGCCTCCTGTAGGTTAAACAAAGTGTCTCCCGTAAATTAACCCCATTGCCTCCGGTAGATTAATCCCATTGTCTCCTGTAAATTAACCCCAGTACCTCCTGTAGATGAACCCCAGTCTCTCCTGTAGATTAACCCCAGTGTCTCTTGTAGATTAACCCCAGTGTCTCGTGTAGATTAACACCAGTGTCTCCTGTAAATTAACCCCAGTGTCTCCTGTAGATTAACCATAGTGTCTACTGTAGGTTAACCACAGTGCCTCCTGTAAATTAACCCCAGTGTCTACTGTAAATTAACCCGTGTCTCCTGTAGATTAACCCCAGTGTCTCCTGTAGATTAGCCCCAGTGCCTCCTCTAGATTAATCCCAGTTTCTCATGTAGATTAACCCCAGGGCCTCCTGTAGATTAACCCCAGTGTCTCCTGTAGATTAACCTCAGTGTCTCCTGTAGATTAGCCCAAGTGCCTCCTGTAGCTTAGCTCCAGTGTCTCCTGTAGATTAACACCAGTGTCTCCTGTAGATTAGCCCCAGTGTCTCCTATAGATTAACCCCAGTGTCTCCTGCAGATTAACACCAGTGTCTCCTGTAGATTAACACCAGTGTCTCCTGTAGTTTAACCCCAATGTCTCCTGTAGATAAACCCCAAAGGCACCTGTAGATTAACTCCAGTGTCTCCTGTAGATTAACCCCAGTGTCTCCTGTAGATTAAACCCAGTACCACCTGTAGATTAACCCCAGTGTCTCCTGTAGATTAACACCAGTTTCTCCTGTAGATTAACCCCAGTCTCTCCTGTAGATTAACCCCAGTGTCTCCTGTAGATTAACCCCAGTGTCTCGTGTAGATTAACACCAGTGTCTCCTGTAAATTAACCCCAGTGTCTCCTGTGGATTAACCATAGTGTCTACTGTAGGTTAACCACAGTGCCTCCTGTAAATTAACCCCAGTGTGTACTGTAAATTAACCCGTGTCTCCTGTAGATTAACCCCAGTGTCTTCTGTAGATTAGCCCCAGTGCCTCCTCTAGATTAATCCAGGTTTCTCCTGTAGATTAACCCCAGTGCCTCCTGTAGATTAACCCCAGTGTCTCCTATAGATTAACCCCAGTGTCTCCTGTAGATTAACCCTATTGCCTCTTGTAGATTAGCCCCAATGTCTCCTATAGATTAACCCCAGTGTCTCCTGCAGATTAACCCCAGTGTCTCATGTAGATGAACCGCAGTGTCTCCTCTAGATTATCCCCAGTGTCTCCTGTAGATTAAACCCAGTGTCTCCTGTAGATTAGCCCCAGTGCCTCCTGTAGATAAACCCCAAAGGCACCTGTAGATTAACCCCAGTGTCTCCTGTAGATTAACACCAGTGTCTCCTGTAGATTAACCCCAGTATCACCTCTAGATTAACCCCAGGGCTTCATGTAAATTAACCCTAGTGCCTCCTGTAAATAAACGCCAGTGTCTCCTGTAAATCAACCAGTGTCTCCTGTAGATTAATCCCAGTGTCTCCTGTAGATTAACCCCATTTGCCTCCTGCAGATTAACCCCAGTGTTTCCTGTAGCTTAACCCCAGTGTCTCCTATAGATTAACCCCAGTATCACCTGTAGATTAACCCCAGTGCCTCATGTAGATTAACCCTAGTGCCTCCCGTAGATTAACCTCAGTGCCTCCTGTAAATTAACCCCAGTGTCTACTGAAAGTTAACCCGTGTCTCCTGTAGATTAACCCCAGTGTCTCCTGGAGATTAGCCACAGTGCCTCCTCTAGATTAACACCAGTATCTCCTGTAGATTAACCGCAGTGTCTCCTGTAAATTAACCCCAGTGTCTCCGGTAGATTAACACCAGTGTCTCCTCTAGATTAACTCAGTGCCTCCGGTAGATTAACCCCATTGAATCCTGTAGATTAATCCCTGTTTCTCCTGTAGATTAACACCAGTGCCTCCTGTAGATTAACCCCAGTGACTCCTGTAGATTAACCCCAGTGTCTCCTGTAAATTAACCCCAGAGCCTCCTGTAGGTTAAACAAAGTGTCTCCCGTAAATTAACCCCATTGCCTCCCGTAGATTAACCCCATTGTCTCCTGTAAATTAACCCCAGGACCTCCTGTAGATGAACCCCAGTGTCTCCTGTAGATTAACACCAGTGTCTCCTGTAGATTAACACCAGTGTCTCCTGTAGATTAACCCCAGTATCACCTCTAGTTTCACCCCAGGGCTTCATGTAGATTAACCCTAGAGCCTCCTGTAAATAAACGCCAGTGTCTCTGTAAATTAACCAGTGTCTCCTGTAGATTAATCCCAGTGTCTCCTGTAGATTAACCCCATTTGCCTCCTGCAGATTAACCCCAGTGTCTCGTGTAGTTTAACCCCAGTGTCTCCTAAAGATTAACCCCAGTATCACCAGTAGATTAACCCCAGTGCCTCATGTAGATTAACCCTAGTGCCTCCCGTAGATTAACCTCAGTGCCTCCTGTAAATTAACCCCAGTGTCTACTGAAAGTTAACCCGTGTCTCCTGTAGATTAACCCCAGTGTCTCCTGGAGATTAGCCACAGTGCCTCCTCTAGATTAATCCCAGTGTCTCCTGTAGATTAACCCCAGTGCCTCCAGTAGATTAACACCAGTATCTCCGGTAGATTAACCGCAGTGTCTCCTGTAGATTAACCCCAGTGTCTCCTGTAGATTCACAGCAGTGTCTCCTGTAGAATAACCCCAGTGTCTTCGGTAGATTAACACCAGTGTCTCCTCTAGATTAACTCCATGTGCCTCCGGTAGATTAACCCCATTGAATCCTGTAGATTAATCCCTGTGTCTCCTGTAGATTAACACCAGTGCCTCCTGTAGATTAACCCCAGTGACTCCTGTAGATGAACCCCAGTCTCTCCTGTAGATTAACCCCAGTGCCTCCTGTAGATTAACCCCAGTGACTCCTGTAGATTAATCCCTGTGTCTCCTGTAGATTAACACCAATGCCTCCTGTAGATTAACCCCAGTGACTCCTGTAGATTAATCCCAGTGTCTCCTGTAAATTAACCCCAGAGCCTCCTGTAGGTTAAACAAAGTGTCTCCCGTAAATTAACCCCATTGCCTCCGGTAGATTAATCCCATTGTCTCCTGTAAATTAACCCCAGTACCTCCTGTAGATTAACCCCAGTGACTCCTGTAGATTAACCCCAGTGTCTCCTGTAGATTCACAGCAGTGTCTCCTGCAGATTAAGCCCAGTGTCTTCGGTAGATTAACACCAGTGTCTCCTCTAGATTAACTCCATGTGCCTCCGGTAGATTAACCCCATTGAATCCTGTAGATTAATCCCTGTGTCTCCTGTAGATTAACATCAGTGCCTCCTGTAGATTAACCCCAGTGACTCCTGTAGATTAATCCCAGTGTCTCCTGTAAATTAACCCCAGAGCCTCCTGTAGGTTAAACAAAGTGTCTCCCGTAAATTAACCCCATTGCCTCCGGTAGATTAATCCCATTGTCTCCTGTAAATTAACCCCAGTACCTCCTGTAGATGAACCCCAGTCTCTCCTGTAGATTAACCCCAGTGTCTCTTGTAGATTAACCCCAGTGTCTCGTGTAGATTAACACCAGTGTCTCCTGTAAATTAACCCGTGTCTCCTGTAGATTAACCATAGTGTCTACTGTAGGTTGACCACAGTGCCTCCTGTAAATTAACCCCAGTGTCTACTGTAAATTAACCCGTGTCTCCTGTAGATTAACCCCAGTGTCTCCTGTAGATTAGCCCCAGTGCCTCCTCTAGATTAATCCCAGTTTCTCATGTAGATTAACCCCAGGGCCTCCTGTAGATTAACCCCAGTGTCTCCTATAGATTAACCCCAGTGTCTCCTGTAAATTAACCCCAGAGCCTCCTGTAGGTTAAACAAAGTGTCTCCCGTAAATTAACCCCATTGCCTCCCGTAGATTAACCCCATTGTCTCCTGTAAATTAACCCCAGGACCTCCTGTAGATGAACCCCAGTGTCTCCTGTAGATTAACACCAGTGTCTCCTCTAGATTAACACCAGTGTCTCCTGTAGATTAACCCCAGTATCACCTCTAGTTTCACCCCAGGGCTTCATGTAGATTAACCCTAGAGCCTCCTGTAAATAAACGCCAGTGTCTCTGTAAATTAACCAGTGTCTCCTGTAGATTAATCCCAGTGTCTCCTGTAGATTAACCCCATTTGCCTCCTGCAGATTAACCCCAGTGTCTCGTGTAGCTTAACCCCAGTGTCTCCGAAAGATTAACCCCAGTATCACCAGTAGATTAACCCCAGTGCCTCATGTAGATTAACCCTAGTGCCTCCCGTAGATTAACCTCAGTGCCTCCTGTAAATTAACCCCAGTGTATACTGAAAGTTAACCCGTGTCTCCTGTAGATTAACCCCAGTGTCTCCTGGAGATTAGCCACAGTGCCTCCTCTAGATTAATCCCAGTGTCTCCTGTAGATTAACCCCAGTGCCTCCAGTAGATTAACACCAGTATCTCCGGTAGATTAACCGCAGTGTCTCCTGTAGATTAACCCCAGTGTCTCCTGTAGATTCACAGCAGTGTCTCCTGTAGATTAACCCCAGTGTCTTCGGTAGATTAACACCAGTGTCTCCTCTACATTAACTCCATGTGCCTCCGGTAGATTAACCCCATTGAATCCTGTAGATTAATCCCTGTGTCTCCTGTAGATTAACACCAGTGCCTCCTGTAGATTAACCCCAGTGACTCCTGTAGATTAATCCCTGTGTCTCCTGTAGATTAACACCAGTGCCTCCTGTAGATTAACCCCAGTGACTCCTGTAGATTAATCCCAGTGTCTCCTGTAAATTAATCCCAGAGCCTCCTGTAGGTTAAACAAAGTGCCTCCCGTAAATTAACCCCATTGCCTCCGGTAGATTAATCCCATTGTCTCCTGTAAATTAACCCCAGTACCTCCTGTAGATTAACCCCAGTGACTCCTGTAGATTAACCCCAGTGTCTCCTGTAGATTCACAGCAGTGTCTCCTGTAGATTAAGCCCAGTGTCTTCGGTAGATTAACACCAGTGTCTCCTCTAGATTAACTCCATGTGCCTCCGGTAGATTAAGCCCATTGAATCCTGTAGATTAATCCCTGTGTCTCCTGTAGATTAACACCAGTGCCTCCTGTAGATTAACCCCAGTGACTCCTGTAGATTAATCCCAGTGTCTCCTGTAAATTAACCCCAGAGCCTCCTGTAGGTTAAACAAAGTGTCTCCCGTAAATTAACCCCATTGCCTCCGGTAGATTAATCCCATTGTCTCCTGTAAATTAACCCCAGTACCTCCTGTAGATGAACCCCAGTCTCTCCTGTAGATTAACCCCAGTGTCTCTTGTAGATTAACCCCAGTGTCTCGTGTAGATTAACACCAGTGTCTCCTGTAAATTAACCCGTGTCTCCTGTAGATTAACCATAGTGTCTACTGTAGGTTAACCACAGTGCCTCCTGTAAATTAACCCCAGTGTCTACTGTAAATTAACCCGTGTCTCCTGTAGATTAACCCCAGTGTCTCCTGTAGATTAGCCCCAGTGCCTCCTCTAGATTAATCCCAGTTTCTCATGTAGATTAACCCCAGGGCCTCCTGTAGATTAACCCCAGTGTCTCCTGTAGATTAACCTCAGTGTCTCCTGTAGATTAGCCCAAGTGCCTCCTGTAGCTTAGCTCCAGTGTCTCCTGTAGATTAACACGAGTGTCTCCTGTAGATTAGCCCCAGTGTCTCCTATAGATTAACCCCAGTGTCTCCTGCAGATTAACACCAGTGTCTCCTGTAGATTAACACCAGTGTCTCCTGTAGTTTAACCCCAATGTCTCCTGTAGATAAACCCCAAAGGCACCTGTAGATTAACTCCAGTGTCTCCTGTAGATTAACCCCAGTGTCTCCTGTAGATTAAACCCAGTACCACCTGTAGATTAACCCCAGTGTCTCCTGTAGATTAACACCAGTTTCTCCTGTAGATTAACCCCAGTCTCTCCTGTAGATTAACCCCAGTGTCTCCTGTAGATTAACCCCAGTGTCTCGTGTAGATTAACACCAGTGTCTCCTGTAAATTAACCCCAGTGTCTCCTGTGGATTAACCATAGTGTCTACTGTAGGTTAACCACAGTGCCTCCTGTAAATTAACCCCAGTGTGTACTGTAAATTAACCCGTGTCTCCTGTAGATTAACCCCAGTGTCTTCTGTAGATTAGCCCCAGTGCCTCCTCTAGATTAATCCAGGTTTCTCCTGTAGATTAACCCCAGTGCCTCCTGTAGATTAACCCCAGTGTCTCCTATAGATTAACCCCAGTGTCTCCTGTAGATTAACCCTATTGCCTCTTGTAGATTAGCCCCAATGTCTCCTATAGATTAACCCCAGTGTCTCCTGCAGATTAACCCCAGTGTCTCATGTAGATGAACCGCAGTGTCTACTCTAGATTATCCCCAGTGTCTCCTGTAGATTAAACCCAGTGTCTCCTGTAGATTAGCCCCAGTGCCTCCTGTAGATAAACCCCAAAGGCACCTGTAGATTAACCCCAGTGTCTCCTGTAGATTAATCCCAGTGTCTCCTGTAAATTAACCTCAGAGCCTCCTGTAGGTTAAACAAAGTGTCTCCCGTAAATTAACCCCATTGCCTCCGGTAGATTAATCCCATTGTCTCCTGTAAATTAACCCCAGTACCTCCTGTAGATGAACCCCAGTCTCTCCTGTAGATTAACCCCAGTGTCTCTTGTAGATTAACCCCAGTGTCTCGTGTAGATTAACACCAGTGTCTCCTGTAAATTAACCCGTGTCTCCTGTAGATTAACCATAGTGTCTACTGTAGGTTGACCACAGTGCCTCCTGTAAATTAACCCCAGTGTCTACTGTAAATTAACCCGTGTCTCCTGTAGATTAACCCCAGTGTCTTCTGTAGATTCCCCCAGTGCCTCCTCTAGATTAATCCAGGTTTCTCCTGTAGATTAACCCCAGTGCCTCCTGTAGATTAACCCCAGTGTCTCCTATAGATTAACCCCAGTGTCTCCTGTAGATTAACCCCATTGCCTCTTGTAGATTAGCCCCAATGTCTCCTATAGATTAATCCCAGTGTCTCCTGCAGATTAACCCCACTGTCTCATGTAGATGAACCGCAGTGTCTCCTCTAGATTATTCCCAGTGGCTCCTGTAGATTAAACCCAGTGTCTCCTGCAGATTAGCCCCAGTGCCTCCTGTAGATAAACCCCAAAGGCACCTATAGATTAACCCCAGTGTCTCCTGTAGATTAACACCAGTGTCTCCTGTAGATTAACCCCAGTATCACCTCTAGATTAACCCCAGGGCTTCATGTAGATTAACCCTAGTGCCTCCCGTAGATTAACCTCAGTGCCTCCTGTAAATAAACGCCAGTGTCTCTGTAAATTAACCAGTGTCTCCTGTAGATTAATCCCAGTGTCTCCTGTAGATTAACCCCATTTGCCTCCTGCAGATTAACCCCAGTGTTTCCTGTGGCTTAACCCCAGTGTCTCCTATAGATTAACCCCAGTATCACCTGTAGATTAACCCCAGTGCCTCATGTAGATTAACCCTAGTGCCTCACGTAGATTAACCTCAGTGCCTCCTGTAAATTAACCCCAGTGTCTACTGAAAGTTAACCCGTGTCTCCTGTAGATTAACCCCAGTGTCTCCTGGAGATTAGCCACAGTGCCTCCTCTAGATTAATCCCAGTCTCTCCTGTAGATTAACCCCAGTGCCTCCAGTAGATTAACACCAGTATCTCCTGTAGATTAACCGCAGTGTCTCCTGTAGATTAACCCCAGTGTCTCCTGTAGATTCACAGCAGTGTCTCCTGTAGATTAACCCCAGTGTCTCCGGTAGATTAACACCAGTGTCTCCTCTAGATTAACTCAGTGCCTCCGGTAGATTAACCCCATTGTCTCCTGTAAATTAACCCCAGGACCTCCTGTAGATGAACCCCAGTGTCTCCTGTAGATTAACCCCAGTGTCTCCTGTAGATTAACACCAGTGTCTCCTGTAGATTAACCCCAGTATCACCTCTAGTTTCACCCCAGGGCTTCATGTAGATTAACCCTAGAGCCTCCTGTAAATAAACGCCAGTGTCTCTGTAAATTAACCAGTGTCTCCTGTAGATTAATCCCAGTGTCTCCTGTAGATTAACCCCATTTGCCTCCTGCAGATTAACCCCAGTGTCTCGTGTAGCTTAACCCCAGTGTCTCCTAAAGATTAACCCCAGTATCACCAGTAGATTAACCCCAGTGCCTCATGTAGATTAACCCTAGTGCCTCCCGTAGATTAACCTCAGTGCCTCCTGTAAATTAACCCCAGTGTCTACTGAAAGTTAACCCGTGTCTCCTGTAGATTAACCCCAGTGTCTCCTGGAGATTAGCCACAGTGCCTCCTCTAGATTAATCCCAGTGTCTCCTGTAGATTAACCACAGTGCCTCCAGTAGATTAAAACCAGTATCTCCGGTAGATTAACCGCAGTGTCTCCTGTAGATTAACCCCAGTGTCTCCTGTAGATTCACAGCAGTGTCTCCTGTAGATTAACCCCAGTGTCTTCGGTAGATTAACACCAGTGTCTCCTCTAGATTAACTCCATGTGCCTCCGGTAGATTAACCCCATTGAATCCTGTAGATTAATCCCTGTGTCTCCTGTAGATTAACACCAGTGCCTCCTGTAGATTAACCCCAGTGACTCCTGTAGATTAATCCCTGTGTCTCCTGTAGATTAACACCAGTGCCTCCTGTAGATTAACCCCAGTGACTCCTGTAGATTAATCCCAGTGTCTCCTGTAAATTAATCCCAGAGCCTCCTGTAGGTTAAACAAAGTGCCTCCCGTAAATTAACCCCATTGCCTCCGGTAGATTAATCCCATTGTCTCCTGTAAATTAACCCCAGTACCTCCTGTAGATTAACCCCAGTGACTCCTGTAGATTAACCCCAGTGTCTCCTGTAGATTCACAGCAGTGTCTCCTGTAGATTAAGCCCAGTGTCTTCGGTAGATTAACACCAGTGTCTCCTCTAGATTAACTCCATGTGCCTCCGGTAGATTAAGCCCATTGAATCCTGTAGATTAATCCCTGTGTCTCCTGTAGATTAACACCAGTGCCTCCTGTAGATTAACCCCAGTGACTCCTGTAGATTAATCCCAGTGTCTCCTGTAAATTAACCCCAGAGCCTCCTGTAGGTTAAACAAAGTGTCTCCCGTAAATTAACCCCATTGCCTCCGGTAGATAAATCCCATTGTCTCCTGTAAATTAACCCCAGTACCTCCTGTAGATGAACCCCAGTCTCTCCTGTAGATTAACCCCAGTGTCTCTTGTAGATTAACCCCAGTGTCTCGTGTAGATTAACACCAGTGTCTCCTGTAAATTAACCCGTGTCTCCTGTAGATTAACCATAGTGTCTACTGTAGGTTAACCACAGTGCCTCCTGTAAATTAACCCCAGTGTCTACTGTAAATTAACCCGTGTCTCCTGTAGATTAACCCCAGTGTCTCCTGTAGATTAGCCCCAGTGCCTCCTCTAGATTAATCCCAGTTTCTCATGTAGATTAACCCCAGGGCCTCCTGTAGATTAACCCCAGTGTCTCCTGTAGATTAACCTCAGTGTCTCCTGTAGATTAGCCCAAGTGCCTCCTGTAGCTTAGCTCCAGTGTCTCCTGTAGATTAACACCAGTGTCTCCTGTAGATTAGCCCCAGTGTCTCCTATAGATTAACCCCAGTGTCTCCTGCAGATTAACACCAGTGTCTCCTGTAGATTAACACCAGTGTCTCCTGTAGTTTAACCCCAATGTCTCCTGTAGATAAACCCCAAAGGCACCTGTAGATTAACTCCAGTGTCTCCTGTAGATTAACCCCAGTGTCTCCTGTAGATTAAACCCAGTACCACCTGTAGATTAACCCCAGTGTCTCCTGTAGATTAACACCAGTTTCTCCTGTAGATTAACCCCAGTCTCTCCTGTAGATTAACCCCAGTGTCTCCTGTAGATTAACCCCAGTGTCTCGTGTAGATTAACACCAGTGTCTCCTGTAAATTAACCCCAGTGTCTCCTGTGGATTAACCATAGTGTCTACTGTAGGTTAACCACAGTGCCTCCTGTAAATTAACCCCAGTGTGTACTGTAAATTAACCCGTGTCTCCTGTAGATTAACCCCAGTATCTTCTGTAGATTAGCCCCAGTGCCTCCTCTAGATTAATCCAGGTTTCTCCTGTAGATTAACCCCAGTGCCTCCTGTAGATTAACCCCAGTGTCTCCTATAGATTAACCCCAGTGTCTCCTGTAGATTAACCCTATTGCCTCTTGTAGATTAGCCCCAATGTCTCCTATAGATTAAGCCCAGTGTCTCCTGCAGATTAACCCCAGTGTCTCATGTAGATGAACCGCAGTGTCTCCTCTAGATTATCCCCAGTGTCTCCTGTAGATTAAACCCAGTGTCTCCTGTAGATTAGCCCCAGTGCCTCCTGTAGATAAACCCCAAAGGCACCTGTAGATTAACCCCAGTGTCTCCTGTAGATTAACACCAGTGTCTCCTGTAGATTAACCCCAGTATCACCTCTAGATTAACCCCAGGGCTTCATGTAAATTAACCCTAGTGCCTCCTGTAAATAAACGCCAGTGTCTCCTGTAAATCAACCAGTGTCTCCTGTCGATTAATCCCAGTGTCTCCTGTAGATTAACCCCATTTGCCTCCTGCAGATCAACCCCAGTGTTTCCTGTAGCTTAACCCCAGTGTCTCCTATAGATTAACCCCAGTATCACCTGTAGATTAACCCCAGTGCCTCATGTAGATTAACCCTAGTGCCTCCCGTAGATTAACCTCAGTGCCTCCTGTAAATTAACCCCAGTGTCTACTGAAAGTTAACCCGTGTCTCCTGTAGATTAACCCCAGTGTCTCCTGGAGATTAGCCACAGTGCCTCCTCTAGATTAATCCCAATCTCTCCTGTAGATTAACCCCAGTGCCTCCAGTAGATTAACACCAGTATCTCCTGTAGATTAACCGCAGTGTCTCCTGTAAATTAACCCCAGTGTCTCCGGTAGATTAACACCAGTGTCTCCTCTAGATTAACTCAGTGCCTCCGGTAGATTAACCCCATTGAATCCTGTAGATTAATCCCTGTTTCTCCTGTAGATTAACACCAGTGCCTCCTGTAGATTAACCCCAGTGACTCCTGTAGATTAACCCCAGTGTCTCCTGTAAATTAACCCCAGAGCCTCCTGTAGGTTAAACAAAGTGTCTCCCGTAAATTAACCCCATTGCCTCCCGTAGATTAACCCCATTGTCTCCTGTAAATTAACCCCAGGACCTCCTGTAGATGAACCCCAGTGTCTCCTGTAGATTAACACCAGTGTCTCCTGTAGATTAACACCAGTGTCTCCTGTAGATTAACCCCAGTATCACCTCTAGTTTCACCCCAGGGCTTCATGTAGATTAACCCTAGAGCCTCCTGTAAATAAACGCCAGTGTCTCTGTAAATTAACCAGTGTCTCCTGTAGATTAATCCCAGTGTCTCCTGTAGATTAACCCCATTTGCCTCCTGCAGATTAACCCCAGTGTCTCGTGTAGCTTAACCCCAGTGTCTCCTAAAGATTAACCCCAGTATCACCAGTAGATTCACCCCAGTGCCTCATGTAGATTAACCCTAGTGCCTCCCGTAGATTAACCTCAGTGCCTCCTGTAAATTAACCCCAGTGTCTACTGAAAGTTAACCCGTGTCTCCTGTAGATTAACCCCAGTGTCTCCTGGAGATTAGCCACAGTGCCTCCTCTAGATTAATCCCAGTGTCTCCTGTAGATTAACCCCAGTGCCTCCAGTAGATTAACACCAGTATCTCCGGTAGATTAACCGCAGTGTCTCCTGTAGATTAACCCCAGTGTCTCCTGTAGATTCACAGCAGTGTCTCCTGTAGAATAACCCCAGTGTCTTCGGTAGATTAACACCAGTGTCTCCTCTAGATTAACTCCATGTGCCTCCGGTAGATTAACCCCATTGAATCCTGTAGATTAATCCCTGTGTCTCCTGAAGATTAACACCAGTGCCTCCTGTAGATTAACCCCAGTGACTCCTGTAGATGAACCCCAGTCTCTCCTGTAGATTAACCCCAGTGCCTCCTGTAGATTAACCCCAGTGACTCCTGTAGATTAATCCCTGTGTCTCCTGTAGATTAACACCAATGCCTCCTGTAGATTAACCCCAGTGACTCCTGTAGATTAATCCCAGTGTCTCCTGTAAATTAACCCCAGAGCCTCCTGTAGGTTAAACAAAGTGTCTCCCGTAAATTAACCCCATTGCCTCCGGTAGATTAATCCCATTGTCTCCTGTAAATTAACCCCAGTACCTCCTGTAGATTAACCCCAGTGACTCCTGTAGATTAACCCCAGTGTCTCCTGTAGATTCACAGCAGTGTCTCCTGCAGATTAAGCCCAGTGTCTTCGGTAGATTAACACCAGTGTCTCCTCTAGATTAACTCCATGTGCCTCCGGTAGATTAACCCCTTTGAATCCTGTAGATTAATCCCTGTGTCTCCTGTAGATTAACATCAGTGCCTCCTGTAGATTAACCCCAGTGACTCCTGTAGATTAATCCCAGTGTCTCCTGTAAATTAACCCCAGAGCCTCCTGTAGGTTAAACAAAGTGTCTCCCGTAAATTAACACCATTGCCTCCGGTAGATTAATCCCATTGTCTCCTGTAAATTAACCCCAGTACCTCCTGTAGATGAACCCCAGTCTCTCCTGTAGATTAACCCCAGTGTCTCTTGTAGATTAACCCCAGTGTCTCGTGTAGATTAACACCAGTGTCTCCTGTAAATTAACCCGTGTCTCCTGTAGATTAACCATAGTGTCTACTGTAGGTTAACCACAGTGCCTCCTGTAAATTAACCCCAGTGTCTACTGTAAATTAACCCGTGTCTCCTGTAGATTAACCCCAGTGTCTCCTGTAGATTAGCCCCAGTGCCTCCTCTAGATTAATCCCAGTTTCTCATGTAGATTAACCCCAGGGCCTCCTGTAGATTAACCCCAGTGTCTCCTATAGATTAACCCCAGTGTCTCCTGTAAATTAACCCCAGAGCCTCCTGTAGGTTAAACAAAGTGTCTCCCGTAAATTAACCCCATTGCCTCCCGTAGATTAACCCCATTGTCTCCTGTAAATTAACCCCAGGACCTCCTGTAGATGAACCCCAGTGTCTCCTGTAGATTAACACCAGTGTCTCCTCTAGATTAACACCAGTGTCTCCTGTAGATTAACCCCAGTATCACCTCTAGTTTCACCCCAGGGCTTCATGTAGATTAACCCTAGAGCCTCCTGTAAATAAACGCCAGTGTCTCTGTAAATTAACCAGTGTCTCCTGTAGATTAATCCCAGTGTCTCCTGTAGATTAACCCCATTTGCCTCCTGCAGATTAACCCCAGTGTCTCGTGTAGCTTAACCCCAGTGTCTCCTAAAGATTAACCCCAGTATCACCAGTAGATTAACCCCAGTGCCTCATGTAGATTAACCCTAGTGCCTCCCGTAGATTAACCTCAGTGCCTCCTGTAAATTAACCCCAGTGTCTACTGAAAGTTAACCCGTGTCTCCTGTAGATTAACCCCAGTGTCTCCTGGAGATTAGCCACAGTGCCTCCGCTAGATTAATCCCAGTGTCTCCTGTAGATTAACCCCAGTGCCTCCAGTAGATTAACACCAGTATCTCCGGTAGATTAACCGCAGTGTCTCCTGTAGATTAACCCCAGTGTCTCCTGTAGATTCACAGCAGTGTCTCCTGTAGATTAACCCCAGTGTCTTCGGTAGATTAACACCAGTGTCTCCTCTAGATTAACTCCATGTGCCTCCGGTAGATTAACCCCATTGAATCATGTAGATTAATCCCTGTGTCTCCTGTAGATTAACACCAGTGCCTCCTGTAGATTAACCCCAGTGACTCCTGTAGATTAATCCCTGTGTCTCCTGTAGATTAACACCAATGCCTCCTGTAGATTAACCCCAGTGACTCCTGTAGATTAATCCCAGTGTCTCCTGTAAATTAACCCCAGAGCCTCCTGTAGGTTAAACAAAGTGTCTCCCGTAAATTAACCCCATTGCCTCCGGTAGATTAATCCCATTGTCTCCTGTAAATTAACCCCAGTACCTCCTGTAGATTAACCCCAGTGACTCCTGTAGATTAACCCCAGTGTCTCCTGTAGATTCACAGCAGTGTCTCCTGCAGATTAAGCCCAGTGTCTTCGGTAGATTAACACCAGTGTCTCCTCTAGATTAACTCCATGTGCCTCCGGTAGATTAACCCCATTGAATCCTGTAGATTAATCCCTGTGTCTCCTGTAGATTAACATCAGTGCCTCCTGTAGATTAACCCCAGTGACTCCTGTAGATTAATCCCAGTGTCTCCTGTAAATTAACCCCAGAGCCTCCTGTAGGTTAAACAAAGTGTCTCCCGTAAATTAACCCCATTGCCTCCGGTAGATTAATCCCATTGTCTCCTGTAAATTAACCCCAGTACCTCCTGTAGATGAACCCCAGTCTCTCCTGTAGATTAACCCCAGTGTCTCTTGTAGATTAACCCCAGTGTCTCGTGCAGATTAACACCAGTGTCTCCTGTAAATTAACCCGTGTCTCCTGTAGATTAACCATAGTGTCTACTGTAGGTTAACCACAGTGCCTCCTGTAAATTAACCCCAGTGTCTACTGTAAATTAACCCGTGTCTCCTGTAGATTAACCCCAGTGTCTCCTGTAGATTAGCCCCAGTGCCTCCTCTAGATTAATCCCAGTTTCTCATGTAGATTAACCCCAGGGCCTCCTGTAGATTAACCCCAGTGTCTCCTATAGATTAACCCCAGTGTCTCCTGTAGATTAACCTCAGTGTCTCCTGTAGATTAGCCCAAGTGCCTCCTGTAGCTTAGCTCCAGTGTCTCCTGTAGATTAACACCAGTGTCTCCTGTAGATTAGCCCCAGTGTCTCCTATAGATTAACCCCAGTGTCTCCTGCAGATTAACACCAGTGTCTCCTGTAGATTAACACCAGTGTCTCCTGTAGTTTAACCCCAATGTCTCCTGTAGATAAACCCCAAAGGCACCTGTAGATTAACTCCAGTGTCTCCTGTAGATTAACCCCAGTGTCTCCTGTAGATTAAACCCAGTACCACCTGTAGATTAACCCCAGTGTCTCCTGTAGATTAACACCAGTGTCTCCTGTAGATTAACCCCAGTCTCTCCTGTAGATTAACCCCAGTGTCTCCTGTAGATTAACCCCAGTGTCTCGTGTAGATTAACACCAGTGTCTCCTGTAAATTAACCCCAGTGTCTCCTGTAGATTAACCATAGTGTCTACTGTAGGTTAACCACAGTGCCTCCTGTAAATTAACCCCAGTGTGTACTGTAAATTAACCCGTGTCTCCTGTAGATTAAACCCAGTACCACCTGTAGATTAGCCCCAGTGCCTCCTCTAGATTAATCCAGGTTTCTCCTGTAGATTAACCCCAGTGCCTCCTGTAGATTAACCCCAGTGTCTCCTATAGATTAACCCCAGTGTCTCCTGTAGATTAACCCCATTGCCTCTTGTAGATTAGCCCCAATGTCTCCTATAGATTAACCCCAGTGTCTCCTGCAGATTAACCCCAGTGTCTCATGTAGATGAACCGCAGTGTCTCCTCTAGATTATCCCCAGTGTCTCCTGTAGATTAAACCCAGTGTCTCCTGTAGATTAGCCCCAGTGCCTCCTGTAGATAAACCCCAAAGGCATCTGTAGATTAACCCCAGTGTCTCCTGTAGATTAACACCAGTGTCTCCTGTAGATTAACCCCAGTATCACCTCTAGATTAACCCCAGGGCTTCATGTAAATTAACCCTAGTGCCTCCTGTAAATAAACGCCAGTGTCTCCTGTAAATCAACCAGTGTCTCCTGTAGATTAATCCCAGTGTCTCCTGTAGATTAACCCCAGTGCCTCATGTAGATTAACCCTAGTGCATCCCGTAGATTAACCTCAGTGCCTCCTGTAAATTAACCCCAGTGTCTACTGAAAGTTAACCCGTGTCTCCTGTAGATTAACCCCAGTGTCTCCTGGAGATTAGCCCCAGTGCCTCCTCTAGATTAATCCCAGTGTCTCCTGTAGATTAACCCCAGTGCCTCCAGTAGATTAACACCAGTATCTCCTGTAGATTAACCGCAGTGTCTCCTGTAGATTAACCCCAGTGCCTCATGTAGATAAACCCTAGTGCCTCCCGTAGATTAACCTCATTGCCTCCTGTAAATTAACCCCAGTGTGTACTGAAAGTTAACCCGTGTCTCCTGTAGATTAACCCCAGTGTCTCCTGGAGATTAGCCACAGTGCCTCCTGTAGATTCACAGCAGTGTCTCCTCTAGATTAACTCCAGTGCCTCCGGTAGATTAACCCCATTGAATCCTGTAGATTAATCCCTGTGTCTCCTGTAGATCAACACCAGTGCCTCCTGTAGATTAACCCCAGTGACTCCTGTAGTTTAATCCCAGTGTCTCCTGTAAATTAACCCCAGTGCCTCCTGTAGGTTAAACAAAGTGTCTCCCGTAAATTAACCCCATTGCCTCCCGTAGATTAACCCCATTGTCTCCTGTAAATTAAACCCAGTACCTCCTGTAGATGAACCCCAGTGTCTCCTGTAGATTAACCGCAGTGTCTCCTGTAGATTAACCCCAGTCTCTACTGTAGATTAACCTCAGTGCCTCCTGTAAATTAAACCCAGTGTCTCCTGTAGATTAAGCCAGGCGTCTCCTGTAGATTAACCCCAGCGTCTCCTTTAGATTAATTCCAGTGTCTCCAGTAGAATAATCTCAGTGTATCATGTAGATTTACCCCTGTGCCTCCTGTAAATTAACCCCAGTGTCTCCTGTACATTAACCCCAGTGTCTCCAGTAGATTAACCCCAGTGCCTCTTCTAAATTAACCCCGTTTCTCCTGTAATTTAACCCGTGTCTCCTGCAGATTAACCCAAGTGTCTCTGTAGATTAGACCCACTGCCTCCTCTAGATTAATCCCAGTGTCTCCTGTAGATTAACCCCAGTGCCTCCTGTATATTAATCGCAGTGTCTCCTGTAGATGAACCCCAGTGTCTCCTGTAGATTAACCCCAGTGTCTCCTGTAGATTAAGTCCTATGCCTCCTGTAAATTAACCCAGTGTCTCCTGTAGATTAACCCCAGTGTCTCCAGTAGATTAACCCCAGTGTCTCCTGTAAATTAACCCCAGTACCTCCTGTAGATTAACACCAGTGTCTCCTGTAGATTAACACCAGTGTCTCCTGTAGATTAACCCCAATGTCTCCTGTAGATTAACCACAGTGTCTCCTGTAGATTAACTCCAGTGTCTCCTGTAGATTAACCCCAGTGTCTCCTGTAGATTAAACCCAGTACCACCTGTAGATTAACCCGTGTCTCCTGTAGATTAACACCAGTGTCTCCTGTAGATTCACCCCAGTCTCTCCTGTAGATTAACCCCAGTGTCTCTGTAGATTAGACCCACTGCCTCCTCTAGATTAATCCCAGTGACTCATGTTGATTAACCCCAGTGCCTCCTGTAGATTAACCCCAGTGTCTCCTATAGATTAACCCCAGTGTCTCCTGTAGATTAACCCCAGTGCCTCTTGTAGATTAGCCCCAATGTCTCCTATAGATTAACCACAGTGTCTCCTGCAGATTGACCCCAGGCTCTAATGTAGATGAACCGCAGTGTCTCCTCTAGGTTATCCCCAGTGTCTCCTGTAGATTAAACCCAGTGTCTCCTGTAGATTAGCCCCAGCGCCTCCTGTAGATAAACCCCAAAGGCACCTGTAGATTAACCCCAGTGTCTCCTGTAGATTAACACCAGTGTCTCCTGTAGATTAACCCCAGTATCACCTCTAGATTAACCCCAGGGCTTCATGTAGATTAACCCGAGTGCCTCCTGTAGATTAACCCTAGTGCCTCCTGTAGATTAACCCCATTTGCCTCCTGTAGATTAACCCCATTTGCCTCCTGCAGATAAACCCCATTGTTTCCTGTAGCTTAACCCCAGTGTCTCCTATAGATTAACCCCAGTATCACCTGTAGATTAACCCCAGTGCCTCATGTAGATTAACCCTAGTGTCTCCTGTAGATTAACCCCAGTCTCTCCTGTAGATTAACCCCAATGTCTCCTGTAGATTAACCCCAGTGTCTCATGTTGATTAACACCAGTGTCTCCTGTAAATTAACCCCAGTGTCTCCTGTAGATTAACCATAGTGTCTACTGTAGGTTAACCACAGTGCCTCCTGTAAATTAACCCCAGTGTCTACTGTAAATTAACCCGTGTCTCATGTAGATTAACCCCAGTGTCTCCTGTAGATTAGCCCCAGTGCCTCCTCTAGATTAATACCAGTTTCTCCTGTAGATTAACCGCAGGGCCTCCTGTAGATTACCCCCAGTGTCTCCTATAGATTAACCCCAGTGTCTCCTGTAGATTAACCCCAGTGACTCCTGTAGATTAGCCCAAGTGCCTCCTGTAGTTTAGCTCCAGTGTCTCCTGTAGATTAACACCAGTGTCTCCTGTAGATTAGCCCCAGTGTCTCCTATAGAATAACCCCAGTGTCTCCTGCAGATTAACACCAGTGTCTCCTGTAGATTAACACCAGTGTCTCCTGTATTTTAACCCCAATGTCTCCTGTAGATTAACCACAGTATCTCCTGTAGATTAACTCCAGTCTCTCCTGTAGATTAACACCAGTGTCTCCTGTAGATTAACCCCAGTGTCTCGTGTAGATTAACACCAGTGCCTCCTGTAAATTAACCCCAGTGTCTCCTGTAGATCAGCACAAGTGCCTCCTGTAGCTTAGCTCCAGTGTTTCCTGTAGATTAACCTTAGTGTCTGCTGTAGATTAGCCCCAGTGTCTCCTATAGATTAACCCCAGTGTCTCCTGCAGATTAACACCAGTGTCTCCTGTAGATTAACACCAGTACCTCCTGTAGTTTAACCCCAATGTCTCCTGTAGATTAACCACAGTGTCTACTGTAGATTAACTCCAGTGTCTCCTATAGATTAACCCCAGTGTCTCCTGTAGATTAAATCCAGTACCACCTGTAGATTAACCCAGTGTCTCCTGGAGATTAACCCCAGTGTCTCCTGTAGACTAACCCCAGTGTCTCCTGTAGATTAACCATAGTGTCTACTGTAGGTTTACCACAGTACCTCCTGTAAATTAACCCCAGTGTGTACTGTAAATTAACCCGTGTCTCCTGTAGATTAACCCCAGTGCCTCCTGTAGATTAACTCCAGTGTCCCCTGTCGATTAACCCCAGTATCTCCTGTAGATCAGCACAAGTGCCTCCTGTAGTTTAGCTCCAGTGTTTCCTGTAGATTAACCTTAGTGCCTGCTGTAGATTAGCCCCAGTGTCTCCTATAGATTAACCCCACTGTCTCCTGCAGATTAACACCAGTGTCTTCGGTAGATTAACACCAGTACCTCCTGTAGTTTAACCCCAATATCTCCTGTAGATTAACCACAGTGTCTACTGTAGATTAACTCCAGTGTCTCCTGTAGATTAACCCCAGTGTCTCCTGTAGATTAAATCCAGTACCACCTGTAGATTAACCCCAGTGTCTCCTGTAGATTAACCCCAGTGTCTCCAGTCGATTAACACCAGTGTCTAGTAAAGTTTAAACCCAGTCTCTCCTGTAGATTAACCACAGTGTCTCCTATAGATTAACCCAGGTGTCTCTTGTAGATTAACCCAAGTGTCTCCGGTAGATTAATTCCAGTGTCTCCGGTAAATTAAACCCATTTGCCTCCTGTAGATTAACCCCAGTGTCTCTTGTAAAATAACCCCAGTGCCTCCTGTAGATTGACCCCAGTGTCTCCTGTAGATTAACCCCAGTGTTTCCTGTAGCTTAACCCCAGTACCTCCTATAGATTAAACCCAATATCACCTGTAGATTAACACCTGTGCCTCATGTAGATTAACCCTAGTGCCTCCCGTAGATTAACCTCAGTGCCTCCTGTAAATTAACCCCAGTGTCTACTGTAAATTAAACTGTGTCTCCTGTCGATTAACCCCAGTGTCTCCTGGAGATTAGCCCCAGTGCCTCCTCTAGATTAATCCCAGTGTCTCCTGTAGATTAACCTCATTGTCTCCTATAGATTAACACCAGTGTCTCCTGTAGATTAACCCCAGTGAATTCTGTAGATTAAACCCAGTGCCACATGTAGATTAACCCCAGTGTCTCCAGTCGATTAACACCAGTGTCTAGTAAAGATTAAACCCAGTCTCTCCTGTAGATTAACCACAGTGTCTCCTGTAGATTAACCCAGGTGTCTCTTGTAGATTAACCCAAGTGTCTCCGGTAGATTAATTCCAGTGTCTCCGGTAAATTTAACCCATTTGCCTCCTGTAGATTAACCCCAGTGTCTCTTGTAAAATAGCCCCAGTGCCTCCTGTAGATTGACCCCAGTGTCTCCTGTAGATTAACCCCAGTGTTTCCTGTAGCTTAACCCCAGTGTCTCCTATAGATTAAACCCAGTATCACCTGTACATTAACCCCAGTGCCTCATGTAGATTAACCCTAGTGCCTCCCGTAGATTAACCTCAGTGCCTCCTGTAAATTAACCCCAGTGTCTACTGTAAATTAACCCGTGTCTCCTGTCGATTAACCCCAGTGTCTCCTGGAGATTAGCCCCAGTGCCTCCTCTAGATTAATCCCAGTGTCTCCTGTAGATTAACCTCAGTGCCTCCATTAGATTACCACCAGTATCTCCTGTAGATTAACCGCAGTGTCTCCTGTAGATTAACCCCAGTGTCTCCTGTACATTAACCCCAGTTTCTCCGGTAGATTCAACCCAGTGCCACCTCTAGATTATCCCCAGTGGCTCCTGCAGATTAACCCCATTGTCTCCTGTAAATTAACCCCAGTACCTCCTGTAGATGAACTCCAGTGTCTCCTGTAGTTTAACAGCAGTGTCTCCTGTAAATTAACCCCAGTGTCTCCTGTAGATTAGACCAAGTGCCTGCTGTAGCTTAGCTCCAGTGTCTCCTGTAGATTAACCCCAGTGTCTCCTGTAGATTAACACCAGTGTCCCCTGTAGATAAACCCCAGTATCTCCTCTAGATTAACACCAGTGTCCCATGTAGATTAACTCCATTGGCTCCTGTAGATTAACCTGAATGTCTCTAGTAGATTAACCTCAGTGTCTCCTGTAGATTAACCCCAGTGTCTCCTGTAGATTAACAGCAGAGCCTCGTGTAGATTAACCCCAGTGTCTCCTGTAGATTAGCTCCAGTGTCTCCTGTAGATTAACCACAGTGTCTCCTGTAGATTAGCCCCAGTGCCTCCTGTAGATTAATTCCAGTGTCTCCTGTAGATTTATCCCAGTGTCTCCTGTAGATTAGCCCCAGTGCCTCCTGTAGATTGACCCCAGTGTCTCCTGTAGATTAACCCCAGTGTTTCCTGTAGCTTAACCCCAGTGTCTCCTATAGATTAAACCCAGTATCACCTGTACATTAACCCCAGTGCCTCATGTAGATTAACCCTAGTGCCTCCCGTAGATTAACCTCAGTGCCTCCTGTAAATTAACCCCAATGTCTACTGTAAATTAACCCGTGTCTCCTGTCGATTAACCCCAGTGTCTCCTGGAGATTAGCCCCAGTGCCTCCTCTAGATTAATCCCAGTGTCTCCTGTAGATTAACCTCAGTGCCTCCATTAGATTACCACCAGTATCTCCTGTAGATTAACCGCAGTGTCTCCTGTAGATTAACCCCAGTGTCTCCTGTACATTAACCCCAGTTTCTCCGGTAGATTCAACCCAGTGCCACCTCTAGATTATCCCCAGTGGCTCCTGCAGATTAACCCCATTGTCTCCTGTAAATTAACCCCAGTACCTCCTGTAGATGAACTCCAGTGTCTCCTGTAGTTTAACAGCAGTGTCTCCAGTAAATTAACCCCAGTGTCTCCTGTAGATTAGACCAAGTGCCTGCTGTAGCTTAGCTCCAGTGTCTCCTGTAGATTAACCCCAGTGTCTCCTGTAGATTAACACCAGTGTCCCCTGTAGATAAACCCCAGTGTCTCCTCTAGATAAACACCAGTGTCCCATGTAGATTAACTCCATTGGCTCCTGTAGATTAACCTGAATGTCTCCAGTAGATTAACCTCAGTGTCTCCTGTAGATTAACCCCAGTGTCTCCTGTAGATTAACAGCAGAGCCTCGTGTAGATTAACCCCAGTGTCTCCTGTAGATTAGCTCCAGTGTCTCCTGTAGATTAACCACAGTGTCTCCTGTAGATTAGCACCAGTGCCTCCTGTAGATTAACTCCAGTGTCTCCTGTAGATTTATCCCAGTGTCTCCTGTAGATTAGCCCCAGTGTCTCCTATAGATTAACCCCAGTGTCTCCCGTAAATTAACCCCATTGCCTCCGGTAGATTAATCCCATTGTCTCCTGTAAATTAACCCCAGTACCTCCTGTAGATTAACCCCAGTGACTCCTGTAGATTAACCCCAGTGTCTCCTGTAGATTCACAGCAGTGTCTCCTGCAGATTAAGCCCAGTGTCTTCGGTAGATTAACACCAGTGTCTCCTCTAGATTAACTCCATGTGCCTCCGGTAGATTAACCCCATTGAATCCTGTAGATTAATCCCTGTGTCTCCTGTAGATTAACATCAGTGCCTCCTGTAGATTAACCCCAGTGACTCCTGTAGATTAATCCCAGTGTCTCCTGTAAATTAACCCCAGAGCCTCCTGTAGGTTAAACAAAGTGTCTCCCGTAAATTAACCCCATTGCCTCCGGTAGATTAATCCCATTGTCTCCTGTAAATTAACCCCAGTACCTCCTGTAGATGAACCCCAGTCTCTCCTGTAGATTAACCCCAGTGTCTCTTGTAGATTAACCCCAGTGTCTCGTGTAGATTAACACCAGTGTCTCCTGTAAATTAACCCGTGTCTCCTGTAGATTAACCATAGTGTCTACTGTAGGTTAACCACAGTGCCTCCTGTAAATTAACCCCAGTGTCTACTGTAAATTAACCCGTGTCTCCTGTAGATTAACCCCAGTGTCTCCTGTAGATTAGCCCCAGTGCCTCCTCTAGATTAATCCCAGTTTCTCATGTAGATTAACCCCAGGGCCTCCTGTAGATTAACCCCAGTGTCTCCTATAGATTAACCCCAGTGTCTCCTGTAGATTAACCGCAGTGTCTCCTGTAGATTAACCCCAGTGTCTCCTGTACATTAACCCCAGTTTCTCCGGTAGATTCAACCCAGTGCCACCTCTAGATTATCCCCAGTGGCTCCTGCAGATTAACCCCATTGTCTCCTGTAAATTAACCCCAGTACCTCCTGTAGATGAACTCCAGTGTCTCCTGTAGTTTAACAGCAGTGTCTCCTGTAAATTAACCCCAGTGTCTCCTGTAGATTAGACCAAGTGCCTGCTGTAGCTTAGCTCCAGTGTCTCCTGTAGATTAACCCCAGTGTCTCCTGTAGATTAACACCAGTGTCCCCTGTAGATAAACCCCAGTGTCTCCTCTAGATTAACACCAGTGTCCCATGTAGATTAACTCCATTGGCTCCTGTAGATTAACCTGAATGTCTCCAGTAGATTAACCTCAGTGTCTCCTGTAGATTAACCCCAGTGTCTCCTGTAGATTAACAGCAGAGCCTCGTGTAGATTAACCCCAGTGTCTCCTGTAGATTAGCTCCAGTGTCTCCTGTAGATTAACCACAGTGTCTCCTGTAGATTAGCCCCAGTGCCTCCTGTAGATTAATTCCAGTGTCTCCTGTAGATTTATCCCAGTGTCTCCTGTAGATTAGCCCCAGTGCCTCCTGTAGATTGACCCCAGTGTCTCCTGTAGATTAACCCCAGTGTTTCCTGTAGCTTAACCCCAGTGTCTCCTATAGATTAAACCCAGTATCACCTGTACATTAACCCCAGTGCCTCATGTAGATTAACCCTAGTGCCTCCCGTAGATTAACCTCAGTGCCTCCTGTAAATTAACCCCAATGTCTACTGTAAATTAACCCGTGTCTCCTGTCGATTAACCCCAGTGTCTCCTGGAGATTAGCCCCAGTGCCTCCTCTAGATTAATCCCAGTGTCTCCTGTAGATTAACCTCAGTGCCTCCATTAGATTACCACCAGTATCTCCTGTAGAGTAACCGCAGTGTCTCCTGTAGATTAACCCCAGTGTCTCCTGTACATTAACCCCAGTTTCTCCGGTAGATTCAACCCAGTGCCACCTCTAGATTATCCCCAGTGGCTCCTGCAGATTAACCCCATTGTCTCCTGTAAATTAACCCCAGTACCTCCTGTAGATGAACTCCAGTGTCTCCTGTAGTTTAACAGCAGTGTCTCCTGTAAATTAACCCCAGTGTCTCCTGTAGATTAGACCAAGTGCCTGCTGTAGCTTAGCTCCAGTGTCTCCTGTAGATTAACCCCAGTGTCTCCTGTAGATTAACACCAGTGTCCCCTGTAGATAAACCCCAGTGTCTCCTCTAGATAAACACCAGTGTCCCATGTAGATTAACTCCATTGGCTCCTGTAGATTAACCTGAATGTCTCCAGTAGATTAACCTCAGTGTCTCCTGTAGATTAACCCCAGTGTCTCCTGTAGATTAACAGCAGAGCCTCGTGTAGATTAACCCCAGTGTCTCCTGTAGATTAGCTCCAGTGTCTCCTGTAGATTAACCACAGTGTCTCCTGTAGATTAGCACCAGTGCCTCCTGTAGATTAACTCCAGTGTCTCCTGTAGATTTATCCCAGTGTCTCCTGTAGATTAGCCCCAGTGTCTCCTATAGATTAACCCCAGTGTCTCCCGTAAATTAACCCCATTGCCTCCGGTAGATTAATCCCATTGTCTCCTGTAAATTAACCCCAGTACCTCCTGTAGATTAACCCCAGTGACTCCTGTAGATTAACCCCAGTGTCTCCTGTAGATTCACAGCAGTGTCTCCTGCAGATTAAGCCCAGTGTCTTCGGTAGATTAACACCAGTGTCTCCTCTAGATTAACTCCATGTGCCTCCGGTAGATTAACCCCATTGAATCCTGTAGATTAATCCCTGTGTCTCCTGTAGATTAACATCAGTGCCTCCTGTAGATTAACCCCAGTGACTCCTGTAGATTAATCCCAGTGTCTCCTGTAAATTAACCCCAGAGCCTCCTGTAGGTTAAACAAAGTGTCTCCCGTAAATTAACCCCATTGCCTCCGGTAGATTAATCCCATTGTCTCCTGTAAATTAACCCCAGTACCTCCTGTAGATGAACCCCAGTCTCTCCTGTAGATTAACCCCAGTGTCTCGTGTAGATTAACACCAGTGTCTCCTGTAAATTAACCCGTGTCTCCTGTAGATTAACCATAGTGTCTACTGTAGGTTAACCACAGTGCCTCCTGTAAATTAACCCCAGTGTCTACTGTAAATTAACCCGTGTCTCCTGTAGATTAACCCCAGTGTCTCCTGTAGATTAGCCCCAGTGCCTCCTCTAGATTAATCCCAGTTTCTCATGTAGATTAACCCCAGGGCCTCCTGTAGATTAACCCCAGTGTCTCCTATAGATTAACCCCAGTGTCTCCTGTAGATTAACCTCAGTGTCCCCTGTAGATTAGCCCAAGTGCCTCCTGTAGTTTAGCTCCAGTGTCTCCTGTAGATTAACACCAGTGTCTCCTGTAGATTAGCCCCAGTGTCTCCTATAGATTAACCCCAGTGTCTCCTGCAGATTAACACCAGTGTCTCCTGTAGATTAACACCAGTGTCTCCTGTAGTTTAACCCCAATGTCTCCTGTAGATAAACCCCAAAGGCACCTGTAGATTAACTCCAGTGTCTCCTGTAGATTAACCCCAGTGTCTCCTGTAGATTAAACCCAGTACCACCTGTAGATTAACCCCAGTGTCTCCTGTAGATTAACACCAGTGTCTCCTGTAGATTAACCCCAGTCTCTCCTGTAGATTAACCCCAGTGTCTCCTGTAGATTAACCCCAGTGTCTCGTGTAGATTAACACCAGTGTCTCCTGTAAATTAACCCCAGTGTCTCCTGTAGATTAACCATAGTGTCTACTGTAGGTTAAACACAGTGCCTCCTGTAGATTGACCCCAGTGTCTCCTGTAGATTAACCCCAGTGTTTCCTGTAGCTTAACCCCAGTACCTCCTATAGATTAAACCCAATATCACCTGTAGATTAACACCTGTGCCTCATGTAGATTAACCCTAGTGCCTCCCGTAGATTAACCTCAGTGCCTCCTGTAAATTAACCCCAGTGTCTACTGTAAATTAAACCGTGTCTCCTGTCGATTAACCCCAGTGTCTCCTGGAGATTAGCCCCAGTGCCTCCTCTAGATTAATCCCAGTGTCTCCTGTAGATTAACCTCATTGTCTCCTATAGATTAACACCAGTGTCTCCTGTAGATTAACCCCAGTGAATTCTGTAGATTAAACCCAGTGCCACATGTAGATTAACCCCAGTGTCTCCAGTCGATTAACACCAGTGTCTAGTAAAGATTAAACCCAGTCTCTCCTGTAGATTAACCACAGTGTCTCCTGTAGATTAACCCAGGTGTCTCTTGTAGATTAACCCAAGTGTCTCCGGTAGATTAATTCCAGTGTCTCCGGTAAATTTAACCCATTTGCCTCCTGTAGATTAACCCCAGTGTCTCTTGTAAAATAGCCCCAGTGCCTCCTGTAGATTGACCCCAGTGTCTCCTGTAGATTAACCCCAGTGTTTCCTGTAGCTTAACCCCAGTGTCTCCTATAGATTAAACCCAGTATCACCTGTACATTAACCCCAGTGCCTCATGTAGATTAACCCTAGTGCCTCCCGTAGATTAACCTCAGTGCCTCCTGTAAATTAACCCCAGTGTCTACTGTAAATTAACCCGTGTCTCCTGTCGATTAACCCCAGTGTCTCCTGGAGATTAGCCCCAGTGCCTCCTCTAGATTAATCCCAGTGTCTCCTGTAGATTAACCTCAGTGCCTCCATTAGATTACCACCAGTATCTCCTGTAGATTAACCGCAGTGTCTCCTGTAGATTAACCCCAGTGTCTCCTGTACATTAACCCCAGTTTCTCCGGTAGATTCAACCCAGTGCCACCTCTAGATTATCCCCAGTGGCTCCTGCAGATTAACCCCATTGTCTCCTGTAAATTAACCCCAGTACCTCCTGTAGATGAACTCCAGTGTCTCCTGCAGTTTAACAGCAGTGTCTCCTGTAAATTAACCCCAGTGTCTCCTGTAGATTAGACCAAGTGCCTGCTGTAGCTTAGCTCCAGTGTCTCCTGTAGATTAACCCCAGTGTCTCCTGTAGATTAACACCAGTGTCCCCTGTAGATAAACCCCAGTATCTCCTCTAGATTAACACCAGTGTCCCATGTAGATTAACTCCATTGGCTCCTGTAGATTAACCTGAATGTCTCTAGTAGATTAACCTCAGTGTCTCCTGTAGATTAACCCCAGTGTCTCCTGTAGATTAACAGCAGAGCCTCGTGTAGATTAACCCCAGTGTCTCCTGTAGATTAGCTCCAGTGTCTCCTGTAGATTAACCACAGTGTCTCCTGTAGATTAGCCCCAGTGCCTCCTGTAGATTAATTCCAGTGTCTCCTGTAGATTTATCCCAGTGTCTCCTGTAGATTAGCCCCAGTGCCTCCTGTAGATTGACCCCAGTGTCTCCTGTAGATTAACCCCAGTGTTTCCTGTAGCTTAACCCCAGTGTCTCCTATAGATTAAACCCAGTATCACCTGTACATTAACCCCAGTGCCTCATGTAGATTAACCCTAGTGCCTCCCGTAGATTAACCTCAGTGCCTCCTGTAAATTAACCCCAATGTCTACTGTAAATTAACCCGTGTCTCCTGTCGATTAACCCCAGTGTCTCCTGGAGATTAGCCCCAGTGCCTCCTCTAGATTAATCCCAGTGTCTCCTGTAGATTAACCTCAGTGCCTCCATTAGATTACCACCAGTATCTCCTGTAGATTAACCGCAGTGTCTCCTGTAGATTAACCCCAGTGTCTCCTGTACATTAACCCCAGTTTCTCCGGTAGATTCAACCCAGTGCCACCTCTAGATTATCCCCAGTGGCTCCTGCAGATTAACCCCATTGTCTCCTGTAAATTAACCCCAGTACCTCCTGTAGATGAACTCCAGTGTCTCCTGTAGTTTAACAGCAGTGTCTCCAGTAAATTAACCCCAGTGTCTCCTGTAGATTAGACCAAGTGCCTGCTGTAGCTTAGCTCCAGTGTCTCCTGTAGATTAACCCCAGTGTCTCCTGTAGATTAACACCAGTGTCCCCTGTAGATAAACCCCAGTGTCTCCTCTAGATAAACACCAGTGTCCCATGTAGATTAACTCCATTGGCTCCTGTAGATTAACCTGAATGTCTCCAGTAGATTAACCTCAGTGTCTCCTGTAGATTAACCCCAGTGTCTCCTGTAGATTAACAGCAGAGCCTCGTGTAGATTAACCCCAGTGTCTCCTGTAGATTAGCTCCAGTGTCTCCTGTAGATTAACCACAGTGTCTCCTGTAGATTAGCACCAGTGCCTCCTGTAGATTAACTCCAGTGTCTCCTGTAGATTTATCCCAGTGTCTCCTGTAGATTAGCCCCAGTGTCTCCTATAGATTAACCCCAGTGTCTCCCGTAAATTAACCCCATTGCCTCCGGTAGATTAATCCCATTGTCTCCTGTAAATTAACCCCAGTACCTCCTGTAGATTAACCCCAGTGACTCCTGTAGATTAACCCCAGTGTCTCCTGTAGATTCACAGCAGTGTCTCCTGCAGATTAAGCCCAGTGTCTTCGGTAGATTAACACCAGTGTCTCCTCTAGATTAACTCCATGTGCCTCCGGTAGATTAACCCCATTGAATCCTGTAGATTAATCCCTGTGTCTCCTGTAGATTAACATCAGTGCCTCCTGTAGATTAACCCCAGTGACTCCTGTAGATTAATCCCAGTGTCTCCTGTAAATTAACCCCAGAGCCTCCTGTAGGTTAAACAAAGTGTCTCCCGTAAATTAACCCCATTGCCTCCGGTAGATTAATCCCATTGTCTCCTGTAAATTAACCCCAGTACCTCCTGTAGATGAACCCCAGTCTCTCCTGTAGATTAACCCCAGTGTCTCTTGTAGATTAACCCCAGTGTCTCGTGTAGATTAACACCAGTGTCTCCTGTAAATTAACCCGTGTCTCCTGTAGATTAACCATAGTGTCTACTGTAGGTTAACCACAGTGCCTCCTGTAAATTAACCCCAGTGTCTACTGTAAATTAACCCGTGTCTCCTGTAGATTAACCCCAGTGTCTCCTGTAGATTAGCCCCAGTGCCTCCTCTAGATTAATCCCAGTTTCTCATGTAGATTAACCCCAGGGCCTCCTGTAGATTAACCCCAGTGTCTCCTATAGATTAACCCCAGTGTCTCCTGTAGATTAACCGCAGTGTCTCCTGTAGATTAACCCCAGTGTCTCCTGTACATTAACCCCAGTTTCTCCGGTAGATTCAACCCAGTGCCACCTCTAGATTATCCCCAGTGGCTCCTGCAGATTAACCCCATTGTCTCCTGTAAATTAACCCCAGTACCTCCTGTAGATGAACTCCAGTGTCTCCTGTAGTTTAACAGCAGTGTCTCCTGTAAATTAACCCCAGTGTCTCCTGTAGATTAGACCAAGTGCCTGCTGTAGCTTAGCTCCAGTGTCTCCTGTAGATTAACCCCAGTGTCTCCTGTAGATTAACACCAGTGTCCCCTGTAGATAAACCCCAGTGTCTCCTCTAGATTAACACCAGTGTCCCATGTAGATTAACTCCATTGGCTCCTGTAGATTAACCTGAATGTCTCCAGTAGATTAACCTCAGTGTCTCCTGTAGATTAACCCCAGTGTCTCCTGTAGATTAACAGCAGAGCCTCGTGTAGATTAACCCCAGTGTCTCCTGTAGATTAGCTCCAGTGTCTCCTGTAGATTAACCACAGTGTCTCCTGTAGATTAGCCCCAGTGCCTCCTGTAGATTAATTCCAGTGTCTCCTGTAGATTTATCCCAGTGTCTCCTGTAGATTAGCCCCAGTGCCTCCTGTAGATTGACCCCAGTGTCTCCTGTAGATTAACCCCAGTGTTTCCTGTAGCTTAACCCCAGTGTCTCCTATAGATTAAACCCAGTATCACCTGTACATTAACCCCAGTGCCTCATGTAGATTAACCCTAGTGCCTCCCGTAGATTAACCTCAGTGCCTCCTGTAAATTAACCCCAATGTCTACTGTAAATTAACCCGTGTCTCCTGTCGATTAACCCCAGTGTCTCCTGGAGATTAGCCCCAGTGCCTCCTCTAGATTAATCCCAGTGTCTCCTGTAGATTAACCTCAGTGCCTCCATTAGATTACCACCAGTATCTCCTGTAGAGTAACCGCAGTGTCTCCTGTAGATTAACCCCAGTGTCTCCTGTACATTAACCCCAGTTTCTCCGGTAGATTCAACCCAGTGCCACCTCTAGATTATCCCCAGTGGCTCCTGCAGATTAACCCCATTGTCTCCTGTAAATTAACCCCAGTACCTCCTGTAGATGAACTCCAGTGTCTCCTGTAGTTTAACAGCAGTGTCTCCTGTAAATTAACCCCAGTGTCTCCTGTAGATTAGACCAAGTGCCTGCTGTAGCTTAGCTCCAGTGTCTCCTGTAGATTAACCCCAGTGTCTCCTGTAGATTAACACCAGTGTCCCCTGTAGATAAACCCCAGTGTCTCCTCTAGATAAACACCAGTGTCCCATGTAGATTAACTCCATTGGCTCCTGTAGATTAACCTGAATGTCTCCAGTAGATTAACCTCAGTGTCTCCTGTAGATTAACCCCAGTGTCTCCTGTAGATTAACAGCAGAGCCTCGTGTAGATTAACCCCAGTGTCTCCTGTAGATTAGCTCCAGTGTCTCCTGTAGATTAACCACAGTGTCTCCTGTAGATTAGCACCAGTGCCTCCTGTAGATTAACTCCAGTGTCTCCTGTAGATTTATCCCAGTGTCTCCTGTAGATTAGCCCCAGTGTCTCCTATAGATTAACCCCAGTGTCTCCCGTAAATTAACCCCATTGCCTCCGGTAGATTAATCCCATTGTCTCCTGTAAATTAACCCCAGTACCTCCTGTAGATTAACCCCAGTGACTCCTGTAGATTAACCCCAGTGTCTCCTGTAGATTCACAGCAGTGTCTCCTGCAGATTAAGCCCAGTGTCTTCGGTAGATTAACACCAGTGTCTCCTCTAGATTAACTCCATGTGCCTCCGGTAGATTAACCCCATTGAATCCTGTAGATTAATCCCTGTGTCTCCTGTAGATTAACATCAGTGCCTCCTGTAGATTAACCCCAGTGACTCCTGTAGATTAATCCCAGTGTCTCCTGTAAATTAACCCCAGAGCCTCCTGTAGGTTAAACAAAGTGTCTCCCGTAAATTAACCCCATTGCCTCCGGTAGATTAATCCCATTGTCTCCTGTAAATTAACCCCAGTACCTCCTGTAGATGAACCCCAGTCTCTCCTGTAGATTAACCCCAGTGTCTCTTGTAGATTAACCCCAGTGTCTCGTGTAGATTAACACCAGTGTCTCCTGTAAATTAACCCGTGTCTCCTGTAGATTAACCATAGTGTCTACTGTAGGTTAACCACAGTGCCTCCTGTAAATTAACCCCAGTGTCTACTGTAAATTAACCCGTGTCTCCTGTAGATTAACCCCAGTGTCTCCTGTAGATTAGCCCCAGTGCCTCCTCTAGATTAATCCCAGTTTCTCATGTAGATTAACCCCAGGGCCTCCTGTAGATTAACCCCAGTGTCTCCTATAGATTAACCCCAGTGTCTCCTGTAGATTAACCTCAGTGTCCCCTGTAGATTAGCCCAAGTGCCTCCTGTAGTTTAGCTCCAGTGTCTCCTGTAGATTAACACCAGTGTCTCCTGTAGATTAGCCCCAGTGTCTCCTATAGATTAACCCCAGTGTCTCCTGCAGATTAACACCAGTGTCTCCTGTAGATTAACACCAGTGTCTCCTGTAGTTTAACCCCAATGTCTCCTGTAGATAAACCCCAAAGGCACCTGTAGATTAACTCCAGTGTCTCCTGTAGATTAACCCCAGTGTCTCCTGTAGATTAAACCCAGTACCACCTGTAGATTAACCCCAGTGTCTCCTGTAGATTAACACCAGTGTCTCCTGTAGATTAACCCCAGTCTCTCCTGTAGATTAACCCCAGTGTCTCCTGTAGATTAACCCCAGTGTCTCGTGTAGATTAACACCAGTGTCTCCTGTAAATTAACCCCAGTGTCTCCTGTAGATTAACCATAGTGTCTACTGTAGGTTAACCACAGTGCCTCCTGTAGATTGACCCCAGTGTCTCCTGTAGATTAACCCCAGTGTTTCCTGTAGCTTAACCCCAGTACCTCCTATAGATTAAACCGAATATCACCTGTAGATTAACACCTGTGCCTCATGTAGATTAACCCTAGTGCCTCCCGTAGATTAACCTCAGTGCCTCCTGTAAATTAACCCCAGTGTCTACTGTAAATTAAACCGTGTCTCCTGTCGATTAACCCCAGTGTCTCCTGGAGATTAGCCCCAGTGCCTCCTCTAGATTAATCCCAGTGTCTCCTGTAGATTAACCTCATTGTCTCCTATAGATTAACACCAGTGTCTCCTGTAGATTAACCCCAGTGAATTCTGTAGATTAAACCCAGTGCCACATGTAGATTAACCCCAGTGTCTCCAGTCGATTAACACCAGTGTCTAGTAAAGATTAAACCCAGTCTCTCCTGTAGATTAACCCCAGTGTCTCCTATAGATTAACCCCAGTGTCTCCTGTAGATTAACCGCAGTGTCTCCTGTAGATTAACCCCAGTGTCTCCTGTACATTAACCCCAGTTTCTCCGGTAGATTCAACCCAGTGCCACCTCTAGATTATCCCCAGTGGCTCCTGCAGATTAACCCCATTGTCTCCTGTAAATTAACCCCAGTACCTCCTGTAGATGAACTCCAGTGTCTCCTGTAGTTTAACAGCAGTGTCTCCTGTAAATTAACCCCAGTGTCTCCTGTAGATTAGACCAAGTGCCTGCTGTAGCTTAGCTCCAGTGTCTCCTGTAGATTAACCCCAGTGTCTCCTGTAGATTAACACCAGTGTCCCCTGTAGATAAACCCCAGTGTCTCCTCTAGATTAACACCAGTGTCCCATGTAGATTAACTCCATTGGCTCCTGTAGATTAACCTGAATGTCTCCAGTAGATTAACCTCAGTGTCTCCTGTAGATTAACCCCAGTGTCTCCTGTAGATTAACAGCAGAGCCTCGTGTAGATTAACCCCAGTGTCTCCTGTAGATTAGCTCCAGTGTCTCCTGTAGATTAACCACAGTGTCTCCTGTAGATTAGCCCCAGTGCCTCCTGTAGATTAATTCCAGTGTCTCCTGTAGATTTATCCCAGTGTCTCCTGTAGATTAGCCCCAGTGCCTCCTGTAGATTGACCCCAGTGTCTCCTGTAGATTAACCCCAGTGTTTCCTGTAGCTTAACCCCAGTGTCTCCTATAGATTAAACCCAGTATCACCTGTACATTAACCCCAGTGCCTCATGTAGATTAACCCTAGTGCCTCCCGTAGATTAACCTCAGTGCCTCCTGTAAATTAACCCCAATGTCTACTGTAAATTAACCCGTGTCTCCTGTCGATTAACCCCAGTGTCTCCTGGAGATTAGCCCCAGTGCCTCCTCTAGATTAATCCCAGTGTCTCCTGTAGATTAACCTCAGTGCCTCCATTAGATTACCACCAGTATCTCCTGTAGAGTAACCGCAGTGTCTCCTGTAGATTAACCCCAGTGTCTCCTGTACATTAACCCCAGTTTCTCCGGTAGATTCAACCCAGTGCCACCTCTAGATTATCCCCAGTGGCTCCTGCAGATTAACCCCATTGTCTCCTGTAAATTAACCCCAGTACCTCCTGTAGATGAACTCCAGTGTCTCCTGTAGTTTAACAGCAGTGTCTCCTGTAAATTAACCCCAGTGTCTCCTGTAGATTAGACCAAGTGCCTGCTGTAGCTTAGCTCCAGTGTCTCCTGTAGATTAACCCCAGTGTCTCCTGTAGATTAACACCAGTGTCCCCTGTAGATAAACCCCAGTGTCTCCTCTAGATAAACACCAGTGTCCCATGTAGATTAACTCCATTGGCTCCTGTAGATTAACCTGAATGTCTCCAGTAGATTAACCTCAGTGTCTCCTGTAGATTAACCCCAGTGTCTCCTGTAGATTAACAGCAGAGCCTCGTGTAGATTAACCCCAGTGTCTCCTGTAGATTAGCTCCAGTGTCTCCTGTAGATTAACCACAGTGTCTCCTGTAGATTAGCACCAGTGCCTCCTGTAGATTAACTCCAGTGTCTCCTGTAGATTTATCCCAGTGTCTCCTGTAGATTAGCCCCAGTGTCTCCTATAGATTAACCCCAGTGTCTCCCGTAAATTAACCCCATTGCCTCCGGTAGATTAATCCCATTGTCTCCTGTAAATTAACCCCAGTACCTCCTGTAGATTAACCCCAGTGACTCCTGTAGATTAACCCCAGTGTCTCCTGTAGATTCACAGCAGTGTCTCCTGCAGATTAAGCCCAGTGTCTTCGGTAGATTAACACCAGTGTCTCCTCTAGATTAACTCCATGTGCCTCCGGTAGATTAACCCCATTGAATCCTGTAGATTAATCCCTGTGTCTCCTGTAGATTAACATCAGTGCCTCCTGTAGATTAACCCCAGTGACTCCTGTAGATTAATCCCAGTGTCTCCTGTAAATTAACCCCAGAGCCTCCTGTAGGTTAAACAAAGTGTCTCCCGTAAATTAACCCCATTGCCTCCGGTAGATTAATCCCATTGTCTCCTGTAAATTAACCCCAGTACCTCCTGTAGATGAACCCCAGTCTCTCCTGTAGATTAACCCCAGTGTCTCTTGTAGATTAACCCCAGTGTCTCGTGTAGATTAACACCAGTGTCTCCTGTAAATTAACCCGTGTCTCCTGTAGATTAACCATAGTGTCTACTGTAGGTTAACCACAGTGCCTCCTGTAAATTAACCCCAGTGTCTACTGTAAATTAACCCGTGTCTCCTGTAGATTAACCCCAGTGTCTCCTGTAGATTAGCCCCAGTGCCTCCTCTAGATTAATCCCAGTTTCTCATGTAGATTAACCCCAGGGCCTCCTGTAGATTAACCCCAGTGTCTCCTATAGATTAACCCCAGTGTCTCCTGTAGATTAACCTCAGTGTCCCCTGTAGATTAGCCCAAGTGCCTCCTGTAGTTTAGCTCCAGTGTCTCCTGTAGATTAACACCAGTGTCTCCTGTAGATTAGCCCCAGTGTCTCCTATAGATTAACCCCAGTGTCTCCTGCAGATTAACACCAGTGTCTCCTGTAGATTAACACCAGTGTCTCCTGTAGTTTAACCCCAATGTCTCCTGTAGATAAACCCCAAAGGCACCTGTAGATTAACTCCAGTGTTTCCTGTAGATTAACCCCAGTGTCTCCTGTAGATTAAACCCAGTACCACCTGTAGATTAACCCCAGTGTCTCCTGTAGATTAACACCAGTGTCTCCTGTAGATTAACCCCAGTCTCTCCTGTAGATTAACCCCAGTGTCTCCTGTAGATTAACCCCAGTGTCTCGTGTAGATTAACACCAGTGTCTCCTGTAAATTAACCCCAGTGTCTCCTGTAGATTAACCATAGTGTCTACTGTAGGTTAACCACAGTGCCTCCTGTAAATTAACCCCAGTGTGTACTGTAAATTAACCCGTGTCTCCTGTAGATTAAACCCAGTACCACCTGTAGATTAACCGCAGTGTCTCCTGTAGATTAACCCCAGTGCCTCATGTAGATAAACCCTAGTGCCTCCCGTAGATTAACCTCATTGCCTCCTGTAAATTAACCCCAGTGTGTACTGAAAGTTAACCCGTGTCTCCTGCAGATTAACCCCAGTGTCTCCTGGAGATTAGCCACAGTGCCTCCTGTAGATTCACAGCAGTGTCTCCTCTAGATTAACTCCAGTGCCTCCGGTAGATTAACCCCATTGAATCCTGTAGATTAATCCCTGTGTCTCCTGTAGATCAACACCAGTGCCTCCTTTAGATTAACCCCAGTGACTCCTGTAGATTAATCCCAGTGTCTCCTGTAAATTAACCCCAGAGCCTCCTGTAGGTTAAACAAAGTGTCTCCCGTAAATTAACCCCATTGCCTCCGGTAGATTAATCCCATTGTCTCCTGTAAATTAACCCCAGTACCTCCTGTAGATGAACCCCAGTCTCTCCTGTAGATTAACCCCAGTGTCTCTTGTAGATTAACCCCAGTGTCTCGTGTAGATTAACACCAGTGTCTCCTGTAAATTAACCCGTGTCTCCTGTAGATTAACCATAGTGTCTACTGTAGGTTAACCACAGTGCCTCCTGTAAATTAACCCCAGTGTCTACTGTAAATTAACCCGTGTCTCCTGTAGATTAACCCCAGTGTCTCCTGTAGATTAGCCCCAGTGCCTCCTCTAGATTAATCCCAGTTTCTCATGTAGATTAACCCCAGGGCCTCCTGTAGATTAACCCCAGTGTCTCCTATAGATTAACCCCAGTGTCTCCTGTAGATTAACCTCAGTGTCCCCTGTAGATTAGCCCAAGTGCCTCCTGTAGTTTAGCTCCAGTGTCTCCTGTAGATTAACACCAGTGTCTCCTGTAGATTAGCCCCAGTGTCTCCTATAGATTAACCCCAGTGTCTCCTGCAGATTAACACCAGTGTCTCCTGTAGATTAACACCAGTGTCTCCTGTAGTTTAACCCCAATGTCTCCTGTAGATAAACCCCAAAGGCACCTGTAGATTAACTCCAGTGTTTCCTGTAGATTAACCCCAGTGTCTCCTGTAGATTAAACCCAGTACCACCTGTAGATTAACCCCAGTGTCTCCTGTAGATTAACACCAGTGTCTCCTGTAGATTAACCCCAGTCTCTCCTGTAGATTAACCCCAGTGTCTCCTGTAGATTAACCCCAGTGTCTCGTGTAGATTAACACCAGTGTCTCCTGTAAATTAACCCCAGTGTCTCCTGTAGATTAACCATAGTGTCTACTGTAGGTTAACCACAGTGCCTCCTGTAAATTAACCCCAGTGTGTACTGTAAATTAACCCGTGTCTCCTGTAGATTAAACCCAGTACCACCTGTAGATTAACCGCAGTGTCTCCTGTAGATTAACCCCAGTGCCTCATGTAGATAAACCCTAGTGCCTCCCGTAGATTAACCTCATTGCCTCCTGTAAATTAACCCCAGTGTGTACTGAAAGTTAACCCGTGTCTCCTGCAGATTAACCCCAGTGTCTCCTGGAGATTAGCCACAGTGCCTCCTGTAGATTCACAGCAGTGTCTCCTCTAGATTAACTCCAGTGCCTCCGGTAGATTAACCCCATTGAATCCTGTAGATTAATCCCTGTGTCTCCTGTAGATCAACACCAGTGCCTCCTTTAGATTAACCCCAGTGACTCCTGTAGTTTAATCCCAGTGTCTCCTGTAAATTAACCCCAGTGCCTCCTGTAGGTTAAACAAAGTGTCTCCCGTAAATTAACCCCATTGCCTCCCGTAAATTAACCCCATTGTCTCCTGTAAATTAAACCCAGTACCTCCTGTAGATGAACCCCAGTGTCTCCTGTAGATTAACCGCAGTGTCTCCTGTAGATTAACCCCAGTCTCTACTGTAGATTAACCTCAGTGCCTCCTGTAAATTAAACCCAGTGTCTCCTGTAGATTAAGCCCAGCGTCTCCTGTAGATTAACCCCAGCGTCTCCTATAGATTAATTCCAGTGTCTCCAGTAGAATAATCTCAGTGTATCATGTAGATTTACCCCTGTGCCTCCTGTAAATTAACCCCAGTGTCTCCTGTACATTAACCCCAGTGTCTCCAGTAGATTAACCCCAGTGCCTCTTCTAAATTAACCCCGTTTCTCCTGTAATTTAACCCATGTCTCCTGCAGATTAACCCAAGTGTCTCTGTAGATTAGACCCACTGCCTCCTCTAGATTAATCCCAGTGTCTCCTGTAGATTAACCCCAGTGCCTCCTGTATATTAATCGCAGTGTCTCCTGTAGATGAACCCCAGTGTCTCCTGTAGATTAAGTCCTATGCCTCCTGTAAATTAACCCAGTGTCTCCTGTAGATTAACCCCAGTGTCTCCAGTAGATTAACCCCAGTGTCTCCTGTAAATTAACCCCAGTACCTCCTGTAGATTAACACCAGTGTCTCCTGTAGATTAACACCAGTGTCTCCTGTAGATTAACCCCAATGTCTCCTGTAGATTAACCACAGTGTCTCCTGTAGATTAACTCCAGTGTCTCCTGTAGATTAACCCCAGTGTCTCCTGTAGATTAAACCCAGTACCACCTGTAGATTAACCCCAGTGTCTCCTGTAGATTAACACCAGTGTCTCCTGTAGATTCACCCCAGTCTCTCCTGTAGATTAACCCCAGTGTCTCTGTAGATTAGACCCACTGCCTCCTCTAGATTAATCCCAGTGACTCATGTTGATTAACCCCAGTGCCTCCTGTAGATTAACCCCAGTGTCTCCTATAGATTAACCCCAGTGTCTCCTGTAGATTAACCCCAGTGCCTCTTGTAGATTAGCCCCAATGTCTCCTATAGATTAACCACAGTGTCTCCTGCAGATTGACCCCAGGCTCTAATGTAGATGAACCGCAGTGTCTCCTCTAGGTTATCCCCAGTGTCTCCTGTAGATTAAACCCAGTGTCTCCTGTAGATTAGCCCCAGCGCCTCCTGTAGATAAACCCCAAAGGCACCTGTAGATTAACCCCAGTGTCTCCTGTAGATTAACACCAGTGTCTCCTGTAGATTAACCCCAGTATCACCTCTAGATTAACCCCAGGGCTTCATGTAGATTAACCCGAGTGCCTCCTGTAGATTAACCCTAGTGCCTCCTGTAGATTAACCCCATTTGCCTCCTGTAGATTAACCCCATTTGCCTCCTGCAGATAAACCCCATTGTTTCCTGTAGCTTAACCCCAGTGTCTCCTATAGATTAACCCCAGTATCACCTGTAGATTAACCCCAGTGCCTCATGTAGATTAACCCTAGTGCCTCCCGTAGATTAACCCCAGTGCCTCCTGTAAATTAACACCAGTGTCTCCTGTAGATTAACCCCAGTCTCTCCTGTAGATTAACCCCAATGTCTCCTGTAGATTAACCCCAGTGTCTCATGTTGATTAACACCAGTGTCTCCTGTAAATTAACCCCAGTGTCTCCTGTAGATTAACCATAGTGTCTACTGTAGGTTAACCACAGTGCCTCCTGTAAATTAACCCCAGTGTCTACTGTAAATTAACCCGTGTCTCATGTAGATTAACCCCAGTGTCTCCTGTAGATTAGCCCCAGTGCCTCCTCTAGATTAATACCAGTTTCTCCTGTAGATTAACCGCAGGGCCTCCTGTAGATTAACCCCAGTGTCTCCTATAGATTAACCCCAGTGTCTCCTGTAGATTAACCCCAGTGACTCCTGTAGATTAGCCCAAGTGCCTCCTGTAGTTTAGCTCCAGTGTCTCCTGTAGATTAACACCAGTGTCTCCTGTAGATTAGCCCCAGTGTCTCCTATAGATTAACCCCAGTGTCTCCTGCAGATTAACACCAGTGTCTCCTGTAGATTAACACCAGTGGCTCCTGTAGTTTAACCCCAATGTCTCCTGTAGATTAACCACAGTATCTCCTGTAGATTAACTCCAGTCTCTCCTGTAGATTAACACCAGTGTCTCCTGTAGATTAACCCCAGTGTCTCGTGTAGATTAACACCAGTGCCTCCTGTAAATTAACCCCAGTGTCTCCTGTAGATCAGCACAAGTGCCTCCTGTAGCTTAGCTCCAGTGTTTCCTGTAGATTAACCTTAGTGTCTGCTGTAGATTAGCCCCAGTGTCTCCTATAGATTAACCCCAGTGTCTCCTGCAGATTAACACCAGTGTCTCCTGTAGATTAACACCAGTACCTCCTGTAGTTTAACCCCAATGTCTCCTGTAGATTAACCACAGTGTCTACTGTAGATTAACTCCAGTGTCTCCTATAGATTAACCCCAGTGTCTCCTGTAGATTAAATCCAGTACCACCTGTAGATTAACCCAGTGTCTCCTGGAGATTAACCCCAGTGTCTCCTGTAGACTAACCCCAGTGTCTCGTGTAGATTAACCATAGTGTCTACTGTAGGTTTACCACAGTACCTCCTGTAAATTAACCCCAGTGTGTACTGTAAATTAACCTGTGTCTCCTGTAGATTAACCCCAGTGCCTCCTGTAGATTAACCCCAGTGTCCCGTGTCGATTAACCCCAGTATCTCCTGTAGATCAGCACAAGTGCCTCCTGTAGTTTAGCTCCAGTGTTTCCTGTAGATTAACCTTAGTGCCTGCTGTAGATTAGCCCCAGTGTCTCCTATAGATTAACCCCACTGTCTCCTGCAGATTAACACCAGTGTCTTCGGTAGATTAACACCAGTACCTCCTGTAGTTTAACCCCAATATCTCCTGTAGATTAACCACAGTGTCTACTGTAGATTAACTCCAGTGTCTCCTGTAGATTAACCCCAGTGTCTCCTGTAGATTAAATCCAGTACCACCTGTAGATTAAACCCAGTGTCTCCTGTAGATTAACACCAGTGTCTCCTGTAGATTAACCCCAGTGTCTCCAGTCGATTAACACCAGTGTCTAGTAAAGTTTAAACCCAGTCTCTCCTGTAGATTAACCACAGTGTCTCCTATAGATTAACCCAGGTGTCTCTTGTAGATTAACCCAAGTGTCTCCGGTAGATTAATTCCAGTGTCTCCGGTAAATTAAACCCATTTGCCTCCTGTAGATTAACCCCAGTGTCTCTTGTAAAATAACCCCAGTGCCTCCTGTAGATTGACCCCAGTGTCTCCTGTAGATTAACCCCAGTGTTTCCTGTAGCTTAACCCCAGTACCTCCTATAGATTAAACCCAGTATCACCTGTAGATTAACCCCTGTGCCTCATGTAAATTAACCCCAGTGTCTACTGTAAATTAAACCGTGTCTCCTGTCGATTAACCCCAGAGTCTCCTGGAGATTAGCCCCAGTGCCTCCTCTAGATTAATCCCAGTGTCTCCTGTAGATTAACCTCATTGTCTCCTATAGATTAACACCAGTGTCTCCTGTAGATTAACCCCAGTGAATTCTGTAGATTAAACCCAGTGCCACATGTAGATTAACCCCAGTGTCTCCAGTCGATTAACACCAGTGTCTAGTAAAGATTAAACCCAGCCTCTCCTGCAGATTAACCACAGTGTCTCCTGTAGATTAACCCAGGTGTCTCTTGTAGATTAACCCAAGTGTCTCCGGTAGATTAATTCCAGTGTCTCCGGTAAATTTAACCCATTTGCCTCCTGTAGATTAACCCCAGTGTCTCTTGTAAAATAGCCCCAGTGCCTCCTGTAGATTGACCCCAGTGTCTCCTGTAGATTAACCCCAGTGTTTCCTGTAGCTTAACCCCAGTGTCTCCTATAGATTAAACCCAGTATCACCTGTACATTAACCCCAGTGCCTCATGTAGATTAACCCTAGTGCCTCCCGTAGATTAACCTCAGTGCCTCCTGTAAATTAACCCCAGTGTCTACTGTAAATTAACCCGTGTCTCCTGTCGATTAACCCCAGTGTCTCCTGGAGATTAGCCCCAGTGCCTCCTCTAGATTAATCCCAGTGTCTCCTGTAGATTAACCTCAGTGCCTCCATTAGATTACCACCAGTATCTCCTGTAGATTAACCGCAGTGTCTCCTGTAGATTAACCCCAGTGTCTCCTGTACATTAACCCCAGTTTCTCCGGTAGATTCAACCCAGTGCCACCTCTAGATTATCCCCAGTGGCTCCTGCAGATTAACCCCATTGTCTCCTGTAAATTAACCCCAGTACCTCCTGTAGATGAACTCCAGTGTCTCCTGTAGTTTAACAGCAGTGTCTCCTGTAAATTAACCCCAGTGTCTCCTGTAGATTAGACCAAGTGCCTGCTGTAGCTTAGCTCCAGTGTCTCCTGTAGATTAACCCCAGTGTCTCCTGTAGATTAACACCAGTGTCCCCTGTAGATAAACCCCAGTGTCTCCTCTAGATTAACACCAGTGTCCCATGTAGATTAACTCCATTGGCTCCTGTAGATTAACCTGAATGTCTCCAGTAGATTAACCTCAGTGTCTCCTGTAGATTAACCCCAGTGTCTCCTGTAGATTAACAGCAGAGCCTCGTGTAGATTAACCCCAGTGTCTCCTGTAGATTAGCTCCAGTGTCTCCTGTAGATTAACCACAGTGTCTCCTGTAGATTAGCCCCAGTGCCTCCTGTAGATTAACTCCAGTGTCTCCTGTAGATTTATCCCAGTGTCTCCTGTAGATTAGCCCCAGTGCCTCCTGTAGATTGACCCCAGTGTCTCCTGTAGATTAACCCCAGTGTTTCCTGTAGCTTAACCCCAGTGTCTCCTATAGATTAAACCCAGTATCACCTGTACATTAACCCCAGTGCCTCATGTAGATTAACCCTAGTGCCTCCCGTAGATTAACCTCAGTGCCTCCTGTAAATTAACCCCAATGTCTACTGTAAATTAACCCGTGTCTCCTGTCGATTAACCCCAGTGTCTCCTGGAGATTAGCCCCAGTGCCTCCTCTAGATTAATCCCAGTGTCTCCTGTAGATTAACCTCAGTGCCTCCATTAGATTACCACCAGTATCTCCTGTAGAGTAACCGCAGTGTCTCCTGTAGATTAACCCCAGTGTCTCCTGTACATTAACCCCAGTTTCTCCGGTAGATTCAACCCAGTGCCACCTCTAGATTATCCCCAGTGGCTCCTGCAGATTAACCCCATTGTCTCCTGTAAATTAACCCCAGTACCTCCTGTAGATGAACTCCAGTGTCTCCTGTAGTTTAACAGCAGTGTCTCCTGTAAATTAACCCCAGTGTCTCCTGTAGATTAGACCAAGTGCCTGCTGTAGCTTAGCTCCAGTGTCTCCTGTAGATTAACCCCAGTGTCTCCTGTAGATTAACACCAGTGTCCCCTGTAGATAAACCCCAGTGTCTCCTCTAGATAAACACCAGTGTCCCATGTAGATTAACTCCATTGGCTCCTGTAGATTAACCTGAATGTCTCCAGTAGATTAACCTCAGTGTCTCCTGTAGATTAACCCCAGTGTCTCCTGTAGATTAACAGCAGAGCCTCGTGTAGATTAACCCCAGTGTCTCCTGTAGATTAGCTCCAGTGTCTCCTGTAGATTAACCACAGTGTCTCCTGTAGATTAGCACCAGTGCCTCCTGTAGATTAACTCCAGTGTCTCCTGTAGATTTATCCCAGTGTCTCCTGTAGATTAGCCCCAGTGTCTCCTATAGATTAACCCCAGTGTCTCCTGTAGATTAACCCCAGTGAATCCTGTAGATTAAACCCAGTGCCACATGTAGATTAACCCCAGTGTCTCCTGTCGATTAACACCAGTGTCTAGTAAAGATTAAACCCAGTCTCTCCTGTAGATTAACCACAGTGTCTCCTGTAGATTAACCCCAGTCTCTCTTGTAGATTAACCCCAGTGTCTCCTGTAGATTAACCCCAGTGTCTCGTGTAGATTAACACCAGTGTCTCCTGTAAATTAACCCCAGTGTCTCCTGTAGATTAACCATAATGTCTACTGTAGGTTAACCACAGTGCCTCCTGTAAATTAACCCCAGTGTCTACTGTAAATTAACCCGTGTCTCCTGTAGAGTAACCCCATTGTCTCCTGTAGATTAGCCCCAGTGCCTCCTCTAGAGTAATCCCAGTTTCTCCTGTAGATTAACCCCAGGGCCTCCTGTAGATTAACCCCAGTGTCTCCTATAGATTAACCCCAGTGTCTCCTATAGATTAACCCCAGTGCCTCATGTAGATTAGCCCCAATGTCTCCTATAGATTAACCCCAGTGTCTCCTGCAGATGAACCCCAGTGTCTCATGTAGATTAACCGCAGTGTCTCCTATAGATTATCCCCAGTGTCTCCTGTAGATTAAACCCAGTGTCTCCTGTAGATTAGCCCCAGTGCCTCCTGTAGATAAACCCCAAAGGCACCTGTCGATTAACCCCAGTGTCTCCTGTAGATTAACAACAGTGTCTCCTATAGATTAACCCCAGTATCACCTCTAGATTAACCCCAGGGCTTCATGTAGATTAACCCTAGTGCCTCACATAGATTAACCCTAGTGCCTCCTGTAAATAAACGCCAGTGTCTCCTGTAAATTAACCAGTGTCTCCTATAGATTAATCCCTGTGTCTCCTGTAGATTAACCCCAGTGCCTCCTGTAGATTAACCCCAGTATCCCCTGTAGATTAACCCCAGTGTCTCCTGTAGATTAGCACAAGTGCCTCCTGTAGCTTAGCTCCAGTGTTTCCTGTAGATTAACCTTAGTGTCTGCTGTAGATTAGCCCCAGTGTCTCCTATAGATTAACCCCAGTGTCTCCTGCAGATTAACACCAGTGTCTCCTGTAGATTAACACCAGTACCTCCTGTAGTTTAACCCCAATGTCTCCTGTAGATTAACCACAGTGTCTACTGTAGATTAACTCCAGTGTCTCCTATAGATTAACCCTAGTGTCTCCTGTAGATTAAATCCAGTACCACCTGTAGATTAACCCAGTGTCGCCTGTAGATTAACACCAGTGTCTCCTGTAGATTAACCCCAGTCTCTCCTGTAGATTAACCCCAGCGTCTCCTGTAGACTAACCCCAGTGTCTCGTGTAGATTAACCATAGTGTCTACTGTAGGTTTACCACAGTACCTCCTGTAAATTAACCCCAGTGTGTACTGTAAATTAACCCGTGTCTCCTGTAGATTAACCCCAGTGCCTCCTGTAGATTAACCCCAGTGTCCCCTGTAGATTAACCCCAGTGTCTCCTGTAGATCAGCACAAGTGCCTCCTGTAGCTTAGCTCCAGTGTTTCCTGTAGATTAACCTTAGTGCCTGCTGTAGATTAGCCCCAGTGTCTACTGTAGATTAACTCCAGTGTCTCCTGTAGATTAACCCCAGTGTCTCCTGTAGATTAAATCCAGTACCACCTGTAGATTAACCCCAGTGTCTCCTGTAGATTAACACCAGTGTCTCCTGTAGATTAACACCAGTACCTCCTGTAGTTTAACCCCAATATCTCCTGTAGATTAACCACAGTGTCTACTGTAGATTAACTCCAGTGTCTCCTGTAGATTAACCCCAGTGTCTACTGTAGATTAAATCCAGTACCACCTGTAGATTAACCCCAGTGTCTCCTGTAGATTAACACCAGTGTCTCCTGTAGATTAACCCCAGTGTCTCCAGTCGATTAACACCAGTGTCTAGTAAAGTTTAAACCCAGTCTCTCCTGTAGATTAACCACAGTGTCTCCTGTAGATTAACCCAGGTGTCTCTTGTAGATTAACCCAAATGTCTCCGGTAGATTAATTCCAGTGTCTCCGGTAAATTAACTCCATTTGCCTCCTGTAGATTAACCCCAGTGTCTCTTGTAAAATAACCCCAGTGCCTCCTGTAGATTGACCCCAGTGTCTCCTGTAGATTAACCCCAGTGTTTCCTGTAGCTTAACCCCAGTACCTCCTATAGATTAAACCCAGTATCACCTGTAGATTAACCCCAGTGCCTCATGTAGATTAACCCTAGTGCCTCCCGTAGATTAACCTCAGTGCCTCCTGTAAATTAACCCCAGTGTCTACTGTAAATTAACCCGTGTCTCCTGTCGATTAACCCCAGTGTCTCCTGGAGATTAGCCCCAGTGCCTCCTCTAGATTAATCCCAGTGTCTCCTGTAGATTAACCTCATTGTCTCCTATAGATTAACACCAGTGTCTCCTGTAGATTAACCCCAGTGAATTCTGTAGATTAAACCCAGTGCCACATGTAGATTAACCCCAGTGTCTCCAGTCGATTAACACCAGTGTCTAGTAAAGTATAAACCCAGTCTCTCCTGTAGATTAACCACAGTGTCTCCTGTAGATTAACCCAGGTGTCTCTTGTAGATTAACCCAAGTGTCTCCGGTAGATTAATTCCAGTGTCTCCGGTAAATTAAACCCATTTGCCTCCTGTAGATTAACCCCAGTGTCTCTTGTAAAATAGCCCCAGTGCCTCCTGTAGATTGACCCCAGTGTCTCCTGTAGATTAACCCCAGTGTTTCCTGTAGCTTAACCCCAGTGTCTCCTATAGATTAAACCCAGTATCACCTGTACATTAACCCCAGTGCCTCATGTAGATTAACCCTAGTGCCTCCCGTAGATTAACCTCAGTGCCTCCTGTAAATTAACCCCAGTGTCTACTGTAAATTAACCCGTGTCTCCTGTCGATTAACCCCAGTGTCTCCTGGAGATTAGCCCCAGTGCCTCCTCTAGATTAATCCCAGTGTCTCCTGTAGATTAACCTCAGTGCCTCCAGTAGATTACCACCAGTATCTCCTGTAGATTAACCGCAGTGTCTCCTGTAGATTAACCCCAGTGTCTCCTGTACATTAACCCCAGTTTCTCTGGTAGATTCAACCCAGTGCCACCTCTAGATTATCCCCAGTGTCGCCTGTAGATTAACCCCATTGTCTCCTGTAAATTAACCCCAGTACCTCCTGTAGATGAACTCCAGTGTCTCCTGTAGATTAATAGCAGTGTCTCCTGTAGATTAACCCCAGTGTCTCCTGTACATTAACCCCAGTTTCTCTGGTAGATTCAACCCAGTGCCACCTCTAGATTATCCCCAGTGTCCCCTGTAGATTAACACCAGTGTCCCCTGTAGATTAACACCAGTGTCCCCTGTAGATTAAATCCAGTGTCTCCTGTAGATTAACACCAGTGTCCCCAGTAGATTAACTCCAGTGGCTCCTGTAGATTAACGCAAAAGTCTCCAGTAGATTAACCTCAGTGTCTCCTGTAGATTAACCACAGTGTCTCCTGTAGATTAACAGCAGAGCCTCCTGTAGATTAACCCCAGAGTCTCCTGTAGATTAGGCCAAGTGTCTCCTGTAGATTAACCCCAGTGTCTCCTGTAGATTAGCCCCAGTGCCTCCTGTAGATTAACTCCAGTGTCTCCTGTAGATTAACCCCAGTGTCTCCTGTAGATTAGCCCAAGTGCCTCCTGTAGTTTAGCTCCAGTGTCTCCTGTAGATTAACACCAGTGTCTCCTGTAGATAGCCCCAGTGTCTCCTATAGATTAACCCTGGTGTCTCCTGTAGATTAACCCCAGTGAATCCTGTCGATTAAACCCAGTGCCACATGTAGATTAACCCCAGTGTCTCATGTAGATTAACACCAGTGTCTCCTGTTGATTAACCCCAATGTCTCCTGTAGATTAACCACAGTGTCTCCTGTAGATTAACTCCAGTGTCTCCTGTAGATTAAACCCAGTGTCTCCTGTAGATTAAACCCAGTACCACCTGTAGATTAACCCCAGTGTCTCCTGTAGATTAACACCAGTGTCTCCTGTAGATTCACCCCAGTCTCTCCTGTAGATTAACCCCAGGGTCTCCTGTAGATTAACCCCAGTGTCTCGTGTGGATTTACACCAGTGTCTCCTGTAAATTAACCCCAGTGTCTCCTGTAGATTAACTATAATGTCTACTGTGGGTTGACCACAGTGCCTCCTGTAAATTAACCCCAGTGTCTACTGTAAATTAACCCGTGTCTCCTGTAGATTAACCCCATTGTCTCCTGTAGATTAGCCCCAGTGCCTCCTCTAGATTAATCCCAGTTTCTCCTGTAGATTAACCCCAGGGCTTCCTGTAGATTAACCCCAGTGTCTCCTATAGATTAACCCCAGTGTCTCCTGTAGATTAACCCCAGTGAATCCTGTCGATTAACCCCAGTGCCTCATGTAGATTAGCCCCAATGTCTCCTATAGATTAACCCCAGTGTCTCCTGCAGATGAACCCCAGTGTCTCATGTAGATTAACCGCAGTGTCTCCTCTAGATTATCCCCAGTGTCTCCTGTAGATTAAACCCAGTGTCTCCTGTAGATTAGCCCCAGTGCCTCCTGTAGATAAACCCCAATGGCACCTGTCGATTAACCCCAGTGTCTCCTGTAGATTAACACCAGTGTCTCCTATAGATTAACCCCAGTATCACCTCTAGATTAACCCCAGGGCTTCATGTAGATTAACCCTAGTGCCTCACATAGATTAACCCTAGTGCCTCCTGTAAATAAACGCCAGTGTCTCCTGTAAATTAACCAGTGTCTTCTATAGATTAATCCCTGTGTCTCCTGTAGATTAACCCCAGTGCCTCCTGTAGATTAACCCCAGTGTCCCCTGTAGATTAACCCCAGTGTCTCCTGTAGATTAGCACAAGTGCCTCCTGTAGCTTAGCTCCAGTGTTTCCTGTAGATTAACCTTAGTGTCTGCTGTAGATTAGCCCCAGTGTCTCCTATAGATTAACCCCAGTGTCTCCTGCAGATTAACACCAGTGTCTCCTGTAGATTAACACCAGTAGCTCCTGTAGTTTAACCCCAATGTCTCCTGTAGATTAACCACAGTGTCTACTGTAGATTAACTCCAGTGTCTCCTATAGATTAACCCCAGTGTCTCCTGTAGATTAAATCCAGTACCACCTGTAGATTAACCCAGTGTCTCCTGTAGATTAACACCAGTGTCTCCTGTAGATTAACCCCAGTCTCTCCTGTAGATTAACCCCAGTGTCTCCTGTAGACTAACCCCAGTGTCTCGTGTAGATTAACCATAGTGTCTACTGTAGGTTTACCACAGTACCTCCTGTAAATTAACCCCAGTGTGTACTGTAAATTAACCCGTGTCTCCTGTAGATTAACCCCAGTGCCTCCTGTAGATTAACCCCAGTGTCCCCTGTAGATTAACCCCAGTGTCTCCTGTAGATCAGCACAAGTGCCTCCTGTAGCTTAGCTCCAGTGTTTCCTGTAGATTAACCTTAGTGCCTGCTGTAGATTAGCCCCAGTGTCTCCTATAGATTAACCCCACTGTCTCCTGCAGATTAACACCAGTGTCTCCTGTAGATTAACACCAGTACCTCCTGTAGTTTAACCCCAATATCTCCTGTAGATTAACCACAGTGTCTACTGTAGATTAACTCCAGTGTCTCCTGCAGATTAACCCCAGAGTCTCCTGTAGATTAAATCCAGTACCACCTGTAGATTAACCCCAGTGTCTCCTGTAGATTAACACCAGTGTCTCCTGCAGATTAACACCAGTACCTCCTGTAGTTTAACCCCAATATCTCCTGTAGATTAACCACAGTGTCTACTGTAGATTAACTCCAGTGTCTCCTGTAGATTAACCCCAGTGTCTCCTGTAGATTAAATCCAGTACCACCTGTAGATTAACCCCAGTGTCTCCTGTAGATTAACCCCAGTGTCTCCAGTCGATTAACACCAGTGTCTAGTAAAGTTTAAACCCAGTCTCTCCTGTAGATTATCCACAGTGTCACCTGTAGATTAACCCAGGTGTCTCTTGTAGATTAACCCAAGTGTCTCCGGTAGATTAATTCCAGTGTCTCCAGTAAATTAACTCCATTTGCCTCCTGTAGATTAACCCCAGTGTCTCTTGTAAAATAACCCCAGTGCCTCCTGTAGATTGACCCCAGTGTCTCCTGTAGATTAACCCCAGTGTTTCCTGTAGCTTAACCCCAGTGTCTCCTATAGATTAAACCCAGTATCACCTGTACATTAACCCCAGTGCCTCATGTAGATTAACCCTAGTGCCTCACGTAGATTAACCTCAGTGCCTCCTGTAAATTAACCCCAGTGTCTACTGTAAATTAACCCGTGTCTCCTGTCGATTAACCCCAGTGTCTCCTGGAGATTAGCCCCAGTGCCTCCTCTAGATTAATCCCAGTGTCTCCTGTAGATTAACCTCAGTGCCTCCAGTAGATTACCACCAGTATCTCCTGTAGATTAACCGCAGTGTCTCCTGTAGATTAACCCCAGTGTCTCCTGTACATTAACCCCAGTTTCTCTGGTAGATTCAACCCAGTGCCACCTCTAGATTATCCCCAGTGTCTCCTGTAGATTAACCCCATTGTCTCCTGTAAATTAACCCCAGTACCTCCTGTAGATGATTTCCAGTGTCTCCTGTAGTTTAACAGCAGTGTCTCCTGTAAATTAACCCCAGTGTCTCCTGTAGATTAGACCAAGTGCCTGCTGTAGCTTAGCTCCAGTGTCTCCTGTAGATTAACCCCAGTGTCTCCTGTAGATTAACACCAGTGTCCCCTGTAGATAAACCCCAGTGTCTCCTCTAGATTAACACCAGTGTCCCATGTAGATTAACTCCATTGGCTCCTGTAGATTAACCTGAATGTCTCCAGTAGATTAACCTCAGTGTCTCCTGTAGATTAACCCCAGTGTCTCTTGTAGATTAACAGCAGAGCCTCGTGTAGATTAACCCCAGTGTCTCCTGTAGATTAGCTCCAGTGTCTCCTGTAGATTAACCACAGTGTCTCCTGTAGATTAGCCCCAGTGTCTCCTATAGATTAACCCCAGTGTCTCCTGTAGATTAACCCCAGTGAATCCTGTAGATTAAACCCAGTGCCACATGTAGATTAACCCCAGTGTCTCCTGTCGATTAACACCAGTGTCTAGTAAAGATTAAACCCAATCTCTCCTGTAGATTAACCACAGTGTCTCCTGTAGATTAACCCCAGTCTCTCCTGTAGATTAACCCCAGTGTCTCCTGTAGATTAACCCCAGTGTCTCGTGTAGATTAACACCAGTGTCTCCTGTAAATTAACCCCAGTGTCTCCTGTAGATTAACCATAATGTCTACTGTAGGTTAACCACAGTGCCTCCTGTAAATTAACCCCAGTGTCTACTGTAAATTAACCCGTGTCTCCTGTAGATTAACCCCATTGTCTCCTGTAGATTAGCCCCAGTGCCTCCTCTAGATTAATCCCAGTTTCTCCTGTAGATTAACCCCAGGGCCACCTGTAGATTAACCCCAGTGTCTCCTATAGATTAACCCCAGTGTCTCCTATAGATTAACCCCAGTGCCTCATGTAGATTAGCCCCAATGTCTCCTATAGATTAACCCCAGTGTCTCCTGCAGATGAACCCCAGTGTCTCATGTAGATTAACCGCAGTGTCTCCTATAGATTATCCCCAGTGTCTCCTGTAGATTAAACCCAGTGTCTCCTGTAGATTAGCCCCAGTGCCTCCTGTAGATAAACCCCAAAGGCAGCTGTCGATTAACCCCAGTGTCTCCTGTAGATTAACACCAGTGTCTCCTATAGATTAATCCCAGTATCACCTCTAGATTAACCCCAATGCTTCATGTAGATTAACCCTAGTGCCTCACATAGATTAACCCTAGTGCCTCCTGTAAATAAACGCCAGTGTCTCCTGTAAATTAACCAGTGTCTCCTATAGATTAATCCCTGTGTCTCCTGTAGATTAACCCCAGTGCCTCCTGTAGATTAACCCCAGTGTCCCCTGTAGATTAACCCCAGTGTCTCCTGTAGATTAGCACAAGTGCCTCCTGTAGCTTAGCTCCAGTGTTTCCTGTAGATTAACCTTAGTGTCTCCTGCAGATTAACACCAGTGTCTCCTGTAGATTAACACCAGTACCTCCTGTAGTTTAACCCCAATGTCTCCTGTAGATTAACCACAGTGTCTACTGTAGATTAACTCCAGTGTCTCCTATAGATTAACCCCAGTGTCTCCTGTAGATTAAATCCAGTACCACCTGTAGATTAACCCAGTGTCTCCTGTAGATTAACACCAGTGTCTCCTGTAGATTAACCCCAGTCTCTCCTGTAGATTAACCCCAGTGTCTCCTGTAGACTAACCCCAGTGTCTCGTGTAGATTAACCATAGTGTCTACTGTAGGTTTACCACAGTACCTCCTGTAAATTAACCCCAGTGTGTACTGTAAATTAACCCGTGTCTCCTGTAGATTAACCCCAGTGCCTCCTGTAGATTAACCCCAGTGTCCCCTGTAGATTAACCCCAGTGTCTACTGTAGATCAGCACAAGTGCCTCCTGTAGCTTAGCTCCAGTGTTTCCTGTAGATTAACCTTAGTGCCTGCTGTAGATTAGCCCCAGTGTCTCCTATAGATTAACCCCACTGTCTCCTGCAGATTAACACCAGTGTCTCCTGTAGATTAACACCAGTACCTCCTGTAGTTTAACCCCAATATCTCCTGTAGATTAACCACAGTGTCTACTGTAGATTAACTCCAGTGTCTCCTGTAGATTAACCCCAGTGTCTCCTGTAGATTAAATCCAGTACCACCTGTAGATTAACCCCAGTGTCTCCTGTAAATTAACACCAGTGTCTCCTGCAGATTAACACCAGTACCTCCTGTAGTTTAACCCCAATATCTCCTGTAGATTAACCACAGTGTCTACTGTAGATTAACTCCAGTGTCTCCTGTAGATTAACCCCAGTGTCTCCTGTAGATTAAATCCAGTACCACCTGTAGATTAACCCCAGTGTCTCCTGTAGATTAACACCAGTGTCTCCTGTAGATTAACCCCAGTGTCTCCAGTCGATTAACACCAGTGTCTAGTAAAGTTTAAACCCAGTCTCTCCTGTAGATTAACCACAGTGTCACCTGTAGATTAACCCAGGTGTCTCTTGTAGATTAACCCAAGTGTCTCCGGTAGATTAATTCCAGTGTCTCCGGTAAATTAACTCCATTTGCCTCCTGTAGATTAACCCCAGTGTCTCTTGTAAAATAACCCCAGTGCCTCCTGTAGATAAACCCCAAAGGCACCTGTCGATTAACCCCAGTGTCTCCTGTAGATTAACACCAGTGTCTCCTATAGATTAATCCCAGTATCACCTCTAGATTAACCCCAGGGCTTCATGTAGATTAACCCTAGTGCCTCACATAGATTAACCCTAGTGCCTCCTGTAAATAAACGCCAGTGTCTCCTGTAAATTAACCAGTGTCTCCTATAGATTAATCCCTGTGTCTCCTGTAGATTAACCCCAGTGCCTCCTGTAGATTAACCCCAGTGTCCCCTGTAGATTAACCCCAGTGTCTCCTGTAGATTAGCACAAGTGCCTCCTGTAGCTTAGCTCCAGTGTTTCCTGTAGATTAACCTTAGTGTCTCCTGCAGATTAACACCAGTGTCTCCTGTAGATTAACACCAGTACCTCCTGTAGTTTAACCCCAATGTCTCCTGTAGATTAACCACAGTGTCTACTGTAGATTAACTCCAGTGTCTCCTATAGATTAACCCCAGAGTCTCCTGTAGATTAAATCCAGTACCACCTGTAGATTAACCCAGTGTCTCCTGTAGATTAACACCAGTGTCTCCTGTAGATTAACCCCAGTCTCTCCTGTAGATTAACCCCAGTGTCTCCTGTAGACTAACCCCAGTGTCTCGTGTAGATTAACCATAGTGTCTACTGTAGGTTTACCACAGTACCTCCTGTAAATTAACCCCAGTGTGTACTGTAAATTAACCCGTGTCTCCTGTAGATTAACCCCAGTGTCTCCTGTAGATTAACCCCAGTGTCTCCAGTCGATTAACACCAGTGTCTAGTAAAGTTTAAACCCAGTCTCTCCTGTAGATTAACCACAGTGTCACCTGTAGATTAACCCAGGTGTCTCTTGTAGATTAACCCAAGTGTCTCCGGTAGATTAATTCCAGTGTCTCCAGTAAATTAACTCCATTTGCCTCCTGTAGATTAACCCCAGTGTCTCTTGTAAAATAACCCCAGTGCCTCCTGTAGATTGACCCCAGTGTCTCCTGTAGATTAACCCCAGTGTTTCCTGTAGCTTAACCCCAGTGCCTCCTATAGATTAAACCCAGTATCACCTGTAGATTAACCTCAGTGCCTCCTGTAAATTAACCCCAGTGTCTACTGTAAATTAACCCGTGTCTCCTGTCGATTAACCCCAGTGTCTCCTGGAGATTAGCCCCAGTGCCTCCTCTAGATTAATCCCAGTGTCTCCTGTAGATTAACCTCAGTGCCTCCAGTAGATTACCACCAGTATCTCCTGTAGATTAACCCCAGTGTCTCCTGTACATTAACCCCAGTTTCTCCGGTAGATTAACACCAGTGTCCCCTGTAGATAAACCCCAGTGTCTCCTCTAGATTAACACCAGTGTCCCATGTAGATTAACTCCATTGGCTCCTGTAGATTAACCTGAATGTCTCCAGTAGATTAACCTCAGTGTCTCCTGTAGATTAACCCCAGTGTCTCCTGTAGATTAACAGCAGAGCCTCGTGTAGATTAACCCCAGTGTCTCCTGTAGATTAGCTCCAGTGTCTCCTGTAGATTAACCACAGTGTCTCCTGTAGATTAGCACCAGTGCCTCCTGTAGATTAACTCCAGTGTCTCCTGCAGATTTATCCCAGTGTCTCCTGTAGATTAGCCCCAGTGTCTCCTATAGATTAACCCCAGTGTCTCCTGTAGATTAACCCCAGTGAATCCTGTAGATTAAACCCAGTGCCACATGTAGATTAACCCCAGTGTCTCCTGTCGATTAACACCAGTGTCTAGTAAAGATTAAACCCAGTCTCTCCTGTAGATTAACCACAGTGTCTACTGTAGATTAACTCAGGTGTCTCTTGTAGATTAACCCAAGTGTCTCTGGTAGATTAATTCCAGTGTCTCCGGTAAATTAACTGCATTTGCCTCCTGCAGATTAACCCCGGTGTCTCCTGTAGATTAACCCCAGTCCCTCCTGTACATTAACCCCAGTCTCTGCTGTAGATTAACCACAGTATCTCCTGTAGATTAACCTCATTGTCATCTGTAAATTAACCCCAGAACCTCCTGTAGATTAACACCAGTGTCTCCTGTAGATTAACCACAGTGTCTCCTATAGATTAACACTAGTGTCTCCTGTAGATTAACCCCAGTGTCTCCTGTAGATTAACAGTAGAGCCTTGTGTAGATTAACCCCAGTGTATCCTGTAGATTAGCCCCAGTGTCTACTGTAGATTAAACACAGTGTCTCCTGTAGATTAGCACCAGTGCCTCCTGTAGATTAACTCCAGTGTCTCCTGTAGATTAACCCCAGTGTCTCCTGTAGATTACCCCTGGTGCCTCCTGTAGTTTAGCTCCAGTGTCTCCTGTAGTTTTATCCCAGTGTCTCCTGTAGATTAGCCCCAGTGTCACCTATAGATTTTCCCCAGTGTCTCCTGTAGATTAACCCCAGTGAATCCTGTAGATTAAACCCAGTGCCACATGTAGATTAACCCCAGTGTCTAGTAAAGATTAAACCCAGTCTCTCCTGTAGATTAACCCAGGTGTCTCTTGTAGATTAACCTCATTGTCATCTGTAAATTAACCCCAGAACCTCCTGTAGATTAACACCAGTGTCTCCTGTAGATTAACCACAGTGTCTCCTATAGATTAACACCAGTGTCTCCTGTAGATTAACCCCAGTGTCTCCTGTAGATTAACCCCAGTGCCTCCTGTAGATTAACTCGTGTCTCCTATAGATTAACACCAGTGTCCCCTATAGATTAACACCAGTGTCCCCTGTAGATTAACACCAGTGTCCCCTGTAGATTAACTCCAGTGTCTCCTGTAGATCAACACCAGTGTCCCCTGTAGATTAACACCAGTGTCCCCTGCAGATAAAACCCAGTGTCTCCTCTAGATTAACACCAGTGTCCCCTGTAGATTAACTCCAGTGGCTCCTGTAGATTAACCCAAATGTCTCCAGTAGATTCACCTCAGTGTCTCCTGTAGATTAACCACAGTGTCTCCTGTAGATTAGGCCCAGTGTCTCCTGTAGATTAACCCCAGTGTCTCCTGTAGATTAGCCCCAGTGCCTCCTGTAGATTAACTCCAGTGTCTCCTGTAGATTAACCCCAGTTTCTCCTGTAGATTAGCCCAAGTGCCTCCTGTAGTTTAGCTCCAGTGTCTCCTGTAGATTAACCCCAGTGACTCCTGTAGATAGCCCCAGTGTCTCCTATAGATTAACCCCAGTGTCTCCTGTAGATTAACACCAGTGAATCCTGTAGATTAAACCCAGTGCCACATGTAGATTAACCCCAGTGTCTCATGTAGATTAAACCCAGTGTCTCCTGTAAATTAACCACAGTGTCTCCTATAGATTAACACCAGTGTCTCCTGTAGATTAACCCCAGTGTCTCCTGTAGATTAACCCCAGTGTCTCCTGTAGATTAACAGCAGAGCCTTGTGTAGATTAACCCCAGTGTCTCCTGTAGATTAGCCCCAGTGTCTCCTGTAGATTAACCACAGTGTCTCCTGTAGATTAGCACCAGTGCCTCCTGTAGATTAACTCCAGTGTCTCCTGTAGATTAACCCCAGTGTCTCCTGTAGATTACCCCTAGTGCCTCCTGTAGCTTAGCTCCAGTGTCTCCTGTAGATTTATCCCAGTGTCTCCTGTAGATTAGCCCCAGTGTCTCCTATAGATTAACACCAGCGTCTCCTGTAGATTAACCTCATTGTCATCTCTAAATTAACCCCAGAACCTCCTGTAGATTAACAACAGTGTCTCCAGTCGATTAACACCAGTGTCTAGTAAAGTTTAAACCCAGTCTCTCCTGTAGATTAACCACTGTGTCTCCTGTAGAATAACCCCACTGTTCCTGTAAATTAATCCCAGTACCTCCTGTAGATGAACCCCAGTGTCTCCTGTAGATTAACCGCAGTGTCTCCTGTAGATTAACCCCAGTGTCTCCTGTAGATTAGCCCAAGTGCCTCCAGTAGATTAACAACAGTATCTCCTGTAGATTAACCACAGTGTCTCCTGCAAATTAAGTCCAGTGTCTCCTGTAGATTAACCCCAGTCTTTCCGGTAGATTCAACCCAGTGCCACCTCTACATTATCCCCAGTGTCTCCTCTAGATTAACTCCAGTGTCTCCTGTAGATTAACCCCAGTTTCTCCGGTAGATTAACACCAGTGTCTCCTCTAGATTAACTCCAGTGTCTCCTGTAGATTAACTCCAGTGCCTCCGGTAGCTTAACCCCATTGAATCCTGTAGATTAATCGCTGTGTCTCCTGTAGATTAACACCAGTGCCTCCTGTAGGTTAACCCCAGTGACTCCTGTAGATTAATCCCAGTGTCTCCTGTAGATTAACCGCAGCGTCTCCTGTAGATTAACACCAGTCTCTCCTGTAGATTAACCCCAGTGCCTCCTGTAAATTAAACTCAGTGTCTCCTGTAGATTAAGCCCAGTGTCTCTTGCAGAATAACCCCAGCGTCTCCTGTAGATTAAACCCAGCGTCTCCTTTAGATTAATTCCAGTGCCTCCAGTAGATTAATCCTAGTTTATCCTGTAGATTATCCCCAGTGCCTCCTGTAAATTGACCCCAGTGTCTCCTGTAGATTAACCCCAGTGTCTCCAGTAGATTAACCCCAGTGCCTCCTCTAAATTAACCCCGTTTCTCCTGTAAATTAACCCGTGTCTCCTGCAGATTAACCCCAGTGTCTCCTGCAGATTAGCCCCACTGCCTCCTCCAGATTAATACCAGTGTCTGCTGTAGATTAACCCCAGTGCCTCCTGTAGATTATTTGCAGTGTCTCCTGTAGATGAACCCCAGTGTCTCCTGTGGATTAACCCCAGTGACCGCTGTAGATTAACCCCAGTATTCTCTGTAGATTAACCCCAGTGTCTCCTGTAGATTAGCCCCAGTGTCTCATGTAGATTAGCCCAAGTCTCTCCTATAGATTAACCCGAGTGCCTCCTGCAGATTAACCACAGTGTCTCATGCACATAAACCGCAGTGTCTCCTGTAGATTAACTCCAGTGCCTCCTGTAGTTTAACCCCAGTGTATCCTGTAGATTATACCCAGTGCCACCTGTAGATTAACCCCACTGTCTCCTGTAGATTAGCACCAGTGTCTCCTGTAGATTAACCCCAGTCTCTCCTGTAGATTAACCTGAGTGTCTCCTGTAGATTAACCCCAGTGTCTCCTGTAGATTAACCCCAGTGTCTCCTGTAGATTAACACCAGTGTCTCCTGTAGATTAACCCCAGTCTGTCCTGTAGATTAACCACAGTGTCTCCTGTAGATTAACACCAGTGTCTCCTGTAGATTAAATTCAATGTCTCCTGCAGATTAGCCCCAGTGTCTCCTGCAGATTAACCCCAGTGTCTCCTGTAGATTAACTCCAGTGTCTCCTGTAGATTAACCCCAGTGTCTCCTGTAGATTAACCCCAGTGTCTCCTGTAGATTAACACCAGTGTCTCCTGTAGATGAACCCCAGTGAATCCTGTAGATTAACCCCAGTGTCCCCTGCAGATTAACCCCAGTGTCTACTGTAGGTTAGCCCAAGTGCCTCCTGTATCTTAGCTCCAGTGTCTCCTGTAGATTAACCCCAGTGTCTCCTGTAGATTAGCTCCAGTGTCTCCTATAGATTAACCCCAGTGTCTCCTGCAGATTAGCCCCAGTGTCTCCTGCAGATTAACCCCAGTGTCTCCTGTAGATTAACTCCAGTGTCTCCTGTAGATTAACCCCTGTGTCTCCTGTAGATTAAATCCAGTACCACCTGTAGATTAAATCCAGTACCACCTGTAGATTAACACCAGTGTCTCCTGTAGATTAACCCCAGTCTGTCCTGTAGATTAACCACAGTGTCTCCTGTAGATTAACGCCAGTGTCTCCTGTAGATTAAATTCAATGTCTCCTGTAGATTAACCACAGTGTCTTCAGTAGATTAACACCAGAGCCTCCTGTAGATTAACCCCAGTGTCTCCTGTAGATTAGCCCCAGGGTCTCCTATAGATTAACCCCAGTGTCTCCTGTAGATTAACCCCAGTGCCATCTGTAGATTAACCCCAGTATCTACTGTAAATTAACCCGTGTCTCCTGTAGATTAATCAGTGTCTCCTGTAGATTAACCCCAGTGTCACCTGTAGATTAGCCCCAGTGTCTCCTATAGATTAACCCCAGTGTCTCCTGTAGATTAACCCCAGTGCCACCTGTAGATTAACCCCAGTGTCTACTGTAAATTAACCTGTGTCTCCTGTAGATTAACCACAGTGTCTCCTGCAGATTAACACCAGTGTCCCCTGTAGATTAACTCCAGTGGCTCCTGTAGATTAACCCCAGTGTCTCCTGTAGATTAACAGCAGAGCCTCGTGTAGATTAACCCCAGTGTCTCCTGCAGATTAACCCCAGTGTCTCCTGTAGATAAACAGCAGAGCCTCGTGTAGATTAACCCCAGTGTCTCCTGTAGATTAGCCCCAGTGTCTCCGGTAAATTAACCCCATTTGCCTCCTGTAGATTAACCCCAGTGTCTCCTGAAAAATAACCCCAGTGCCTCCTGTAGATTGACCCCAGTGTCTCCTGTAGATTAACCCCAGTGTTTCCTGTAGTTTATACCCTGTGGCTCCTATAGATTAAACCCAGTATCACCTGTAGATTAACCCCAGTGCCTCATGTAGATTAACCCTAGTGCCTCCCGTAGATTAACCTCAGTGCCTCCTGTAAATTAACCCCAGTGTCTACTGTAAATTAACCCGTGTCTCCTGTAGAGTAACCCCAGTGTCTCCTGGAGATTAGCCCCAGTGCCTCCTCTAGATTAATCCCAGTGTCTCCTGTAGATTAACCTCATTGTCTCCTATAGATTAACACCAGTGTCTCCTGTAGATTAACCCCAGTGAATTCTGTAGATTAAACCCAGTGCCACATGTAGATTAACCCCAGTGTCTCCAGTCGATTAACACCAGTGTCTAGTAAAGTATAAACCCAGTCTCTCCTGTAGATTAACCACAGTGTCTCCTGTAGATTAACCCAGGTGTCTCTTGTAGATTAACCCAAGTGTCTCCGGTAGATTAATTCCAGTGTCTCCGGTAAATTAAACCCATTTGCCTCCTGTAGATTAATCCTAGTTTATCCTGTAGATTATCCCCAGTGCCTCCTGTAAATTGACCCCAGTGTCTCCTGTAGATTAACCCCAGTGTCTCCAGTAGATTAACCCCAGTGCCTCCTCTAAATTAACCCCGTTTCTCCTGTAAATTAACCCGTGTCTCCTGCAGATTAACCCCAGTGTCTCCTGCAGATTAGCCCCACTGCCTCCTCCAGATTAATACCAGTGTCTGCTGTAGATTAACCCCAGTGCCTCCTGTAGATTATTTGCAGTGTCTCCTGTAGATGAACCCCAGTGTCTCCTGTGGATTAACCCCAGTGACCGCTGTAGATTAACCCCAGTATTCTCTGTAGATTAACCCCAGTGTCTCCTGTAGATTAGCCCCAGTGTCTCATGTAGATTAGCCCAAGTCTCTCCTATAGATTAACCCGAGTGCCTCCTGCAGATTAACCACAGTGTCTCATGCACATAAACCGCAGTGTCTCCTGTAGATTAACTCCAGTGCCTCCTGTAGTTTAACCCCAGTGTATCCTGTAGATTATACCCAGTGCCACCTGTAGATTAACCCCAGTGTCTCCTGTAGATTAGCCCCAGTGTCTCCTGTAGATTAACCCCAGTCTCTCCTGTAGATTAACCCCAGTGAATCCTGTAGATTAAACCCAGTGCCACATGTAGATTAACCCCAGTGTCTCCTGTCGATTAACACCAGTGTCTAGTAAAGATTAAACCCAGTCTCTCCTGTAGATTAACCACAGTGTCTACTGTAGATTAACTCAGGTGTCTCTTGTAGATTAACCCAAGTGTCTCTGGTAGATTAATTCCAGTGTCTCCGGTAAATTAACTGCATTTGCCTCCTGCAGATTAACCCCGGTGTCTCCTGTAGATTAACCCCAGTCCCTCCTGTACATTAACCCCAGTCTCTGCTGTAGATTAACCACAGTATCTCCTGTAGATTAACCTCATTGTCATCTGTAAATTAACCCCAGAACCTCCTGTAGATTAACACCAGTGTCTCCTGTAGATTAACCACAGTGTCTCCTATAGATTAACACTAGTGTCTCCTGTAGATTAACAGTAGAGCCTTGTGTAGATTAACCCCAGTGTATCCTGTAGATTAGCCCCAGTGTCTACTGTAGATTAAACACAGTGTCTCCTGTAGATTAGCACCAGTGCCTCCTGTAGATTAACTCCAGTGTCTCCTGTAGATTAACCCCAGTGTCTCCTGTAGATTACCCCTGGTGCCTCCTGTAGTTTAGCTCCAGTGTCTCCTGTAGTTTTATCCCAGTGTCTCCTGTAGATTAGCCCCAGTGTCACCTATAGATTTTCCCCAGTGTCTCCTGTAGATTAACCCCAGTGAATCCTGTAGATTAAACCCAGTGCCACATGTAGATTAACCCCAGTGTCTAGTAAAGATTAAACCCAGTCTCTCCTGTAGATTAACCCAGGTGTCTCTTGTAGATTAACCTCATTGTCATCTGTAAATTAACCCCAGAACCTCCTGTAGATTAACACCAGTGTCTCCTGTAGATTAACCACAGTGTCTCCTATAGATTAACACCAGTGTCTCCTGTAGATTAACCCCAGTGTCTCCTGTAGATTAACCCCAGTGCCTCCTGTAGATTAACTCGTGTCTCCTATAGATTAACACCAGTGTCCCCTATAGATTAACACCAGTGTCCCCTGTAGATTAACACCAGTGTCCCCTGTAGATTAACTCCAGTGTCTCCTGTAGATCAACACCAGTGTCCCCTGTAGATTAACACCAGTGTCCCCTGCAGATAAAACCCAGTGTCTCCTCTAGATTAACACCAGTGTCCCCTGTAGATTAACTCCAGTGGCTCCTGTAGATTAACCCAAATGTCTCCAGTAGATTCACCTCAGTGTCTCCTGTAGATTAACCACAGTGTCTCCTGTAGATTAGGCCCAGTGTCTCCTGTAGATTAACCCCAGTGTCTCCTGTAGATTAGCCCCAGTGCCTCCTGTAGATTAACTCCAGTGTCTCCTGTAGATTAACCCCAGTTTCTCCTGTAGATTAGCCCAAGTGCCTCCTGTAGTTTAGCTCCAGTGTCTCCTGTAGATTAACCCCAGTGACTCCTGTAGATAGCCCCAGTGTCTCCTATAGATTAACCCCAGTGTCTCCTGTAGATTAACACCAGTGAATCCTGTAGATTAAACCCAGTGCCACATGTAGATTAACCCCAGTGTCTCATGTAGATTAAACCCAGTGTCTCCTGTAAATTAACCACAGTGTCTCCTATAGATTAACACCAGTGTCTCCTGTAGATTAACCCCAGTGTCTCCTGTAGATTAACCCCAGTGTCTCCTGTAGATTAACAGCAGAGCCTTGTGTAGATTAACCCCAGTGTCTCCTGTAGATTAGCCCCAGTGTCTCCTGTAGATTAACCACAGTGTCTCCTGTAGATTAGCACCAGTGCCTCCTGTAGATTAACTCCAGTGTCTCCTGTAGATTAACCCCAGTGTCTCCTGTAGATTACCCCTAGTGCCTCCTGTAGCTTAGCTCCAGTGTCTCCTGTAGATTTATCCCAGTGTCTCCTGTAGATTAGCCCCAGTGTCTCCTATAGATTAACACCAGCGTCTCCTGTAGATTAACCTCATTGTCATCTCTAAATTAACCCCAGAACCTCCTGTAGATTAACAACAGTGTCTCCAGTCGATTAACACCAGTGTCTAGTAAAGTTTAAACCCAGTCTCTCCTGTAGATTAACCACTGTGTCTCCTGTAGAATAACCCCACTGTTCCTGTAAATTAATCCCAGTACCTCCTGTAGATGAACCCCAGTGTCTCCTGTAGATTAACCGCAGTGTCTCCTGTAGATTAACCCCAGTGTCTCCTGTAGATTAGCCCAAGTGCCTCCAGTAGATTAACAACAGTATCTCCTGTAGATTAACCACAGTGTCTCCTGCAAATTAAGTCCAGTGTCTCCTGTAGATTAACCCCAGTCTTTCCGGTAGATTCAACCCAGTGCCACCTCTACATTATCCCCAGTGTCTCCTCTAGATTAACTCCAGTGTCTCCTGTAGATTAACCCCAGTTTCTCCGGTAGATTAACACCAGTGTCTCCTCTAGATTAACTCCAGTGTCTCCTGTAGATTAACTCCAGTGCCTCCGGTAGCTTAACCCCATTGAATCCTGTAGATTAATCGCTGTGTCTCCTGTAGATTAACACCAGTGCCTCCTGTAGGTTAACCCCAGTGACTCCTGTAGATTAATCCCAGTGTCTCCTGTAGATTAACCGCAGCGTCTCCTGTAGATTAACACCAGTCTCTCCTGTAGATTAACCCCAGTGCCTCCTGTAAATTAAACTCAGTGTCTCCTGTAGATTAAGCCCAGTGTCTCTTGCAGAATAACCCCAGCGTCTCCTGTAGATTAAACCCAGCGTCTCCTTTAGATTAATTCCAGTGCCTCCAGTAGATTAATCCTAGTTTATCCTGTAGATTATCCCCAGTGCCTCCTGTAAATTGACCCCAGTGTCTCCTGTAGATTAACCCCAGTGTCTCCAGTAGATTAACCCCAGTGCCTCCTCTAAATTAACCCCGTTTCTCCTGTAAATTAACCCGTGTCTCCTGCAGATTAACCCCAGTGTCTCCTGCAGATTAGCCCCACTGCCTCCTCCAGATTAATACCAGTGTCTGCTGTAGATTAACCCCAGTGCCTCCTGTAGATTATTTGCAGTGTCTCCTGTAGATGAACCCCAGTGTCTCCTGTGGATTAACCCCAGTGACCGCTGTAGATTAACCCCAGTATTCTCTGTAGATTAACCCCAGTGTCTCCTGTAGATTAGCCCCAGTGTCTCATGTAGATTAGCCCAAGTCTCTCCTATAGATTAACCCGAGTGCCTCCTGCAGATTAACCACAGTGTCTCATGCACATAAACCGCAGTGTCTCCTGTAGATTAACTCCAGTGCCTCCTGTAGTTTAACCCCAGTGTATCCTGTAGATTATACCCAGTGCCACCTGTAGATTAACCCCACTGTCTCCTGTAGATTAGCACCAGTGTCTCCTGTAGATTAACCCCAGTCTCTCCTGTAGATTAACCTGAGTGTCTCCTGTAGATTAACCCCAGTGTCTCCTGTAGATTAACCCCAGTGTCTCCTGTAGATTAACACCAGTGTCTCCTGTAGATTAACCCCAGTCTGTCCTGTAGATTAACCACAGTGTCTCCTGTAGATTAACACCAGTGTCTCCTGTAGATTAAATTCAATGTCTCCTGCAGATTAGCCCCAGTGTCTCCTGCAGATTAACCCCAGTGTCTCCTGTAGATTAACTCCAGTGTCTCCTGTAGATTAACCCCAGTGTCTCCTGTAGATTAACCCCAGTGTCTCCTGTAGATTAACACCAGTGTCTCCTGTAGATGAACCCCAGTGAATCCTGTAGATTAACCCCAGTGTCCCCTGCAGATTAACCCCAGTGTCTACTGTAGGTTAGCCCAAGTGCCTCCTGTATCTTAGCTCCAGTGTCTCCTGTAGATTAACCCCAGTGTCTCCTGTAGATTAGCTCCAGTGTCTCCTATAGATTAACCCCAGTGTCTCCTGCAGATTAGCCCCAGTGTCTCCTGCAGATTAACCCCAGTGTCTCCTGTAGATTAACTCCAGTGTCTCCTGTAGATTAACCCCTGTGTCTCCTGTAGATTAAATCCAGTACCACCTGTAGATTAAATCCAGTACCACCTGTAGATTAACACCAGTGTCTCCTGTAGATTAACCCCAGTCTGTCCTGTAGATTAACCACAGTGTCTCCTGTAGATTAACGCCAGTGTCTCCTGTAGATTAAATTCAATGTCTCCTGTAGATTAACCACAGTGTCTTCAGTAGATTAACACCAGAGCCTCCTGTAGATTAACCCCAGTGTCTCCTGTAGATTAGCCCCAGGGTCTCCTATAGATTAACCCCAGTGTCTCCTGTAGATTAACCCCAGTGCCATCTGTAGATTAACCCCAGTATCTACTGTAAATTAACCCGTGTCTCCTGTAGATTAATCAGTGTCTCCTGTAGATTAACCCCAGTGTCACCTGTAGATTAGCCCCAGTGTCTCCTATAGATTAACCCCAGTGTCTCCTGTAGATTAACCCCAGTGCCACCTGTAGATTAACCCCAGTGTCTACTGTAAATTAACCTGTGTCTCCTGTAGATTAACCACAGTGTCTCCTGCAGATTAACACCAGTGTCCCCTGTAGATTAACTCCAGTGGCTCCTGTAGATTAACCCCAGTGTCTCCTGTAGATTAACAGCAGAGCCTCGTGTAGATTAACCCCAGTGTCTCCTGCAGATTAACCCCAGTGTCTCCTGTAGATAAACAGCAGAGCCTCGTGTAGATTAACCCCAGTGTCTCCTGTAGATTAGCCCCAGTGTCTCCGGTAAATTAACCCCATTTGCCTCCTGTAGATTAACCCCAGTGTCTCCTGAAAAATAACCCCAGTGCCTCCTGTAGATTGACCCCAGTGTCTCCTGTAGATTAACCCCAGTGTTTCCTGTAGTTTATACCCTGTGGCTCCTATAGATTAAACCCAGTATCACCTGTAGATTAACCCCAGTGCCTCATGTAGATTAACCCTAGTGCCTCCCGTAGATTAACCTCAGTGCCTCCTGTAAATTAACCCCAGTGTCTACTGTAAATTAACCCGTGTCTCCTGTAGAGTAACCCCAGTGTCTCCTGGAGATTAGCCCCAGTGCCTCCTCTAGATTAATCCCAGTGTCTCCTGTAGATTAACCTCATTGTCTCCTATAGATTAACACCAGTGTCTCCTGTAGATTAACCCCAGTGAATTCTGTAGATTAAACCCAGTGCCACATGTAGATTAACCCCAGTGTCTCCAGTCGATTAACACCAGTGTCTAGTAAAGTATAAACCCAGTCTCTCCTGTAGATTAACCACAGTGTCTCCTGTAGATTAACCCAGGTGTCTCTTGTAGATTAACCCAAGTGTCTCCGGTAGATTAATTCCAGTGTCTCCGGTAAATTAAACCCATTTGCCTCCTGTAGATTAATCCTAGTTTATCCTGTAGATTATCCCCAGTGCCTCCTGTAAATTGACCCCAGTGTCTCCTGTAGATTAACCCCAGTGTCTCCAGTAGATTAACCCCAGTGCCTCCTCTAAATTAACCCCGTTTCTCCTGTAAATTAACCCGTGTCTCCTGCAGATTAACCCCAGTGTCTCCTGCAGATTAGCCCCACTGCCTCCTCCAGATTAATACCAGTGTCTGCTGTAGATTAACCCCAGTGCCTCCTGTAGATTATTTGCAGTGTCTCCTGTAGATGAACCCCAGTGTCTCCTGTGGATTAACCCCAGTGACCGCTGTAGATTAACCCCAGTATTCTCTGTAGATTAACCCCAGTGTCTCCTGTAGATTAGCCCCAGTGTCTCATGTAGATTAGCCCAAGTCTCTCCTATAGATTAACCCGAGTGCCTCCTGCAGATTAACCACAGTGTCTCATGCACATAAACCGCAGTGTCTCCTGTAGATTAACTCCAGTGCCTCCTGTAGTTTAACCCCAGTGTATCCTGTAGATTATACCCAGTGCCACCTGTAGATTAACCCCACTGTCTCCTGTAGATTAGCACCAGTGTCTCCTGTAGATTAACCCCAGTCTCTCCTGTAGATTAACCTGAGTGTCTCCTGTAGATTAACCCCAGTGTCTCCTGTAGATTAACCCCAGTGTCTCCTGTAGATTAACACCAGTGTCTCCTGTAGATTAACCCCAGTCTGTCCTGTAGATTAACCACAGTGTCTCCTGTAGATTAACACCAGTGTCTCCTGTAGATTAAATTCAATGTCTCCTGCAGATTAGCCCCAGTGTCTCCTGCAGATTAACCCCAGTGTCTCCTGTAGATTAACTCCAGTGTCTCCTGTAGATTAACCCCAGTGTCTCCTGTAGATTAACCCCAGTGTCTCCTGTAGATTAACACCAGTGTCTCCTGTAGATGAACCCCAGTGAATCCTGTAGATTAACCCCAGTGTCCCCTGCAGATTAACCCCAGTGTCTACTGTAGGTTAGCCCAAGTGCCTCCTGTATCTTAGCTCCAGTGTCTCCTGTAGATTAACCCCAGTGTCTCCTGTAGATTAGCTCCAGTGTCTCCTATAGATTAACCCCAGTGTCTCCTGCAGATTAGCCCCAGTGTCTCCTGCAGATTAACCCCAGTGTCTCCTGTAGATTAACTCCAGTGTCTCCTGTAGATTAACCCCTGTGTCTCCTGTAGATTAAATCCAGTACCACCTGTAGATTAAATCCAGTACCACCTGTAGATTAACACCAGTGTCTCCTGTAGATTAACCCCAGTCTGTCCTGTAGATTAACCACAGTGTCTCCTGTAGATTAACGCCAGTGTCTCCTGTAGATTAAATTCAATGTCTCCTGTAGATTAACCACAGTGTCTTCAGTAGATTAACACCAGAGCCTCCTGTAGATTAACCCCAGTGTCTCCTGTAGATTAGCCCCAGGGTCTCCTATAGATTAACCCCAGTGTCTCCTGTAGATTAACCCCAGTGCCATCTGTAGATTAACCCCAGTATCTACTGTAAATTAACCCGTGTCTCCTGTAGATTAATCAGTGTCTCCTGTAGATTAACCCCAGTGTCACCTGTAGATTAGCCCCAGTGTCTCCTATAGATTAACCCCAGTGTCTCCTGTAGATTAACCCCAGTGCCACCTGTAGATTAACCCCAGTGTCTACTGTAAATTAACCTGTGTCTCCTGTAGATTAACCACAGTGTCTCCTGCAGATTAACACCAGTGTCCCCTGTAGATTAACTCCAGTGGCTCCTGTAGATTAACCCCAGTGTCTCCTGTAGATTAACAGCAGAGCCTCGTGTAGATTAACCCCAGTGTCTCCTGCAGATTAACCCCAGTGTCTCCTGTAGATAAACAGCAGAGCCTCGTGTAGATTAACCCCAGTGTCTCCTGTAGATTAGCCCCAGTGTCTCCGGTAAATTAACCCCATTTGCCTCCTGTAGATTAACCCCAGTGTCTCCTGAAAAATAACCCCAGTGCCTCCTGTAGATTGACCCCAGTGTCTCCTGTAGATTAACCCCAGTGTTTCCTGTAGTTTATACCCTGTGGCTCCTATAGATTAAACCCAGTATCACCTGTAGATTAACCCCAGTGCCTCATGTAGATTAACCCTAGTGCCTCCCGTAGATTAACCTCAGTGCCTCCTGTAAATTAACCCCAGTGTCTACTGTAAATTAACCCGTGTCTCCTGTAGAGTAACCCCAGTGTCTCCTGGAGATTAGCCCCAGTGCCTCCTCTAGATTAATCCCAGTGTCTCCTGTAGATTAACCTCATTGTCTCCTATAGATTAACACCAGTGTCTCCTGTAGATTAACCCCAGTGAATTCTGTAGATTAAACCCAGTGCCACATGTAGATTAACCCCAGTGTCTCCAGTCGATTAACACCAGTGTCTAGTAAAGTATAAACCCAGTCTCTCCTGTAGATTAACCACAGTGTCTCCTGTAGATTAACCCAGGTGTCTCTTGTAGATTAACCCAAGTGTCTCCGGTAGATTAATTCCAGTGTCTCCGGTAAATTAAACCCATTTGCCTCCTGTAGATTAATCCTAGTTTATCCTGTAGATTATCCCCAGTGCCTCCTGTAAATTGACCCCAGTGTCTCCTGTAGATTAACCCCAGTGTCTCCAGTAGATTAACCCCAGTGCCTCCTCTAAATTAACCCCGTTTCTCCTGTAAATTAACCCGTGTCTCCTGCAGATTAACCCCAGTGTCTCCTGCAGATTAGCCCCACTGCCTCCTCCAGATTAATACCAGTGTCTGCTGTAGATTAACCCCAGTGCCTCCTGTAGATTATTTGCAGTGTCTCCTGTAGATGAACCCCAGTGTCTCCTCTGGATTAACCCCAGTGACCGCTGTAGATTAACCCCAGTATTCTCTGTAGATTAACCCCAGTGTCTCCTGTAGATTAGCCCCAGTGTCTCATGTAGATTAGCCCAAGTCTCTCCTATAGATTAACCCGAGTGCCTCCTGCAGATTAACCACAGTGTCTCATGCACATAAACCGCAGTGTCTCCTGTAGATTAACTCCAGTGCCTCCTGTAGTTTAACCCCAGTGTATCCTGTAGATTATACCCAGTGCCACCTGTAGATTAACCCCACTGTCTCCTGTAGATTAGCACCAGTGTCTCCTGTAGATTAACCCCAGTCTCTCCTGTAGATTAACCTGAGTGTCTCCTGTAGATTAACCCCAGTGTCTCCTGTAGATTAACCCCAGTGTCTCCTGTAGATTAACACCAGTGTCTCCTGTAGATTAACCCCAGTCTGTCCTGTAGATTAACCACAGTGTCTCCTGTAGATTAACACCAGTGTCTCCTGTAGATTAAATTCAATGTCTCCTGCAGATTAGCCCCAGTGTCTCCTGCAGATTAACCCCAGTGTCTCCTGTAGATTAACTCCAGTGTCTCCTGTAGATTAACCCCAGTGTCTCCTGTAGATTAACCCCAGTGTCTCCTGTAGATTAACACCAGTGTCTCCTGTAGATGAACCCCAGTGAATCCTGTAGATTAACCCCAGTGTCCCCTGCAGATTAACCCCAGTGTCTACTGTAGGTTAGCCCAAGTGCCTCCTGTATCTTAGCTCCAGTGTCTCCTGTAGATTAACCCCAGTGTCTCCTGTAGATTAGCTCCAGTGTCTCCTATAGATTAACCCCAGTGTCTCCTGCAGATTAGCCCCAGTGTCTCCTGCAGATTAACCCCAGTGTCTCCTGTAGATTAACTCCAGTGTCTCCTGTAGATTAACCCCTGTGTCTCCTGTAGATTAAATCCAGTACCACCTGTAGATTAAATCCAGTACCACCTGTAGATTAACACCAGTGTCTCCTGTAGATTAACCCCAGTCTGTCCTGTAGATTAACCACAGTGTCTCCTGTAGATTAACGCCAGTGTCTCCTGTAGATTAAATTCAATGTCTCCTGTAGATTAACCACAGTGTCTTCAGTAGATTAACACCAGAGCCTCCTGTAGATTAACCCCAGTGTCTCCTGTAGATTAGCCCCAGGGTCTCCTATAGATTAACCCCAGTGTCTCCTGTAGATTAACCCCAGTGCCATCTGTAGATTAACCCCAGTATCTACTGTAAATTAACCCGTGTCTCCTGTAGATTAATCAGTGTCTCCTGTAGATTAACCCCAGTGTCACCTGTAGATTAGCCCCAGTGTCTCCTATAGATTAACCCCAGTGTCTCCTGTAGATTAACCCCAGTGCCACCTGTAGATTAACCCCAGTGTCTACTGTAAATTAACCTGTGTCTCCTGTAGATTAACCACAGTGTCTCCTGCAGATTAACACCAGTGTCCCCTGTAGATTAACTCCAGTGGCTCCTGTAGATTAACCCCAGTGTCTCCTGTAGATTAACAGCAGAGCCTCGTGTAGATTAACCCCAGTGTCTCCTGCAGATTAACCCCAGTGTCTCCTGTAGATAAACAGCAGAGCCTCGTGTAGATTAACCCCAGTGTCTCCTGTAGATTAGCCCCAGTGTCTCCGGTAAATTAACCCCATTTGCCTCCTGTAGATTAACCCCAGTGTCTCCTGAAAAATAACCCCAGTGCCTCCTGTAGATTGACCCCAGTGTCTCCTGTAGATTAACCCCAGTGTTTCCTGTAGTTTATACCCTGTGTCTCCTATAGATTAAACCCAGTATCACCTGTAGATTAACCCCAGTGCCTCATGTAGATTAACCCTAGTGCCTCCCGTAGATTAACCTCAGTGCCTCCTGTAAATTAACCCCAGTGTCTACTGTAAATTAACCCGTGTCTCCTGTAGAGTAACCCCAGTGTCTCCTGGAGATTAGCCCCAGTGCCTCCTCTAGATTAATCCCAGTGTCTCCTGTAGATTAACCTCAGTGCCTCCAGTAGATTAACACCAGTATCTCCTGTAGATTAACCGCAGTGTCTCCTGCAAATTAAATCCAGTGTCTCCTGTAGATTAACCCCACTGTTCCTGTAAATTAATCCCAGTACCTCCTGTAGATGAACCCCAGTGTCTCCTGTAGATTAACCGCAGTGTCTCCTGTAGATTAACCCCAGTGTCTCCTGTAGATTAGCCCAAGTGCCTCCAGTAGATTAACAACAGTATCTCCTGTAGATTAACCACAGTGTCTCCTGCAAATTAAGTCCAGTGTCTCCTGTAGATTAACCCCAGTCTTTCCGGTAGATTCAACCCAGTGCCACCTCTACATTATCCCCAGTGTCTCTTATAGATTCACACCAGTGTCTCCCGTAGATTAACCCCAGTTTCTCCGGTAGATTAACAGCAGTGTCTCCTCTAGATTAACTCCAGTGCCTCCGGTAGCTTAACCCCATTGAATCCTGTAGATTAATCCCTGTGTCTCCTGTAGATTAACACCAGTGCCTCCTGTAGGTTAACCCCAGTGACTCCTGTAGATTAATCCCAGTGTCTCCTGTAGATTAACCGCAGCGTCTCCTGTAGATTAACACCAGTCTCTCCTGTAGATTAACCCCAGTGCCTCCTGTAAATTAAACTCAGTGTCTCCTGTAGATTAAGCGCAGTGTCTCTTGTAGAATAACCCCAGCGTCTCCTGTAGATTAAATCCAGCGTCTCCTTTAGATTAATTCCAGTGCCTCCAGTAGATTAATCCTAGTTTATCCTGTAGATTATCCCCAGTGCCTCCTGTAAATTGACCCCAGTGTCTCCTGTAGATTAACCCCAGTGTCTCCAGTAGATTAACCCCATTGCCTCCTCTAAATTAACCCCGTTTCTCCTGTAAATTAACCCGTGTCTCCTGCAGATTAACCCCAGTGTCTCCTGCAGATTAGCCCCACTGCCTCCTCCAGATTAATACCAGTGTCTGCTGTAGATTAACCCCAGTGCCTCCTGTAGATTATTTGCAGTGTCTCCTGTAGATGAACCCCAGTGTCTCCTGTGGATTAACCCCAGTGACCGCTGTAGATTAACCCCAGTGTCTCCTGTAGATTAACCCCAGTGTCTCCTGTAGATTAGCCCCAGTGTCTCATGTAGATTAGCCCAAGTCTCTCCTATAGATTAACCCGAGTGTCTCCTGCAGATTAACCACAGTGTCTCATGCACATAAACCGCAGTGTCTCCTGTAGATTAAATCCAGTGCCTCCTGTAGTTTAACCCCAGTGTATCCTGTAGATTATACCCAGTGCCACCTGTAGATTAACCCCACTGTCTCCTGTAGATTAGCACCAGTGTCTCCTGTAGATTAACCCCAGTCTCTCCTGTAGATTAACCTGAGTGTCTCCTGTAGATTAACCCCAGTGTCTCCTGTAGATTAACCCCAGTGTCTCCTGTAGATTAACACCAGTGTCTCCTGTAGATGAACCCCAGTGAATCCTGTAGATTAACCCCAGTGTCCCCTGCAGATTAACCCCAGTGTCTACTGTAGGTTAGCCCAAGTGCCTCCTGTATCTTAGCTCCAGTGTCTCCTGTAGATTAACCCCAGTGTCTCCTGTAGATTAGCTCCAGTGTCTCCTGCAGATTAACCCCAGTGTCTCCTGCAGATTAACGCCAGTGTCTCCTGCAGATTAACCCCAGTGTCTCCTGTAGATTAACTCCAGTGTCTCCTGTAGATTAACCCCTGTGTCTCCTGTAGATTAAATCCAGTACCACCTGTAGATTAAATCCAGTACCACCTGTAGATTAACACCAGTGTCTCCTGTAGATTAACCCCAGTCTGTCCTGTAGATTAATCCTCAGTGTCTCCTGTAGATTAACACCACTGTCTCCTGTAGATTAAATTCAATGTCTCCTGTAGATTAACCCCAGTGTCTCCTGTAGATTAGCCCCAGGGTCTCCTATAGATTAACCCCAGTGTCTCCTGTAGATTAACCCCAGTGCCACCTGTAGATTAACCCCAGTATCTACTGTAAATTAACCCGTGTCTCCTGTAGATTAATCAGTGTCTCCTGTAGATTAACCCCAGTGTCACCTGTAGATTAGCCCCAGTGTCTCCTATAGATTAACCCCAGTGTCTCCTGTAGATTAACCCCAGTGCCACCTGTAGATTAACCCCAGTGTCTACTGTAAATTAACCTGTGTCTCCTGTAGATTAACCACAGTGTCTCCTGCAGATTAACACCAGTGTCCCCTGTAGATTAACTCCAGTGGCTCCTGTAGATTAACCCCAGTGTCTCCTGTAGATTAACAGCAGAGCCTCATGTAGATTAACCCCAGTGTCTCCTGCAGATTAACCCCAGTGTCTCCTGTAGATTAACAGCAGAGCCTCGTGTAGATTAACCCCAGTGTCTCCTGTAGATTAGCCCAAGTGTTTCCTGTAGATTAACCACAGTGTCTCCTGTAGATTAGCACCAGTGCCTCCAGTATATTAACTCCAGTGTCTCCTGTAGATTAACCCCAGTGTCTCCTGTAGATTAGCCCAAGTGCCTCCTGTAGTTTAGCTCCAGTGTCTCCTGTAGATTAACCCCAGTGTCTCCTGTAGATTAGCCCCAGTGTCTCCTATAGATTAACCGCAGTGTCTCCTGTAGATTAACCCCTGTGCCACCTGTAGATTAACCCCAGTGCCTACTGTAAATTAACCTGTGTCTCCTGTAGATTAACCACAGTGTCTCCTGGAGATTAACACCAGTGTCCCCTGTAGATTAACCCCAATGCCTGCTGTGGATTAGAAACAGGGTCTCCTGTAGATTAACCCTAGTGTCTCATGCAGATTAACCCCAGTGTCTCCTGTAGATTAACTCCAGTGTCTCCTGTAGATTAACCCCAATGCCTGCTGCGGATTAGAAACAGGGTATCCTGTAGATTAAGCCTAGTGTCCCCTGTAGATTAACCCAAATGCCTCCTGCAGATTAACCCATGTGCTACTTGCAGATTAACCTCGGAGTCTCCTGCAGTTGAAACCCAGTGCCATCTGCAGATTAACCCCAGTGTCTCCTATAGATTAACCCCAGTGTCTCCTGTGAATCAGCCCCAGTGCCTCCTGTAGATTAACCCCAGTGTCTCCAATAGATTAACCCCTGAATCTCCTATAGATTAACCAGTTTCATCTGTAGATTAACCCTAGTGCCACCTGTAGATTAACCCCAGTGTCTAATGTAGATTTAACCCAGTGTCTCCTGTAGATTAAACCCAGTGCCACTTGCAGATTAACCCCGGTGTCTCCTGTAGATTAACCCCGGTGCCTCCTGTTGATCAACCCCAGTGCCTGCTGTAGATTAGCCCCAGTGTCACCTGTAAATTAACACCAGTGCCTCTTGCAGATTAATGCAGTGTCTAACATAGATTAACCCCAGTGTCTCCTATAAATTAACCCCATTACCTCCTGTAGATTAACCCCAGTGTCAGATGTAGATTAACCCCAGTTTCTCATGTAGGTTAGCCCCACTGTCTCCTGTAGATTAACCCCAGTGTCTTCTGCAGATTAACCCCAGTGTCTCCTGCAGATTAACTCCAGTGTCTCCTGTAGATTAACCCCAGTGTCTCCTGTAGATTAACCGCAGTGTCTCCTGTAGATTAACTCCAGTGTCTCCTGTAGATTAACCCTAGTGTCTCCTGTAGATTAAACCCAGTGCCTCCTGTAGATTAAACTCAGTGTCTCCTGTAGATTAACAACAATCACTCCTGTAGATTAACCCCAGTCTCGCCTGTAGATTAACCACAGTGTCTCCTGTCGATTAACCCCAGTGTCTCCTGTTGATTAACCCCAGTGTCTCCTGTAGATTGGCCCCAGTGCCTCCTGAAGAGTAACCCCAGTGTCTGCTGTAGATTAACCCCAGTCTCTCCTGTTGATTAACCACGGTGTTTTCTGTAGATTAACCCCAGTGCCACCTGTAGATTAACCACAGTGCCTCCTGTAGATTAACTGCAGTGTCTCCTGTAGATTAACTCCAGTGTCTCCTGCAGATTAACCCAAGTGCCTCCTGCAGATTAACCCCAGTCTCTACTGTGGATTAACCCCAGTGCCTCCTGTCGATTAACCCCAGTCTCTCCTGTGGATTGACCGCAGTGCCTCCTGTAAATTAACCCCAGTGTCTCCTATAGATTAACCCCAGTGTCTCCTGTGAATCAGCCCCAGTGTCTCCTGTAGATTAACCCCAGTGTCACCTGTAGATTAACCCCAGTGTCTCCTGTAGATTAGCCCCAGTGCCTCCTGAAGATTAACCCCAGTGTCACCAATAGATTAACCCCTGAATCTCCTATAGATTAACCAGTTTCTTCTGTAAATTAACCACAGTGTCTCCTGGAGATTAACCCAGTATCTCCTGTAGATTAGCCCCACTGTCTCCTGTAGATTAACCCCAGTGTCTTCTGTAGATTAACCCCAGTGTCTCCTGTAGATTAACCCCAGTGTCTTCTGTAGATTAACTCCAGTGTCTCCTGTAGATTAACCCCAGTGTCTTCTGTAGATGAACCCCAGTGTCTCCTGCAGATTAACCCCAGTGTCTCCTGTAGATTAACTCCAGTGTCTCCTGTAGATTAACCCCAATGCCTGCTGTGGATTAGAAACAGGGTATCCTGTAGATTAAGCCTAGTGTCCCCTGTAGATTAACCCCAGTGTCTCCTGTAGATTAACCCCAGTGTCTCCTGTAGATTAACACCAGTGTGTCCTGTAGATTAACTCCAGTGCCTCCTGTAGATTAACCAAATGTCTCCTGTAGATTAACCCCAGAGCCTCCTGTAGATTAAACGCAGTGTCTCCTGTTGATTAACCCTAGACTCTCCTGTAGATTAACCCCAGTGTCTCCTGTAGCTTAACACCAGTGTGTCCTGCAGATTAACTCCAGTGCCTCCTGTAGATTAACCCCAGTGTCTCCTGTAGATTAACCTCAGTGTCTCCTGTAGATTAAACCCAGTGTCTCCTTTAGATTAACCCCATTGCCTCCTGTAGATTAACCCCTGTGTCTCCAATAGATTAACCCCTGAATCTCCTATAGATTAACCAGTTTCTTCTGTAGATTAACCCCAGTGTCTCCTGTTGATTAACCCCAGTGTCTCCTGTAGATTAGCCCCTGTGCCTCCTGAAGAGTAACCCCAGTGTCTGCTGTAGATTAACCCCAGTCTCTCCTGTTGATTAACCACGGTGTTTTCTGTGGATTAACCCCAGTGCCACCTGTAGATTAACCACAGTGCCTCCTGTAGATTAACTGCAGTGTCTCCTGTAGATTAACTCCAGTGTCTCCTGCAGATTAACCCAAGTGCCTCCTGCAGATTAACCCCAGTCTCTACTGTGGATTAACCCCAGTGCCTCCTGTCGATTAACCCCAGTCTCTCCTGTGGATTGACCGCAGTGCCTCCTGTAAATTAACCCCAGTGTCTCCTATAGATTAACCCCAGTGTCTCCTGTGAATCAGCCCCAGTGTCTCCTGTAGATTAACCCCAGTGTCACCTGTAGATTAACCCCAGTGTCTCCTGTAGATTAGCCCCAGTGCCTCCTGAAGATTAACCCCAGTGTCACCAATAGATTAACCCCTGAATCTCCTATAGATTAACCAGTTTCTTCTGTAAATTAACCACAGTGTCTCCTGGAGATTAACCCAGTATCTCCTGTAGATTAGCCCCACTGTCTCCTGTAGATTAACCCCAGTGTCTTCTGTAGATTAACCCCAGTGTCTCCTGTAGATTAACCCCAGTGTCTTCTGTAGATTAACTCCAGTGTCTCCTGTAGATTAACCCCAGTGTCTTCTGTAGATGACCCCCAGTGTCTCCTGCAGATTAACCCCAGTGTCTCCTGTAGATTAACTCCAGTGTCTCCTGTAGATTAACCCCAATGCCTGCTGTGGATTAGAAACAGGGTATCCTGTAGATTAAGCCTAGTGTCCCCTGTAGATTAACCCCAGTGTCTCCTGTAGATTAACCCCAGTGTCTCCTGTAGATTAACACCAGTGTGTCCTGTAGATTAACTCCAGTGCCTCCTGTAGATTAACCAAATGTCTCCTGTAGATTAACCCCAGAGCCTCCTGTAGATTAAACGCAGTGTCTCCTGTTGATTAACCCTAGACTCTCCTGTAGATTAACCCCAGTGTCTCCTGTAGCTTAACACCAGTGTGTCCTGCAGATTAACTCCAGTGCCTCCTGTAGATTAACCCCAGTGTCTCCTGTAGATTAACCCCAGTGTCTCCTGTAGATTAAACCCAGTGTCTCCTTTAGATTAACCCCATTGCCTCCTGTAGATTAACCCCTGTGTCTCCAATAGATTAACCCCTGAATCTCCTATAGATTAACCAGTTTCTTCTGTAGATTAACCCCAGTGTCTCCTGTAGATTAACCCAGTATCTCCTGTAGATTAGCCCCACTGTCTCCTGTAGATTAACCCCAGTGTCTTCTGTAGATTAACCCCAGTGTCTCCTGTAGATTAAATCCAGTGTCTCCTTTAGATTAACCCCATTGCCTCCTGTAGATTAACCCCAGTGTCTCCAATAGATTAACCCCTGAATCTCCTATAGATTAACCAGTTTCTTCTGTAGATTAACCCCAGTGTCTCCTGTAGATTAACCCAGTATCTCCTGTAGATTAGCCCCACTGTCTCCTGTAGATTAACCCCAGTGTCTTCTGCAGATTAACCCCAGTGTCTCCTGTAGATTAACCACAGTGTCTTCTGTAGATTAACCCCAGTGTCTCCTGTAGATTAACCCCAGTGTCTTCTGTAGATTAACCCCAGTGTCTCCTGCAGATTAACCCCAGTGTCTCCTGTAGATTAACTCCAGTGTCTCTTGTAGATTAACCCCAATGCCTGCTGTGGATTAGAAACAGGGTATCCTGTAGATTAAGCCTAGTGTCCCCTGTAGATTAACCCCAGTGTCTCCTGTAGATTAACCCCAGTGCCTCCTGTAGATTAACCCCAGTCTCTCCTGTGGATTGACCCCAGTGCCTCCTGTAAATTAACCCCAGTGTCACCTGTAGATTAACCCCAGTGTCTCCTGTAGATTAACCCCAGTGCCACTAGCAGATTAGCCCCAGTGTCTCCTGTAGATTAACCCCAGTGCCTGCTGTAGATTAACCCCACTCTCTACTGTAGATTAACCCCAGTGTCTCCTGTAGATGAACCCCAGAACCTCCTGTAAATTAACCCTGTGTCTCCTGTAGATTAATCCATGTGCCTCCTGTAAATTAACTCCAGTGTCTCCTGTTGATTCAACCCTGCGTCTCCTGTAGATTAATTCCAGTGGCTCCTGTAGATTAACCCCAGTGCCTCCTGTAGATTAACCCCAGTGCCTCCAGCAGAATAACACATGTGTCTCCTTTAGATTAACTCCAGTGCCTCTTGTACATTAACCCCAGTGTCTCCTGTAGTTTAACCCCAGTGCCTCCTGTAGATTAACCCCAGTCTCACCTGTAGAATAACGCAAGTGTCTTGTGTAGATTAGCCCCAGTGTCTCCTGTAGATTAACCCCAGTGACTCCTGTAGATTAACCGCTGTGTCTCCTGTAGATTAACTCCAGTGTCTCCTGTAGATTAACCCCACTCTCTCCTGTAGATTAACCCCAGTGTCTCCTGTAGATTAACCCCAGAACCTCCTGTAAATTAACCCCGTGTCTCCTGTAGATTAATCCCTGTGCCTCCTGCAAATTAACTCCAGTGTCTCCTGTTGATTCAACACAGAGTCTCCTGAAGATTAATTCCAGTGGCTCCTGTAGATTAACCCCAGTGTCTCTTTAGATTAACCCCTGTGCTTCCTGTAAATTAATCCCAGTGTCGGCTGAAGATTAACCCAAGTGCCTCTTGTAGATTAACCCCAGTGCCTCCTGTAGATTAACACCAGTGTCTCCTGTAGATTAACCCCAGTGTCTCCTGTAGATTAACTCCAGTCTCTCCTGTAGATTAACCCCAGTCTCTCCTGTACATTAACACCAGTGCCTCCTGTAGATTAACCCCAGTGTCTCCTGTAGATTGACCCCAGTGTCTACTGTAGATTAACACCAGTGTCCCCTGAAGATTAACCCCAGTCTCTCCTGTAGATTAACCCCAGTGCCTCCTGTAGATTAACCCCAGTGTCTCCTGTAGCTTAACACCAGTGTGTCCTGCAGATTAACTCCAGTGCCTCCTGTAGATTAACCCCAGTGTCTCCTGTAGATTAACCCCAGTGTCTCCTGTAGATTAAACCCAGTGTCTCCTTTAGATTAACCCCATTGCCTCCTGTAGATTAACCCCTGTGTCTCCAATAGATTAACCCCTGAATCTCCTATAGATTAACCAGTTTCTTCTGTAGATTAACCCCAGTGTCTCCTGTAGATTAACCCAGTATCTCCTGTAGATTAACCCCAGTATCACCTGTAGATTAATCCATGTGCCTCCTGTAAATTAACTCCAGTGTCTCCTGTTGATTCAACCCTGAGTCTCCTGTAGATTAATTCCAGTGGCTCCTGTAGATTAACCCCAGTGCCTCCTGTAGATTAACCCCAGTGCCTCCAGCAGAATAACACATGTGTCTCCTTTAGATTAACTCCAGTGCTTCTTGTACATTAACCCCAGTGTCTCCTGTAGTTTAACCCCAGTGCCTCCTGTAGATTAACCCCAGTCTCACCTGTAGAATAACGCAAGTGTCTTGTGTAGATTAGCCCCTGTGTCTCCTGTAGATTAACCCCAGTGACTCCTGTAGATTAACCGCTGTGTCTCCTGTAGATTAACTCCAGTGTCTCCTGTAGATTAACCCCACTCTCTCCTGTAGATTAACCCCAGTGTCTCCTGTAGATTAACCCCAGAACCTCCTGTAAATTAACCCCGTGTCTCCTGTAGATTAATCCCTGTGCCTCCTGCAAATTAACTCCAGTGTCTCCTGTTGATTCAACACAGAGTCTCCTGAAGATTAATTCCAGTGGCTCCTGTAGATTAACCCCAGTGTCTCTTTAGATTAACCCCTGTGCTTCCTGTAAATTAATCCCAGTGTCGGCTGAAGATTAACCCAAGTGCCTCTTGTAGATTAACCCCAGTGCCTCCTGTAGATTAACACCAGTGTCTCCTGTAGATTAACCCCAGTGTCTCCAGTAGATTAACTCCAGTCTCTCCTGTAGATTAACCCCAGTCTCTCCTGTACATTAACCCCAGTGCCTCCTGTAGATTAACCCCAGTGTCTCCTGTAGATTGACCCCAGTGTCTCCTGTAGATTAATCCCAGTGTCTCCTGTAGATTAACCCCAGTGTCTCCTTTTAATTAACCCCAGTGCCTCTTGCAGATTAAATCCAGTGTCTCATGTAGATTAACCCCAATGCCTCCAGTAGATTAACACCAGTGCTTCTTGCAGATTAAATCCAGTGTCTCATGTAGATTAACCCCAATGCCTCCAGTAGATTAACACCAGTGCTTCTTGCAGATTAAATCCAGTGTCTCATGTAGATTAACCACAGTTTCTCCTGTAAATTAACCCCAGTGTCTCGAGTAGACTAACCTCAGTGTATTCTGTAGATTTACCCCAGTGTCTCCTGCAGTTAAACCCCAGTGTCTCCTAAAGATTAACCCCAGTGCCCCCTGGAGATTAAACCCAAAGTCTACCGCAGATTAACCCCAGTGTCTCCTGTAGATTAGCCCCAGTGTCTCATGTAGATTAACACCAGTATCTCATGTAGATTAACCCCAGTGTCTCCTGTAGATTAACCCCAGTGCTCCTGCAAATTAAACCCCGTGTCTCCAGCAGGTTAACCCCAGTGCCTCTTGTAGATTAACCCAGTGTCTCCAGCAGATTAACCCCAGTGTCTACGGTAGATTAACCCCAGTGTCTTCTGTAGATTAACCCCAGTGTCTCCTCTAGATTAACCCCAGTGTCTCATGTAGATTAACACCAGTGTCTCATGTAGATTAACCCCAGTGTCTCCTGTAGATTAACCCCAGTGCTCCTGTAAAATAACCCCTGTGTCTCCGGCAGATTAACCCCAGTGCTCCAGTAAAATAACCCCTGTGTCTCCGGCAGATTAAGCCCAGTGCCTCCTGTATATTAACCCAGTGTCTCCTGGAGATTAACCCCAGTGTCTTCTGTAGATTAACTCCCATGTCTTCTGTAGATTAACGCCAGTGTCTTCTGTAGATTAACCCCAGTGTCTTCTGTAGATTAACCCCAGTGTCTTCTGTAGATTTACCTCAGTGTCTCCTGTAGACTAACCCCAGTTTCTTCTGTAGATTTAACCCAGTGCCTCTTGTAGTTTAACCCCAGTGTCTCCTGTAGATTAACCCCAGTGTCTCGTGTAGATTAGCCCCAGTGTCTCCTGTAGATTAACCCCAGTGACTCCTGTAGATTAACCGCTGTGTCTCCTGTAGATTAACTCCAGCGTCTCCTGTAGATTAACCCCAGTGCCTCCTGTAGATTAACCCCAGTGTCTCATGTAGATTAACCGCAATGTCTCCTGTAGATTTACTCCAGTGTCTCCTGTAGATTAACCCCACTCTCTCCTGTAGATTAACCCCAGTGTCTCCAGTAGAATAACCCCAGAACCTCCTGTAAATTAACCCCAGTGTCTCCTGTAGATTAACCCCAGTGCTCCTGTAAATTAACCCCCGTGTCACCAGCTGGTTAACCCCAGTGCCTCTTGTAGATTAACCCAGTGTCTCCAGCAGATTAACCCCAGTGTCTACGGTAGATTAACCCCAGTGTCTTCTGTAGATTAACCCCAGTGTCTCCTCTAGATTAACCCCAGTGTCTCATGTAGATTAACACCAGTGTCTCATGTAGATTAACCCCAGTGTCTCCTGTAGATTAACCCCAGTGCTCCTGTAAAATAACCCCTGTGTCTCCGGCAGATTAACCCCAGTGCTCCAGTAAAATAACCCCTGTGTCTCCGGCAGAATAAGCCCAGTGCCTCCTGTATATTAACCCAGTGTCTCCTGGAGATTAACCCCAGTGTCTTCTGTAGATTAACTCCCATGTCTTCCGTAGATTAACGCCAGTGTCTTCTGTAGATTAACCCCAGTGTCTTCTGTAGATTAACCCCAGTGTCTTCTGTAGATTTACCTCAGTGTCTCCTGTAGACTAACCCCAGTTTCTTCTGTAGATTTAACCCAGTGCCTCTTGTAGTTTAATCCCAGTGTCTCCTGTAGATTAACCCCAGTGTCTCGTGTAGATTAGCCCCAGTGTCTCCTGTAGATTAACCCCAGTGACTCCTGTAGATTAACCGCTGTGTCTCCTGTAGATTAACTCCAGTGTCTCCTGTAGATTAACCCCAGTGCCTCCTGTAGATTAACCCCAGTGTCTCATGTAGATTAACCGCAATGTCTCCTGTAGATTTACTCCAGTGTCTCCTGTAGATTAACCCCACTCTCTCCTGTAGATTAACCCCAGTGTCTCCAGTAGAATAACCCCAGAACCTCCTGTAAATTAACCCCGTGTCTCCTGTAGATTAATCCCTGTGTCTCCTGTAAATTAACTCCAGTGTCTCCTGTTGATTCAACACAGAGTCTCCTGTAGATTAATTCCAGTGGCTACTGTAGATTAACCCCAGTGTCCCCTTTAGATTAACCCATGTGCTTCCTGTAAATTAATCCCAGTGTCGCCTGAAGATTAACCCAAGTGCCTCCTGTAGATTAACCCCAGTGCCTCCTGTAGATTAACACCAGTGTCTCCTGTAGATTAACCCCAGTGTCTCCTGTAGATTAACCCCAGTGTCTCCTGTCGATTAACCCCAGTGTCTCCTGTAGATTAACACCAGTGTCTCCTGTAGATTAACCCCAATGCCTGCTGTGGATTAGAAACAGGGTATCCTGTAGATTAAGCCTAGTGTCCCCTGTAGATTAACCCCAGTGTCTCCTGTAGATTAACCCCAGTGTCTCCTGTAGATTAACACCAGTGTGTCCTGTGGATTAACTCCAGTGCCTCCTGTAGATTAACCAAATGTCTCCTGTAGATTAACCCCAGTGTCTCCTGTAGCTTAACCCCAGTGCCTCCTGTAGATTAACCCCAGTTTCTTCTGTAGATTTCCCACAGTGCCAACTAGAGATTAACCCCAGTGTCTCCTGTAGATTAAACCCAGTGTCTCCTTTAGATTAACCCCAGTGTCTCCTGTAGATTAACCCCAGTGTCTCCTGTAGATTAAACATGGTGTTAAACACAGTGCCTCTTTTAGATTAACCCCAGTGTCTCCTGTAGATTAAACCCAGTGTCTCCTTTAGATTAACCCCAGTGTCTCCTGTAGATTAACCCCAGTGTCTCATGTAGATTAAACATGGTGTTAAACACAGTGCCTCTTTTAGATTAACCCCAGTGTCTCATGTAGATTAAACATGGTGTTAAACACAGTGCCTCTTTTAGATTAACCCCAGTGTCTCCTGTAGATTAACCACAGTCACTCCTGTAGATTAACCACAGTCTCCCCTGTAGATTAACCACAGTGTCTCCTGTCTATTAACCGCAGTGTCTCCTGTCGATTAACCCAGTGTCTCCTGTAGATTAACCCCAGTGTCTCATGTAGATTAACCTCAGTGTCACCTGTAAATTAACACCAGTGCCTCTTGCAGATTAAATGCAGTGTCTAACATAAATTAACCCCAGTGTCTCATATAAATTAACCCCATTGCCTCCTGTAGATTAACCCCAGTGTCTCATGTAGATTAACCGCAGTGACTCGGGTAGATTTACTCGAGTGTCTCCTGTAGATTAACCCCACTCTCTCCTGTAGATTAACCCCAGTGTCTCCTGTAGATTAACCCCAGAACCTCCTGTAAATTAACCCCAGTGTCTCATGTAGATTAACCCCAGTGTCTTCTGTAGATTAACCCCAAAGTCTACCGCAGATTAACCCCAGTGTCTCCTGTAGATTAGCCCCAGTGTCTCATGTAGATTAACACCAGTATCTCATGTAGATTAACCCCAGTGTCTCCTGTAGATTAACCCCAGTGCTCCTGTAAATTAACCCCCGTGTCTCCAGCAGATTAACCCCAGTGCCTCTTGTAGATTAACCCAGTGTCTCCAGCAGATTAACCCCAGTGTCTACGGTAGATTAACCCCAGTGTCTTCTGTAGATTAACCCCAGTGTCTCCTCTAGATTAACCCCAGTGTCTCATGTAGATTAACACCAGTGTCTCATGTAGATTAACCCCAGTGTCTCCTGTAGATTAACCCCAGTGCTCCTGTAAAATAACCCCTGTGTCTCCGGCAGATTAACCCCAGTGCTCCAGTAAAATAACCCCTGTGTCTCCGGCAGAATAAGCCCAGTGCCTCATGTATATTAACCCAGTGTCTCCTGGAGATTAACCCCAGTGTCTTCTGTAGATTAACTCCCATGTCTTCTGTAGATTAACGCCAGTGTCTTCTGTAGATTAACCCCAGTGTCTTCTGTAGATTAACCGCTGTGTCTCCTGTAGATTAACTCCAGTGTCTCCTGTAGATTAACCCCAGTGTCTCCTGTAGATTAACCCCAGTGTCTCCTGTTGATTAACCCCAGTGTCTCCTGTAGATGAACACCAGTGTCTCCTGTAGATTAACCCCAATGCCTGCTGTGGATTAGAAACAGGGTATCCTGTAGATTAAGCCTAGTGTCCCCTGTAGATTAACCCCAGTGTCTCCTGTAGATTAACCCCAGTGTCTCCTGTAGATTAACACCAGTGTGTCCTGTAGATTAACTCCAGTGCCTCCTGTAGATTAACCAAATGTCTCCTGTAGATTAACCCCAGAGCCTCCTGTAGATTAAACGCAGTGTCTCCTGTTGATTAAGCCTAGACTCTCCTGTAGATTAACCCCAGAGCCTTCTGTAGATTAAACTCAGTGTCTCCTGTTGATTAACCCTAGAGTCTCCTGTAGATTAACCCCAGTGTCTCCTGTAGCTTAACACCAGTGTGTCCTGTAGATTAACTCCAGTGCCTCCTGTAGATGAACCCCAGTGTCTCCTGTAGATTAACCCCAGTGTCTCCTGTAGCTTAACCCCAGTGCCTCCTGTAGATTAACCCCAGATTCTTCTGTAGATTTCCCACAGTGCCAACTAGAGATTAACCCCAGTGTCTCCTGTAGATTAAACCCAGTGTCTCCTTTAGATTAACCCCAGTGTCTCCTGTAGATTAACCCCAGTGTCTCCTGTAGATTAAACATGGTGTTAAACACAGTGCCTCTTTTAGATTAACCCCAGTGTCTCCTGTAGATTAAACCCAGTGTCTCCTTTAGATTAACCCCAGTGTCTCCTGTAGATTAACCCCAGTGTCTCATGTAGATTAAACATGGTGTTAAACACAGTGCCTCTTTTAGATTAACCCCAGTGTCTCATGTAGATTAAACATGGTGTTAAACACAGTGCCTCTTTTAGATTAACCCCAGTGTCTCCTGTAGATTAACCACAGTCACTCCTGTAGATTAACCACAGTCTCCCCTGTAGATTAACCACAGTGTCTCCTGTCTATTAACCGCAGTGTCTCCTGTCGATTAACCCAGTGTCTCCTGTAGATTAACCCCAGTGTCTCATGTAGATTAACCTCAGTGTCACCTGTAAATTAACACCAGTGCCTCTTGCAGATTAAATGCAGTGTCTAACATAAATTAACCCCAGTGTCTCATATAAATTAACCCCATTGCCTCCTGTAGATTAACCCCAGTGTCTCCTGTAGATTAACCGCAGTGACTCGGGTAGATTTACTCGAGTGTCTCCTGTAGATTAACCCCACTCTCTCCTGTAGATTAACCCCAGTGTCTCCTGTAGATTAACCCCAGAACCTCCTGTAAATTAACACCAGTGTCTCATGTAGATTAACCCCAGTGTCTCCTGTAGATTAACCCCAGTGCTCCTGTAAAATAACCCCAGTGTCTCCGGCAGATTAACCCCAGTGCTCCAGTAAAATAACCCCTGTGTCTCCGGCAGATTAAGCCCAGTGCCTCCTGTATATTAACCCAGTGTCTCCTGGAGATTAACCCCAGTGTCTTCTGTAGATTAACTCCCATGTCTTCTGTAGATTAACGCCAGTGTCTTCTGTAGATTAACCCCAGTGTCTTCTGTAGATTAACCCCAGTGTCTTCTGTAGATTTACCTCAGTGTCTCCTGTAGACTAACCCCAGTTTCTTCTGTAGATTTAACCCAGTGCCTCTTGTAGTTTAACCCCAGTGTCTCCTGTAGATTAACCCCAGTGTCTCGTGTAGATTAGCCCCAGTGTCTCCTGTAGATTAACCCCAGTGACTCCTGTAGATTAACCGCTGTGTCTCCTGTAGATTAACTCCAGTGTCTCCTGTAGATTAACCCCAGTGCCTCCTGTAGATTAACCCCAGTGTCTCATGTAGATTAACCGCAATGTCTCCTGTAGATTTACTCCAGTGTCTCCTGTAGATTAACCCCACTCTCTCCTGTAGATTAACCCCAGTGTCTCCAGTAGAATAACCCCAGAACCTCCTGTAAATTAACCCCGTGTCTCCTGTAGATTAACCCCAGTGCTCCTGTAAATTAACCCCCGTGTCTCCAGCAGGTTAACCCCAGTGCCTCTTGTAGATTAACCCAGTGTCTCCAGCAGATTAACCCCAGTGTCTACGGTAGATTAACCCCAGTGTCTTCTGTAGATTAACCCCAGTGTCTCCTCTAGATTAACCCCAGTGTCTCATGTAGATTAACACCAGTGTCTCATGTAGATTAACCCCAGTGTCTCCTGTAGATTAACCCCAGTGCTCCTGTAAAATAACCCCTGTGTCTCCGGCAGATTAACCCCAGTGCTCCAGTAAAATAACCCCTGTGTCTCCGGCAGATTAAGCCCAGTGCCTCCTGTATATTAACCCAGTGTCTCCTGGAGATTAACCCCAGTGTCTTCTGTAGATTAACTCCCATGTCTTCTGTAGATTAACGCCAGTGTCTTCTGTAGATTAACCCCAGTGTCTTCTGTAGATTAACCCCAGTGTCTTCTGTAGATTTACCTCAGTGTCTCCTGTAGACTAACCCCAGTTTCTTCTGTAGATTTAACCCAGTGCCTCTTGTAGTTTAACCCCAGTGTCTCCTGTAGATTAACCCCAGTGTCTCGTGTAGATTAGCCCCAGTGTCTCCTGTAGATTAACCCCAGTGACTCCTGTAGATTAACCGCTGTGTCTCCTGTAGATTAACTCCAGTGTCTACTGTAGATTAACCCCAGTGCCTCCTGTAGATTAACCCCAGTGTCTCATGTAGATTAACCGCAATGTCTCCTGTAGATTTACTCCAGTGTCTCCTGTAGATTAACCCCACTCTCTCCTGTAGATTAACCCCAGTGTCTCCAGTAGAATAACCCCAGAACCTCCTGTAAATTAACCCCGTGTCTCCTGTAGATTAATCCCTGTGTCTCCTGTAAATTAATTCCAGTGCCTCCTGTTGATTCAACCCAGAGTCTCCTGTAGATTAATTCCAGTAGCTCCTGTAGATTAACCCCAGTGTCCCCTTTAGATTAACCCCTGTGCTTCCTGTAAATTAATCCCAGTGTCGCCTGAAGATTAACCCAAGTGCCTCCTGTAGATTAACCCCAGTGCCTCCTGTAGATTAACACCAGTGTCTCCTGTAGATTAACCCCAGTGTCTCCTGTAGATTAACCCCAGTGTCTCCTGTCGATTAACCCCAGTGTCTCCTGTAGATTAACACCAGTGTCTCCTGTAGATTAACCCCAATGCCTGCTGTGGATTAGAAACAGGGTATCCTGTAGATTAAGCCTAGTGTCCCCTGTAGATTAACCCCAGTGTCTCCTGTAGATTAACCCCAGTGTCTCCTGTAGATTAACACCAGTGTGTCCTGTAGATTAACTCCAGTGCCTCCTGTAGATTAACCAAATGTCTCCTGTAGATTAACCCCAGAGCCTCCTGTAGATTAAACGCAGTGTCTCCTGTTGATTAAGCCTAGACTCTCCTGTAGATTAACCCCAGAGCCTTCTGTAGATTAAACGCAGTGTCTCCTGTTGATTAACCCTAGAGTCTCCTGTAGATTAACCCCAGTGTCTCCTGTAGCTTAACACCAGTGTGTCCTGTAGATTAACTCCAGTGCCTCCTGTAGATGAACCCCAGTGTCTCCTGTAGATTAACCCCAGAACCTCCTGTAAATTAACCCCAGTGTCTCATGTAGATTAACCCCAGTGTCTTCTGTAGTTTAACCCCAAAGTCTACCGCAGATTAACCCCAGTGTCTCCTGTAGATTAGCCCCAGTGTCTCATGTAGATTAACACCAGTATCTCATGTAGATTAACCCCAGTGTCTCCTGTAGATTAACCCCAGTGCTCCTGTAAATTAACCCCCGTGTCTCCAGCAGATTAACCCCAGTGCCTCTTGTAGATTAACCCAGTGTCTCCAGCAGATTAACCCCAGTGTCTACGGTAGATTAACCCCAGTGTCTTCTGTAGATTAACCCCAGTGTCTCCTCTAGATTAACCCCAGTGTCTCATGTAGATTAACACCAGTGTCTCATGTAGATTAACCCCAGTGTCTCCTGTAGATTAACCCCAGTGCTCCTGTAAAATAACCCCTGTGTCTCCGGCGGATTAACCCCAGTGCTCCAGTAAAATAACCCCTGTGTCTCCGGCAGATTAAGCCCAGTGCCTCCTGTATATTAACCCAGTGTCTCCTGGAGATTAACCCCAGTGTCTTCTGTAGATTAACTCCCATGTCTTCTGTAGATTAAAGCCAGTGTCTTCTGTAGATTAACCCCAGTGTCTTCTGTAGATTAACCCCAGTGTCTTCTGTAGATTTACCTCAGTGTCTCCTGTAGACTAACCCCAGTTTCTTCTGTAGATTTAACCCAGTGCCTCTTGTAGTTTAACCGCAGTGTCTCCTGTAGATTAACCCCAGTGTCTCGTGTAGATTAGCCCCAGTGTCTCCTGTAGATTAACCCCAGTGACTCCTGTAGATTAACCGCTGTGTCTCCTGTAGATTAACTCCAGTGTCTCCTGTAGATTAACCCCAGTGCCTCCTGTAGATTAACCCCAGTGTCTCATGTAGATTAACCGCAATGTCTCCTGTAGATTTACTCCAGTGTCTCCTGTAGATTAACCCCACTCTCTCCTGTAGATTAACCCCAGTGTCTCCAGTAGAATAACCCCAGAACCTCCTGTAAATTAACCCCGTGTCTCCTGTAGATTAACCCCAGTGCTCCTGCAAATTAACCCCCGTGTCTCCAGCAGGTTAACCCCAGTGCCTCTTGTAGATTAACCCAGTGTCTCCAGCAGATTAACCCCAGTGTCTACGGTAGATTAACCCCAGTGTCTTCTGTAGATTAACCCCAGTGTCTCCTCTAGATTAACCCCAGTGTCTCATGTAGATTAACACCAGTGTCTCATGTAGATTAACCCCAGTGTCTCCTGTAGATTAACCCCAGTGCTCCTGTAAAATAACCCCTGTGTCTCCGGCAGATTAACCCCAGTGCTCCAGTAAAATAACCCCTGTGTCTCCGGCAGATTAAGCCCAGTGCCTCCTGTATATTAACCCAGTGTCTCCTGGAGATTAACCCCAGTGTCTTCTGTAGATTAACTCCCATGTCTTCTGTAGATTAACGCCAGTGTCTTCTGTAGGTTAACCCCAGTGTCTTCTGTAGATTAAGCCCAGTGTCTTCTGTAGATTTACCTCAGTGTCTCCTGTAGACTAACCCCAGTTTCTTCTGTAGATTTAACCCAGTGCCTCTTGTAGTTTAACCCCAGTGTCTCCTGTAGATTAACCCCAGTGTCTCGTGTAGATTAGCCCCAGTGTCTCCTGTAGATTAACCCCAGTGACTCCTGTAGATTAACCGCTGTGTCTCCTGTAGATTAACTCCAGTGTCTCCTGTAGATTAACCCCAGTGCCTCCTGTAGATTAACCCCAGTGTCTCATGTAGATTAACCGCAATGTCTCCTGTAGATTTACTCCAGTGTCTCCTGTAGATTAACCCCACTCTCTCCTGTAGATTAACCCCAGTGTCTCCAGTAGAATAACCCCAGAACCTCCTGTAAATTAACCCCGTGTCTCCTGTAGATTAATCCCTGTGTCTCCTGTAAATTAATTCCAGTGCCTCCTGTTGATTCAACCCAGAGTCTCCTGTAGATTAATTCCAGTAGCTCCTGTAGATTAACCCCAGTGTCCCCTTTAGATTAACCCCTGTGCTTCCTGTAAATTAATCCCAGTGTCGCCTGAAGATTAACCCAAGTGCCTCCTGTAGATTAACCCCAGTGCCTCCTGTAGATTAACACCAGTGTCTCCTGTAGATTAACCCCAGTGTCTCCTGTAGATTAACCCCAGTGTCTCCTGTTGATTAACCCCAGTGTCTCCTGTAGATTAACCCCAGTGTCTCCTGTCGATTAACCCCAGTGTCTCCTGTAGATTAACACCAGTGTCTCCTGTAGATTAACCCCAATGCCTGCTGTGGATTAGAAACAGGGTATCCTGTAGATTAAGCCTAGTGTCCCCTGTAGATTAACCCCAGTGTCTCCTGTAGATTAACCCCAGTGTCTCCTGTAGATTAACACCAGTGTGTCCTGTAGATTAACTCCAGTGCCTCCTGTAGATTAACCAAATGTCTCCTGTAGATTAACCCCAGAGCCTCCTGTAGATTAAACGCAGTGTCTCCTGTTGATTAAGCCTAGACTCTCCTGTAGATTAACCCCAGAGCCTTCTGTAGATTAAACGCAGTGTCTCCTGTTGATTAACCCTAGAGTCTCCTGTAGATTAACCCCAGTGTCTCCTGTAGCTTAACACCAGTGTGTCCTGTAGATTAACTCCAGTGCCTCCTGTAGATGAACCCCAGTGTCTCCTGTAGATTAACCCCAGAACCTCCTGTAAATTAACCCCAGTGTCTCATGTAGATTAACCCCAGTGTCTTCTGTAGTTTAACCCCAAAGTCTACCGCAGATTAACCCCAGTGTCTCCTGTAGATTAGCCCCAGTGTCTCATGTAGATTAACACCAGTATCTCATGTAGATTAACCCCAGTGTCTCCTGTAGATTAACCCCAGTGCTCCTGTAAATTAACCCCCGTGTCTCCAGCAGATTAACCCCAGTGCCTCTTGTAGATTAACCCAGTGTCTCCAGCAGATTAACCCCAGTGTCTACGGTAGATTAACCCCAGTGTCTTCTGTAGATTAACCCCAGTGTCTCCTCTAGATTAACCCCAGTGTCTCATGTAGATTAACACCAGTGTCTCATGTAGATTAACCCCAGTGTCTCCTGTAGATTAACCCCAGTGCTCCTGTAAAATAACCCCTGTGTCTCCGGCGGATTAACCCCAGTGCTCCAGTAAAATAACCCCTGTGTCTCCGGCAGATTAAGCCCAGTGCCTCCTCTATATTAACCCAGTGTCTCCTGGAGATTAACCCCAGTGTCTTCTGTAGATTAACTCCCATGTCTTCTGTAGATTAAAGCCAGTGTCTTCTGTAGATTAACCCCAGTGTCTTCTGTAGATTAACCCCAGTGTCTTCTGTAGATTTACCTCAGTGTCTCCTGTAGACTAACCCCAGTTTCTTCTGTAGATTTAACCCAGTGCCTCTTGTAGTTTAACCGCAGTGTCTCCTGTAGATTAACCCCAGTGTCTCGTGTAGATTAGCCCCAGTGTCTCCTGTAGATTAACCCCAGTGACTCCTGTAGATTAACCGCTGTGTCTCCTGTAGATTAACTCCAGTGTCTCCTGTAGATTAACCCCAGTGCCTCCTGTAGATTAACCCCAGTGTCTCATGTAGATTAACCGCAATGTCTCCTGTAGATTTACTCCAGTGTCTCCTGTAGATTAACCCCACTCTCTCCTGTAGATTAACCCCAGTGTCTCCAGTAGAATAACCCCAGAACCTCCTGTAAATTAACCCCGTGTCTCCTGTAGATTAACCCCAGTGCTCCTGCAAATTAACCCCCGTGTCTCCAGCAGGTTAACCCCAGTGCCTCTTGTAGATTAACCCAGTGTCTCCAGCAGATTAACCCCAGTGTCTACGGTAGATTAACCCCAGTGTCTTCTGTAGATTAACCCCAGTGTCTCCTCTAGATTAACCCCAGTGTCTCATGTAGATTAACACCAGTGTCTCATGTAGATTAACCCCAGTGTCTCCTGTAGATTAACCCCAGTGCTCCTGTAAAATAACCCCTGTGTCTCCGGCAGATTAACCCCAGTGCTCCAGTAAAATAACCCCTGTGTCTCCGGCAGATTAAGCCCAGTGCCTCCTGTATATTAACCCAGTGTCTCCTGGAGATTAACCCCAGTGTCTTCTGTAGATTAACTCCCATGTCTTCTGTAGATTAACGCCAGTGTCTTCTGTAGGTTAACCCCAGTGTCTTCTGTAGATTAAGCCCAGTGTCTTCTGTAGATTTACCTCAGTGTCTCCTGTAGACTAACCCCAGTTTCTTCTGTAGATTTAACCCAGTGCCTCTTGTAGTTTAACCCCAGTGTCTCCTGTAGATTAACCCCAGTGTCTCGTGTAGATTAGCCCCAGTGTCTCCTGTAGATTAACCCCAGTGACTCCTGTAGATTAACCGCTGTGTCTCCTGTAGATTAACTCCAGTGTCTCCTGTAGATTAACCCCAGTGCCTCCTGTAGATTAACCCCAGTGTCTCATGTAGATTAACCGCAATGTCTCCTGTAGATTTACTCCAGTGTCTCCTGTAGATTAACCCCACTCTCTCCTGTAGATTAACCCCAGTGTCTCCAGTAGAATAACCCCAGAACCTCCTGTAAATTAACCCCGTGTCTCCTGTAGATTAATCCCTGTGTCTCCTGTAAATTAATTCCAGTGCCTCCTGTTGATTCAACCCAGAGTCTCCTGTAGATTAATTCCAGTAGCTCCTGTAGATTAACCCCAGTGTCCCCTTTAGATTAACCCCTGTGCTTCCTGTAAATTAATCCCAGTGTCGCCTGAAGATTAACCCAAGTGCCTCCTGTAGATTAACCCCAGTGCCTCCTGTAGATTAACACCAGTGTCTCCTGTAGATTAACCCCAGTGTCTCCTGTAGATTAACCCCAGTGTCTCCTGTTGATTAACCCCAGTGTCTCCTGTAGATTAACCCCAGTGTCTCCTGTCGATTAACCCCAGTGTCTCCTGTAGATTAACACCAGTGTCTCCTGTAGATTAACCCCAATGCCTGCTGTGGATTAGAAACAGGGTATCCTGTAGATTAAGTCTAGTGTCCCCTGTAGATTAACCCCAGTGTCTCCTGTAGATTAACCCCAGTGTCTCCTGTAGATTAACACCAGTGTGTCCTGTAGATTAACTCCAGTGCCTCCTGTAGATTAACCAAATGTCTCCTGTAGATTAACCCCAGAGCCTCCTGTAGATTAAACGCAGTGTCTCCTGTTGATTAAGCCTAGACTCTCCTGTAGATTAACCCCAGAGCCTTCTGTAGATTAAACGCAGTGTCTCCTGTTGATTAACCCTAGAGTCTCCTGTAGATTAACCCCAGTGTCTCCTGTAGCTTAACACCAGTGTGTCCTGTAGATTAACTCCAGTGCCTCCTGTAGATGAACCCCAGTGTCTCCTGTAGATTAACCCAAGTGTCTCCTGTAGCTTAACCCGAGTGCCTCCTGTAGATTAACCCCAGTTTCTTCTGTAGATTTCCCACAGTGCCAACTAGAGATTAACCCCAGTGTCTCCTGTAGATTAAACCCAGTGTCTCCTTTAGATTAACCCCAGTGTCTCCTGTAGATTAACCCCAGTGTCTCCTGTAGATTAAACATGGTGTTAAACACAGTGCCTCTTTTAGATTAACCCCAGTGTCTCCTGTAGATTAAACCCAGTGTCTCCTTTAGATTAACCCCAGTGTCTCCTGTAGATTAACCCCAGTGTCTCATGTAGATTAAACATGGTGTTAAACACAGTGCCTCTTTTAGATTAACCCCAGTGTCTCATGTAGATTAAACATGGTGTTAAACACAGTGCCTCTTTTAGATTAACCCCAGTGTCTCCTGTAGATTAACCACAGTCACTCCTGTAGATTAACCACAGTCTCCCCTGTAGATTAACCACAGTGTCTCCTGTCTATTAACCGCAGTGTCTCCTGTCGATTAACCCAGTGTCTCCTGTAGATTAACCCCAGTGTCTCATGTAGATTAACCTCAGTGTCACCTGTAAATTAACACCAGTGCCTCCTGTAGATTAAATGCAGTGTCTAACATAAATTAACCCCAGTGTCTCATATAAATTAACCCCATTGCCTCCTGTAGATTAACCCCAGTGTCTCATGTAGATTAACCGCAGTGACTCGGGTAGATTTACTCGAGTGTCTCCTGTAGATTAACCCCACTCTCTCCTGTAGATTAACCCCAGTGTCTCCTGTAGATTAACCCCAGAACCTCCTGTAAATTAACCCCAGTGTCTCATGTAGATTAACCCCAGTGTCTTCTGTAGATTAACCCCAAAGTCTACCGCAGATTAACCCCAGTGTCTCCTGTAGATTAGCCCCAGTGTCTCATGTAGATTAACACCAGTATCTCATGTAGATTAACCCCAGTGTCTCCTGTAGATTAACCCCAGTGCTCCTGTAAATTAACCCCCGTGTCTCCAGCAGATTAACCCCAGTGCCTCTTGTAAATTAACCCAGTGTCTCCAGCAGATTAACCCCAGTGTCTACGGTAGATTAACCCCAGTGTCTTCTGTAGATTAACCCCAGTGTCTCCTCTAGATTAACCCCAGTGTCTCATGTAGATTAACACCAGTGTCTCATGTAGATTAACCCCAGTGTCTCCTGTAGATTAACCCCAGTGCTCCTGTAAAATAACCCCTGTGTCTCCGGCAGATTAACCCCAGTGCTCCAGTAAAATAACCCCTGTGTCTCCGGCAGAATAAGCCCAGTGCCTCCTGTATATTAACCCAGTGTCTCCTGGAGATTAACCCCAGTGTCTTCTGTAGATTAACTCCCATGTCTTCTGTAGATTAACGCCAGTGTCTTCTGTAGATTAACCCCAGTGTCTTCTGTAGATTAACCGCTGTGTCTCCTGTAGATTAACTCCAGTGTCTCCTGTAGATTAACCCCAGTGTCTCCTGTAGATTAACCCCAGTGTCTCCTGTTGATTAACCCCAGTGTCTCCTGTAGATTAACACCAGTGTCTCCTGTAGATTAACCCCAATGCCTGCTGTGGATTAGAAACAGGGTATCCTGTAGATTAAGCCTAGTGTCCCCTGTAGATTAACCCCAGTGTCTCCTGTAGATTAACCCCAGTGTCTCCTGTAGATTAACACCAGTGTGTCCTGTAGATTTACTCCAGTGCCTCCTGTAGATTAACCAAATGTCTCCTGTAGATTAACCCCAGAGCCTCCTGTAGATTAAACGCAGTGTCTCCTGTTGATTAAGCCTAGACTCTCCTGTAGATTAACCCCAGAGCCTTCTGTAGATTAAACTCAGTGTCTCCTGTTGATTAACCCTAGAGTCTCCTGTAGATTAACCCCAGTGTCTCCTGTAGCTTAACACCAGTGTGTCCTGTAGATTAACTCCAGTGCCTCCTGTAGATGAACCCCAGTGTCTCCTGTAGATTAACCCCAGTGTCTCCTGTAGCTTAACCCCAGTGCCTCCTGTAGATTAACCCCAGATTCTTCTGTAGATTTCCCACAGTGCCAACTAGAGATTAACCCCAGTGTCTCCTGTAGATTAAACCCAGTGTCTCCTTTAGATTAACCCCAGTGTCTCCTGTAGATTAACCCCAGTGTCTCCTGTAGATTAAACATGGTGTTAAACACAGTGCCTCTTTTAGATTAACCCCAGTGTCTCCTGTAGATTAAACCCAGTGTCTCCTTTAGATTAACCCCAGTGTCTCCTGTAGATTAACCCCAGTGTCTCATGTAGATTAAACATGGTGTTAAACACAGTGCCTCTTTTAGATTAACCCCAGTGTCTCATGTAGATTAAACATGGTGTTAAACACAGTGCCTCTTTTAGATTAACCCCAGTGTCTCCTGTAGATTAACCACAGTCACTCCTGTAGATTAACCACAGTCTCCCCTGTAGATTAACCACAGTGTCTCCTGTCTATTAACCGCAGTGTCTCCTGTCGATTAACCCAGTGTCTCCTGTAGATTAACCCCAGTGTCTCATGTAGATTAACCTCAGTGTCACCTGTAAATTAACACCAGTGCCTCTTGCAGATTAAATGCAGTGTCTAACATAAATTAACCCCAGTGTCTCATATAAATTAACCCCATTGCCTCCTGTAGATTAACCCCAGTGTCTCCTGTAGATTAACCGCAGTGACTCGGGTAGATTTACTCGAGTGTCTCCTGTAGATTAACCCCACTCTCTCCTGTAGATTAACCCCAGTGTCTCCTGTAGATTAACCCCAGAACCTCCTGTAAATTAACACCAGTGTCTCATGTAGATTAACCCCAGTGTCTCCTGTAGATTAACCCCAGTGCTCCTGTAAAATAACCCCAGTGTCTCCGGCAGATTAACCCCAGTGCTCCAGTAAAATAACCCCTGTGTCTCCGGCAGATTAAGCCCAGTGCCTCCTGTATATTAACCCAGTGTCTCCTGGAGATTAACCCCAGTGTCTTCTGTAGATTAACTCCCATGTCTTCTGTAGATTAACGCCAGTGTCTTCTGTAGATTAACCCCAGTGTCTTCTGTAGATTAACCCCAGTGTCTTCTGTAGATTTACCTCAGTGTCTCCTGTAGACTAACCCCAGTTTCTTCTGTAGATTTAACCCAGTGCCTCTTGTAGTTTAACCCCAGTGTCTCCTGTAGATTAACCCCAGTGTCTCGTGTAGATTAGCCCCAGTGTCTCCTGTAGATTAACCCCAGTGACTCCTGTAGATTAACCGCTGTGTCTCCTGTAGATTAACTCCAGTGTCTCCTGTAGATTAACCCCAGTGCCTCCTGTAGATTAACCCCAGTGTCTCATGTAGATTAACCGCAATGTCTCCTGTAGATTTACTCCAGTGTCTCCTGTAGATTAACCCCACTCTCTCCTGTAGATTAACCCCAGTGTCTCCAGTAGAATAACCCCAGAACCTCCTGTAAATTAACCCCGTGTCTCCTGTAGATTAACCCCAGTGCTCCTGTAAATTAACCCCCGTGTCTCCAGCAGGTTAACCCCAGTGCCTCTTGTAGATTAACCCAGTGTCTCCAGCAGATTAACCCCAGTGTCTACGGTAGATTAACCCCAGTGTCTTCTGTAGATTAACCCCAGTGTCTCCTCTAGATTAACCCCAGTGTCTCATGTAGATTAACACCAGTGTCTCATGTAGATTAACCCCAGTGTCTCCTGTAGATTAACCCCAGTACTCCTGTAAAATAACCCCTGTGTCTCCGGCAGATTAACCCCAGTGCTCCAGTAAAATAACCCCTGTGTCTCCGGCAGATTAAGCCCAGTGCCTCCTGTATATTAACCCAGTGTCTCCTGGAGATTAACCCCAGTGTCTTCTGTAGATTAACTCCCATGTCTTCTGTAGATTAACGCCAGTGTCTTCTGTAGATTAACCCCAGTGTCTTCTGTAGATTAACCCCAGTGTCTTCTGTAGATTTACCTCAGTGTCTCCTGTAGACTAACCCCAGTTTCTTCTGTAGATTTAACCCAGTGCCTCTTGTAGTTTAACCCCAGTGTCTCCTGTAGATTAACCCCAGTGTCTCGTGTAGATTAGCCCCAGTGTCTCCTGTAGATTAACCCCAGTGACTCCTGTAGATTAACCGCTGTGTCTCATGTAGATTAACCCCAGTGTCTCATGTAGATTAACCGCAATGTCTCCTGTAGATTTACTCCAGTGTCTCCTGTAGATTAACCCCACTCTCTCCTGTAGATTAACCCCAGTGTCTCCAGTAGAATAACCCCAGAACCTCCTGTAAATTAACCCCGTGTCTCCTGTAGATTAATCCCTGTGTCTCCTGTAAATTAATTCCAGTGCCTCCTGTTGATTCAACCCAGAGTCTCCTGTAGATTAATTCCAGTAGCTCCTGTAGATTAACCCCAGTGTCCCCTTTAGATTAACCCCTGTGCTTCCTGTAAATTAATCCCAGTGTCGCCTGAAGATTAACCCAAGTGCCTCCTGTAGATTAACCCCAGTGCCTCCTGTAGATTAACACCAGTGTCTCCTGTAGATTAACCCCAGTGTCTCCTGTAGATTAACCCCAGTGTCTCCTGTCGATTAACCCCAGTGTCTCCTGTAGATTAACACCAGTGTCTCCTGTAGATTAACCCCAATGCCTGCTGTGGATTAGAAACAGGGTATCCTGTAGATTAAGCCTAGTGTCCCCTGTAGATTAACCCCAGTGTCTCCTGTAGATTAACCCCAGTGTCTCCTGTAGATTAACACCAGTGTGTCCTGTAGATTAACTCCAGTGCCTCCTGTAGATTAACCAAATGTCTCCTGTAGATTAACCCCAGAGCCTCCTGTAGATTAAACGCAGTGTCTCCTGTTGATTAAGCCTAGACTCTCCTGTAGATTAACCCCAGAGCCTTCTGTAGATTAAACGCAGTGTCTCCTGTTGATTAACCCTAGAGTCTCCTGTAGATTAACCCCAGTGTCTCCTGTAGCTTAACACCAGTGTGTCCTGTAGATTAACTCCAGTGTCTCCTGTAGATGAACCCCAGTGTCTCCTGTAGATTAACCCCAGAACCTCCTGTAAATTAACCCCAGTGTCTCATGTAGATTAACCCCAGTGTCTTCTGTAGTTTAACCCCAAAGTCTACCGCAGATTAACCCCAGTGTCTCCTGTAGATTAGCCCCAGTGTCTCATGTAGATTAACACCAGTATCTCATGTAGATTAACCCCAGTGTCTCCTGTAGATTAACCCCAGTGCTCCTGTAAATTAACCCCCGTGTCTCCAGCAGATTAACCCCAGTGCCTCTTGTAGATTAACCCAGTGTCTCCAGCAGATTAACCCCAGTGTCTACGGTAGATTAACCCCAGTGTCTTCTGTAGATTAACCCCAGTGTCTCCTCTAGATTAACCCCAGTGTCTCATGTAGATTAACACCAGTGTCTCATGTAGATTAACCCCAGTGTCTCCTGTAGATTAACCCCAGTGCTCCTGTAAAATAACCCCTGTGTCTCCGGCGGATTAACCCCAGTGCTCCAGTAAAATAACCCCTGTGTCTCCGGCAGATTAAGCCCAGTGCCTCCTGTATATTAACCCAGTGTCTCCTGGAGATTAACCCCAGTGTCTTCTGTAGATTAACTCCCATGTCTTCTGTAGATTAAAGCCAGTGTCTTCTGTAGATTAACCCCAGTGTCTTCTGTAGATTAACCCCAGTGTCTTCTGTAGATTTACCTCAGTGTCTCCTGTAGACTAACCCCAGTTTCTTCTGTAGATTTAACCCAGTGCCTCTTGTAGTTTAACCGCAGTGTCTCCTGTAGATTAACCCCAGTGTCTCGTGTAGATTAGCCCCAGTGTCTCCTGTAGATTAACCCCAGTGACTCCTGTAGATTAACCGCTGTGTCTCCTGTAGATTAACTCCAGTGTCTCCTGTAGATTAACCCCAGTGCCTCCTGTAGATTAACCCCAGTGTCTCATGTAGATTAACCGCAATGTCTCCTGTAGATTTACTCCAGTGTCTCCTGTAGATTAACCCCACTCTCTCCTGTAGATTAACCCCAGTGTCTCCAGTAGAATAACCCCAGAACCTCCTGTAAATTAACCCCGTGTCTCCTGTAGATTAACCCCAGTGCTCCTGCAAATTAACCCCCGTGTCTCCAGCAGGTTAACCCCAGTGCCTCTTGTAGATTAACCCAGTGTCTCCAGCAGATTAACCCCAGTGTCTACGGTAGATTAACCCCAGTGTCTTCTGTAGATTAACCCCAGTGTCTCCTCTAGATTAACCCCAGTGTCTCATGTAGATTAACACCAGTGTCTCATGTAGATTAACCCCAGTGTCTCCTGTAGATTAACCCCAGTGCTCCTGTAAAATAACCCCTGTGTCTCCGGCAGATTAACCCCAGTGCTCCAGTAAAATAACCCCTGTGTCTCCGGCAGATTAAGCCCAGTGCCTCCTGTATATTAACCCAGTGTCTCCTGGAGATTAACCCCAGTGTCTTCTGTAGATTAACTCCCATGTCTTCTGTAGATTAACGCCAGTGTCTTCTGTAGGTTAACCCCAGTGTCTTCTGTAGATTAAGCCCAGTGTCTTCTGTAGATTTACCTCAGTGTCTCCTGTAGACTAACCCCAGTTTCTTCTGTAGATTTAACCCAGTGCCTCTTGTAGTTTAACCCCAGTGTCTCCTGTAGATTAACCCCAGTGTCTCGTGTAGATTAGCCCCAGTGTCTCCTGTAGATTAACCCCAGTGACTCCTGTAGATTAACCGCTGTGTCTCCTGTAGATTAACTCCAGTGTCTCCTGTAGATTAACCCCAGTGCCTCCTGTAGATTAACCCCAGTGTCTCATGTAGATTAACCGCAATGTCTCCTGTAGATTTACTCCAGTGTCTCCTGTAGATTAACCCCACTCTCTCCTGTAGATTAACCCCAGTGTCTCCAGTAGAATAACCCCAGAACCTCCTGTAAATTAACCCCGTGTCTCCTGTAGATTAATCCCTGTGTCTCCTGTAAATTAATTCCAGTGCCTCCTGTTGATTCAACCCAGAGTCTCCTGTAGATTAATTCCAGTAGCTCCTGTAGATTAACCCCAGTGTCCCCTTTAGATTAACCCCTGTGCTTCCTGTAAATTAATCCCAGTGTCGCCTGAAGATTAACCCAAGTGCCTCCTGTAGATTAACCCCAGTGCCTCCTGTAGATTAACACCAGTGTCTCCTGTAGATTAACCCCAGTGTCTCCTGTAGATTAACCCCAGTGTCTCCTGTTGATTAACCCCAGTGTCTCCTGTAGATTAACCCCAGTGTCTCCTGTCGATTAACCCCAGTGTCTCCTGTAGATTAACACCAGTGTCTCCTGTAGATTAACCCCAATGCCTGCTGTGGATTAGAAACAGGGTATCCTGTAGATTAAGTCTAGTGTCCCCTGTAGATTAACCCCAGTGTCTCCTGTAGATTAACCCCAGTGTCTCCTGTAGATTAACACCAGTGTGTCCTGTAGATTAACTCCAGTGCCTCCTGTAGATTAACCAAATGTCTCCTGTAGATTAACCCCAGAGCCTCCTGTAGATTAAACGCAGTGTCTCCTGTTGATTAAGCCTAGACTCTCCTGTAGATTAACCCCAGAGCCTTCTGTAGATTAAACGCAGTGTCTCCTGTTGATTAACCCTAGAGTCTCCTGTAGATTAACCCCAGTGTCTCCTGTAGCTTAACACCAGTGTGTCCTGTAGATTAACTCCAGTGCCTCCTGTAGATGAACCCCAGTGTCTCCTGTAGATTAACCCAAGTGTCTCCTGTAGCTTAACCCGAGTGCCTCCTGTAGATTAACCCCAGTTTCTTCTGTAGATTTCCCACAGTGCCAACTAGAGATTAACCCCAGTGTCTCCTGTAGATTAAACCCAGTGTCTCCTTTAGATTAACCCCAGTGTCTCCTGTAGATTAACCCCAGTGTCTCCTGTAGATTAAACATGGTGTTAAACACAGTGCCTCTTTTAGATTAACCCCAGTGTCTCCTGTAGATTAAACCCAGTGTCTCCTTTAGATTAACCCCAGTGTCTCCTGTAGATTAACCCCAGTGTCTCATGTAGATTAAACATGGTGTTAAACACAGTGCCTCTTTTAGATTAACCCCAGTGTCTCATGTAGATTAAACATGGTGTTAAACACAGTGCCTCTTTTAGATTAACCCCAGTGTCTCCTGTAGATTAACCACAGTCACTCCTGTAGATTAACCACAGTCTCCCCTGTAGATTAACCACAGTGTCTCCTGTCTATTAACCGCAGTGTCTCCTGTCGATTAACCCAGTGTCTCCTGTAGATTAACCCCAGTGTCTCATGTAGATTAACCTCAGTGTCACCTGTAAATTAACACCAGTGCCTCTTGCAGATTAAATGCAGTGTCTAACATAAATTAACCCCAGTGTCTCATATAAATTAACCCCATTGCCTCCTGTAGATTAACCCCAGTGTCTCCTGTAGATTAACCGCAGTGACTCGGGTAGATTTACTCGAGTGTCTCCTGTAGATTAACCCCACTCTCTCCTGTAGATTAACCCCAGTGTCTCCTGTAGATTAACCCCAGAACCTCCTGTAAATTAACCCCAGTGTCTCATGTAGATTAACCCCAGTGTCTTCTGTAGATTAACCCCAAAGTCTACCGCAGATTAACCCCAGTGTCTCATGTTGATTAGCCCCAGTGTCTCATGTAGATTAACACCAGTATCTCATGTAGATTAACCCCAGTGTCTCCTGTAGATTAACCCCAGTGCTCCTGTAAATTAACCCCCGTGTCTCCAGCAGATTAACCCCAGTGCCTCTTGTAGATTAACCCAGTGTCTCCAGCAGATTAACCCCAGTGTCTACGGTAGATTAACCCCAGTGTCTTCTGTAGATTAACCCCAGTGTCTCCTCTAGATTAACCCCAGTGTCTCATGTAGATTAACACCAGTGTCTCATGTAGATTAACCCCAGTGTCTCCTGTAGATTAACCCAAGTGCTCCTGTAAAATAACCCCTGTGTCTCCGGCAGATTAACCCCAGTGCTCCAGTAAAATAACCCCTGTGTCTCCGGCAGATTAAGCCCAGTGCCTCCTGTATATTAACCCAGTGTCTCCTGGAGATTAACCCCAGTGTCTTCTGTAGATTAACTCCCATGTCTTCTGTAGATTAACGCCAGTGTCTTCTGTAGATTAACCCCAGTGTCTTCTGTAGATTTACCTCAGTGTCTCCTGTAGACTAACCCCAGTTTCTTCTGTAGATTTAACCCAGTGCCTCCTGTAGTTTCACCCCAGTGTCTCCTGTAGATTAACCCCAGTGTCTCGTGTAGATTAGCCCCAGTGTCTCCTGTAGATTAACCCCAGTGACTCCTGTAGATTAACTCCAGTGTCTCCTGTAAATTAACACCAGTGTCTCCTGTAGATTAACCTCAGTGTCTCCTGTAGATTAACCCCAGTGTCTGCTATGAATCAGCCCCAGTGTCTCCTGTAGATTAACCTCAGTGTTTCCAGTAGATTAACCCAATTGTGACCTGTCGATTATACCCAGTGCCTCCTGTAGCTTAACCCCAGTGCCTCCTGTAGATTAACCGCAGTGTCTCCTGTAGATTAACCCCAGTGTCTCCTGTAGATTAAACCCAGTGCCTCCTGTAGATTAACCGCAGTGTCTCCTGTACACTAACCCCAGTTTCTTCTGTAGATTTAACCCAGTGCCTCCTGTAGTTTAACCCCAGTGTCTCCTGTAGATTAACCCCAGTGTCTCGTGTAGATTAGCCCCAGTGTCTCCTGTATATTAACCCCAGTGACTCCTGTAGATTAACCGCTGTGTCTCCTGTAGATTAACTCCAGTGTCTCCTGTAGATTAACCCCAGTGCCTCCTGTAGATTAACCCCAGTGTCTCATGTAGATTAACCGCAGTGTCTCCTGTAGATTTACTCCAGTGTCTCCTGTAGATTAACCCCACTCTCTCCTGTAGATTAACCCCAGTGTCTCCAGTAGAATAACCCCAGAACCTCCTGTAAATTAACCCCGTGTCTCCTGTAGATTAATCCCTGTGTCTCCTGTAAATTAATTCCAGTGCCTCCTGTTGATTCAACCCAGAGTCTCCTGTAGATTAATTCCAGTGGCTCCTGTAGATTAACCCCAGTGTCCCCTTTAGATTAACCCATATGCTTCCTGTAAATTAATCCCAGTGTCGCCTGAAGATTAACCCAAGTGCCTCCTGTAGATTAACCCCAGTGCCTCCTGTAGATTAACACCAGTGTCTCCTGTAGATTAACCCCAGTGTCTCCTGTAGATTAACCCCAGTCTCTCCTGTAGATTAACCCCAGTCTCCCTGTACATTAACCCCAGTGCCTCCTGTAGATTAACCCCAGTGTCTCCTGTAGATTGACCCCAGTGTGTCCTGTAGATTAACCCCAGTGTCTCCTGTAGATGAACCCCCGTGACTCCTGTAGATTAATCCCAGTGTTTTCTGTAGATTAACCCCTGTGTCTCCTGTAGATTAACCCCAGTGTCTCCTGTAGATTAACCCCAGTGTCTCCTGCAGATTAACCCAATGTCTCCTGTAGATTAACCCAGTGTCTCCAGCAGATTAACCCCAGTGTCTACGGTAGATTAACCCCAGTGTCTTCTGTAGATTAACCCCAGTGTCTCCTGTAGATTAACCCCAGTGTCTCATGTAGATTAACACCAGTGTCTCATGTAGATTAACCCCAGTGTCTCCTGTAGATTAACCCCAGTGCTCCTGTAAAATAACTCCTGTGTCTCCGGCAGATTAACCCCAGTGCTCCAGTAAAATAACCCCTGTGTCTCTGGCAGATTAAGCCCAGTGCCTCCTGTATATTAACCCAGTGTCTCCTGGAGATTAACCCCAGTGTCTTCTGTAGATTAACTCCCATGTCTTCTGTAGATTAACGCCAGTGTCTTCTGTAGATTAACCCCAGTGTCTTCTGTAGATTAACCCCAGTGTCTTCTGTAGATTTACCTCAGTGTCTCCTGTAGACTAACCCCAGTTTCTTCTGTAGATTTAACCCAGTGCCTCCTGTAGTTTCACCCCAGTGTCTCCTGTAGATTAACCCCAGTGTCTCGTGTAGATTAGCCCCAGTGTCTCCTGTAGATTAACCCCAGTGACTCCTGTAGATTAACTCCAGTGTCTCCTGTAAATTAACACCAGTGTCTCCTGTAGATTAACCTCAGTGTCTCCTGTAGATTAACCCCAGTGTCTGCTATGAATCAGCCCCAGTGTCTCCTGCAGATTAACCTCAGTGTTTCCAGTAGATTAACCCCATTGTGACCTGTTGATTATACCCAGTGCCTCCTGTAGCTTAACCCCAGTGCCTCCTGTAGATTAACCGCAGTGTCTCCTGTAGATTAACCCCAGTGTCTCCTGTAGATTAAACCCAGTGCCTCCTGTAGATTAACCCCAGTGTCTCCTGTAGACTAACCCCAGTTTCTTCTGTAGATTTAACCCAGTGCCTCCTGTAGTTTAACCCCAGTGTCTCCTGTAGATTAACCCCAGTGTCTCGTGTAGATTAGCCCCAATGTCTCCTGTATATTAACCCCAGTGACTCCTGTAGATTAACCGCTGTGTCTCCTGTAGATTAACTCCAGTGTCTCCTGTAGATTAACCCCAGTGCCTCCTGTAGATTAACCCCAGTGTCTCATGTAGATTAACCGCAGTGTCTCCTGTAGATTTACTCCAGTGTCTCCTGTAGATTAACCCCACTCTCTCCTGTAGATTAACCCCAGTGTCTCCAGTAGAATAACCCCAGAACCTCCTGTAAATTAACCCCGTGTCTCCTGTAGATTAATCCCTGTGTCTCCTGTAAATTAATTCCAGTGCCTCCTGTTGATTCAACCCAGAGTCTCCTGTAGATTAATTCCAGTGGCTCCTGTAGATTAACCCCAGTGTCCCCTTTAGATTAACCCCTGTGCTTCCTGTAAATTAATCCCAGTGTCGTCTGAAGATTAACCCAAGTGCCTCCTGTAGATTAACCCCAGTGCCTCCTGTAGATTAACACCAGTGTCTCCTGTAGATTAACCCCAGTGTCTCCTGTAGATTAACCCCAGTCTCTCCTGTAGATTAACCCCAGTCTCCCTGTACATTAACCCCAGTGCCTCCTGTAGATTAACCCCAGTGTCTCCTGTAGATTGACCCCAGTGTGTCCTGTAGATTAACCCCAGTGTCTCCTGTAGATGAACCCCCGTGACTCCTGTAGATTAATCCCAGTGTCTTCTGTAGATTAACCCCTGTGTCTTCTGTAGATTAACCCCAGTGTCTCCTGTAGATTAACCCCAGTGTCTCCTGCAGATTAACCCAATGTCTCCTGTAGATTAACCCAGTGTCTCCTGCAGATTAACCCAGTGTCTCCTGTAGATTAACCCCAGTGCCTGCTGTAGATTAACTCCAATGCCTGCTGTGGACTAGAAACAGTGTCTCTGTAGATTAACCCTAGTGTCTCCTGTAGATTAACCCCAGTGTCTCCTGTAGAATAAGACCAGTTTGTACTGTAGATTAACTCCAGTGCCTCCTGTAGATTACACAAATATCTCCTGTAGATTAACCCCCGTGCCTCCTGTAGATTAACCCAGTGTCTCCTGTAGATTAACACCAGTGTGTCCTGTAGATTAACTCCAGTGCCTCCTGTAGATTAACCCAAATGTCTCCTGTAGATTAAACGCAGTGTCTTCTGTTGATTAACCCCAGTGTCTCCTGTAGATTAACCCCAGTGCCTCCTGTAGATTAACCCCAGTGCCACTAGCAGATTGGCCCCAGTGTCTCCTGTAGATTAACATGAGTGTCTCCTGTAGATTAGCCCCAGTGTCTCCTGTAGATTAACCCACGTGGCACTTGCAGATTAACCCCGGTGTCTCCTGTAGATTAACCCGAGTGTCTCCTGTAGATTAACCCATGTGCCACTTGCAGATTAACCTCGGAGTCTTCTGTAGTTGAAACCCAGTGCCATCTGCAGATTAACCCCAGTGTCTACTGTAGACTAACCCCAGTGTCTCCTGTAGATTAACCCCAGTGTCTCCTGTAGATTAACCCCAGTGTCTCCTGCAGATTAACCCCAGTGTCTCATGTAGATTAACCGCAGTGTCTCCTGTAGATTAACTCGAGTGTCTCCTGTAGATTATCCCCAGTGTCTCCTGCAGATTAAACCCAGTGCCTCCCGTAGATTAAACCCAGTGTCTCCTGCAGATTAACTCCAGTCACTCCTGTAGATTAACCCCAGTCTTGCCTGTAGATTAACCACACTGTCTCCTGTCGATTAACCCCAGTGTCTCCTGTTGATAAACCACAGTGTCTCCGGTAGATTAGCCCCAGTGCCTCCTGTAGATTAACGCCAGTCTCTCCTGTGGATTGACCCCAGTGCCTCCTGTAAATTAACCCCAGTGTCTCCTATAAATTAACCCCAGTGTCTCCTGTAGATTAACCCCAGTGTCTCCTGTAGATTAACCCCAGTGTCACCTGTAGATTAACCCCAGTGTCTCCTGTAGATTAACCACAGTGCCACTAGCAGATTAGCCCCAGTGTCTCCTGTAGATTAACCCCAGTGCCTGCTGTAGATTAACCCCACTCTCTACTGTAGATTAACCCCAGTGTCTCCTGTAGATTAACCCCAGAACCTCCTGTAAATTAACCCTGTGTCTCCTGTAGATTAATCCATGTGCCTCCTGTAAATTAACTCCAGTGTCTCCTGTTGATTAAACCCAGAGTCTCCTGTAGATTAATTCCAGTGGCTCCTGTAGATTAACCCCAGTGCCTCCTGTAGATTAACCCCAGTGCCTCCAGCAGAATAACACATGTGTCTCCTGTAGATTAACTCCAGTGCCTCTTGTACATTAACCCCAGTGTCTCCTGTAGTTTAACCCCAGTGCCTCCTGTAGATTAACCCCAGTCTCACCTGTAGAATAACGCAAGTGTCTCATGTAGATTAGCCCCAGTGTCTCCTGTAGATTAACCCCAGTGACTCCTGTAGATTAACCGCTGTGTCTCCTGTAGATTAACTCCAGTGTCTCCTGTAGATTAACCCCACTCTCTCCTGTAGATTAACCCCAGTGTCTCCTGTAGATTAACCCCAGAACCTCCTGTAAATTAACCCCGTGTCTCCTGTAGATTAATCCCTGTGCCTCCTGCAAATTAACTCCAGTGTCTCCTGTTGATTCAACACAGAGTCTCCTGTAGATTAATTCCAGTGGCTCCTGTAGATTAACCCCAGTGTCTCCTTTAGATTAACCCCTGTGCTTCCTGTAAATTAATCCCAGTGTCGGCTGAAGATTAACCCAAGTGCCTCTTGTAGATTAACCCCAGTGCCTCCTGTAGATTAACACCAGTGTCTCCTGTAGATTAACCCCAGTGTCTCCTGTAGATTAACTCCAGTCTCTCCTGTAGATTAACCCCAGTCTCTCCTGTACATTAACCCCAGTGCCTCCTGTAGATTAACCCCAGTGTCTCCTGTAGATTGACCCCAGTGTCTCCTGTAGATTAACACCAGTGTCTCCTGTAGATTAACCCCAGTGTCTCCTGTAGATTAATCCCAGTGTCTCCTGTAGATTAACCCCAGTGTCTCCTTTAAATTAACCCCAGTGCCTCTTGCAGATTAAATCCAGTGTCTCATGTAGATTAACCCCAATGCCTCCAGTAGATTAACACCAGTGCTTCTTGCAGATTAAATCCAGTGTCTCATGTAGATTAACCCCAATGCCTCCAGTAGATTAACACCAGTGCTTCTTGCAGATTAAATCCAGTGTCTCATGTAGATTAACCACAGTTTCTCCTGTAAATTAACCCCAGTGTCTCCAGTAGACTAACCCCAGTGTATTCTGTAGATTTACCCCAGTGTCTCCTGCAGTTAAACCCCAGTGTCTCCTAAAGATTAATCCCAGTGCCCCCTGGAGATTAACCCCAAAGTCTACCGCAGATTAACCCCAGTGTCTCCTGTAGATTAGCCCCAGTGTCTCATGTAGATTAACACCAGTATCTCATGTAGATCAACACCAGTGTCTCCTGTAGATTAACCCCAGTGCTCCTGTAAATTAACCCCCGTGTCTCCAGCAGATTAACCCCAGTGCCTCTTGTAGATTAACCCAGTGTCTCCAGCAGATTAACCCCAGTGTCTACGGTAGATTAACCCCAGTGTCTACGGTAGATTAACCCCAGTGTCTTCTGTAGATTAACCCCAGTGTCTCCTGTAGATTAACCCCAGTGTCTCATGTAGATTAACACCAGTGTCTCATGTAGATTAACCCCAGTGTCTCCTGTAGATTAACCCCAGTGCTCCTGTAAAATAACCCCTGTGTCTCCGGCAGATTAACCCCAGTGCTCCAGTAAAATAACCCCTGTGTCTCCGGCAGATTAAGCCCAGTGCCTCCTCTATATTAACCCAGTGTCTCCTGGAGATTAACCCCAGTGTCTTCTGTAGATTAACTCCCATGTCTTCTGTAGATTAACGCCAGTGTCTTCTGTAGATTAACCCCAGTGTCTTCTGTAGATTAACCCCAGTGTCTTCTGTAGATTTACCTCAGTGTCTCCTGTAGACTAACCCCAGTTTCTTCTGTAGATTTAACCCAGTGCCTCCTGTAGTTTCACCCCAGTGTCTCCTGTAGATTAACCCCAGTGTCTCGTGTAGATTAGCCCCAGTGTCTCCTGTAGATTAACCCCAGTGACTCCTGTAGATTAACTCCAGTGTCTCCTGTAAATTAACACCAGTGTCTCCTGTAGATTAACCTCAGTGTCTCCTGTAGATTAACCCCAGTGTCTGCTATGAATCAGCCCCAGTGTCTCCTGCAGATTAACCTCAGTGTTTCCAGTAGATTAACCCCATTGTGACCTGTTGATTATACCCAGTGCCTCCTGTAGCTTAACCCCAGTGCCTCCTGTAGATTAACCACAGTGTCTCCTGTAGATTAACCCCAGTGTCTCCTGTAGATTAAACCCAGTGCCTCCTGTAGATTAACCGCAGTGTCTCCTGTAGACTAACCCCAGTTTCCTCTGTAGATTTAACCCAGTGCCTCCTGTAGTTTAACCCCAGTGTCTCCTGTAGATTAACGCCAGTGTCTCGTGTAGATTAGCCCCAATGTCTCCTGTATATTAACCCCAGTGACTCCTGTAGATTAACCGCTGTGTCTCCTGTAGATTAACTCCAGTGTCTCCTGTAGATTAACCCCAGTGCCTCCTGTAGATTAACCCCAGTGTCTCATGTAGATTAACCCCAGTGTCTCCTGTAGATTGACCCCAGTGTGTCCTGTAGATTAACCCCAGTGTCTCCTGTAGATGAACCCCCGTGACTCCTGTAGATTAATCCCAGTGTCTTCTGTAGATTAACCCCTGTGTCTTCTGTAGATTAACCCCAGTGTCTCCTGTAGATTAACCCCAGTGTCTCCTGCAGATTAACCCAATGTCTCCTGTAGATTAACCCAGTGTCTCCTGCAGATTAACCCAGTGTCTCCTGTAGATTAACCCCAGTGCCTGCTGTAGATTAACTCCAATGCCTGCTGTGGACTAGAAACAGTGTCTCTGTAGATTAACCCTAGTGTCTCCTGTAGATTAACCCCAGTGTCTCCTGTAGAATAAGACCAGTTTGTACTGTAGATTAACTCCAGTGCCTCCTGTAGATTACACAAATATCTCCTGTAGATTAACCCCCGTGTCTCCTGTAGATTAACCCAGTGTCTCCTGTAGATTAACACCAGTGTGTCCTGTAGATTAACTCCAGTGCCTCCTGTAGATTAACCCAAATGTCTCCTGTAGATTAAACGCAGTGTCTTCTGTTGATTAACCCCAGTGTCTCCTGTAGATTAACCCCAGTGCCTCCTGTAGATTAACCCCAGTGCCACTAGCAGATTGGCCCCAGTGTCTCCTGTAGATTAACATGAGTGTCTCCTGTAGATTAGCCCCAGTGTCTCCTGTAGATTAACCCACGTGGCACTTGCAGATTAACCCCGGTGTCTCCTGTAGATTAACCCGAGTGTCTCCTGTAGATTAACCCATGTGCCACTTGCAGATTAACCTCGGAGTCTTCTGTAGTTGAAACCCAGTGCCATCTGCAGATTAACCCCAGTGTCTACTGTAGACTAACCCCAGTGTCTCCTGTAAATTAACCCCAGTGTCTCCTGTAGATTAACCCCAGTGTCTCCTGCAGATTAACCCCAGTGTCTCATGTAGATTAACCGCAGTGTCTCCTGTAGATTAACTCGAGTGTCTCCTGTAGATTATCCCCAGTGTCTCCTGCAGATTAAACCCAGTGCCTCCCGTAGATTAAACCCAGTGTCTCCTGCAGATTAACTCCAGTCACTCCTGTAGATTAACCCCAGTCTTGCCTGTAGATTAACCACACTGTCTCCTGTCGATTAACCCCAGTGTCTCCTGTTGATAAACCACAGTGTCTCCGGTAGATTAGCCCCAGTGCCTCCTGTAGATTAACGCCAGTCTCTCCTGTGGATTGACCCCAGTGCCTCCTGTAAATTAACCCCAGTGTCTCCTATAAATTAACCCCAGTGTCTTCTGTAGATTAACCCCCGTGTCTTCTGTAGATTAACCCCAGTGTCTCCTGTAAATTGACGCCAGTGTCTCATGTAGATTAACACCAGTGTCTCATGTAGATTAACCCCAGTGTCTCCTGTAGATTAACCCCAGTGCTCCTGTAAAATAACCCCAATGTCTCCAGCAGATTAACCCCAGTGCTCCTGTAAAATAACCCCTGTGTCTCCGGCAGATTAAGCCCAGTGCCTCTTGTAGATTAACCCAGTGTCTCCTGGAGATTAACCCCAGTGTCTTCTGTAGATTAACCCCCGTGTCTTCTGTAGATTAACCCCCGTGTCTTCTGTAGATTAACCCCAGTGCCTCCTGTAGATTAACCCCAGTCTCACCTGTAGAATAACGCAAGTGTCTCATGTAGATTAGCCCCAGTGTCTCCTGTAGATTAACCCCAGTGACTCCTGTAGATTAACCGCTGTGTCTCCTGTAGATTAACTCCAGTGTCTCCTGTAGATTAACCCCACTCTCTCCTGTAGATTAACCCCAGTGTCTCCTGTAGATTAACCCCAGAACCTCCTGTAAATTAACCCCGTGTCTCCTGTAGATTAATCCCTGTGCCTCCTGCAAATTAACTCCAGTGTCTCCTGTTGATTCAACACAGAGTCTCCTGTAGATTAATTCCAGTGGCTCCTGTAGATTAACCCCAGTGTCTCCTTTAGATTAACCCCTGTGCTTCCTGTAAATTAATCCCAGTGTCGGCTGAAGATTAACCCAAGTGCCTCTTGTAGATTAACCCCAGTGCCTCCTGTAGATTAACACCAGTGTCTCCTGTAGATTAACCCCAGTGTCTCCTGTAGATTAACTCCAGTCTCTCCTGTAGATTAACCCCAGTCTCTCCTGTACATTAACCCCAGTGCCTCCTGTAGATTAACCCCAGTGTCTCCTGTAGATTGACCCCAGTGTCTCCTGTAGATTAACACCAGTGTCTCTTGTAGATTAACCCCAGTGTCTCCTGTAGATTAATCCCAGTGTCTCCTGTAGATTAACCCCAGTGTCTCCTTTAAATTAACCCCAGTGCCTCTTGCAGATTAAACCCAGTGTCTCCTTTAGATTAACCCCTGTGCTTCCTGTAAATTAATCCCAGTGTCGGCTGAAGATTAACCCAAGTGCCTCTTGTAGATTAACCCCAGTGCCTCCTGTAGATTAACACCAGTGTCTCCTGTAGATTAACCCCAGTGTCTCCTGTAGATTAACTCCAGTCTCTCCTGTAGATTAACCCCAGTCTCTCCTGTACATTAACCCCAGTGCCTCCTGTAGATTAACCCCAGTGTCTCCTGTAGATTGACCCCAGTGTCTCCTGTAGATTAACACCAGTGTCTCTTGTAGATTAACCCCAGTGTCTCCTGTAGATTAATCCCAGTGTCTCCTGTAGATTAACCCCAGTGTCTCCTTTAAATTAACCCCAGTGCCTCTTGCAGATTAAATCCAGTGTCTCATGTAGATTAACCCCAATGCCTCCAGTAGATTAACACCAGTGCTTCTTGCAGATTAAATCCAGTGTCTCATGTAGATTAACCCCAATGCCTCCAGTAGATTAATACCAGTGCTTCTTGCAGATTAAATCCAGTGTCTCATGTAGATTAACCACAGTTTCTCCTGTAAATTAACCCCAGTGTCTCCAGTAGACTAACCCCAGTGTATTCTGTAGATTTACCCCAGTGTCTCCTGCAGTTAAACCCCAGTGTCTCCTAAAGATTAATCCCAGTGCCCCCTGGAGATTAACCCCAAAGTCTACCGCAGATTAACCCCAGTGTCTCCTGTAGATTAGCCCCAGTGTCTCATGTAGATTAACACCAGTATCTCATGTAGATCAACACCAGTGTCTCCTGTAGATTAACCCCAGTGCTCCTGTAAATTAACCCCCGTGTCTCCAGCAGATTAACCCCAGTGCCTCTTGTAGATTAACCCAGTGTCTCCAGCAGATTAACCCCAGTGTCTACGGTAGATTAACCCCAGTGTCTTCTGTAGATTAACCCCAGTGTCTCCTGTAGATTAACCCCAGTGTCTCATGTAGATTAACACCAGTGTCTCATGTAGATTAACCCCAGTGTCTCCTGTAGATTAACCCCAGTGCTCCTGTAAAATAACCCCTGTGTCTCCGGCAGATTAACCCCAGTGCTCCAGTAAAATAACCCCTGTGTCTCCGGCAGATTAAGCCCAGTGCCTCCTCTATATTAACCCAGTGTCTCCTGGAGATTAACCCCAGTGTCTTCTGTAGATTAACTCCCATGTCTTCTGTAGATTAACGCCAGTGTCTTCTGTAGATTAACCCCAGTGTCTTCTGTAGATTAACCCCAGTGTCTTCTGTAGATTTACCTCAGTGTCTCCTGTAGACTAACCCCAGTTTCTTCTGTAGATTTAACCCAGTGCCTCCTGTAGTTTCACCCCAGTGTCTCCTGTAGATTAACCCCAGTGTCTCGTGTAGATTAGCCCCAGTGTCTCCTGTAGATTAACCCCAGTGACTCCTGTAGATTAACTCCAGTGTCTCCTGTAAATTAACACCAGTGTCTCCTGTAGATTAACCTCAGTGTCTCCTGTAGATTAACCCCAGTGTCTGCTATGAATCAGCCCCAGTGTCTCCTGCAGATTAACCTCAGTGTTTCCAGTAGATTAACCCCATTGTGACCTGTTGATTATACCCAGTGCCTCCTGTAGCTTAACCCCAGTGCCTCCTGTAGATTAACCGCAGTGTCTCCTGTAGATTAACCCCAGTGTCTCCTGTAGATTAAACCCAGTGCCTCCTGTAGATTAACCGCAGTGTCTCCTGTAGACTAACCCCAGTTTCTTCTGTAGATTTAACCCAGTGCCTCCTGTAGTTTAACCCCAGTGTCTCCTGTAGATTAACCCCAGTGTCTCGTGTAGATTAGCCCCAATGTCTCCTGTATATTAACCCCAGTGACTCCTGTAGATTAACCGCTGTGTCTCCTGTAGATTAACTCCAGTGTCTCCTGTAGATTAACCCCAGTGCCTCCTGTAGATTAACCCCAGTGTCTCATGTAGATTAACCGCAGTGTCTCCTGTAGATTTACTCCAGTGTCTCCTGTAGATTAACCCCACTCTCTCCTGTAGATTAACCCCAGTGTCTCCAGTAGAATAACCCCAGAACCTCCTGTAAATTAACCCCGTGTCTCCTGTAGATTAATCCCTGTGTCTCCTGTAAATTAATTCCAGTGCCTCCTGTTGATTCAACCCAGAGTCTCCTGTAGATTAATTCCAGTGGCTCCTGTAGATTAACCCCAGTGTCCCCTTTAGATTAACCCCTGTGCTTCCTGTAAATTAATCCCAGTGTCGCCTGAAGATTAACCCAAGTGCCTTCTGTAGATTAACCCCAGTGCCTCCTGTAGATTAACACCAGTGTCTCCTGTAGATTAACCCCAGTGTCTCCTGTAGATTAACCCCAGTCTCTCCTGTAGATTAACCCCAGTCTCCCTGTACATTAACCCCAGTGCCTCCTGTAGATTAACCCCAGTGTCTCCTGTAGATTGACCCCAGTGTGTCCTGTAGATTAACCCCAGTGTCTCCTGTAGATGAACCCCCGTGACTCCTGTAGATTAATCCCAGTGTCTTCTGTAGATTAACCCCTGTGTCTTCTGTAGATTAACCCCAGTGTCTCCTGTAGATTAACCCCAGTGTCTCCTGCAGATTAACCCAATGTCTCCTGTAGATTAACCCAGTGTCTCCTGCAGATTAACCCAGTGTCTCCTGTAGATTAACCCCAGTGCCTGCTGTAGATTAACTCCAATGCCTGCTGTGGACTAGAAACAGTGTCTCTGTAGATTAACCCTAGTGTCTCCTGTAGATTAACCCCAGTGTCTCCTGTAGAATAAGACCAGTTTGTACTGTAGATTAACTCCAGTGCCTCCTGTAGATTACACAAATATCTCCTGTAGATTAACCCCCGTGTCTCCTGTAGATTAACCCAGTGTCTCCTGTAGATTAACACCAGTGTGTCCTGTAGATTAACTCCAGTGCCTCCTGTAGATTAACCCAAATGTCTCCTGTAGATTAAACGCAGTGTCTTCTGTTGATTAACCCCAGTGTCTCCTGTAGATTAACCCCAGTGCCTCCTGTAGATTAACCCCAGTGCCACTAGCAGATTGGCCCCAGTGTCTCCTGTAGATTAACATGAGTGTCTCCTGTAGATTAGCCCCAGTGTCTCCTGTAGATTAACCCACGTGGCACTTGCAGATTAACCCCGGTGTCTCCTGTAGATTAACCCGAGTGTCTCCTGTAGATTAACCCATGTGCCACTTGCAGATTAACCTCGGAGTCTTCTGTAGTTGAAACCCAGTGCCATCTGCAGATTAACCCCAGTGTCTACTGTAGACTAACCCCAGTGTCTCCTGTAGATTAACCCCAGTGTCTCCTGTAGATTAACCCCAGTGTCTCCTGCAGATTAACCCCAGTGTCTCATGTAGATTAACCGCAGTGTCTCCTGTAGATTAACTCGAGTGTCTCCTGTAGATTATCCCCAGTGTCTCCTGCAGATTAAACCCAGTGCCTCCCGTAGATTAAACCCAGTGTCTCCTGCAGATTAACTCCAGTCACTCCTGTAGATTAACCCCAGTCTTGCCTGTAGATTAACCACACTGTCTCCTGTCGATTAACCCCAGTGTCTCCTGTTGATAAACCACAGTGTCTCCGGTAGATTAGCCCCAGTGCCTCCTGTAGATTAACGCCAGTCTCTCCTGTGGATTGACCCCAGTGCCTCCTGTAAATTAACCCCAGTGTCTCCTATAAATTAACCCCAGTGTCTTCTGTAGATTAACCCCCGTGTCTTCTGTAGATTAACCCCAGTGTCTCCTGTAAATTGACGCCAGTGTCTCATGTAGATTAACACCAGTGTCTCATGTAGATTAACCCCAGTGTCTCCTGTAGATTAACCCCAGTGCTCCTGTAAAATAACCCCAGTGTCTCCAGCAGATTAACCCCAGTGCTCCTGTAAAATAACCCCTGTGTCTCCGGCAGATTAAGCCCAGTGCCTCTTGTAGATTAACCCAGTGTCTCCTGGAGATTAACCCCAGTGTCTTCTGTAGATTAACCCCCGTGTCTTCTGTAGATTAACCCCAGTGTCTCCTGTAGACAAACCCCAGTTTCTTCTGTAGATTTAACCCAGTGTCTCCTGTAGTTTAACCCCAGTGTCTCCTGTAGATTAACACCAGTGCCCCCTTGAGGTTAACCACAAAGACTCCTGTAAATTAACCCCAGTGTCTCCTGTAGATTAACTCCAGTGCCTCCTGTAAATTAACACCAGTGTCTCCTGTAGATTAACCTCAGTGTCTCCTGTAGATTAACCCCAGTGTCTGCTATGAATCAGCCCCAGTGTCTCCTGTAGATTAACCTCAGTGTTTCCAGTAGATTAACCCCATTGTGACCTGTCGATTATACCCAGTGCCTCCTGCAGCTTAACCCCAGTGCCTCCTGTAGATTAACCACAGTGTCTCCTGTAGATTAACCCCAGTGTCTCCTGTAGATTAAACCCAGTGCCTCCTGTAGATTAACCGCAGTGTCTCCTGTAGACTAACCCCAGTTTCTTCTGTAGATTTAACCCAGTGCCTCCTGTAGTTTAACCCCAGTGTCTCCTGTAGATTAACCCCAGTGTCTCGTGTAGATTAGCCCCAGTGTCTCCTGTATATTAACCCCAGTGACTCCTGTAGATTAACCGCTGTGTCTCCTGTAGATTAACTCCAGTGTCTCCTGTAGATTAACCCCAGTGCCTCCTGTAGATTAACCCCAGTGTCTCATGTAGATTAACCGCAGTGTCTCCTGTAGATTTACTCCAGTGTCTCCTGTAGATTAACCCCACTCTCTCCTGTAGATTAACCCCAGTGTCTCCAGTAGAATAACCCCAGAACCTCCTGTAAATTAACCCCGTGTCTCCTGTAGATTAATCCCTGTGTCTCCTGTAAATTAATTCCAGTGCCTCCTGTTGATTCAACCCAGAGTCTCCTGTAGATTAATTCCAGCGGCTCCTGTAGATTAACCCCAGTGTCCCCTTTAGATTAAGCCCTGTGCTTCCTGTAAATTAATCCCAGTGTCGCCTGTAGATTAACCCCAGTGCCTCCTGTAGATTAACACCAGTGTCTCCTGTAGATTAACCCCAGTGTCTCCTGTAGATTAACCCCAGTCTCTCCTGTAGATTAACCCCAGTCTCTCCTGTACATTAACCCCAGTGCCTCCTGTAGATTAACCCCAGTGTCTCCTGTAGATTGACCCCAGTGTGTCCTGTAGATTAACCCCAGTGTCTCCTGTAGATGAACCCCAGTGTCTCCTGTAGATTAATCCCAGTGTCTCCTGTAGATTAACCCCAGTGTCTCCTTTAAATTAACCCCAGTGCCACTTGCAGATTAAATCCAGTGTCTCATGTAAATTAACACCAATGCCTCCAGTAGATTAACACCAGTGCTTCTTGCAGATTAAATCCAGTGTCTCATGTAGATTAACCACAGTGTCTCCTGTAAATTAACCCCAGTGTCTCCTGTAGACTAACCCCAGTGTATTCTGTAGATTTAGCCCAGTGTCTCCTGCAGTTAAACCCCAGTGTCTCCTAAAGATTAAACCCAGTGCCCCCCTGGAGATTAACCACAAACTCTACCGCAGATTAACCCCAGTGTCTCCTGTAGATTAGCCCCAGTGTCTCATGTAGATTAACACCAGTGTCTCATGTAGATTAACCCCAGTGTCTCCTGTTGATTAACCCCAGTGCTCCTGTAAATTAACCCCTGTGTCTCCAGCAGATTAACCCCAGTGCCTCTTGTAGATTAACCCAGTGTCTCCTGGAGATTAACCCCAGTGTCTACTGTAGATTAACCCCAGTGTCTTCTGTAGATTAACCCCAGTGTCTCCTGTAAATTGACGCCAGTGTCTCATGTAGATTAACACCAGTGTCTCATGTAGATTAACCCCAGTGTCTCCTGTAGATTAACCCCAGTGCTCCTGTAAAATAACCCCAGTGTCTCCAGCAGATTAACCCCAGTGCTCCTGTAAAATAACCCCTGTGTCTCCGGCAGATTAAGCCCAGTGCCTCTTGTAGATTAACCCAGTGTCTCCTGGAGATTAACCCCAGTGTCTTCTGTAGATTAACCCCCGTGTCTTCTGTAGATTAACCCCAGTGTCTCCTGTAAATTGATGCCAGTGTCTCATGTAGATTAACACCAGTGTCTCACGTAGATTAACCCCAGTGTCTCCTGTAGATTAACCCCAGTGCTCCTGTAAAATAACCCCAGTGTCTCCAGCAGATTAACCCCAGTGCTCCTGTAAAATAACCCCTGTGTCTCCGGCAGATTAAGCCCAGTGCCTCTTGTAGATTAACCCAGTGTCTCCTGGAGATTAACCCCAGTGTCTTCTGTAGATTAACCCCCGTGTCTTCTGTAGATTAACCCCAGTGTCTCCTGTAGACAAACCCCAGTTTCTTCTGTAGATTTAACCCAGTGTCTCCTGTAGTTTAACCCCAGTGTCTCCTGTAGATTAACACCAGTGCCCCCTTGAGGTTAACCACAAAGACTCCTGTAAATTAACCCCAGTGTCTCCTGTAGATTAACTCCAGTGCCTCCTGTAAATTAACACCAGTGTCTCCTGTAGATTAACCTCAGTGTCTCCTGTAGATTAACCCCAGTGTCTGCTATGAATCAGCCCCAGTGTCTCCTGTAGATTAACCTCAGTGTTTCCAGTAGATTAACCCCATTGTGACCTGTCGATTATACCCAGTGCCTCCTGTAGCTTAACCCCAGTGCCTCCTGTAGATTAACCGCAGTGTCTCCTGTAGATTAACCCCAGTGTCTCCTGTAGATTAAACCCAGTGCCTCCTGTAGATTAACCGCAGTGTCTCCTGTAGATTAATCCCAGTGTCTCCTGTAGATTAAACCCAGTGCCTCCTGCCCCAGTGTCTACTGTAGATTAACCCCAGTGTCTACTGTAGTTTAACCCCAGTCTCTACTGTAGATTAAACACTGTGTCTCCTGTAGATTAACCCCACAGACGCCTGTAGATTAACCCCAGTGCCTCCTCTAGATTAACCCCAATGTCTCCTGTAGATTAACCCGTTTCTCCTGTAGATTAACCCTAGTGCCTCCTGTAGATTAACCCCAGTGCCTCCTGTAGATTAACCCCAGTGCCTCCAGCAGAATAACCCATGTGTCTCCTGTAGGTTAACCCCAGTGCCTCTTGTACATTAACTCCAGTGTCTCCTGTAGATTAACGACAGTGTCTCCTGTAAATTAACCCCAGTGTCTCCTGTAGACTAACCCCAGTGTATTCTGTAGATTTACCCCAGTGTCTCCTGCAGTTAAACCCCAGTGTCTTCTAAAGATTAAACCCAGTGCCCCCTGGAGATTAACCACAAAGTCTACCGCAGATTAACCCCAGTGTCTCCTGTAGATTAGCCCCAGTGTCCCATGTAGATTAACACCAGTGTCTCATGTAGATTAACCCCAGTGTCTCCTGTAGATTAACCCCAGTGTCTCCTGTAGATTAAACCCAGTGCCTCCTGTAGATTAACCGCAGTGTCTCCTGTAGATTAACCCCAGTGTCTCCAGCAGATTAAACCCAGTGCCTCCTGTAGATTAACCCCAATGTCTACTGTAGATTAACCCAGTGTCTACTGTAGATTAACCCCAGTCTCTACTGTAGATTAACCCCAGTCTCGCCTGCAGATTAACCCCAATGTCTCCTGTAGATCAACGCCAATGTCTCCTGTAGAGTAACCCCAGTTTCTCCTGTAGATTAACCCCTGTGTCTCCTGCAGATTAACCCCAGTGTCTCCTGTAGATTAACCCCAGTGTCTCCTGTAGATTGACCCCAGTGTCTCCTGTAGATTGACCCCAGTGTCTCCTGTAGATGAACCCCAGTGTCTCCTGTAGATTAATCCCAGTGTCTCCTGTAGATTAAACCCAGTGTCTCCTTTAAATTAACCCCAATGCCTCTTGCAGATTAAATCCAGTGTCTCATGTAGATTAACCCCAATGCCTCAAGTAGATTAACACCAGTGCTTCTTGCAGATTAAATCCAGTGTCTCATGTAGATTAACCACAGTGTCTCCTGTAAATTAACCCCAGTGTCTCCTGTAGACTAACCCCAGTGTATTCTGTAGATTTACCCCCGTGTCTTCTGTAGATTAACGCCAGTGTCTTCTGTAGATTAACCCCAGTGTCTTCTGTAGATTAACCCCAGTGTCTTCTGTAGATTTACCTCAGTGTCTCCTGTAGACTAACCACAGTTTCTCCTGTAAATTAACCCCAGTGTCTCCTGTAGACTAACCCCAGTGTATTCTGTAGATTTACCCCAGTGTCTCCTGCAGTTAAACCCCAGTGTCTTCTAAAGATTAAACCCAGTGCCCCCTGGAGATTAACCACAAAGTCTACCGCAGATTAACCCCAGTGTCTCCTGTAGATTAGCCCCAGTGTCCCATGTAGATTAACACCAGTGTCTCATGTAGATTAACCCCAGTGTCTCCTGTTGATTAACCCCAGTGTTCCTGTAAATTAACCCCTGTGTCTCCAGCAGATTAACCCCAGTGTCTACTGTAGATTAACCCCCGTGTCTTCTGTAGATTAACCCCAGTGTCTCCTGTAAATTGACGCCAGTGTCTCATGTAGATTAACACCAGTGTCTCATGTAGATTAACCCCAGTGTCTCCTGTAGATTAACCCCAGTGCTCCTGTAAAATAACCACAGTGTCTACAGCAGATTAACCCCAGTGCTCCTGTAAAATAACCCCTGTGTCTCCGGCAGATTAAGCCCAGTGCCTCTTGTAGATTAACCCAGTGTCTCCTGGAGATTAACCCCAGTGTCTTCTGTAGACTAACCCCCGTGTCTTCTGTAGATTAACCCCAGTGTCTTCTGTAGATTAACACCAGTGTCTTCTGTAGATTTACCCCAGTCTTTTCTGTAGATTTACCTCAGTGTCTCCTGTAGACAAACCCCAGTTTCTTCTGTAGATTTAACCCAGTGTCTCCTGTAGTTTAACCCCAGTGTCTCCTGTAGATTAACACCAGTGCCCCCTTGAGGTTAACCACAAAGACTCCTGTAAATTAACCCCAGTGTCTCCTGTAGATTAACTCCAGTGCCTCCTGTAAATTAACACCAGTGTCTCCTGTAGATTAACCTCAGTGTCTCCTGTAGATTAACCCCAGTGTCTGCTATGAATCAGCCCCAGTGTCTCCTGTAGATTAACCTCAGTGTTTCCAGTAGATTAACCCCATTGTGACCTGTCGATTATACCCAGTGCCTCCTGTAGCTTAACCCCAGTGCCTCCTGTAGATTAACCGCAGTGTCTCCTGTAGATTAACCCCAGTGTCTCCTGTAGATTAAACCCAGTGCCTCCTGTAGATTAACCGCAGTGTCTCCTGTAGATTAACCCCAGTGTCTCCAGCAGATTAAACCCAGTGCCTCCTGTAGATTAACCCCAATGTCTACTGTAGATTAACCCCAGTGTCTACTGTAGATTAACCCCAGTCTCTACTGTAGATTAACCCCAGTCTCGCCTGCAGATTAACCCCAATGTCTCCTGTAGATCAACGCCAATGTCTCCTGTAGAGTAACCCCAGTTTCTCCTGTAGATTAACCCCTGTGTCTCCTGCAGATTAACCCCAGTGTCTCCTGTAGATTAACCCCAGTGTCTCCTGTAGATTGACCCCAGTGTCTCCTGTAGATTGACCCCAGTGTCTCCTGTAGATGAACCCCAGTGTCTCCTGTAGATTAATCCCAGTGTCTCCTGTAGATTAAACCCAGTGTCTCCTTTAAATTAACCCCAATGCCTCTTGCAGATTAAATCCAGTGTCTCATGTAGATTAACCCCAATGCCTCAAGTAGATTAACACCAGTGCTTCTTGCAGATTAAATCCAGTGTCTCATGTAGATTAACCACAGTGTCTCCTGTAAATTAACCCCAGTGTCTCCTGTAGACTAACCCCAGTGTATTCTGTAGATTTACCCCCGTGTCTTCTGTAGATTAACGCCAGTGTCTTCTGTAGATTAACCCCAGTGTCTTCTGTAGATTAACCCCAGTGTCTTCTGTAGATTTACCTCAGTGTCTCCTGTAGACTAACCCCAGTGACTCCTGTAGATTTAACCCAGTGTCTCCTGTAGTTTAACCCCAGTGTCTCCTGTAGATTAAACCCAGTGACTCCTGTAGATTAAACACTGTATCTCCTGTAGATTAACCCCAGAGACGCCTGTAGATTAACCCCAGTGCCTCCTCTAGATTAACCCCAATGTCTCCTGTAGATTAACCCGTTTCTCCTGTAGATTAACCCCAGTGCCTCCTGTAGATTAACCCCAGTTCCTCCAGCAGAATAACCCATGTGTCTCCTGCAGGTTAACCCCAGTGCCTCTTGTACATTAACTCCAGTGTCTCCTGTAGATTAACGACAGTGTCTCCTGTAAATTAACCCCAGTGTCTCCTGTAGACTAACCCCAGTGTATTCTGTAGATTTACCCCAGTGTCTCCTGCAGTTAAACCCCAGTGTCTTCTAAAGATTAAACCCAGTGCGCCCTGGAGATTAACCACAAACTCTACCGCAGATTAACCCCAGTGTCTCCTGCAGATTAGCCCCAGTGTCTCATGTAGATTAACACCAGTGTCTCATGTAGATTAACCCCAGTGTCTCATGTAGATTAACCCCAGTGCTCCTGTAAATTAACCCCTGTGTCTCCAGCAGATTAACCCCAGTGCCTCTTGTAGATTAACCCAGTGTCTCCTGGAGATTAACCCCAGTGTCTACTGTAGATTAACCCCAGTGTCTTCTGTAGATTAACCCCAGTGTCTCCTGTAGATTAACCCCAGTGTCTCATGTAGATTAACACCAGTGTCTCATGTAGATTAATCCCAGCGTCTCCTGTAGATTAACACCAGTGTCTCATGTAGATTAACCCCAGTGTCTCCTGTTGATTAACCCCAGTGCTCCTATAAATTAACCCCTGTGTCTCCAGCAGATTAACCCCAGTGCCTCTTGTAGATTAACCCAGTGTCTCCTGGAGATTAACCCCAGTGTCTACTGTAGATTAACCCCAGTGTCTTCTATAGATTAACCCCAGTGTCTCCTGTAGATTAACCCCAGTGTCTCATGTAGATTAACACCAGTGTCTCATGTAGATTAACCCCAGCGTCTCCTGTAGATTAACCCCAGTGCTCCTGTAAAATAACCCCAGTGTCTCCAGCAGATTAACCCCAGTGCTCCTGTAAAATAACCCGTGTCTCCGGCAGATTAAGCCCAGTGCCTCTTGTAGATTAACCCAGTGTCTCCTGGAGATTAACCCCAGTGTCTTCTGTAGATTAACCCCCGTGTCTTCTGCAGATTAACCCCAGTGTCTTCTGTAGATTAACACCAGTGTCTTCTGTAGATTTACCCCAGTGTTTTCTGTAGATTTACCTCAGTGTCTCCTGTAGACTAACCCCAGTTTCTTCTGTAGATTTAACCCAGTGCCTCCTGTAGTTTAACCCCAGTGTCTCCTGTAGATTAACATCAGTGCCCCCTTGAGGTTATCCACAAAGACTCCTGTAAATTAACACCAGTGTCTCCTGTAGATTAACCTCAGTGTCTCCTGTAGATTAACCCCAGTGTCTGCTGTGAATCAGCCCCAGTGTCTCCTGTAGATTAACCTCAGTGTTTCCAGTAGATTAACCCCAGTGTCTCCTGTAGATTAAACCCAGTGCCTCCTGTAGATTAACCCCAGTGTCTCCTGTAGATTAACCCCAGTCTCTACTGTAGATTAAACCCAGTGCCTCCTGTAGATTAACCCCAGTGTCTCCTGTAGATTAACCCCAGTCTCTACTGTAGATTAACCCCAGTCTCGCCTGCAGATTAACCACAGTGTCTCCTGTCGATTAACCCCAGTGTCTCCAGTTGATTAATCCCCAGTGTCTCCTGTAGATTTACCCCAGTGCCTCCTGTAGATTAACCCCAATGTCTCCTGTAGATTAACGCCAATGTCTCCTGTAGAGAAACCCCAGTTTCTCCTGTAGATTAACCGCAGTGTCTCCTATAGATTAACCCCAGTGTCTCCTGTAGATTAACCCCAGTGTCTCCTGTAGATTGACCCCAGTGTCTCCTGTAGATTAACCCCAGTGTCTCCTGTAGATGAACCCCAGTGTCTCCTGTAGATTAATCCCAGTGCCTCCTGTAGACTAAGCCCAGTGTCTCCTTTAAATTAACCCCAGTGCCTCTTGCAGATTAAATCCAGTGTCTCATGTAGATTAACCCCAATGCCTCAAGTAGATTAACACCAGTGCTTCTTGCAGATTAAATCCAGTGTCTCATGTAGATTAACCACAGTTTCTCCTGTAAATTAACCCCAGTGTCTCCTGTAGATTAACCCCAGTGTCTCCTGTAGATTGACCCCAGTGTCTCCTATAGATTAACCCCAGTGTCTCCTGTAGATGAACCCCAGTGTCTCCTGTAGATTAATCCCAGTGTCTCCTGTAGATTAAGCCCAGTGTCTCCTTTAAATTAACCCCAGTGCCTCTTGCAGATTAAATCCAGTGTCTCATGTAGATTAAACCCAATGCCTCAAGTAGATTAACACCAGTGCTTCTTGCAGATTAACTCCAGTGTCTCATGTAGATTAACCACAGTTTCTCCTGTAAATTAACCCCAGTGTCTCCTGTAGACTAACCCCAGTGTATTCTGTAGATTTACCCCCGTGTCTTCTGTAGATTAACGCCAGTGTCTTCTGTAGATTAACCCCAGTGTCTGCTGTAGATTAACCCCCGTGTCTTCTGTAGATTTACCTCAGTGTCTCCTGTAGACTAACCCCAGTTTCTTCTGTAGATTTAACCCAGTGTCTCCTGTAGTTTAACCCCAGTGTCTCCTGTAGATTAACCCCAGTGACTCCTGTAGATTAACCGCTGTGTCTCCTGTAGATTAACCCCAGTTTCTCCTGTAGATTAACCCCAGAGACGCCTGTAGATTAACCCCAGTGCCTCCTCTAGATTAACCCCAATGACTCCTGTAGATTAACGCGTTTCTCCTGTAGATAAACCCTAGTGCCTCCTGTAGATTAACCCCAGTGCCTCCTGTAGATTAACCCCAGTGCCTCCAACAGAATAACCCATGTGTCTCCTGTAGATTAACCCCAGTGCCTCTTGTACATTAACTCCAGTGTCTCCTGTACTTTAACCCCAGTTCCTCCTGTAGATTAACCCCAGTCTCTCCTGTAGAATAACCCCAGTGTCTCGTGTAGATTAGCCCCAGTGTCTCCTGTAGATTAACCCCAGTGACTCCTGTAGATTAACCGCTGTGTCTACTGTAGATTAACTCCAGTGTCTCCTGTAGATTAACCCCAGTGACTCCTGTAGATTAACCCCAGTGTCTCATGTAGATTAACTGCAGTGTCTCCTGTACATTTACTCCAGTGTCTCCTGTAGATTAACCCCACTCTCTACTGTAGATTCACCCCAGTGTCTCCTGTAGATTAACCCCAGAACCTCCTGTAAATTAACCCCGTGTCTCCTGTAGATTAATCCCGGTGTCTCCTGTAAATTAACTCCAGTGTCTCCTGTTGATTCAACCCAGAGTCTCCTGTAGATTAATTCCAGTCGCTCCTGTAGATTAACCCCAGTGTCCCCTTTAGATTAACCCCTGTGCTTCCTGTAAATTAATCCCAGTGTCGCCTGAAGATTAACCCAAGTGCCTCCTGTAGATTAACCCCAGTGCCTCCTGTAGATTAACACCAGTGTCTCCTGTAGATAAACCCCAGGGTCTCCTCTAGACTAACCCCAGTCTCTCCTGTACATTAACCCCAGTGCCTCCTGTAGATTAACCCCGGTGTCTCCTGTAAATTGACCCCAGTGTCTCCTGTAGATTAACCCTAGTGCCTCCTGTAGATTAACCCCAGTGCCTCCTGTAGATTAACCCCAGTGCCTTCAGCAGAATAACCCATGTGTCTCCTGTAGATTAACCCCCGTGCCTCTTGTACATTAACCCCAGTGTCACCTGTAGTTTAACCCCAGTGCCTCCTGTAGATTAACCCCAGTCTCTCCTGTAGAATAACCCCAGTGTCTCGTGTAGATTAGCCCCAGTGTCTCCTGTAGATTAACCCCAGTGACTCCTGGAGATTAACCCCAGTGTCTCATGTAGATTAACCGCAGTGTCTCCTGTAGATTTACTCCAGTGTCTCCTGTAGATTAACCCCAGTCTCTCCTGTACATTAACCCCAGTGACTCCTGTAGATTAACCCCAGTGTCTCCTGTAGCTTGACCCCAGTGTCTCCTGTAGATGAACCCCAGTGTCTCCTGTAGATTAACCCCAGTGTCTCCTTTAAATTAACCCCAGTGCCACTTGCAGATTAATCCAGTGTCTCATGTAGATTAACACCAATGCCTCCAGTAGATTAACACCAGTGCTTCTTGCAGATTAAATCCAGTGTCTCATGTAGATTAACCACAGTGTCTCCTGTAAATTCACCACAGTGTCTCCTGTAGACTAACCGCAGTGTATTCTGTAGATTTACCCCAGTGTCTCCTGCAGTTAAACCCCAGTGTCTCCTAAAGATTAACCCCAGTGCCCCCTGGAGATTAACCCCAAAGTCTAACGCAGATTAACCCCAGTGTCTCCTGTAGATAAGCCCCAGTGTCTCATGTAGATTAACCCCAGTGTCTCCTGTAGATTAACCCCAGTGTCTCCTGTAGATTAACCCCAGTGCTCCTGTAAATTAACCCCTGTGTCTCCAGCAGATTAACCCCAGTGCCTCGTATATTAACCCAGTGTCTCCTGGAGATTAACCCCAGTGTCTACTGTAGATTAACCCCAGTGTCTTCTGTAGATTAACCCCAGTGTCTCCTGTAGATTAACCCCAGTGTCTCCTGTAGATTAACCCCAGTGTCTCATGTAGATTAAAACCAGTGTCTCATGTAGATTAACCCCAGTGTCTCCTGTAGATTAACCCCAGTGCTCCTGTAAAATAACCCCAGTGTCTCCAGCAGATTAACCCCAGTGCTCCTGTAAAATAACCCCTGTGTCTCCGGCAGATTAAGCCCAGTGCCTCTTGTAGATTAACCCAGTGTCTCCTGGAGATTAACCCCTGTGTCTTCTGTAGATTAACCCCAGTGTCTTCTGTAGATTAACACCAGTGTCTCCTGTAGATTAACCCCAGTGTCTCCTGTAGACTAACCCCAGTCTCTCCTGTACATTAACCCCAGTGCCTCCTGTAGATTAACCCCAGTGTCTCCTGTAGATTGACCCCAGTGTCTCCTGTAGATTAACCCCAGTGTCTCCTGTAGATGAACCTCAGTGTCTCCTGTAGATTAATCCCAGTGTCTCCTGTAGATTAACCCCAGTTTCTCCTTTAAATTAACCCCAGTGCCTCTTGCAGATTAAATCCAGTGTCTCATGTAGATTAACCCCAAATCCTCAAGTAGATTAACACCAGTGCCTCTTGCAGATTAAATCCAGTGTCTCATGTAGATTAACCACAGTGTCTCTTGTAAATTAACCCCAGTGTCTCCTGTAGACTAACCCCAGTGTATTCTGTAGATTTACGCCAGTGTCTCCTGCAGTTAAACCCCAGTGTCTCCTAAAGATTAACCCCAGTGCCCCCTGGAGATTAACCCCAAAGTCTACTGCAGATTAACCCAAAGTGTCTCCTGTAGATTAGCCCCAGTGTCTCATGTAGATTAACACCAGTGTCTCATGTAGATTAACACCAGTGTCTCATGTAGATTAACCCCAGTGTCTCCTATAGATTAACCTCAGTGCTCCTGTAAATTAACCCCTGTGTCTCCAGCAGATTAACCGCAGTGCCTCTTGTAGATTAACCCAGTGTCTCCTGGAGATTAACCCCAGTGTCTACTGTAGATTAACCCCAGTGTCTTCTGTAGATTAACCCCAGTGTCTCCTGTAGATTAACCCCAGTGTCTCATGTAGATTAACACCAGTGTCTCATGTAGATTAACCCCAGTGTCTCCTGTAGATTAACCCCAGTGCTCCTGTAAAATAACCCCTGTGTCTCCGGCAGATTAACCCCAGTGCTCCTGTAAAATAACCCCTGTGTCTCCGGCAGATTAAGCTCAGTGCCTCTTGTAGATTAACCTCAGTGCCTCCTGCAGAATAACCCATGTGTCTCCTGTAGATTAACCCCAGTGCCTCCTGTAGATTAACACCAGTGTCTCCTGTAGATTAACCCCAGTGTCTCCTGTAGATTAACCCCAGTCTCTCCTGTAGATTAACCCCAGTGTCTCCTGTAGATTGACCCCAGTGTCTCCTGTAGATTAACCCCAGTGTCTCCTGTGGATGAACCCCAGTGTCTCCTGTAGATTAATCCCAGTGTCTCCTGTAGATTAACCCCAGTGTCTCCTTTAAATTAACCCCAGTGCCACTTGCAGATTAAATCCAGTGTCTCATGTAGATTAAGCCCAATGCCTCCAGTAGATTAACCCCAGTGTCTTCTGTAGATTAACCCCAGTGTCTTCTGTAGATTAACCCCAGTGTCTCCTGTAAATTAACCCCAGTGCCTCCTGTAAATTCACCCCAGTGTCTCCTGTAGATTAACCCCAGTGCCTCCTGTAAATTAACCCCAGTGCCTTCCCCACTGGCCTCCCCTCTCCCCTGCTGGTCTCCTCCATCTTGTTGACAGAATGGTCAATCTGGGCACTGGAGATGAACCAATCCCTGCAAACAAGAGAACAAAGAAAAGTACAGCACAGGAACAGGCCCTTCCACCCTCCAAGCCTGCGCCGATCATATTGCCCATTAAGTAAAACATTTTGCACTTCCGGGGTCCGTATCCCTCTATTCCCATCTTATTCTTCTTTTTGTCAGGCTGCCTCTTAAACACCACTATCGTACCTGCTTCCACCACCTCCTCTGGCTGCGAATTCCAGACACACACTACCCTCTGTGTAAAAAACTTGCCCCGCACATCTCCTCTATAGTTTTCTCCGCTCACCTTAAATCTATGTCCCCTAGTAATTGACTCTTCCACCCTGGGAAAAAGCTTCTGACTATCTACTCTGTCCATGCTACTCATAATTTTGTGAACGTCTATCAAGTCGCCCCTCAATCTCCGTCGCTCTAGTGAGAACAATCCGAGTTTCTCCAACCTCTCCTCATAGCTAATAACCTCCAGACCAGGCAGCATCCTGGTAAACTCCTCTGCACCCTCTCCAACGCCTCCACATCCTTCTGGTAATGTGGTGACCAGAATTGCACCCAATATTCCAAGCGTGCCCTAACCAAGTTTCTATACAGCTGCAGCATGACTTCCCAGCTTTTATACTCAATACCCCTGCCAATGAAGGCAAGCATTTCATATGCCTTCCTGACTACCTTATCCACCTGCGTTGCCACTTTCAGTGACCTGTGGACCTGTACACCCAGATCCCTCTGGCCGTTGATGCACTTAAGGGTTCTGGCATTTATTGTCTAATTCCTGCCTGTATTAGAGCTTCCAATATGCATTACCTCGCATTTGTCCGGATTAAACTCCATCTGCCATTTCTCCGCCCAAGTCTCCAACTGATCTATATTCCGTTGTATCCTGTGACAATCCTCTTCACTACCTGCAACTCCTCCAGCCTTAGTGTCGTCTATAAACTTACTAATTAGCCCAGTTACATTTTCCTCCAAATCATTTATGTATACCACAAACAGCAAAGGTCCCAGCACTGATCCCTGCGGAACTCCACTAGTCACAGCTCTCCATTCAGAAAAGCATCCTTCCACTGCTACCCTCTGTCTTCTATGACCAAGCCAATTCTGTATCCATCTTGTCAGCTCACCTCTGATCTTGTGTGACTTTACCTTCTGTACCAGTCTGCCATGTGGGACCTTGTCAAAGGCCTTACTGAAATCCATGTATATAACATCCACTGCCCTTCCATTGTCGATCATCTTTGTCACTTCCTTGAAAAACTCGATCAAGTTAGTGAGACACGGCCTCCTCTACACAGAACCATACTGCCTCTCACTAATACGCCCATTTGCTTCCAAATGGTAGTAAATCCTGTCACAAAGAATCTTCTCCAATAATTTCCCTACCACTAATGTAAGGCTTACCGGCCTGTAATTTCCTGGATTATCCCTATTACTCTTCTTAAACAATGGAACAACATTGGCCATTCTCCAGTCCTCTGGGACCTCACCTGTAGCCAGTGAAGATACAAAGATTTCTGTCAAGGTCCCAGCAATCTCCTCCCTTGCCTCCCTCAGTACTCTGAGGTAGATCCCATCTGGACCTGGTGTGGATCTGGATCCCATCCACCTTAATATTGTTCAAGACACCGAACACCTCCTCTTTTTTGATCTCAACATGATCCAGGCTATCTACACACACTTCCCTAGACAAATCAACCGCTAAGTCCTTCTTTTTGGTGAATACTGATGAGACGTATTCATTTAGTGTCTCTCCCATTTCTTCTGGCTCCACACACAGATTCCCACCTCTGTCCCTGAGTGGGCCCACCCTTTCCCTGGCTACCCTCTTGCTTTTTACATATGTATAAAAGGCCTTAGGAATTTCCTTAATCCTGGTTGCCAGTGACTTTTCATGACCCCTTTTAGCCCTCCTGACTCCTTGCTTAAGTTTCTTCCTACTTTCTTTATATTCTCCACAGGCTTCATCTGTTCCCAGCCTTCTAGCCCTTATGAATGCTTCCCTTTTCTTTTTGACTAATCTCACAATATCCTTCCTTATCCAAGGTTCCTGAAACTTGCCACACTTATCCTTCATCCTAGCAGGAACATGCTGGTCCTGAATTCTTATCAACTGGCGTTTGAAACCCCCCCACATGTCAGATGTTGATTTGTCCTCAAACATCCGCCTCCAGTCTAGATTCCTCAGTTCCTGCCTAATATTGTTATAATTAGCCTTCCCCCAATTAAGCACCTTAACCCGAAGACTCCTGTTATCCTGATCCACCAGTACCTTGAAACTTACTGAATTATGGTCACTTTTCCCCAAATGCTCCCCTACTGAAACTTCGACCACCTGGCCGGGTTCATTCCCTAATACCAGGTCCAGTATTGCCCCTTCCCTAGTTGGACTATCTACATATTGTCTCAGGAAGCCCTCCTGGATGCACCTTACAAATTCTACACCATCCAAACCCCTGGCATTAAGTGATTCCCAGTCAATATAGGGAAAGTTAAAACCACCCACCACAACAACCCTATTGCTTTTACATCTTTCCAAAATCTGCCTATATAACTGTTCCTCAATCTCTCACCGGCAATTGGGAGGCCTATAGTAAACCCCCAACATTGTGACTGCACCCTTCCTATTCCGGAGCTCTACCCATATTACCTTACTGCATGAGCCCTCCAAGGTGTTCTCCTGTCGTACAGCTGTGATATTCCCCTTAACCAGCAGTGCAACTGCCCCACCTCTTCTCCATCCCTCTCTATCCTGCCTGAAACATCTAAATCCTGGAACATTTATCTGCCAATCCTGTCCATCCTTCAACCAAGTCTCTGTAATAGCAACATCAAAGTCCCAGGTACTAATCCAAGCTCTAAGCTCATCTGCCTTGCCTGTTATACTTCTCGCATTGAAACCAATGCATTTCAGACCCCCAGTCCCACTGTGTTCAGTAATTTCTCCCTGCCTGCCCTTCCTCTTAGTCCTACTGACCATATCACTGGTTCCCAGTCATTTACTTCACCTGCTGACCCATTGCTGTGGTTCCCACCCCCCTGCCATACTAGTTTAAACCCTCCCGAGTGACACTACAAACCTCGCAGCCAGGATATTGGTGCCCCTCCAGTTTAGATGCAACCCGTCCCTCTTGTACAGGTCCCACCTGCCCCGGAAGAGATCCCACTGATCCAGATATCGGAAACCCTCCCTCCTACACCATCTGTCCAGCCATGTGTTTAGCTGCACTATCTTCCTATTTCTAGCCTCACTGGCACGTGGCATAGGGAGTAATCCTGAGATTACAACCCTGGAGGTCCTGTTTTTTAACTTTCTGCCTAACTCTTTGAACTCTCACTGCAGGACCTCGTCACACTTCCTACCTATGTGGTTAGTACCAATGTGTACCACGACCTCTGGCTGTTCTCCCTCCCCCTTCAGAATATCCCATACCCGATCAGAGACATCCTGGACCCTGGAACCATGGGGGCAACATACCATCCTGGTGTCTCTTTCACGACCACAGAAGCGTCTACCTGAGCCCCTGACTATAGAGTCCCCTATGACAATTGCTCTTCTGTGCATAGACCCCCCCCCCCTCCTGCTGAACAACGGAGAGAACCGTGGTGCCACTGCTCTGGCTACTGCTGTTGTTTTCCCCTGATAAGCCATCCCCAACAGTATGCAGAATGGTATACCTGTTAGAGAGGGGGACAGCCACAGGGGATTTCTGCACTGACTGCCTGCCCCTTCTAGTGGTCACCCATCTATCTGTCTGTAGCTTGGGTGTGACCACGTCTCCAAAACTCCTGTCAATGACGCTTTCTGCCGCCTGAATGCTCCTAAGTGCATCCAACTGCTGCTCCAACTGATCCATGTGGGTCTGTGAGGAGCTGCAATTGGGGACACTTCCTGCAGATGTAGTTGTCCAGGACACTTGAAGTGTCCCAGATTTCCCACATCCCACAGGTGAAGCACTTCACCCCAGCAACCGCCATTTCTAGAACTATTTAATAAATTAATTTAAATCTAATAACTGCTTATTGACTCCTTATTAATTATACACTCCCTAGGGCTAGATTTCTACCATAAATGCTAAATTCTAAGAACAGTAATCCCCGATTCTGGTCTAGATACCCTTTACTTATTAATTAAGTGGTTAATTTATTTGGTTTAATTAGTTTAACAATGTTTTAGTTTCAAATTCAGTGTAGAATCTCCACCAGCCAATCAGGTCCCAGATTTACCTTGACGTCATGTTTAATTGTTTTTTAAGACCCGAGATCCGTGAATCCCCGAGATCAGGTTTTTATACTCACCTCTCTGGAACTCCGCCCTCCGACTCTGCTCCCTGGAACTAGCATCAAAAAGCTATCCCATTGAGAACCTGTCCATTTTGGGGGATTTTTGTTTCCCCTCGGCCCAGGCTCTGAATGCCAGTGAGGAGGATTTCTGTCCATGCGGGAGCGTTCCTGGTGCTGCTGCTTAACCATTGGTGAGCGACTAGCATTCTGATTGGCAAGGTGCAGCAAAAAGGGGTGTTGTTGGGTTTTCCAACAGTAAGGAGTGTGAGGGAACGCGGAGGGGAGAGAAAATGGAGAGATGCTGATGCTGTGTGCTGATGGAGATGTCTGATATGGTTCATGTAAAGAGTGAAAAGCTGCAAACTGGATTATTTGACCTATTTTGAGCAAATAGTAAGGACGCAGAGATATTTGATGAAAAACTGGGAATGTCCTGGCAAAACTGGGTGTCTGATCGCTATACCCCTGCTATCCAATTGTCAGTGCCTCAATCCAAACATCAGCCCCTTCCCCCAATGTCGACCCATCTTCTCTTCCCCGACAGTGATCACTTTGCTCCTGGCAACCTCTCCATGATCTGCCAATCTCTCCCTCCCTCACTCCTCTCTAGTTCCCATTGTGGCCTTCTTCCATAGGCCTTCCCACCCAACAGCCTCTCCAATTCGACCCTGCTGTTAAATTCAGTGGGGCCTCCACATTCCTCATATTTCTTGGTTTCCAGGTCACTAAAAGTCATGCCCATTATCTCCGCAACAGCCCCCCCCCACCTGACCCCAACCCTACAACACACACTACCCATGACACTGCGGGTAGCATTATGATTCATTTTTTGAACTTCTCTTTAAACAATCAAGGTTCTCTGCATGTATGTCATAGGTAGCTATGGACACTTGGTTGAAGGATGGGCCATGGGTACCACTGCCTGAACTCAATTCTTGGTTGTAATTATTGGGTAAATGTGAGTGAGGTTTCTTTGTCGAAGAGGTTCCTGACCAATACTTTAGAATGTGTCGGTGATTCAGTATTCGCATTCCCATCAGGATGGCAGGTTCCTGTCAACATTTGCTCAAGTCATCTACAATTTTAGTCAAACAATCAAGTTTAGAAGGTCAGAGGGCAAATTGGCCTGGATATTTGAGATGCTAATGAGCCTCTGGATGTGTTCAATATGGGGTCTTGATCTGCCATGTTGACTTAGCCCAGCTTTTAGCGCTAAACGCTATCTTGTTTATAGGAGTCGGAAATGTGCCCTGGGAACAGCTAGCTGGAGGAACACTAAGGGTTTGATTGCCAATTACATTTCCTGTTAGCACTCATTACAAGGTTTCATAGCATTTTGGTGACTAGTGCTTCAATTAATATCCTTGTTGTGGGGGATTCTTCGCTCACCATTCATTTTCTGCTTAAGGTTTGAGGAGAACATTTGAAACACAACAAGAGACATTCTGGGGCACTTCGCTATGACTTCAGCAGTTAACATTCTCTCAGGAAAAAAGGAGTGCTGTGCTACTCAACCCGACTGCGCACCTCACAGAGGTCACCAAGGGAGAATAAGTGCTTGGTCATTGACATCTTGCTAGGGATCCCCTTGGCCTGCCGGAGGACTGGGAGGAGAGGGGGGCAGGCAGAGCAGCACCAACCGCTGGACACGGGGGTAGGAAGGCAAGGTGAGCTTCTTCCCCACTGCAAGTAAAGGGCATCCTCCTCCTCTGGAGCTCCTCTACCAGGACCTCCAGTACTCCATCAGAGAACATGTGCACTCTCTACCTTGTTCCTGAACCATCCGGAAACATTCTGTTGCATATCAGCAAGTGCAAGGCAGTGGCAGAGTGGTAATATCACTGGACTAGCAATCTAGCGGCCCAGGCTAATGCCCTGGGGGCGGGGGTGGGGGGCATGGGTTCAAATCCCTCCATGGCTACTGGTGGAATTTAAATTAAATGAATGAATCTGGAATTAAAAGTTAGCCTCAGTAATGGTGACAATGAAAACTTGTAAAAGCCCATCTGGTTCACTAAAGGAAGGAAATCTGCTGTCCTTACCTGGTCTGGTCTACTTGTGATTCCAGACCCACAGCAACATGGCTGATTCTGAAATGGCCTCACAAACCACTCAGTTGTATCAAACTGCTACAAACTCTAAAAATAGGAAAGAAACCAGATGGACCACCTGGCATGGACCTAGGCACTGGAAACAACAACTGCAAAGCCAGCTCTGTCGACCTTGAAAAATCCACCTTACTAACATCTGTAGCGTAAAGGGGTGATGTGAATATGTAAGTGAGAGAGTTCACATCACCTTGGGGAAGAAAGGAGCAGGTCAGTACACTTCCGTACACAATGGGTAGTTGTGCAGATGACATCCTCGTCTGACAAGGGATTAATGAGAAAGCTGCTGCATATGTAAAGGTAATGAAAGCATTCGATGCCTACTTCAGATTCAGGAAAAATACCAAAGTTGAGTGGGTGACTTTCACTAGGTGCACTTAGCAACCGGGAAAGTGTCTATTATACCAATTGGCTAGTACGGCAAGTTAAAGGAAGAATTCATTTGAGATAGAACTATTGTTGGTGTCTTAGATGAAAACTTGTTGGACCTTTTGCAGTTGAGGGATTACTTCAACACAAACCAATGCCACTCAGTTCACCAGGCAAGCTGAGGTTAGGAAACAGAATCATTCAGTACTTTGACAGGGAGACTCATTTGCAAAGGACCACTGACTGAATGGAGCTTGTTAAGTTTCAGAGTGAAAACGTGACTGCACAGAAGCAGAGGCAGCAGAAAGAGGGTGCAGCAACTGTCATCATCAAGTGTTATCGATGTGATGGGAAAAGGCAGCATGAATGTGGGGACTGTCCCACTAAAACTACAGTGCCATTTTTGGAAGAAGATGGGTCATTTTAAAGCAGTGTCGTAGCAAGGAGTTTACATTTCAGGAGCAAAAAGAAAAACCCTCGAAGATCAGCAAAATCCAGCAAATTGAAAATGTTCATGATGGTAGAAGCACCATCTCTGGGTGAATTTAAAGGGTCAAGGGAAGTTTTTGGAGTGCTGAAATTTTAGTTGGTGGATGTAAAACACGTTTTAAACTGGACACTAGAGCTTTGGTTTCGCTTGCCATTTCAACACTCCACCCTGCTCTCTTGCCCACATGTCTGTCCTTGGCTTGCTGCATTGTTCCAGTGAAGCCCAACGCAAACTGGAGGAACAGCACCTCATCTTCCGACTAGGCACTTTACAGCCTTCTGGACTGAATATTGAGTTCAACAGATCATGAACTCTTTCCTCCATGCTCACCTACCTTTGATCCCCCTTTTTCAATGCTTATTTTTTACTTTTTATATATCTTTTCCCACCTATTTCTATTATTAATTTTTAAATTTATTTCCATACATTGATTTATCCCCACTTTTAAGCCTATTTCGATCTTATTTCCCACACCGTCCCCTCCCCCCACTAGGACTATCTGTCACTTGCTCATTCTGCTTTCTACTCTTAATGTTACCATTAGCACCTTAGCCAGTATCACCACCATCAACACCCCTTCGACCTTTTGTTTATGACATCTTTTGCAATCTCTCCTTTGCCTCCACCTATCACTGGCCTTCTATCCAGCTCTACCTGCCCCACCCCCATTAAACCGTAACAATGTCACCACATTTTTACTTCTCTTTAGTTCTAAGGAAGAGTCATACAGACAGGAAACATTAACTCTGTCTTTCTCTCCACAGTCGCTGTCAGTCCTGCTGCATCATCTACAAGTTGCACTGCAGCAGCTCACAAAGGCTCCTTCATCAGCATTCAAAACTAATAAAACTCAGAAATGAAGGGTACCAGTAGAACTTGTCCGAACTGGTCTTGTATACCTTATAATGGAACTCTAGAATCACTGGTGCCAGTTTTACTGATATTTTCTGGGATTTGTACATTTTCAATTGGTTTTTCCTCCCTTCCAAACCTACAGCCACTGCCACCTAGAAGGACAAGGGCAGCAGATAGATGGGAACACCACCACCTGCAAGTTCCCCTCCAAGCCACTCACTATCCTGACTTGGAAATATATCACCGTTCCTTCACTGTCACTGGGTGAAAATCCTGGAAGTCCCTCCCTAACAGCACTGTGGGTGTACCTACACCACATGGACTGCAGCGGTTCAAGAAGGCAGCTCACCACCACCTTCTCAAGGGCAACTAGGGATGGGCAATGAATGCTGGCCCAGCCAGCGACACCCACATCCCATGAACCAACGGATCAGACCTAAGCTTAAACAACTCACTGGAGGAGGAGGCTCCACAAATATTCCCATCCTCAGTGATGGGGGAACCCAGCACATCAGTGCAAAAGATAAGGCTGAAGCATTTGTCACAATCTTCAGCCAGAAATGCTGAGTGGATGATCCATCTCGGCCTCCTCCAGAGGTCCCCAACATCACAGATGCCAGTCTTCAGCCAATCGAATTCACTCCACATGATATCAAGAAACTGTTGAAGGTATCAGATGCTACAAACGCTATGGGCCCTGACAACATTGCGGCAATAGTCCTGAAGACTTGTGCTCCAGATCTTGCGCTGCTAGCCAAGCTGTTCCAGTACAGCTACAACACTGGCATCTACCCGGCTATGTGGAAAATTGCCCAGGTATGTCCTGTACACAAAAAACAGGTCAAATGCAACTGGCCAATTACTGCCCCATCAGTCAGTAAATTGATGGGCGAAGTCATCAACAGTGCTACTGAGAGGCACTTGCTTAGCAATAACCTGCTCACTGACACTCAGTTTGGGTTCCGCCAGGGCCACTCAGCTCCTGATCACAAACTCACAAGCTCCTGGACAAACAAGCTGAACTTCCGAGGTGAGGTTAGAGTTACTGCCCTTGACATCAAGGCCACACTTGACTGATTATGACATCAAGGAGCACCAACAAAACTGGAGTCAATGTGAATTGGGGGAAAACTCTCCGCTGGTTGGAGCCATACCTAGCACAAAGGAAGATGGCTGTGGTTGTTGGAGGTCAGTCATCTCAACTCCAGGACATCACTGCAGGAGTTCCTCAGGGTAATGTCCTCAGCCCAACCATCTTCAGCTGCTTCATCAATGACCTTCCTTCCATCATAAGGTCAGAAGTGGGGATGTTCACTGATGATTGCACAATGTTCAGCACCATTCGTGACTCCTCAGATACCAAAGCAGTCCATGTTCAAATGCAGAAAGACCTGGACAATATCTAGGCTTGGGCTGACAAGTGGCAAGTAACATTCGCACCACACAAGTGCCAGGCAATGACCATCTCCAACAAGAGAAACTCTAACCATCACCCTTTGACATTCAATGGCATTATGATCACTGAATCCTCCACCATCAACATCCTAGGTGTTACCATTGACCAGAAACTGAACTAGACTAGCCATACAAATACTGTGGCTACAAGACCAGGTCAGAGGCTGGGAATTCTGCTGCAAGTAACTCACCTCCTGACTCTCCAAAGCTTGTCCATCATCTTCAAGGCACAGGTCAGGAGTATGATGGAATACTCCCCCACTTGCCTGGATGAGTGCAGCTCCCACAACACTCAAGAAGCTTGACACCATCCAGGACAAAGCAGCCTGCTTGATTGGCACCCCATCCACAAACATTCACTCCCTCCACCACCAATGCACAGTGGCAGCAGTGTGTACCATCTACAAGATGCACTGCAGGAATTCATCAAGGCTCCCTAGACAGCACCTTCCAAACCCACGACCACTACCATCTAGAAGGACAAGGGCAGCAGATAGATGGGAACACCACCACCTGGAAATTCCCATCCAAATTACATACCATCCTGATGTGGAAATATATCACCGTACCTTCACTGCCACTGGGTCAAAATCCTGGAAGTCCCTCCCTAACAGCACTGTGGGTGCACCTATACACCACATGGACTGCAGCGGTTCAAGAAGGCAGCTCACCACCACCTTCTCAAGGGCAACTAGGGATGGGCAATAAATGCTGGCCCAGCCAGTGACACCCACATCCTGTGAATGAATGAAAAGCGTAAAATGAAAAGCGGTGTGTGAATGTCATATTAACTACTCCACAAAAATTGCTTCTAATTTAAAGTTTTAGTGCCTCCAGGTAAATTTAAATCCTGACAATCACTGTTTTGTACCAAAATGGCAGGTTAAAACGCGATTTCCAAACAGGTGTGTCTCATTAGCCCAACACACGCTCACTTAGCGCTTTGTTTTCACTCTTTCACCAATGTTAGGCCCTGAGCGTTTCACCAAATACTGATAAAACAAAGCAATGATCTTAGTTTTCTTCAAATAAACTGAATCAGTATTTAGCAGGCGTGATAGACACAACTAGTTGCAATTAAATCCAAACTACCTAATTGTTAAAGGAAAGTAATACTTCATGCCTTGTACAAATATGTATTGCTTTAATAACTTACAGGTGAATCATGTTGCAAACTTAACATAATTTACTCTTAATCAAAAGGAAGGTTCAGAATTTGCTCTAAAATAAACTTATCATACCCCGAACATAGTGTTGAACTTCCTGGAGAACATGCCACTGAGGAATGAGGGTATTATTGTGAAAGGTAATTAGCTCCTTTTGGGAATAGAACTGATTCTGGAAATAAGGAATCTCCATATGGATAGATATCAGATACACAACCAGAATGAAAAGCACACAATGCTCAGACCTTTGTGAAATTTGTTAGTTGAAAACATAAGACTTTTCACTCTGTGCACTCTGACAGAGACTATCATACAGCTATTTCCAATACTTCATTGCATAAAAGTTACCTTGAAATTAGCAAGTAACCTATCTGGAAACATATACCTTCATAACTGGAAGTTAAAGAACTGGACTGTGATAGCCGATTGCAATTTAAATCAGAGGATATTTTATGGAGTATTATTGTACCTAGTTAGAAGCACTGGTTAAATTGTAATCAAAAGCAAGTAATCCAGAGGAATTTTAAAGGTGCTCGTTATAGAGTCATAGAGGTCTACAGCACAGAAAAAGGACCTTTGGCCCATCGAGTCTGTGCGGTCAAACAAATACCTAACTATTCTAACCCCTTTTTCCAGCACTAGGTCCATAGCCTTGTACACCATGGCATCGCAAGTGCACATCCAAATACTTCTTATATGTTATGAGAGTTTCTGCCTTTACCACCCTTTCAGGCAGTGAGTTCCAGATTCCCACCGCCCTCTGGGTGAAAAAATTCTTCCTCTCTAAACCTCCCGCCCCTTACCTTAAATCTATGCCGCCTGGTTATTGATCCCTCCACCAAGGGGAGAAGTTCCTTCCTGTCTACCCTATCTAGGCATCTCATAATTTTATACACCTCAGTCATGTCCCCCCTCAATCTCCTCTGCTCCAGGTAAAATAACCCCAGTCTATCCAATCTTGCCTCATAACTAAAACTCTCCAGTCCAGGCAACAACCTGGTAAATCTCCTCTGCTCTCTCTCTAGTGCAATCACATCCTTCCTATAATGCGGATTCCAGAACTGCACACAATACTCTAGCTGTGGCATAACCAGCGTTTTATACAGTTCCAGCATAACCTTCCTGCTCTTATATTCTATGCCTCGGCTAATAAAGGCAAGTATCTCATATGCCCTATTAATCACCTTATCTCCCTATCCCGCTACCTTAACGGACCGGTGGACATGCACACCAAGGTCCCTCTGACCCTTGGTACTTCCCAGGGTCCTACCATTCATCGTGTATTCTCGTGCCTTGTTTGTCCTTCCCAAGTGCATCACCTCACACTTATCCAGATTAAATTCCATTTGCCACTGATCAGCCCATCTGACCAGCCTGTCTATATCCTCCTGTAATCTAAGACTATCCTCCTCACTATTTACCACCCCACCAATTTTCATGTCATCCAAGAACTTACTGATCAACCCTCCTACATTCAAGTCTAAATCATTTATCTAGACCACAAACAGCAAGGGACCCAACACCGATCCCTGTGGAACCCCACTGAACACAGGCATCCAGTCACAAAAACACCCCTTGACCATTACCCTCCACTTCCTACCACTCAGCCAATTCTAGATCCAATTTACCAAATTGCATTGGATCCCATGAGCTCTTACCTTCGTTATCAGTCTCCCATGTGGGACCTTATCAAAAGCCTTGCTGAAGTCCAAGTAGGCTACGTCATTGCCCTCATCTACACACCTGGTCACCTCTTCAAAAAATTCAATCAAATTGGTCAGACATGACCTCCCCTTAACAAAACCATGCTGACTGTCCTTGATTAATCCCTGCCTCTCCAACTGTAGATTAATTCTGTCCCTCAGAATTGTTTCCAACAGTTTCCCCACCACTGAGGTTAGACTGACTGGCCTGTAGTTCCCTGGTTTATCCCTTCATCCCTTCTTGAATAACGGTACCACACTGGCTGTTCTCCAGTCCTCTGGCACCTCTCCTGTGACCAGAGAGGTATTGAAAATTATTGCCAGTGCCCCTGCTATCTCCTCCCTTGCCTCACTCAACAGCCTGGGATACGTTTCAGCCAGGCCTGGAGATTTATCTACTTTTAAGCTTGCCAGACCACTTAGAACCTCCTTCCTTTCACTGCTAATTTCTTTAAACATATCACAGTCCTTCTGCCTGATTTCCATACCCACGTCGTCCCTCTCACTTGTGAACACCGACACCAAGTATTCATTTAGAACCCTACCTACGTCTTCCGGCTCCACACACAAATTACCACTATGGTCCTTAATGGGCCCTACACTTTCTCGAGTTATCCTCTTACTCTTAACGTACTTGTAAAATAATTTTGGATTTTCCTTTATTTTACCTGCCAATGTTTCTTCATACCCTCTTTTTCACAGCATCACAGAGTGCAGAAGAGGCCCTTCGGCCCATCGAGTCTGCACTGACATGTGAGTAACACCTGACCTACCTACCTAATCCCATTTACCAACACTTGGCCCATAGCCTTGAATTTTTGCTCTCCTAATTTCCTTTTTAAAACATTCTATACTCCTCTAAGGCTTCTGCTGTTTTGAGCCCTTGGTATATGCCATAAGCCTCCCTTTTTCTCTTTATCCAATCCTGTATATCCCTCGACATCCAGGGTTCCCTGGATTTGTTGGTCCTACCCTTTGTCTTCACTGGAATATGTTGGCCCTTTACTCTCCCTATTTCCTTCTTGAATGAGTCCCACTGCTCTGACGCAGATTTACCTAAAAGTAGCTGCCTCCAGCCCACTCTGGCCAAATCATATGTGATCTTACTAAAATCGGCCTTCCCCCAATTTAGAACTCTGATTTCTGGCCCATCCTTGTCCTTTTCCATGACAACCTTGAATCTAATGGGTTATCTGCAAAGTGCTCCCCCCACTGATACCTCTACCACTTGCCCAGCTTCATTCCCTAAAATTAAGTCCAGGGTCACGCCCTCTCTTGTAGGACCTTCTACATACTGGTTTAAAAAGCTCTCCTGGATGCATTTTAAGAATTCCACTACCTCTAAACATATCACACTATGACTAACCCAGTTAATGTTGGGGAAGTTGAAATCCCCCACTATTACTACCCTATTATGTTTACACTTCACTGAAATCTGCCTACATATCTGCTCTCTTATTTCTCTCTGACTGTTTGGAGGCCTATAGTACACTCCCAGCAATGTGATTGCTCCTGTTTTGTTTTTCAGTTCTACCCATATGGCTTCATTTGAGGAGCTTTCTAAGATGTCATCCCTCCTTCCAGCTGTAATTGATTCCTTGATCAATATTGTGATACCCCCTCCTCTTTTACCTCCTTCCCTGTCTCTCAGGATCCCATCCACCTGCCAAGTTTAAACCCTCCCCAACAGCACTAACAAACCTCCCCACAAGGATGTTGGTCCCATTCCGGTTCAGGTGTAAACTCTCTGCCTTGTACAGGTCCCAGCATCACCAGAAATGGTCCCAATGTCCCAGAAATCTAAAGCCCTCCCTCCTGCACCATCTCTCAAGCCACACATTCATCTGGACTAACCTCATATTTCTATAATCACTAACGCGTGGCACTGGAAGTAATCCAGAGATTGCTACCTTTGAGATCCTGTTTTTTAATCTGTTTTCTAGCTCCCTAAATTCTGCTTGTAGGACCTCATCCCTCTTTCTACCTATGTTGTTGGTACCAATATGTCCCATAATCTCTGTCTGTTTGCCCTCCCCCTTTAGAATGCCCTGCAGCCAGTGACATCCTCGACCCTGGCACCAGGAAGACAACATATCATCCTGGAGTCACGTCTACAGCCACAGAAACGTTCCCCTTACTATTGAGTCTTCTACCACTATTGCTCTTCCCCTCTTTTTACTCCCCCTCCCGCATCCCCCCACCATGCAGCTGAGCCACTCACAGTGCCATGAGCTGCATTCCCCAGAGGAGCCGTCACTCTCACCGGTTTCCAAAACAGAAAAAAAGGCTCTCGAGCGAGATGCACCCTGGGGATTTCCTGACTACCTGCCTGACACCTTTCTTCTGACTGAAGATCACCCATTCCCCCTCTGTCTTCACTTCCATAAGCTGTGGGGTGACCACGTCTAAACACGTGCTATCCATGAAACTCTCAGCCTTACAGATGCACATCAGAACCTCCAGCTGCCACTCAAACTCCGAAACCCAGAGCCCAAGTAGCTGCAGCTGGTGGCAGTTCCTGCACACGTGGTCAGTCAGAGCGCAAGGAGCATCTAGGACTTCCCACATGTTGCAGGCGGTACATAACATGGGACTGAGCTGCCCTGTAAAAAAAATAAATTATTTATGTACTTTAAATAAAAACTAGAATCCTTACCTTTACTTCGCTTAATCTATTTTAAACTGAAGAAAAAAACCTACCCACTACTCACCAATCAGCTCTTACCTTTGTGCTATTGTCATTTTTTGAAGTGACTGCTTCACCATGTTGCTGATTGTGGCACACTCTTCCCGAACTGCTTCACCGTGATGCTGACTGTGGAACGCTCTTCCCAGACTGCCTCACCACAATTCTGACTGTGGGACGCTCTTCCTGGACTGCTTCACGGCGATGCTGACTGCAGGACACTGTTCCCGGACTGCTTCACCGCGATGCTAACTGCGGGGTGCTCTTCCCAGACTGCCTCATCGCAATGCTGACTGCGGGACATTCTTCCTGGACTGCTTCCCCGCGATACCGACTGCAGGACACTGTTCCCGGACTGCTTCACCGCGATGCTAACTGCGGGGTGCTCTTCCCAGACTGCCTCATCGCAATGCTGACTGCGGGACATTCTTCCTGGACTGCTTCCCCGCGATACTGACTGCAGGACACTGTTCCCGGACTGCTTCACCGCGATGCTAACTGCGGGGTGCTCTTCCCAGACTGCCTCATCGCAATGCTGACTGCGGGACATTCTTCCTGGACTGCTTCCCCGCGATACTGACTGCTGGGTGCTCTTCCCAGACTGCTTCACCATGATGCTGACTTCGGGGCACACTCTTCCCAGACTGCTTCAATGTGATGTTGATTGCAGGACACTCTTCCTGGACTGCTTCACCGTGATGCTGACTGCAGGACACTCTTCCCAGAGTGCTTCACTGCGATGCTGATTGCGGGACACGCTTCCCAGAGTGCTTCACTGCGATGCTGATTGCGGGACACTCTTCCCAGACGGCTTCACTGCAATGCTGATCACAGCACGCTCTTCCCAGACTGCTTCACCGCAATGCTGACTGCGGCATGCTCTTCCCAGACTGCTTCACCGCAATGCTGAGTGTGACACGCTCTTCCCAGACTGCTTCACCGCAATGCTGACTGCGGCACACTCTTCCCAGACTGCTTCACCGCAATGCTAACTGCGGCACGCTCTTCCCAAACTGCTTCTTTGCGATGCTGACTGCAGGACACTCTTCCCAGACTGCTTCACCTCAATGCTGACTGCGGCGCACTCTTCCCAGACTGCTTCTCTGCGATGTTGACTGCAGGACACTCTTCCCAGACTGCTTCACCACAATGCTAACTGCGGCACACTCTTCCCAGACTGCTTCACCGCAATGCTGACTGCGGCACACTCTTCCCAGACTGCGTCACCACAATGCTGATTGCGGCATGCTCTTCTCAGACTGCTTAACCACTGCAATACTGACTGCGGCACACTCTTCCCAGACTGCTTCACCGCAATGTTAACTGCGGCATGCTCTTTCCAGACTGCTTCACTGCGATGCTGACTGTGGGACACTCTTCCCAGACTGCTTCTCTGCGATGCTGACTGCAGGACACTCTTCCCAGACTGCTTCACCACAATGCTAACTGCGGCATGCTCTTTCCAGACTGCTTCACTGCGATGCTGACTGCAGAACACTCTTGCCAGACTGCTTCACTGCGATGCTGACTGCAGGACACTCTTCCCAGACTGCTTCACCACAATGCTGACTGCGGCGCACTCTTCCCAGACTGCTTCACCGTAATGCTGACTGCACGATACTCTTCCAAGACTGCTTCACCGCAATGCTAACTGCGGCACACTCTTCCCAGACAGCTTCACCACAATGCTAACTGCGGCACGCTCTTCCCAGACTGCTTCACCACAATGCTAACTGCGGCATGCTCTTCCCAGACTGCTTCACCGCAATGCTGACTGCGGCATGCTCTTCCCAGACTGCTTCACCGCAATGCTGACTGCGGCATGCTCTTCCCAGACTGCTTCACCATAATGCTAACTGCGGCATGCTCTTCCCAGACTGCTTCACCGCAATGCTAACTGCGGCATGCTCTTCTCAGACTGCTTCACCACTGCGATGCTGACTGTGGGACACTCCTGCTTCACAGTAATGCTGACTGTGGCACACGCTTCCTGGACTGCTTCACCGCTCTGCTGCTGTAGGACACTCTTCCCAACTTATTATAGACTGATCCATGACCAGCATAGTCTAGTATGGTACTTTAGTGCTTAAACTGTGTCTCTATGTGAATAAAACATGTAAATATGTCTTGCTACCCAGTGTGTCTGTATTCTCTCTATGGTCCAGCATATGAGTAACATTCCCTCAGCCCAACATCACTGCCTTAAATCATCACTCCTCAGTACTGCTGCCTGATCCAGCCCAGTGAAGAAGGGGTGGGATTACTTTAGATAGGCCACAATTTTTAGATTATTCATCCACTTAATGTATATCTAGTGCAGCTGAGCATATGGACTAACATTACGTCTGAAAGCTGTGTGACAAATATATATCACCATTATCTCACTGGGATTATCTCATGTGAAGACTACTCACTTATTTTCTGGCTGTTCCTTCCTCAGCATAGCTCCTACTCATCAGGGGAGCTGCTGTTCTGGGCTCTGCAGGCTGGGCCCACATTCACCCCATTCTCCAGTCACCTCCTACCACCGCCGCCACCACCCCCCCCCCCCCCACCCACCACCACCACTCCTCCTGCCAAGCCCCTGACCACCATCTGCCTCATCCCTGTTCCCAGTGTTCCTCTCCCAATTTAAGCCCCATATTCCCAGGGTCCTTCTGAAAGTGTCTTTCTGTCCACAGGGAGAAATGATGCAATGTACCAGTGTTACTATGCCAAATGGGAAGCTAAATAGACAAACTTGTCTATTCCTGCCCTATTTGGTATGTTTATTCCACATGTTAGAGATTTATTTTAGTTAAAGGGTGAATCGGCTGCATAATCGTTGCAGGCTGTTATGTTTGAAGTGGAGCACTGTCCTCCCTCATGCACCACCACAGCCTCGTTTAAAGAAATACTTTATAAACTACCCAAATAAAGCTTTTGAAACCTGTCCTCTACTTGGGGGAAAAAAAATTGAAAAACAATCACATACCATAGTGAAATGAAGCATTGTACCCTGTTGGGGCAAATTAGACGTTATCCTGGTAAGTTGTACACAATGTTCATGTTTAAATGGCAGAATATAATCTCCATCAATAGTCACCGCCTGGCAATAAAATGGTCTATGCCCATGTTTTTGGGAGAGGCTGAGACTTTTGTACAAAACTTTAACAGAAGTTTTAAAAGACACAAATCACATTGTCAATGGGTAAATATATAACTGATAGCGTTATTCTGTTGAAAGTTTTATTTAACTTTACAGTTTTTGATGAAAAATGGTAGACAAAAATTTACCAAAAAATCACAGTGAATCGATCAATCAATTAGGGGGATGGTGGTGTTGTTGTAATGTCCCTGGACTAGTAATCCAGAGGCCAATGTTCTGGAACATGGGTCAAATCCCACCACAGCAGCTGGTGGAATTTAAATTCAATGAATAAAATCTGGAATATAAGGCTAGTCTCAGTAATAGTGACCATGACAAATATCATCAATTGTTGTAAAAACCCATCTTGTTCACGAATGTCCTTGAGGGAAGGAAATCTGCTGTCCATACCTGGTCTGGCCCACATGTGACTCCACACTCCTGACTTTTAACTGCCCTCTGAAGTGGCCTTGCAAGCCACTCAACTCAAGGGCAATATTTTTAAAAATTCATTTTATCGGATGTGGGCTTCGCTGGCTGGGCCAGCATTTATTTCCCATCTCTAGTTGCCCTTGAGAAGGTGGTGGTGAGCTACCTTCCAGAACCACTGAAGTCCATGTGGTGTAGGTACACCCACAGTGCTGTTAGGGAGGGACTTCTAGGATTTTGACCCAGTGACAGTTGAAGGAACGGCGATATATTTCCAAGTCAGGATGGTGAGTGACTTGGAGGGGAACTTCCAGGTGGTGGTGTTCCCATGTGTCTGCTGCCCTTGTCCTTCTAGATGGTAGCAGTCATGGGTTTGGAAGGTGCTGTCTAAGGAGCCTTGGTGACTTTCTGCAGTGCATCTTGCAGATGGTACACACTGCTGCTACTGTGCGTCAGTGGTGGAGGGAATGAATATTTTTGGGGTTATTTGTCCTGGATGGTGTCAAGCTTCTTGAGTACTTTTGGAGCTGCACCCATCCAGGCAAGTGGGGAGTATTCCAATACACTCCTGACTTGTGCCTTGTAGATGATGGACAGGCTTTGGGGAGTCAGGAGGTGAGTTACTCGTTGGATGATTCCTAGCCTCTGACCTGCTCTTGTAGCCACAGTATGTATATGGCTAGTCCAGTTCTGTTTCTGGTCAATGGTAAGTCCCCAGGATGTTGTTAGTGGGGGATTCAGCGATGGTAATGCCATTGAACATCAAGTGGCGATGGTTAGATTCACTCTTGTTGGAGATGGTCATTGCCTGACACTTGTGTGGTGTGAATGTTACTTGCCATATGTCAGCCCAAGCCTGGATATTGTCCAGGTCTTGTTGCATTTGGACATGGACTGTTTCAGTATCTGAGGAGTCGCGAATGGTGCTGAACATTGTGGGATGGACAACAAATGCTGGTCATGCCAGTGACACCCACATCCCATATCCCAAGAAAGAACAAATAAAACAAACAATGGATTCAGTCATGATAAAAACAAAATACTGCGGATGCTGGAAATCTGAAACAAAAACAAAAATAAAAACAAAAATAGCTGGAAAAACTCAGCAGGTCTGACAGCATCAGCAGAGAGGGATACAGCAACTGAGTTCCTCTCTGCAGATGCTATCAGACCTGGATTCAGTAATGATGTGTGATGATAAATTGTCGATCTAGGTTCTTCTTATAATGGAAGACCAGTGTATCAACAGGTCACAAAAATAAATTCAATGGAAATAAACTCAACAACATGACATAGCAAGTAAGGATAACATAGATAAGAATCCCAAAAAAGTCAGCATGCAGATACAGTAAGTAATTGGGAAGACAAATGAGATTTGGCCTTCATTGAAAGGGGGATGGAGTATAAAAAGAGGGAAGCCTTGCTAGAACTGTACGAGATATTGGTGAGACTGCATCTTGAGTACTGTGTACAGATTTGGAGATTAACTTTCCTCTGGGCTCGGAAAAACCCGACCTGTGCATTGTTGTGCCTTGCAAACTGCTCACTAGGCCCATGGGTGACTTCACATGTTATTTTTGTTATTTCACATTGGGATCAGGTTTGCAGTGCAGTTTTGTGAGCTATGAGCCAGTGCATGAGGAGGGCCAGCTACAAGGCCCACCTGGATTCCCCACCACAGTATCCAAACTCCTAATAGTGTTTAAAGGCCCTCTGAAACTCACGCCTCACCTCTCTCACCACCCCAAGCTTCCTGATGCTGCCCCGTTGCCCCCTCATCACCCAGGCCCCTTGCAGGCTCCATGTGCATCATCTGGAGCCATTATGCACTAAGTACTGTCCTCAGGTTGCATACATTATCAATGGAAAATATCTTACATTCCTTGGGGAAAAAAATGAACCTTGTATCATCTGATAAAAGCCTCCAGATCATTGATACAATGAGAAAAAAATTCACTCCATCTTGTGGCAAAAAAAGCCTTGCAATATTTGTAACTCTATTAGCTTGTGTGAACAAACCAGAAACCCCATCAAAGGCACAATCTGTTATTACAACTTCTTGAAACTGTCATTCATTCTTAAACTAATGGAACACCTACCGTGATGAAACCCATTGGCACCTGAAAGTCAGTCAAACATTGATAATGGCCAGCGCTGCCCAAACAATAGACTTACCCCCTGGCTCATTTCAATTTCAAAACAGAGTGCCTGTTCATAAATGTTTGGAAGTGGATGGTTAGATCGTTTCAAGTGTCAAAACCAGACTTTATTTTCATCAGCCGGAGCCATTTCAACCACAGAATGGTTACAGTACAGAAAGAGGCCATTTGGCCCATTGTGTCTATGCTGGCTCTCTGACAGAGCACCGGGTGCCACTCCTCTGCCTTTCCCTTGTGACCCTGCAAATGTTTCCTCTTCAGATAATGATTCAATTCCTTTTGAAAGCCTCAATTAATCATGGCTGTGCCACATGCTCAGGCAGTGCATTCTAGATCGTAAACACTCACTTCCTGAAAAGGTTTTTCCTCATGTCGCCATTGCTTCTTTTGCCAATTACTTTAAGTCTGTGCCCCTCTGGTTCTCAATCCTTCCACCAATAGCGAACAGTTTCTCCCTATCTATTCTGTCCAGACCCCTCATGACTTTGAACACCTGTATTGAATCTCCTCTGAATCTTCTCTTCTTCTTGCAGAATAATCTCAGCTTCTCCAATCTATATAAATGAGGGTCCTCATCCCTGGAACCATTCTCATGAATCTTTTGTACACTCTAATGCAACACACTTTCTAAAGTGTCATGTCAGAACTCAACACAATACTCTAAACCAATATTATATACAGGTTTAACATCACTTCCTTGCCCTTGTACTCTGTGCCCCTGTTAACAAAACCCTGGATGCTGTGTGCTTTATTAACTTCTCTCTCAAACTGTCCTGCCACCTTCAATGATTTATGTACATATACCCCCAAGCTCCTCTGCTCCTGCACCCTCTTTAGAATCATACCCTTTATTTTATATTGTCTCCGGCACCCTTCCTGCCAAAATGAATCATTTCACACTTCTCTGCTTTGAATTTCATCTGTGCATTCCACCAACCTGTCTATGTCCTTTTGAAGTTCTACACTATCAGGTTCACAATACTTTCAAGTTTTGTATCATTTTCAAATTTTGAAATTGTGCCCCTGTACACCCAGGTCTAGGTCACGAATATATATCAAGAAAAACAAGGGTCCTCAGCACTGATCCTTGGGGAACGCCATTACAAACCTTCTTCCAGTCCGGAAAACAACCAACGACCAACCCATTGAGAGAAGAAGTTCCTCTCCATCTCTGTCTTAAATGGGGAAAGTTTTTGTTTTGTGCCTGGAGCCTTCTACGGCAGCAGGTAACTGGAAAAGTACTTGGTACTGGCTATATATCATTTCTGTTTTGTTTGGCATTGGATATCTTAACAAAGTAGAGCTTACCTTCGCATTTCAGACCCTGTCTCACTAATCCCCACAGCATCTCCCCACAGTGATCACAGAAAGCAGGGGCTCTGTAGGAATGGACAAACAAGGCATGTGGTCGAATCTGGAAATCTTCAAGTGTGGCAGCAGCTGCACATGACAAACAGAGGAAGAATTTAGGAGCCATGCAAAATGAATTGCTGTTTTATACAATACATTAACTTGTCAACAGAGTTTGCTTTACAAAGGCTTCATAACTGTTTCCTCTATCCACCATAGTGGGGCGTGATGTCAAGAATTGTATAAGAAGTGAAAGCATTTTTCTAAATTAACCAACGCAGTTTTAATAAATGGGAGTATTTATAAAATTATTAGTTTGAATTACTATCCCTGTCATAATAGGAGTTGATGGAATTTAGTACAAATTCTGGATTGTTGTTGTTCAAAGGCTCCAAATTGTAAAAGAAGAAACTGAGAAATGGAAAAATATACAGAAATGTTCTTGTGAGCACAGTTAAAAAGAAGAAATTATATTTTAGAATAATATTTATGCTGCTCCTCTGTTATTCTCCACTGATGCATTCAGTGCTGCCAATATCAGAGAAATGTTAGGAGATGCGTCAGAACTAAAATGAGTGATTTTTTTTTTTCCTTTTAACTTTTAGGCAAGTTTGATTGGCACATTTTTCTTTAATGGACACAAAATTAGTCAAAACATGAATTAAAAGGATTTTATGTGGTGACATGAGAAAAAGGAGAGTGATGTATGTCACAGTCAGGATGGTGAATGACTTGGAGGAACATGATGGTGTTCCCTTGTGCCTGCTGCCCTGGTCCTTCTGGATGGGGAGGTGCTTCAAAGAAACTTGGTGACTGACTGTGGTGCATATTGTAGAAACTACTGGCTGCAGCCACACCCACAGCCAGGGATGGATGGAGGGAGTGAATGTTTAAGGTGATAGGTGGAGCGCTGAGAATGCAGATCGCTTTGTTCTGTGTGGTGTTGAGCTTCCGGAACGTTGTCACAATTGCTTTCATCCAGGCAAGTGTTCAGCACCTGATAGGATAAGTGATGGAAAGGCTTTGGGAGTCAGGAGATGAGCCACTTACCACAGAATATCTGGCCTCTAACCTGCTCCAGTAGCCATGGAGTATATATAGCTGAATCAATTGGGTTTCTGGTCATTAGTGACCCCCGTTTGTTAACGGTGGGGGACTTGCTGGTGGTCCTGGCATTGATTATTAAGGGGACCCTTACATTTTGGTATGTAACTATAAATAATAGCATAAAATTAAAAAAAAATGAAATAAGAACAGAATGTCCAATTTTGAAATGGGGACAGAATATGCCTGGACCTTCTGATGCGCCTCTCCCCAGACCCTGCTTCTAAACCTGTTTCACTTAAAGCTGACTCCTGGCTCAGTATTTTCTGCTTCTGTGATGCAGCCTGTGCAGGACTCTCATCCAACTGGGCACTGGTGAGAGGAGAAGCAAAAATCCCTGACCCTGTGTAGCGGTACAGAATATCCACTAGTAATTATGACATATACAAGAACAGATATTAAGGTCTGGCATATGGTTATTTATAGTTCACCTTGGCAGGACTCGAGCAATACGGTGATTCTGAAAGGTTTTTCTGCAACACAGGACAAAGAGAAACAACCACATTCCCAAACAAAGTACTGGGCCTCTTACCAAAGACACACATAGTTTCCTCTTATTGACACTTAAAAAGGGCTCCACCTCCCAGTAAATTATTACAGCTTCCAAAAATGAAAGGTAAAAATATAGACACTGCAAAATGCTGCCAAAGGTCTTTTGATGACATATGATAAAAAAATAACTAAAATACTGACCTTTCAGGCAGAACGGTGGGTTTAATTCAATATCATTTAGTGGGTGTTGAAAATCGATTGATTTAACTGTTTTTGTCAATACTGGAGAAGTATGAAATGACTGGGGGATGTGTGCTAGTGGGTTGAATTTTACTCACCTTTTGCAGGATGAACGCTATTGAGTTCTTTAGGACACATTCCCTTAGGTAATAGTTTTTCCTGACACAATGAATTATAAAATGCTTTATTTTGCAAAGGAAAGGGGGCGTTTAATGTGGGCCAATTTGTTCGAATTATGGCTTGTAGACATTTGAACAAAGAGGCTAGGAAGGAGCTGAAAGACACATGAAAAAGAGAACAAATACTTCTGGCACAGGGCTCTTCTTTATAACAGTAAAAGGCTACAGCAATTTCGAAACATTGCTTTGTTCTATCTTGGTTAGCCAACAATAATAGCACAAAATTCCAGGGCAAGGTTTTAATCCTGTTGTGTTGCGAGTACAGAGCACAATGATGTTGTTTAGAAGTTCGAGAACAGCAGTGAGAAATGTTAATTTTCTCAACCTCCCCCAAATTTGTGGCGGCAGAGGGAGTAATGGACAAAGGGTCTGTACTGCTGCAGATTAACATTATGTCGCACTTTAGGTGGCATTCCCCATCCCCCTCCCCTGCTGTCACTTCCACATTCTGCTGTTCAAACAACAGCTTAAAAACCTCACAGGAACAAACAATAACATCAGGAGCAGCATTCCTCCCCTTCCAGAGATTCAATCTTAGTCAGCAATATAGCCATTTTAATGCCCAGTACCCAAATCTTCCTCTGTTGCTCTTTAGCATAATGACAGTTATATTATTGGGGAAAAAAAATGGGCCAGGAAAGTATTTAAATATTCACGTAAATATGTCTAATCAGTACTGTGCTAAAAAAAAACAAAACCAGGTGAGAAATTCCCTCCTTTCTGGGTTGTAAATTCAGCTTCTAGAGGAGTTGGAAGCTGCAACGGAACCATCTCCTTTCACTGCTCTGGGATTGTCAAATGGAGGGAGTAGGTGCTGCTTCAGTCTCACCCTTTCCTCATTGCCCTGTCAAAGGGGGTGTGGCTGGAGAGAGCCTGGCTCCACTGAAAGTCCCACCAGTTTTATCACCCAAAGGCCTAATGGATGCCTGGAGGAAGAGGAGGGTTTGCGCCATCTATCAGCCCCAAGACCCAGTAATGTAATGGTAATACATCTTGAGGTGCAACAAGGAGCTGTTCCCACAACCCACTCAGTCTGCACAGTGCATGCCCCAGAACGGAGTGGGTACCTACCAGACCCCCACAAACGCATACACCCGCCCCCACCCCCCCGCACTCCCTACCTCCAACCACCCCTCCCCCATAACATTGAACTAGCCTCACCACCGGAATTTGCGATATAATCATAGTTGGGTTTCCTCCTAAAGTATCTCAAGTGGCCCCAGTGTCACTAGCAGAACTTCTCCATTTTAGCACTATGATACGATAATGCCCAAGAGCATTTAGCATGCATTCTGCTACATCTGTTAAAAAGAAAAACCCAGTAATAATAGGAATATTTGGAAAATTATAGTGTGCTTATTGAGATTGGTAACATCAAGCAATTAAGGTCTAAAACTTCCTTTGTATCTTTCCATGGCAAATATCAGATGTACATATTGAAAAATAACATCCTTTCAGTGAATACTTAATGTCAGGATTGTGTAGGTTGTTGTGTCATGGACTCCCATAAGCTACACAGTGACACCGTGGAATTTTTGCTTTTATTTTTCCATAATTCAATCCCAAGTTATTGAGTCACTGGAGAATCTGGCATTTGCAGGAGGGTAGCAATGGACTGGTCAGGTGGGCAGAGCAGTGACAAATGGAATTCAACCAGAAAAGTGTGAGATAATGCACTTGGGGAGGGCTAACAGGGAAAAGGATTACACTATGAATGGTAGGACCCTGGAAAGTACTGAAGATCAGAAGGACCTTGGTGTGCATATGTACAGATTCCTGAAGGTAGCAGGGCAGGTAGATATGGTGGTTAAGGTATATAGGATACTTGCCTTTATTAGCCGAGGCATTGAATGTAACAGCAGGGAGGTTATGCTGGAACTGTATAAAACACTAGTTAGGCCACACCTGGAGTACTGAGTGCAGTTCTGATCACCACATTATGGGAAGGATGTGATTGCACTGGAGAGGGTGCAGAGGAGATTTACCAGGATGCTGCCGGGGTTGGAGGGTCTGAGCTATGAGGAAAGATTGGATAGGCTGGGGTTGTTTTCCTTGGAGCAACGAGGGTTGAGAGGGGACCTGACAGAGGTGTATAAGATTATGAGGGGTATAGATAGGGTGGATAGGAAGGTACTTTTTCCATTAGTAGAGGGGTCAATAACCAGGGGGCATAGATTTAAGATAAGAGGTAGAAGGCTAAGAGGGGAGTTGAGAAGAAATGTTTTCAGCCAGAGGGTGGTGGGAGTCTGGAACTCACTGAATGAAAGGGTAGTTGAGTCAGAAACTCTCGTAACATTTAAGCAGTATTTAGATATTCACTTGCATTGCTATAGCCTCCAGGGCTATGGGCTAAGTGCTGGAAAATGGGATTAGTGTAGTCAGATCTTTGTTGACCGGTGTGGACACGATGGGCTGAATGGCCTCCTTCTGCGCTGTAAATGTCAATGAGTCTATTTGCTGCCCTGTCCGAGTTGCTCAGAGAAGGTGATGATGGGCCATCAGGAACAATTCCAGTTTTTAGCGGTTTGATTAAACTAAGTGATTTTCTAGGGTCACTTCAGAGGGCAGTTGCAAGTCAACCACTTTGGACATGTAGGCCTGACTGGGAAAGAAAGGACTGGTTCCCTTCCTTGGGCCTTCCAGTGCATCCATTGAGTATTCGCTTTGAAAGATACAGCTAAGTCAATGGTTTTGATTGAAACTTGTGATTTAATAAACAGCTGAATAATTGAAATAAGTGGATATGATTTAGGCAAAGCAAACAACATATTTCCACACATACTCCATGTGCTTGTCTATTTTGAAATGATGAGGCCAGGGAAAATGAGGTTGATCTCTGCATATTTATCACAATATTAGGATCAAGCTGCTGATCCAGCCCAAAGTGTGATAAATAGTAACTTTTCCTTTTGGTATAAAAGGACTTCTCTTTGTATAGGGTCTTTTGTTACCTCAGAGTGCCACAAGCTGCTTTGCAGCCGATGAAGTGCTTTTGAAGTATCGTTAATTAAGTAAAATGAAGGAAACCCAGCACCAAGTTGTGCACAGCAAGGGTCTCCAACAGTAATAGGCTACCTAGAAAAATAATTTTTGACAGCACAAGCTTAGGACACCAGTATTCCCCTCCAAATATAATTGTCTATGAAGACTATAAAAAATACTATTTTAAAGGAGGAAAAGAAAAACTTGTATTTATATTAGACTTTTCCAATCGGCAGGATGTCCCAAAGCACTTTACAATCGTCACTTTAAAATTGTAGTGACTGTTGTAATGTACATAAACATGCCAACCATGAGCTTTGAGAAAAATAAAATAAATAACCTCTTCTGGTGCTGTCGGTTGAAGGATAATTATTGGGCTGTATTTTGGGAGCTTTTCCTGCTCCTCTTTGAACAATGCCATGGGTTCCCTTACATCCACCTGAATAGGCAGCTCACACCTTGGTTTAACATCTCAACCAAAAGGCAATGGTGGGTACCCTCCATCGTGTTGTGTGGCACTGCCACCATACTAAATGGGGTAGATTTCAAACGGATCTAGTAACTCAAGACTGGGCATCCATGAGGCGCTGTGGGCCATCAGCAGCAGCAGAACTGTACTCAAACACAATCTGTAACTCATGGCCCAGCACATCCCCCACTCTACCATTACCATCAAGCCAGGGCATCAACCCTGGTTCAATGAAGAGTGCAGGAGGACATGTCAGGAGCAGCACCAGGCATACCTAATAATGAGGTGCCAACCTGGTGAAGCTATAACATAGGGCTACTCGCGTGCCAAACAGCATAAGCAACAAGTGATAGACAGGGCTAAGCCATCCCACAGCCAATGGCTCTGATCTAAGCTCTGCAGCCCTGCCACATCCAGTTGTGAATGGTGGTGGACAATTAACTCACTGGAGGCGGCGGCTATACAAATATCCCCATCCTCAATGATGATGGAGCCCAGCCCAGCAGTGCAAAAGATAAGGCTGAAGCATTTGCTACAATCTTCAGCCAGAAGTGTTGAGTGGATGATCCATCTCGGCCTCCTCCAGAGGTCCCCAGCATCACAGATGCCAGTTTTCAGCCCATTCAATTCACTCCATGTGATACCAAGAAACATCTGAAGGCATTGGATACTGCAAAGGCTATGGGCCCTGACAATATTCCGGCAATAGTACTGAAGGCCTGTGCTCCAGAACTTGCCGCGTCCCTAGCCAAGCTGTTCCAGTACAGCTACAACACTGGCATCTACCCAGCTATGTGGAAAATTGCCCAGGTATGTCCTGTACACAAAAAACAGGACATATCCAACCCGGCCAATTACCACCCCATCAGTCTACTCTCCATCATCAGTAAAGTAATGGAAGGGTCATCAACAGTGCTTTCAAGCGGCACTTGCTTAGCAATAACCTGTTCACTAACACTCAGTTTGGGTTCCACCAAGCCAGTCAGCTCCTGATCTAATTACAACCTTGGTTCAAACATGAATGAAAGAGCTGAATTCCTGAGGTGAGGTGAGAGTGACTGCCCTTGACATCAAGGCAGCATTTGACTGAGTGTGGCATCAAGGAGCCCTAGCAAAACTGGAGTCAATGGGAATTAGGGGGAAAACTCTCTGCTGGTTGGGGTCATACCTAGCACAAAGGAAGATGGTTGTGGGTTTTGGAGGTCAGTCATCTCAACTTCAGGGCATCACTGCAGGAGTTCCTCAGGATAGTGTCCTTGGCCCAACCACCTTCAGCTGCTTCATCAATGTCCTTCCTTCCATCATAAGGTCAGAAGTGGGGATGTTCACTGATGATTGCACAATGTTCAGCACCATTCACGACTCCTCAGATACTGAAGCAGTCCATGTCCAAATGCAGCAAGAACTGGACAATATCCAGGCTTGGGCTGAGAAGTGGCAAGTAACATTCGCACCACACAAGTGTCAGGCATTGACCGTCTCCAGCAATAGAGAATTCAACCATCACCCCTTGATGTTCAATGTCATTACCATCACTGAATCCCCACTATCAACATCCTGGGGGTTACCATTGACCAGAAACTGAACTGGACCAGCCATATAAACACTGTGGCTATAAGAACAGGTCAAAGGCTAGGAATTATGCGACGGGTAACTCATCTCCTGACTCCTCAAAGCCTGTCCACCATCTATAAGGCACAAGTTAGGAGTGTGAAGGAACACTCCCCACTTGCCTGGATGACTGCAGCTCCCACAACACTCAAGAAGCTTGACACCATCCAGGACAAAGCAGCCCACTTGATTGGCACCACATCCACAAACATTCACTCCCTCCACCACCGACACACAGTAGCAGCAGTGTGTGTACCATCTACAAGATGCACTGCAGGAATTCACAAAGGCTCCTTAGACAACACCTTCCAAATCCACAACCACTACCACCTAGAAGGACAAGGGCAGCAGATAGATGGGAACATCACCACCTGGAAGTTCCCCTCCGAGTCACTCACCATCTTGACTTGGAAATATATCACCGTTCCTTCACTGTCGCTGGGTCAAAATCCTGGAACTCCCTCCCTAACAGCACTGTGGGTGTACCTACACCTCATGGACTGCAGCGGTTCAAGAAGGCAGCTCACCACCACCTTCTCAAGGGCAACTAGGAATGGACAATAAATCCTGGCCCAGCCAGTGACATCCACATCCCCTGAATGAATTAAAAAAATGTAGGTTCAAAGTTTAAATAAAAAGTGGCCTTTGCATTCGGGCTAGTACAGTGGTGGTGAAACCCCTCCACAGTAAATGCTGCTGCACCCAGGAAACCAGGTCCCCACCCTGTCAGCCACCGCACCCCCCTCCCCCCAAGTCTGCCACTTTTAGGTCCCCAACACCTCTGGGAACCTAGAGGCCAACTGGAAGATCCCAGTTGGCCTCCGTCAAAAGGCCTTAATAAGGCTGCAATTGGCACATTGGCTATCCACCACATGCAGGCGAGTAGCCCTGCTCCACCCACACACCCCTCATCCCAGCTCCAGGGAAGTGGTCCGAGAATGGGATGGATCTGGTGAAGCAGCACACAGGCTGGTCAAGTGAACTGTGGGGGAAAGAAAATCTTCTTTTTTGCAACCACCAGTTTCTCGCACTACATAAATCTAGCATTTTTTCTTAATAGACTTGAAACTGTCCAGCTAATGCTGCCAATTATAATCATTCAAACTGTTTTTGATCTAAGTATCAAGGACTATTTAAATAAATAATGAAGTATCCAGGCCCAGTCTTCACCTATCATTCCTCCTCTAAAACTGACAGCAACATCTGGAGTTCGCAAATACATAATTAAATGTGAAAGTGCAGGGGTTGTTGTCAGTGGTTCGAGCTTTCTCCACAGGGTGCGCTGTTGAGAACCTACCCATCATCAATCCAATTGGAAATCACTGAACTGATGAGAACTTGTTATTTTAGGCTATTAGTCTGACTATAAAAACCCTTAACCGAGTTACACCTTGTTGAATGATGTACAACTGGGTTTTGATGGCATACCAAGTTCCTAATTACTGCTGAGATTTTGTTTTTACCCTGGAAAACAAAGATATCTGGGAAATACCAAATTTCTCCATTAAAATAAAATAAATTCCATATTTTAAAAAAATATGTTTGTGATATTTAAACTTCTATCCTAATCCTATATGTATGTCCCAGTCATTTATTTCCCTCTGTCTAACATTGAATTGAAAGTGAAGTGTAATTAATGCATTTTACTTCCTGGTTTGCAGTCTGTGAAAATACTGCCGTGTGATTGGCTGCTTCCCTTGCCTGATGGCTGCACTGCACCATATTTAAACCACACCCGCACACACATCTTTCAATGTCTGTAGACCAGGGCACACACTAGGCAAGAGATGGCTCCCAAAAGCAGGAAGAGTGCAGCCCCCAAGTTTAGTGACACCTCACTGGGTCAGCTTCTGGACACAGTCAAGGCCAGAGTGACCTTCTCTCCCCTGAGGATGGCCGGCGGCAGCCCAAGGTCACCAGCTGGTTTGGGAGGAGGTGTCTGTGGCTGGGAGCGCTGACTCAGCCTGCATGAGAACAGCAATACAGTGGGGCAAACTGATGAATGATCTCATCCACAATTCCAAGGTAAGTCAAGCTTCTCATCCCTCTCAGCTCACACTCTCACAAGCCTCTCCTACATTCACAGGATGACAGCGCACAAGGATCTCACACACGACCTGCACACGGAACATCACCACTCGCTCTCCCACACACACACCCTGACATCTCTGCCTGGGCTCACATCCTGTGCAGCTCACATCCTGATCCCAAACACAGTTCCGCACAGCACCTACACACAGCAGGCATCCTTATCACCTGCTTTGACATGCTTCCTGCTCACCCTCTCTCCACCTGTCTTCTTGCAGGCCCAAGCTCACCCATAATAAGAGGGAGAGGTCCCAGATCGGTGGTGGGATGTCAGAGATCAGGGTGCTCACCCAGTATAAGGAGCTTGCGGCTGGCTGGAGAGGACCAGGACCGTCACTGTGATGACGATGAGGTCAGCAGTTCACACCCAAGTGAGGACCCTGCACCAGCTGATCCTTCAGCGAGCCTGTGAGTGCAATGTTACGTCTTGGAATCTGTTGCCATGCACTAATTATCTCTGCCCTCTTTCATAGGCAGCTCAGCCAAGTGCCCCAGAGACACCGGGAGCCAGCCCCTCATCTCCAGCCCTGAAGACACCTCGGATGAGGATCTTGTGGAAAACCTGCCACAGTGCTTACCCACAGTCTCCTCCAGCGCAGAGACACACCCCACAGTGGGACCTGGATCTAGAACAGGCTGAGTGTCACAATCTGGTGAGCACAGTACAGATTCTGGTTCATAGCAGGGGGAAGCAGTCACATCCGAGGTCACCAACACTTGAGGGGCTGCTAGAGGTCGGGACTCTGCTGAGTTCTGGTCAGATGATGAGTCTGTGGACTCGGTCTTAACACAGATGTTGGAGCAGCAGCAACTGCAATATCTGGCAGGGCTGTCAGCTGCATTCCAACATATGATGGAGGAGTTTGTCCGATTTCAGTCTGAGATGATAGCACTGGCATACCATTGTACCAAGGTCAACACTGGTAGGATGGTGGCCACCATGGAGACCTTGATCCAGCACATAGCACCTGTGCTGCCGTGCGAGTTGTAAGCATTGGTGGCATCCGTCAGTGTCTACATGAGAGGGTTAGGGTTAGGGTCAATCTTAGTCTAGTTGCCCCTTCTCCTCAAGGGGTCAGCCAGGAGCCCTCGGGCACTCGCAGGGAGGGGGTGCAGTAGCTGGACACCCCTGGGTCCTTCACCAGGTGACTCTGGGAGTGTCTAGAACGATCCCAATTCCCACTTCCTGTGACTCCATCACCTACAGCTCTACAGGCCAAGGAAAGTGCATCTGCGTCACAGCAGAGCTGGGGGCCTCCAGGCCTCAGACTACTAGAGGATGCCCGCCAGGGTCACTGCAGGTAGCAGGGCTTCTCTGTATGCTGAGTTGTGTTGTGCTTGATCAGGTGTCACACCATGTTCCGTCCCCCCACTTATCTCTGATTTCACATCATGTACCTCTGGTTGACGTGATGAGTTGGCTGCACACAACAGTGTGTGTCCCTTCTCAGGTCATTCCCAACATCAGTGATGCCTCACTCTCAATGGAACGTGCGCTGGTGCAAAGTATCTCATCGACATGCTTTGCAGATTCAAGTGATGTTTATTCCTGGCTGTCTACGTTGGAGGCTCATGTAGTTCCCCATCTCATCTGCATTATGGAACGGTGAAGGTGTAATGTAGAAGAGAGATGTAGATGCGCATGGAGAAGGGTAATCTGTCCTTGAACTCCACGCTCTCTGTCATCCGTGAGGGTTTGCAATCTATAAACCCACACTCGGAGGTCGTGCACACTCCTGCCAGCCTTGTGCGTTGTCAACTCTACGAGGGTAGATCTACCAAGCTGACCAATGAGTGTGTGCATCTTCCTACCTCAACGTGCCAGTGCTCTGATCCTCGCGGGCACAATTTTGTCCTGGCATTCAAAGCTATAGATTTAACCATTTTGCACCTTGGAATTGTAGGCAGAGCACCACAGGGCTATCGTCAAAAAGAAGGGATGCACCACAGCTCATTCATTCTGCTTAGCCTCCCCTCCCCTAAAGATTGCCAAGCTCAGCAATGCTACATCCATATGGAGATGTGTTGTGGTCAATGGAACTCTTGAGCATGGTCTCGATGCTCATATGTTATCCTGATGGGAAGACAATGCTCAGGGCAGAAATGGGCTGGGAGCGAGGAGGTAATGCAGCTGGTTTGTGTTCATTATTATCAACAAAGTGGAACCTTGGGGGCTTCAGGGTGTGTCTACATTTTCGGGGTCTCAAGGGCCAGAGCTGACCATTATGGGAAATGATGGTGTCAAAAAGGTGTTTTCATATCTCAATGGCCATTGTGTGATGATCTATGCCCATTGAAATGTCAGGCTAAATGGAGCCCCGCATCCCTAACTGAGAGTGAAGGGTCTCAGTGTAATGGGGATTAAGGTAATGCTGAGAACTGAGTGCTTTGACTAAGCGTTATCATCTGTTGAATGTCCTCGCCCGGCCCAAGTCTAGTCTCGCAATATCACCATTGAAGTGACACATTAGGCATCTTTCCGTTGCTGGAAATGGATCTCCTTGATGCGCTTTGTCAGACTGGAGGTATACTGCCATGATTTTAGAAAGGCCTGGAAATTCCCATCTCTGAAGCTGGCAGCTGCAAGGTTATAGCTTTCCAAGAGGCTTATCCTATTTTTCCAGGTTTCCACTTATTTTCGGAGCCATTATCACACTGGGGAGAAACCACGATTGTTCCAATGGGTTGTTGCAGGGAGATTGACGATGGAACACAGCGGGATTAATCTCCCATGAATGCGCTATTACACTGAAGGCTCCAGATTTCCTTTATAGTAAATGAGATGCTCCTAACATGTCTCAGCTGTGCCTTCTTCCTCATGTGGCAATACAGGTGGGTGCACCTTTAAACGGCCCTTCAGTGATCCACTCCTCCCAGAAGCCCTTGCAGCCCTCCCCAACAGTGTTTTTCCTACTTTCACTTCCTGCTGCGCCATTGCTTGAGGTTCTAAGATGGTGGTCCTCAGGTTTTATTACCAGATCTGGTACGACCCTCCCTGTGTTACCATAGAAATCTTCTCCATCGTCCTGGAGGAGCATCACATTCAGGTTTCCCTCCCTCCTATTACTCTCAGTCCTCCCCCTGTAATCCTTGATCCTATTGTAATTGTGGTTGATATCCCTGTATTACCCCCTGAGATGTTTGAGGTGGCTGTCCTCATGCCCCATGTAGACTTTGCCCCTCCCCATCTTGAGGCCTCCTGTACCATCACATATAGGGACCCCCCCCCTCATAAGACTGTCGAGTGCCCACTCCTACACTACCTGTTCCCTATCCACAGGCTGCAGATGCCTCCCCTGACATCAGCAGACAAGCACTATGTCAGAAACTTCCGGAATGCGTGAGGTGCTGACCATGCCCAGCACATACTATGCTGACATGGACTGACATGTCCACCCCTGGACTGGGACAAGGACTATCTTTGGAAACTGAGCATTGTAAACTGCAGCACTTCTTCACTCCACAATCCTCCCTCTCTGGCCCCAACTTGCTCCTGTCCTTCTGTAAGAGACTCTCTCCCAATTCTCATCCAGAGGACGCGTCCCACCTCCCCGCCCACGCCCCCTCAACCCAACCTCCCAACCAACCGAATGCCAGTCATGTGTCTGTATGCAACCATTCCCAGTTTTTGCCCTTGCCCTCCAGCCCCTTCCCTTTCCTATTCTTATCTTCACCCCTCTCAGTCGAGCCCTTGCCCTGCAACATATTACAACCCATCCCTGCCTTACCACTGCTCTGATACATAGAGCCTTGCGTCTATAACCACTCCCCTTGAAAGTGAAGTGTGTTGCCTGGGGAGCAGGAGCGGAGTTCAAGGAGCCGTGAGCACTTCACACTGCAAGCTGAGCGAACAGCCTTGAAGTCACAAGTGACGTGCAGATCGCCAGGTGGGCGTCAATGTGCTTGTGAGTCACACTGGGTCTAACTGGACACCGGTGTGGCCTTCTGATCCAGCGTGGGGGTGGGGGAAGGATTCTGGTGAGCTGCTTTCATAATGAGCATTCATGACATTCTAATGTATTCAAATGACCTTCCCAACATGGTGTGGCAGGAAAAGTGCCCCCTCCATCGAAGGCAGGAGTGGGCAATCCTAACCTGTTTTTTTGCCAACAAGAAAATGACTTTTTCCCTCCCGCAATGTTTTCCCCTCCCATTGGCGTTATAGCCACACCAGGCAGGGCCAGAAAATCGCGGCCATTGTATCGACATTGCTAATTTTCTGCAGGTCATGATTCTTCCCTAAGAGAACTGTTCATCAATTCATATTTCACAGTCTGTAAGTCTCATTTACCTTTCCTCCATGCCTGTTTTAGAAATTATTGATGTAAAGATATTAAATGATACAGGACACCCTGCAAGGTGAATGGGAACAGCCAGGAGTTGTAGTTAATCCATGTTAGATATAGCTCCAGAAACTCTGTTCCTGTTTGGGAAAAAAGGGAAAGAACAGGACCTTAAAGGTGATAATCTCTGGACGAGTTCCAGTGCCATGTGTTAGTGAGTACAGAAACAGGAAGGTAACACAGGGAAATGAGACAGAATCAAGGACATCAGATTGCTGGAGCACATGGACAAGGAGCCAGGGCTGTACTAGCGGACAGCTTGCATACAAACTTGACTGGGGCCACTGTTCTCATGGGGAGGTTAACTAGTGCTGTGGGTGAGGGTTTAAACAAAGCAGCAGAGTGGAGAGACGAGGTGCATAAAGGACTAGGAGGGACAAACAGCAACAGAACAAAGAATAGTATAGAAAGAGCAGTAACTGGATAAAGACAAAAAGCAAAATTGACTAGCATGGTGTCTGAATACGTGTGTGTTAAAGCAAGGAGTGTTACAAATATGGCTAACGAATTACAAGCTTAAGTTGCCATTTAAGGTTATGATATAGACTCATATACAGCACAGAAGGAGGCCATTCAGCCCATCGTGTCCATGCTGATCAACAAAGATCTGACTACACTAATCCCATTTTCTAGCGCTTGGCCCATAGCCCTGGAGACTATGGCAACCCAAGTGAATATCTAAATACTTCTAAAATGTTACGAGAGTTTCTGACTCACCCACCCTTTTAGGCAGTGAGTTCCAGACTCCCACCACCCTCTGGCTGAAAACATTTCTTCTCAACTCCCCTCTTAGCCTTCTACCTCTTATCTTAAATCTATGCCCCCTGGTTATTGACCCCTCTACTAATGGAAAAAAGTACCTTCCTATCCACCCTGTCTATGCCCCTCATAATCTTATCCACCACTATCAAGTCCCCTCTCAACCTTCTCTGCTCCAAGGAAAACAACCCCAGCCTATCCAATCTTCCCTCACAGCTCACACCCTCCAGCCCAGGCAGCATCCTGGTGAATCTCCTCTGCACCCTCTCCAGTGCAATCACATCCTTCCCATAACGTGGTGATCAGAACTGCACACAGTACTCCAGCTGTGGCCTAACCAGTGTTTTATACAGTTCCAGCATAACCTCCCTGCTCTTGTATTCTATCCCTTGGCTAATAAAGGCAAGTATCTCATATACCTCCTTCTCATACCTATAACAAAGGTCTGTCTTAAACAAGAGTAGTAATGAGTGATAAACATGTATACGTCAGATAGGAATAGAAAAAAGATGAGGGGGTGGTTGCACAGAACGGTGATGGGCACTGGTCAAAGGTAATATTACATTTCTACAGAGGGACAAAATACTAAATGGTTCAAAATCTGAGTTTATTTGGTTACAGCTAAGGAGTAGAAAAGGAGCTGTAACATTGCAGGATGTTTACTCGGCCCCAAATAGAGAGAAGGAGATTAAGGAGCTAATCGGTGGACAAACTTCAGAGGAGTGTAGAAGGAACAGAGTAGTAACAGTGAGAGCCTTCAATTATCCTAATGTCGACTTGGGGGAAAGAAAACAGGGTTCAAGACAAAGGATGAAGAATCCCTAAAATGCGTATAGGGAAAGCTCCTTAATCGGAATGTTCCCAGCCCAATAACGAAGGAAAGAGTGCTGGATGTGAGCTAAGTAGGAAACGTTGAATGTGTCTCAACGACAGCTTACACTTACATAGCGTTTTTAATGCAGTAAAAAAATCTCAAAGTGCTTCACAGGAGCATCATCAAAACAAAATGTGACATCGAGCCACATGAGGAGATCTGAAGGCAGATGATCAAAAACTTGGAAGAAGAGGTAAGTTTTTTTTTTAAAAAATCTGAAAGGAGGAAAGGGAGAGGTTTGGGGAGGGAGTTCCAGAGCTTAGGGCCTGGTGGAGTAATTAAAATCAGGATGCTTGAGGCTTGGAGGAGTGCAAATATATCAGAGAGATCAGAGCTAGAGGAGATTAGAGATAGGGAGGGGTGGGGCCATGGAGGGATCTGAAAACAGGGATGAGAATTTTAACACCGAGGTGTTGCTTAGCCAAGGTCCAATGTAGTTCAGCGAACAGGATTGGTATAGGTTAGGACACAGGCAGCTGAGTTTACAGGGGGTAGAATGTGAGAGGCATCTGGGTAATAGTGATCACAATATAACTGGGTTTAAAGTAGTTATGGAAAGAGGCAGGACAAAATAAATGGTGAAAACTTCCAACTGGAAGAGAGCCTATTTCAGTGATTTTTGGGAGAAAGGATTTAGCAGCAGCTCTAGCTCTTACTTCTCCCACTTTAATGAATTTTGTGTTCAGCATAACTTTGAACTCTTCCTCCATCATCTTCACCACCATGCTCATTTTTTTGGGCAGGAGTCCAACCCCTGCTCCACAGGCCCTTTCAGCCATCCCCAATACTCTTTCTCCACTTGGACCCCTCCCTCTGGTCTCTTACCCCCTCTTGATCTTTTCATTGAGAGCTGTTGGTGCAACATCAGCTGCCTTAATTTCTCTGCTCACCTCACTCACTCTAATCTGTCTCCCTCTGAACTTCTGCACTCCGTACTCTCAGGTCTAACTCTGACTTTCTTATCAAACCTGCTGACAAGAGCAATGCTTTTGTTGTCTGGCATACTGACCTCTCCCTCACAGTGGCTGAGCGCCAACTCGCAGACACTTCTTCCTAACTCCCCCGGACCATGACCCCCACCACCGAACATCAAGACATTGTTTCCATGATTGTCACTGACATCATCTCCTCTGGAGATTTTCCCTCCATAGCTTCCCAACTCAGGGTTACAAACCCAGGACAGCCTACTTATAACTCTTTCCCCAAAATCCACGAACAGGACTGTCCTGGTAGACACATCATTTCAGTCTGCTCCTGCCCCATTGAAATTATTTCTTCCTATCTTCACTCTATTATTTTCTCCCTTTGTCCAGGCTTTTCCTACCTACATTCATGATTCTTCTGATCTCCTATGTTATTTCAACAATTTCCAGTTCCCTGGCCCTAACCGCCTCCTCTTCACCATGGACGTCCAATCCCTCTACACCTCCATCCCCCACCGGGACAGTCTAAAGACTCTCCGCTTCTTCCAAAGCCTGAGTAATCCCTACCCATCACCAACTTTCTCCACCATTGACCAATTTCTCCTTTAATTTGTCTCATTTCCTCCAAATAAAAGGTGGGTACCCATGTATTTGTGCCTGTCTTTTTGTGGGATATGTGGAGCATTCCTTGTTCCAGTCCTGCTCAGGCCCCCTCTCACAAGTCTTTTTTCACTACCCGATGACTGCATCAGTGCCACTTCATGCTCCCATCTGGACCTGGAAAAATTCAACAATTTTGCTTCCAATTTCCACTCTTCTCTCACCTTCATATGGTCCATCTCTGAAACTTCCCTTCTCTGCCCTTAACTTCTCTGTCTCCATTTCTGGCGATAGACTGTCTACCAATATCCATTACAAGCCCACCGACTCCCACAGCTACTTCAACTACAGCTCCTCACACCCCGCTTCCTGTAAGGACTCCATCCCATTCTCCCAGCTTCACTGTCTCCATCACATCTGCTCTGATGATGCTACCTTCCACAATGACACTTCTGACATGCCTTCCTTTTGCTTCAGCCAAGGACTACAATCCCACCTCCTTCTACTGCAGTTGTCAGGGCCCTCAACTGTGTCTGATCCATTTCCCACATTTTTCCCTCACCCATTTCCCTCCCTCACAGAACCATGATAGGGTTCCCCTTGCCCTCACTTTCCACCCCAACAGCCTCCGCATTCAAAGGATCATCCTCCACCTATTCCACCAACTCCAGCATGACGCCACAACCAAACACAACTTCCCCTCCCCTCCCCTATCAACATTCTGAAGGGACTGTTCCCTCCCCGACGCCCTGGTTCTCTCCTCTATTACCCCAACACCTCATCCTCTTCCCATGGCACTTCCCCATGCCATTGCAGGAATAGTAATATCTACCCCTTTACCTCCTCTCTCCTCACCATCCAAAGTTCCAAACGCTCCTCCTTCCAGGCGAAGTATTAATTTACTTGTACTTTTTATCAATTTAGTCTACTGTATTCCCTGCTCTCAATGCCAGTCCTCTACACTGGGGAGATCAAACACAGACTGTGTAACCACTTTGTGGAACACCTCCAATCAGTCCACAAGCATGATCCTGACTTTCCAGTCGCTTGCCATTTTAATTTACCACCTTGGTCTCATGGTCACATTTCTGTCCTCGGTCTGGTGTAAGTTCCAGCGAAGTCCAACGCAAGCTGGAGGAACAGCACCTCATCTTCCAATTAGGCACTTTACTGATTTCAAGATTGAGTTCAACAACTTTAAGCCATGAGCTCTCTCCTTCATTTTGAATTTCCACCCCCCCCCCCCCCCCCCCCCCCCCCCCCCCCCCCCACCACTCCTCCCCAAATTCCAGGCTGTATCTTGCGGTCATGTTTTTGCTTTCAGACAGAGTTGACCTTTATTCTGCTATTAACACCTGCTCTCAACCAATGCTTTGTTTCTTTACTACAACCACTAACCCTCCCTTTGCCTTTTGTTCCTTGACATCTTTGGTATTTAATCTCCCCTGACCGCTAACCCATCCCTGACCTTCTCTTTGCTCCACCTGCCCCTTCCCACTTTTTCAACCACATAAAAACCCATCACATTTCTACCTCTCTTCAGTTCCAAAGAAGAGTCATATTGGACTTGAAACGTTAACTCTGTTTCTCTCCCAACAGACGCTGCCAGACCTGCTGAGTTTTTATTCTCACGGGCATGAATGGGAAAGCAGTTTGTCAATAATGACTGGCCATCAAGATGGGAATGTTTTGGGTACATAACATCGAAAGCTCAAGTTTCCTGGATGACAAAAGAAATAAAGGTTAAAATAAACAGAAGAGGGTAGTTTATATCAAATGTCAGGTACAGAATACAGCAGAAAACCATCAGAATACAGAATGAGAGGGAAATTCTATCCCTCAAGTAGAATTAGATCCTTATAAAGGTTTATGCTTTGAGCGTAGTTTGTTTTGATATCTAAGTCCTTCATTAGAGACCATGTAGTTTTTCTGTATCTATTCATTAGCATTAAAAAATTCTGCATTGTAAGTAAATTTTCCAGTATAATGATTGCAATCAGCTAGCAGGGAGTTGCTGGGCAGACAGAACAGCTACAAAGATATTTTTGATAATGTAAGTTATTTTGTGGGATGTCCATGTTACCATTGTGGAAATATTATTATCACAAGAATTACACCGTTTGAATTGATTGACCTATGACTGCCTTTTCACAGAAAGTGGTAATGGACAATAAGTGCAGTATCGCACTTTGGCACCCTGGATGTGACTGAGAAGTCATCAGGTCGTCGGTCACAAGGTCCTGCCTGCAGACGGGTACAATGGAATGGAAAAATGCAAGAGCAGTTCCTCGGAGAGACGATGCAGATGGATGTCAAAGCCATCTACATCCAGAAAGGTGACACTGTCGAAAATTAGGATACAGAAGGTGACCATCTGGCCCATTGTGTTTATGCTGGCTCTTTGCTAGAATTAATTCAAAACGAATCCCCTTTCCTGGCACTTTACGAGCAGAATGAAGCAGGGTAAGGTTGTTTTGTAATCACCTGATGCCAGGTGAAGTTCACACTGAAATTTAATGCACCAGGTACAACTGCTTACTACTTTATGCCTTTACAGGAGAGGCTGTGAAGCATGTTAATCCTTTTATGTATTGTTATTCCTTATTGACCATTTACTGTTTAATAATTTGTTTAACAGGATTTTTGTAAGTTTTAGCCAAGATCTACGAAATGCTTATTCTATCATCTTGCAAAGTCAAGGAAACTCAGGCCAGGCTACCTGATTATCAGTAGACGGAGATACAGTGACAGGAGTTTTTCTTTTTGGTCTTTTGGTAACTAGCTAGGTTAAGGTAGGTGAAAACGTAGTCGCTTCATAGCAAACAACAGCTCAATTTCGGGAATGGTTTGAGGTGCCGACCCTGAGGAAAGCGTTTGGGTAAAATCAGAACAATGAGTAGATTTCAATGGTTGTGGAGGTGGACCATTTACAGGGTCCCCAATCCCATTAAATCCCAATCAGGCAGCCTGCAGCCTGTTGCCAGGGTTCCTGGATTCTGAAGTCTGGATGTACTGCCTGCGAGAGCTGTCAATCAGAGATCTGGCAGCTCTCCAGTAATGGCAGTGCCACCAGGGATGGTGGTCACTGCTGGTACTGCAGGAGGCTCGGGGCTGAGGATCATTGCTGGAGCCCCACAATGTAGGTAAGTTGGGCGGGCTCAGTGGGGCCTCCTTGACTGGCTGCAGCAAGTGAGTTGTGGGGGGAGGGGGTCAGTGTGAAGGGCAGGGGACTGAATGAATATATATTGTTTTTAAAATACCGTACCTTTGTTCTGGGATCATACCTCACCCTAGTCAGCAGGCACCAGGCTCTGGTAAGATAGTTCAAATTTGGGAAATATTAAATATTATAAGTCTACCTGCTGCAAAGTTTGTGTAGGAATGCAGATTAAACAGCAGAATCTGGGAGGGTCTTGCTTTAAGCAGAATTTCACAGAAAGGAGAGCCTCCATTATTAGAAAGGGCACCTGGGTGTCCTCAGGCTGGCATGGACAAGATGGACCAAATGGCCTCCTTCTGTGCTGTAACTTTTCTATGGTTGTATTGCTGCTTACTGTCCCTTCAGGAGGTCAGGGAAAGTTAAAATACTGCCGACTGGGCTGGAAAGAAGAATCCAGCCAGTAACAGCTCCTAACAGCCAGAAGAAGCTTTGTACAAAAAGCTTTTTTCACTGTTTAATTTTACTTCTCAAGCCTGCAGTACAAATTCTTCCCTAAAATTACTATTTTATTAATTACTATTTTATTACTATTACTATTTCAGTATTACAAGGGGTAAAGTACCCCCTGGCAGAAATCTGCCCTATCACAATCTACCACAAGCCCCCCTTTCACTGGTCAGTACACGCGTTGGGTTCCTGCCAGTTCCACACGCTATAATATTGATCTTATTGACAACTTTATAAATAGGGCCCAAGCCATTTGTTCACCATGTAAACTTGATGCTGAAATAGGGACATGTCAAAGACATCCTGCAGGATAATGACTGCCCTGATCAGATCATTTCACACTGTATATCACACAAACTCAGGAACTGGCCTAAGGCCGTCACTTTCAGCCCTGAAATGTGCTCAGTCTACCTCAGATTACCCTGGAAGGGTAAAGTATCTGAAAAACAGATGAAGCTGGCTGTTTCACGCTGCTACTATGCAGTAACAACGTGAGGGGTATTCACCACTAACAGGATGCTGCTGTCAAGCCAAAATACATTCTGCCTATCACCCAAATGAGTGATGTGGTGTATGAATTTCAGTGCCAGTGTGACGCTAGGTATGTAGACCGTACATCCCAAAGACTGGTGGATTATCAAACAGCATGTCCCAGCCGCTGTTTCCAACGGGCAGGGTACAGACTGTATCAAACCAGCTCGTGATTGCAAAACTCAAAACACAGTGTCCAACATTAGATGTGATTCTGCGATTGGGCAACACTTGCTAAATAATCCTCAGTGCGCTAACAATTACACTGACAACCAATTTAAGATTGTCACTCGGGCTCGCAATATGGCGTATTTGTGTGTACCGGAAACTACATATATTAACACACGGGGCCTAGTTCTTTATAGACAGAAAAACATGGACGCCCACTGTGCCCGTTTCAGCTAAACAAAATAAGTGACACCCATTTGGTGACTCATTCCTCAGGGCAATACATTTGACCAATCAGGGTCAAGCTACCTGGTTTAAATTTCCAACAATACTTGGCAGTTAACCGTCAGTTACCATCACTGGTGCATTCCCCATGGCAATGCCTCTACAAATCAGAGTCCACTTGCCAACCATTCAGCACTCTCTTCCTACAAAGTATAAGTTGTGTTTTCCCCTTACATTGGTATTCTTTTGTGAAGTGTTTTGATGAGTGCAAGATGAAAAGCTTTGACTTGTCTCTTCTTTCAGCAACACTCAACTATTATTTGATAGACAGAGGAGCTGAAATGGCTGAACAGCTATTGCAAGCCAAGCAATAACCTATGACCTGCTAAGGCAGCGGCCACTAAAAGCACTGCAACTCAGAGCCAAAACGCCTTGATAGCTGTCAAAAGTTTCAGGTCACATTAAAAATCATGAATAAAAGATGACCACAAAGTTTCCAACACTCAATTTGAGGGCACCAGACCTCCTATCTGGGTTTACATTGTTCTGAGAACACGTCGAGTTCTGGTTTCTGGACCCTAATATTTTGAAACCAGATTAGCAAGCCATTAAAATTGAAATTGTGATAGACAATAAAGGCCTCCACAGACTGAGCACATCAGGTCTGTCCAATGACCATCTTAAAAATCCAGATAAAATATGGCCAACACATTAAGAACAATTACAAATGAATCTCTACTTCTGAATACACTGTCTGAAGTCTGTCTTTTAGGCAACAAGCAACAGAGACCACTGACCAACTCATAAATAAGGGGCATGACTGTGACCTCATGGCAGCAGAGCTGGCCAACAGAATAATTGATGGTATCTACCCCAAAGGAAGCGTTCCAAAAGGACCTCTTGGACCAACCCAAAGGTTACAGCCTGGAATTACTACTGCAAAGTGGACACAAGTACAAAGCCCAGTAATGATGGGTAGTCAGAGTCTACAGGCTCTGCGTAATTCATCCACCACTAGCACGATAGCCAATGCAGACAAGCCTAGTGAGCAATGTGGACTTTGCAGTCTCCTGCACCCAGAAATTGATCACCTTTTAACAGTGTTTGCAAGGCATGTGGTACCAGACGGTACTGGAAGTGCCAGTGAGGAACGCAAAGGCCTGAACAAGTAGTTCAACATCATGAGAAGCCACAATCCAAAGCCAGCCAGGTACAACATTGTAAACAACCAAGAGCATGTACCAGACATCGTCAAGACAAGACCCACAAAATATCTAGCCAAGCTACATGCTCAGGTGATGAGGATGACCAGACCATCGACACAGAAACTGAGCAGATATTCAACATGGCGGACATCAAAGTATGTATTGGCACAGCGGTACCAACAGAAGCCTTTACCACCATCCAGATTATATGCCCACAGATGATGAGTCAGCATAACCTGTATGCAAAACTGGATACCAGTGCAGGTGCAAACATCCTCCACTTCATACATGGAAAGTGGCAAGTAATGGTTCAACCAACGACTGCCAAATTCACCACGTACAATGGCTTGGAGATTCCATCCTGGGATCCATTACATTCAAATTTTGCTAAAAAATCTCACCCTGGTCACCCCAGATAATTTAAGTCATGGATACCACGGGTTCATTGATCAGAGGCCTACCAGCCTGTCCTTGGTCACCATCCATGGTATCGTCAAGACAATGATGAAGAGCACAGGCTACAAGGAGTGCCTTTGGAAAGCCTGTACTTACACGGGGAGATGACCACCTAACTCTACAATGCAGGTCAGCAGCCAACAGGCTATGTGGCACAATTTGTACCGAATGTGTAAACCCATCCTGAGCTTGAAAAGTTCATCATTCTGCGGAACCAACACTGAATTACTATTTGGCAGAGAAACGAGGACAAACCTCCTCAGTTATCACTCGTTGATAGTTCCAGGAGTATAGGATCCACTACTCAAAAACAGGGGAAGGTGAAAGATACCCATGACTGGCCTGAAACCTGAACATCAGACAGAAAGTTCCAGTACAAAAACCCAACTGATGGCATCTGGGATCCAGTAGAAATCATCAGCATAGGCCCAGAACCAAAAGTGTATCAAGAATGAACACCAAATGGCATGTCAGTGTGATGAAACAGATGCCAAAATGGGACAATACCATAACACCGAGCAGTCCTATAGTGAACAGAACACAGTCTAAGACACAACACGATAACAGCACCTTAACCAGCATTCTGTAAACATACAGCAGCCTCCAGCAAAAATCACCATAGCTACATCTGGACGGCTAAACAAACCACCAATATGTTTCAGAAACTTGTAAATTTATTGCCTTTTCATAATGGTTTATTCGGACACAATGTCATTTTCTTTTGCTGTCACATAAATAGTTTGATTCTTTAAGGGTAAACATTTAGCTAGAAAAATAGAAAAAAGGGGGGGTGTTGTGATACAATTCATATGATGTACAAATACCTTTTAAGGCTCTTCCATGGCTGTGTTCATGGCCGGTGGCCCTGGAGAGGGGGCATGAGGTGTCCACTGGTACACTAGGGGCTTTCCACGATTGATGGGCACCATGGGGACTGGGGTGCATCATCACCCCAGAATGACATTTTGATTTGATTTTGTAAGTTCCCTTTCATCTTTTTGTTTTAGTTACAGTGCCCACCAGGGGCTGTCACCCACTCTTTGATTATTTTGTTTTCCCGATCATTTGTTCTTGTTTATTCTTCTTCTTAAAAAGAGCATGTACCTTTAAAGAGTTATATCATATTACCTCGACAGGATGTGATGTATTGGTCCCATGACCTGTATTCAGTCTACAGCATCAAATGGTAAAAGTCAGACATGTATACTTAGCCTCCTAGTCAACATTATTTGTAAATAAACTTATGTTCAAATAAAGAACGAACATTATTGTTTTACCAGTCCTTTTCATAAGATTGGTACGTTTACACACAGAAGAATGTAACACCGAGAAAGAGGGAGTCCTCAACAGGCCGCAGGCATACCCGCTGGCGTTTACCTGGTGATTTGCTGATATAGCATGGACCCCACCCCACTTGGTTCAATACCAAAGGTGGAGGGATGAAGGTGGGCACTTAAGGGCTTCAACTGGCCTCTGAATAGGAAGGCCTTCCTTGACCATTTCTCGGGCTTAATTGGGGGCGGGGGTAGGGGGGGGGGGGGGAGGTATCAAGAAGGCAATGGGCTCTCCACCCCAAGCCTTTCCCCCCCATTATATGGCACCTCTCACCTTCCAGCTCACTGCACAGAAAGATGAGACCCAGTTATGCTTCTCCTTCTCCATTTTTGATTTGCTGATTGCCTGACTGACAAGGCACTGGACAAATTCATCCAGCTTAGCGTCAGAAACAGACCAAAGACATCATCTTCCGGATTCCCCTTCACACAAATCTTCCTCTGGCCTCAACTTCATCCATCTCTTCCGTTGTCCCTTCAGGCTAAATTCAAAGGAGCATCACCTTAACCTGTGTGAACTTGAGCAGACCGTCCCACCTCAAATCCAATCCACTGACCAAGTGGATTCTTTCACCTCCAGAACATCAATTTTTACACTAGAATACTGATTGTACTAGCTCATCATATTCCATCTTTTGGGGGTATTTTTTTCAGTCACCATATTGCTTCCCTTGGAAACCTATTTGGCCTTCCACTTCTACTTGTTACCTTCAAAAAGCACCCTAAAACCTTTTCTCTATAACCTTGCTGCAGCCTCTCCCAGCAATTATTTCCCGTTATTTCTGGTCTATCTCCACTTTTCCCACCTTGAATGCTTTGAGGCATTTTCTTTTACTCAAATGTTAATTCTAGCAAGTTATGCTTTTTAATGATACTTTGAATGGATATTTGGATAGGGCTGACTGTGAAACACTCCGATTATCATATACATTTTTAGTTTTTTGTGACAAAAAAATGTCACCATCATCTGTGTAATGGAAAATTAAAGACAGAAAACATACTCAAAATGTTTTCCACAGTTTTCACTTCCTTGGATTGATATTGAGTCTGCTTAATGATGTGGGGAGACAGCAACTGTTTGTGTGTATGCCAGTTAAAATGTAACACCTCAAGGAAAATGCTCAGCACTTACAAAGACTTTTATCTTGTATGTTTAGTGTAAATGGAGTAAGCTGTTTGTTGACGCAGACAGTCAGTACCAGTGAAAACAGATGTGTTGATGTACAAGGGAATCAGATATACTGGAAAAGCACAAAAGGGTCTTCGTGTTGTATCTGAATGACTGAGTAAATACAATTGTTTCATGGTTACTTATTTATGTTCAGATCCAACAGACATCATCACGTTAACTGGAACAGTGAACCAAGACCCTCCGAAACATCAGATTAAAGTGTAGAAGCATACAGAATATAATTGCAGCCAATTTTTTTTTCACAAAATGATCCATTCTATTAAGCGATTGAATTGGATAATGGTTCCAACATCATTTTCTGAGTTTTGACACTTAGTTGAAAATTTTTGTTACTGCAGAAAGCCCTGAAACAGGTAAATCTGACAGAAGGCCCTTGCATTTGCAGTACTGAATTTTTCACTCTAGAATGTTATTAAGGATTTGTTTTAATTTCTAAGGCTGTAGGCTGAGAAATGTAATCAAAATGTAGGACTGTTCGTCGATGAACACACGTTAAACAAATTAAAACTGTTATCAGAGCTGCTATTAACAAGTTATAGCTACCATGGAAATGCTGTATTCTATGTTAAAATGTGACAGTACATTCAATTCACACCTATCATTTATTATGAAGAATGTTCTTGTAGCATCTACTTCTGACACTAGATGTCACTATGGCAAGTTTCTAACGCATCCTCCAGACAAAAGCCGGGCAGATAAAAAATACATTCCTGATTTTTCACACAGTTTATGGTGCACTACACAAACAAAAGGAATTCACATAATGTCTTTACCAGCACAGGGCTCTCATGAAAGGGGGGTGTTAAAACTCACATTATTCATTTTCATTCAAAATTATTTGTGAAATTAAGTAACAATGATAAAAGGTGATTTGTTTTTACAGCCTGTGTTCTGAAGCACACCGTTATAAGATTACTAACCGAGGATTAGTACAGTACCCAATCAAACACTTGAAGGGGAAGAGAGGAATATAGTATACTGAGAACTCTTAATTAAAACAAAACAATTTTTAAACCGTTTCATATTTTTTCATTGATCAAACACAAGTCGCCACGGCAGCTTTCTAACTGTGCTACCTGTCCCAGAACCAAGGCAGACAGAGCACGGGTCTGGCAGAGTGCTGTTTTAACAGAATGGTTAAGAACTGGTAAGAATGCTGCCAGAAAGGTCCCAAGTCTTAATGTCAATTAATTTTGTGGAGTAAACTCATTGGGATAATTATTCTCACCGTTGTATGTGGATTTGATTGAGCCTGGAGGGCATGTAATGGTGGATGAGGAAAGCTGCAGATATATTAATAAGCTGGGCGCGAGAACAGAGGGCATAAGTTCAAAGTCTGCAGATATCACAAAGCTTGGAAATATAGTAAATGATGAGGAGGACTTGAGAAGGACACTGGCTGGTGAAATGGGAAGACAAATTTAACAGAGAAGTGCAAAATGATGCATTTTGGAAAGGAAAAATGAGGAATGGCAACATAAACTAAATGTTAAATGACCACAAGAACATTTGGCTTCACATACACATTTCATTGAAGGTGGCAGGACAAGCTGATAAAACTATTTTTTAAAAAAAAGCATACAAAAGCCTTGGCTTTAACATAGAGGAATAGAGTACAAAAGGAAGTTATTGGCCAAACTTTCTAAATCAAAGGTTAACCTTCAGCTGGATGTACTGTGGTCAGTTCTGGGCACCATACACTGGGAAGAATGTCAAGGCTTTGGAAAAGGTGCAAAGGAGATTTCGTCGAATGAGAGAGGATGAGAGTTATGTGGAAAGGTTTGAGAAGCTGGGAATGTTCTCCTTATAGAAGGCAACAGGGAGATTTAAGAATGGAGCTCAAAATTATGAAGAGTTTTGATGCAGTAGATTGGGAAAAACTATTCCAACCGGCAGGGGGATCAGTAACCAGAGGACAGATTAAGATAATCGGCAAAATAAGGCAGGGGCTGATAAAGAGAATTTATTTTAGTTTGTGGTTGTTTGCGTCGCAACTCTGGTGGGGGACCATATCCTGCACATGCTCAGTTGCAGTCTCACTGTCAGTTTCAGAGTGTCAGCTGGCAGCATTAAACAAGATGACTTGACACAGACTAAAAGTAAAATTCAAGTTATCCATTTTTAGGTCTGTGCAGTCCTTAACCAATTGTAGATTTTTGTTTTCAATCCACTTATCATTTAGCAAATATCCTTGCTGTAAAACATGCTTCTGGTAATTCAATAAATGATAAAGCTATATAATCAGGACATTTCAGTAAATGAGAATCTCAGCTTCCAATGTAGAGAATTGATTGTAATATTTAGTTTAAGGACAATTTTCGGTAATAAAAAAAAAATTGACTAAAATATTTCAGAAGAAATTATATTCCTAATGAGGGACTCCAAATGATGACCCTGGCAATAAGAGTCCCATTATCTTGCGGTTGAGTTATCTGGGTTGTGTAGGAACTCCCTGCACAAAGCCTTAACACACTGGATCTAGCCTAAGGACACAGCACTCGCTGAATTTTGATCTTCAAGGCAGGTGGCAGGAGTCGGGAAAATTCCAAGTTTCTCCCACCCGAGGGAAAAGTGGCTCCGGAGGCATGATCTTCACTGGTGGGTGGCAGGTGCAGGCTGAAGTCAAGCCAGCTGAGCCCAGAAACACTTAGGAGGCAGAGACGGGAATGATTCAAGAGGTGGGCTCTTCACAACTCGGGCCCAGTATAAAAGGCCAACCTGGATGTCACTCAGTGACAAGAAGGAAGTTGCAAAGGGATTGCAAGGCTGTTGGGAGGAGACTTCATTCTATTGTCATGTGAGTATAAGTTTTAAATGTTGGCCGACTGATTATTATTGCTGTAAGAGACAGCCCATTAAGAGCCTTCCATAGAAAACTTTAGATGCTGAATCTGCCTTTTGCAAATGTGCAAGGATTGTCCACACAGCTGATGAAGTTAATATATCTCCCCAAACTTTTGTGAAGTAAATTGCAGAAGTCACGCTGGGATCACTTGAGTTAAATGAAACTATGTATAACCTTGACCAGAAATTTTGGCTGTGAATAGAAACTGCTTTGCCCTCATGTCCCAAGCTGTCCTAGTGATCAAAGTGTCCAGCACACTTGTCTTGTGGTTGCCGCTAGTGTCAACATTAATGAGTTCTTTAGACATATAAATTCAAATTATTACTAAGTTTAAAGGAAGAATATTTTTATATGAAAGCCCTAGGTCAGAACAAAGTCCAATCCCATTCTCCTATTTACCTCTAATAACCTTTAATAGACTTATTTTTCAATTCTTTCTAATTCTCTTCTAAAAGAATGGATGAAGGCGCCTTCCTTAACAGTTTGTCTTAGGGAGTTCCATTCGCTGTGTCGGAGAATTTTTTTTCTAATTCCCCTTTAATTTTTCTCGTGGTTTATCAAAATTTTGGCATGGAAATGTCCACGACTGCCTCCACATGAAATCGATGCTCTGTAATCACAACTCTCTTGAAGATTATCTTAATTCTGTGCCCTCTTGTAAATGTCATGCCAGCCAGTAGATGATAAATTGGCCAATTTTCTAAGGGGATAGATCCAGCTCAGTGCTCATTTACTACAGTAAGTGAGATTTGAAATGAGGAAACCACACTGAAAGGAAACTTGAGGTTTGAAGGAAAAGATCATTCCAAATATCTAATGTGTCTCCTGCTTCTGACAATAAGAGTTATTTTTAATGCAGCATTGAAAGCTGCCCAGTGTTACATTTGCTGCTCTCTGGACAGATAACCAAATACGACTGAAAAATGCACACTTACAAAATCAGCCACAAATCATGTTTATACATAGCAGGTTTTTGCCACAGTCCTTCCCTTATATGGCACGTTTGTATATAGTGTCTTATTTCCTTAGTTCTACTCTTTGTTCCAAGTTTTGGCTTTACTCCAGCTCCCGAGTACAAACTATTTCGTGCATGTGAATAGAGAATTATTCTGCTGTTCTGGTTTGGAAATCATTTCAATGACAGCTTTCACAACTTATTGACAAATAGTTGTCTCAGTCACACTTTAATGTTGGTATTTACGGTAATTAATTTCGGATTCAGTGTTGCTTCTATCTTTTCACTTTTCACATCAGTCCATTCTTCTCCTGAACACTATCGCTTGATTTTTGAGCCTTACTTACTCTCTGCATTTCGTCTGCCTAATTAAAAAATCATCACATGTCAGAATATCAGCAAAATAGCCACCTGGAATTCCCATAGTGGGGGGAATATTTGGGGTGGGGGAGGCAGGGGAGGGGGGTAGTGGTAGATAGTTCTCCTGATCTGATGCAGAAAACAAGCTGAACACCCTAAGTAAATGGCCAGAAGCGGTTGTTTTTGCCATTTTTCTGCCAATATCGCACTAAAGCCAGTGCTGGAGACTGGAAAAAGTCTCCAGAAATTTTCCCAAAATGTTTTAAAAGACAATTTAAATACAAGATTTCCATAATCAGTTTCTTGTTCTGTTTTCCCATCAGGTTCAGTTGCATGAAAAGTTTAGAACTATACCTCATTCAGAAGAGAAACTCAGGACAAAGTGAGAACTGTTGAACCAGTCAATGCTCGAGTTAACAACGAAACAGAAAACACATGACTGCACCTGGAACAATTTGTAGAGTAAGAGAATGGATTTTTGAGCACTTCCTGGTGAGTATTGTTTAAAGTTACAGGACTTGATCAGACAGGATTGTCAGTTTGCTTCTGTATATCCTTGCTCTTACTGGGAGTTTGATGGCAGGGAAATGGAAAGTTCATCCTTACAAAGGTCTTGGGCAGTGGGAGGAGAACAGGCAAGTGGGAAGTAACTTTAATTTGTTGACTCAAGTTTTAGTTTTTGAAAGCTTTAGGCTATCAGTTCTTCTGCCCTTGCTTTCACAGCTGGGCATTCAATCTCCTGTTTGACTTCCTCTCCTTCCTGCACACATTGCCCTTGTGTGGGGCTGCAGGTGTTCCCTTCCCTGGTTGTCATCAGCTTCAAGTTCCAGTAACAGCAAGCAGCAAGCCATTCCCAACAGCACAGCACCAGCAATAATCCCGCAGGTTGCTTTATCTAGGCATTTAGACTGAAACTTGGGCATGCTCTATAACACTCCTCAGGTTGCATGGGTCTCGTCAGATCTGTTCCTCCATCTGTCTGTGAAAGTGTCCCTGAAGTCTTCAGCTGAGTGTAGGGGTAACCCTGGATACCAGTTAGCTAGTCTGATACATCGCTTTGACTCATGAAAGCGGCAATGCTGATGATCACATGATGAAAGAGTTAGAGCAGCTCCCTGGATATCTGCCGTTGGTTAGATTGGATGATCAGTGTGCCATATTAGCTGCACAAGTCATTGCTGTTCATAAAATACTAACCATTGGGGACTAGGCATAAGTTCCATAAGTTACTCTCTGCACCTGTGTGAAGCCAGTTATAAAACTGGATGGCTCTTCCTCTCTTTGCTTCTATTGGAAAGGAAAAAGAGAGACTGTCATCTTTTCGATGCCAGACTTGCTCCCCCTCCCTTGATTGTGGATTGGCTGTCCCCTGATCGACTCCTCCCACACATCTCCCCCCTCCACCCCACCCGCCTCCCCATCCACTTCTCCAGTCCCCTCTGCAAATCTGCACTTATCTGATTGGAGTCAGTGACGGGGAGTGAAAATAACGCCCTAAAGTTGATAACCTCAGGCTTTCAATAGCAATGGAGACATGCTCCATGCAGTAATCTTGAAGTAATCAATTTCATTACAATAGACTGCCAGGAGTGCTCATGGTTCAGATGGTTCATTATCTGCTTCTGCTCCTGCACCACCAATCCACCCGAACCTACCCATCCAGGCCCTCCAATTCCCTGAGTTACAATCGGCCATTAACCACCACCCTTGTATGTTCTCATCATCTTTCTCTGGGCAGACATCAGCAGAGTTAGCAGCAAAATTCCTGACTTAACCTCCCAAGAGATCCTTAGATAGGGACAGCAATAAGAACCTTCATAATACTTACACAAAATGGCTCCCAGGCTGTATCTGCTCACTGCAGCTTCCAATTCTATTGTCAAGTTAATTATTTGGGGTTAGTCGGAGACGGAGGTGGAAGTGATTGAGACGGTGGGCTATGCTCACTTGATCCTATTACACAGGAGTTAAGTACTCCTGGTAGTACTATTATATTAAGATTACTGTAGTAGAATATGGTTGCATTGCAATTCTATGAAGATCCCAAGTTTGTTTCTCAGAATTTTATGGAATTTCATTAGTAAAATTAGGTAGTAAAGACAGACTACTTCACTCAAAAAGACTCTTGGTCAGATTCCAGCTGGAGGGTGGTACTCTGTTTTCAACACTGAACTTCAGGAAAGGTATCTTGGCCTGAGAAGGGGTACAGATTCAGCAGATATTATGAGAGTAGGTTGCATAAACATGGTTCATATTCCCTTAAGCTTAGAAAATTGAAGAGAGATTTAATTAAAGGTGTTTAACATTAAGATTTGATAGGGTAGGGGAATTCAGAACAAGAGGGTATGATCTTAAAATCAGATCTAGACCATCTCAGAGTGTGATTAGGGAGCATTTTTCACACAATGGAAAACCAGGACTCGTTCCTCAAAAAGCTGTGTGTGCTGGGTTCATTGAGCTTCTCGACTGAGATATTAGGTAACAGTAACATGGCACGTGAAACAAAAATAGGCAAGGAGAACTGAGGTGCAGATGAGTCATGATCTAATATGATGCTTGCACAGGCTCAAGGAGCTGAAGGGCCTCCTCCTCTTCCTATGCATCAGGTAGAGACTTCTCAGTGCCTAATAGTTGGTGAACCTCTCTTTTATCCTTATTTTACTCCTTTCCGTTTTCAAAAATTTTAATGGGTAAAATGTTTGTTGTTACGCCCAAGATGAACTCGCCCATTCTTAGATGTTGTTGTGGTTGTATTCCACTTTACTTGCTGCATTTCTGATGTAAACACAGACTTATTATTCAACAGAATAATCTGTTGCATTCCCAAAGCCTGAATGCCTCAATTACACAAAATGACAGACTACAATATGTTGATTAATCAGGACATTTCTCATCCCCAGGAGCTACAGTGCCAGTGTTAGCAATTACTTTAACAATACTGACAGGCAGAATTCTTCTTCTGTGAAAACTGTAGCTTAATTGCTTATTTAAGAGTCACCTCTGCATTTGGAAAAATCACTAACAGCTAAAGACCTATTTTTCAGGATTTAAATGCTTTGTAAAGCATCTATTTGCTGACTTTTCTCAGCTCCAGTGGGAGTTTTCACTGTTAATGTATTTCACGTTTGTCTAAACATTAACTTGAAAATGACGGTAAACCCAATCTAATATTGAAAAGGTTTAGAATAACCAATCAATTTAAAGCAAACAATTACAGCAATATTTTAGTCTGAGTTTTGCAGGTTGATTTTGGAAAACACAATTACTGGCCAAGATAAATACTTATTCTTTCAACAATTACAAAGAAAGTGATTTCAGGGGCTAAACTAAAATGTAGACTTGAGTAATGCCAGAAGTTCAAAATCTTCAGTTCTTCCGAATATGCTTTTTAGCATTATTAATTACTGCTGGCAGCTTGTTTGTGCTAACACTCTAGCCATAGTCCGTCGAGAGGGAATACATTGCTACTGGCCTAAAACCGTAATGCTGCATTTAACACTCTATCCCTCCCACCACCATCAGGCTCAGGGCCTCTACAAAGGGGTCCCAAACTCCCACCGGAATCAGGTGGGATCCTCACTAACTTGCATCTCATGGGCCAGAATATTAGTGGGTGGGGGGTGGGCCCCACATGCCGGCCTGCAAAATGACACACGACGGGCTCGGGCGTGCTTCCCAAATTCAACCCGCCTCATTTAGAGATTGTGTTTGGCGGGTGGGTGGCGGAGGTGGCTGTGCACCCGCTGACCTGTCAGCGGCTTGTTAAGGCCACTACAAAACCAATTAAATGTTGTCGGCAACACTGCCCGTCCAACCTTAAGCTTGGTGGCAGGTGAAGAGGCCGAGCGGCCTTGGCGTTTTCCAGGAAACCTCATCCACGGGCGGGATGAGGTTTCCCGAAAGGTTTCATGAAATTATTAATTAAATTTTGCACAATTCACGAACGTGCCCCAGCTCAGGTGACACTGTCACATTAGGGGACATGTTTAAGTAATATTTTTCCTCCTTTCTTAAAAAGCTTTACTCTCAACTTAATCTCCCTGAGGCAGCTCCGTGCCCAGGCTCTGACCCTCCCCCCCCACCACCCCCCCCAACACCGCACCCCCCCCACCACCCCCCAACACCGCACCCCCCCAACCACCCCCCCCACCCCGACCCCCCAACACCCCAACCCCCCCCCAGCACCCCCCCACCCACACAGGTAGCACTGAGCGCTTCCGGGTGTGCGTCACGCTGGACAGGGCTCGCCCATGTAAAATGGCGGCACGCAGCCGAGGGTGGGCAGCTATCGGCTCTGTGCCCGCTCCCGCCCAGCCTGTCCGACATAGGTCAGATGCAGCCCGTGGTGTACAGAGAACCCGATTCAAGTACAAATGGGCAGAGCCAGTGCCATGAATTGCTGGTCCTTGCTCACGAAAACGGCCCAGGAAATATTTTTTTCGGCGAGGACTCCAGGTCCTCCTGGACGCATCCTGGCCCCATGAAAAAATTTGGATGTTGAAAACCAAGGTCTCCTTCAGAATGGCCACTCCCAGAACCGCCCCCCCGCCCCCCCCCACCCCCTCACCAGCATATGATGCTCCAATAGTCAGGCAGCCTGTGTCACCGCAGCATTGAGCCACATCAGCGTGTCAGTGATGTAGGCCCCAGTATTTAAATGGACAAGGTCTCTTGGCCTTGGAATTTTATAGCACAGAAGGAGACCATTTGGCCCATCATTCCTTTGAAAGAGCTGTCTAGTTACATCCCACACTCCCCCCTTCTCCCCATAATCCTGCAAATACGTCCAGTTCAGGTGCGTCATACTTCCTGCTAAAAGTTCCTATGGAATCGGAATCCACCGGCTTTTCGCTAATGTGTTGCAGTGGTGCGGGTCTGAATGACCCTCTGTGTGAAGACATTCCTCTCGATTTTCCTTCAAGGTCCTTTGCCAATTATTTTAAATGGACAATCTCTGTGAACGACCCACACGCCAGAGGAAAACTTGCTCTGTCAAAACCCTTAATCATTTTGAATATCTCTATTAGTATTCCCCTCTACCTTCAGGAGAACAAACTCACCTTCTCCAATATCACCACATAACTGAACACCCACTGCCAGGTAACATCCTGCTAGATCTCTACTGTACCTTCCCTGACACCTTGACATTCTGTCGTAGGTGTGCTGCCCAGAAATATACTCAATATTCCAGCTGAGGCCTAACCAGAGTTTTTTAAAAGTTTAGTGTGACATCCTTATTTTTAAAATGTCTCACGAATTCCTGACTTTGTAACATGCCGGCCCAAACATTCAGCTTTCCTCATCGATGGCATCATCAAAAGGCAACCTTCAGGTATTCACAATGAAAGTAACAGTGTGCACATGTGCATATGGTATTGGGGGCAGGAGGGGTACGTGGGACTGCAGGTTAATGCATGAAGTTCTCAGTCATTGAGACAATGCACTGCATTGTGATCCTGGGAGAATTCTTTTCGCTGTTCCTGTACTTACAGACCCCTCAGAACATCAGAGAATCAGCATTGGAAGATCTTTTTGCCATGGGTCCTCATTAGGATGTCACTGACTGTCTTCTGCTTTGCTCAGTTAGCATTTATCCAGACAATTAGTGTTTATTGATACATTCTTGCCCAAATGGCGGAAGATTTTCTCCTGAGATGTTGGGAGTGGTTGGTGAATTGGCTCTCGTGTTACGCAGGCTGTTTACACTGGGAAATGGGCACCCCACTTGGAGATGAATGTCACTGAGGGCAGCAATGGAAGGACCAGTTGGCTACAGTATTCACCAAACACAGCCACAAATGAGCTGGGGAACTTGGCCCTCAGAGAACTTGATTGAAAGACCGGAATGTTCCATCCACGTTGGGAGCGGCATTTTAATACATTTTCATCTAATTATAATCCAGCTCGCCAGGATAAACCCTCCCATCCCCCACACAGGACCATCCAAGCAAATCACACCAACCTGTTCCACAACTGTACATAAACCATATGCACCTGGTGAGCTACACTTCACTCGGGATGTTGAGGTGTGTTTGCCTCCCTTGCTTCAGGCAGCACTCACAGTCACCAGCGCCAGGCTTCACAGGCAGCACCACATCACTTTTATGGGGGGTCACGGGCAGGTCTCTACCTACCAGACCAGCTGTAAGGCAGAGGGGGCTTTTCAACAGCTGCAGGGCCAGGGCTTGCTTGGGGAAGGGGGAGAAGTGGCCTCAGGCAAGGGAAGATGCTGCAGGGTGAAGGCTGTACTGGGGAAGGGGGGTATCCCAGGGTGTGTGTGGGGGCACATGTTGATCTGTGCAAGTGGCCTCAAGATGGTGAGGGCTGAGGAGGCAGTCTCCAGAGGAGATGAGGCCAGATGGAGATGTGAGTGTGAAAAACATCCATTCATCACTGCTCTGCTTCCTAACCCTTAGAGCCAATTATGTCACCAAGTTACCACCGTTACTTTAATACCATGGCCCAGATTCTCCACAAAGAACCATCAGATTACTGCTGCGCTCCTACTTCATTGTGCCCCACGCCCCCCCCCCCCCCCCCCCGGTACTTCTCCGCATTTCTGGACTGGTCTTCCCATCCCGGCTTCTTCAGAAATGTGGAGCGTACATCATGGGGAAGACAAGACACCAACCCGGTGTTAGTGGATGGATGATGAGTGAACGGACAGGGTACTAGTTTGGTGTGTAAAGTGGGTAGGCTGGCAGTTGGGTTGGGTAGCAGTTTGGTGGGGTGGTAGGTGGGTCAGGCAGGTAATCAGGTTTGACCATGAGGGGTTGTCAGGTCAGGTACCTGTCAAGTCGGATCAGGTGGGGGGTTGGGAGTTTCAGGTGGTGAGGGCTAGATAGGTTGGATCGGGGAGAGGGGGTTGGGTTGGGTCGGGGTGGAGTTGGGGGCGGGGACAGACTTGGATGGGATCAGGGGGGGTAGGTCGGGTTGGGGGGAATCGAGCAGTCATGGGTAGTCAGGTCGTAGGGTGCAGTTGGGTTGGGGGGGTGGGTGTCGAGGGGTCAGGGGTTGTCAGAGTTCAGGAGAAAGAGTCGGGGAAGGGGAGGGTGGTTCAAGGTGTGAACTTGGGAGGGGGGATGACGGGGCAACTTTAGGCCCTGTGAAACAACACCACTGGAAATCATTTTCCATTCGCAAAAATATCCATTGACTATTACCCTTTGTTTCTGTCGCTGATGCAATTTTGGATCCAACTCATCACCTTCTCCTGTATCCCATGGGATCCCACTTCTCTGACCAGTCTGCCATGTGGGGCCTTGTCAAGTCCCTTACTGAAATCCATGTAGACAACATCCACTGCACTACCCTCATCAATACTCCTTGTTAATTCCGCAAAAAAATTTGATTTAGTAAGATATGATTTTCCCCTAACAAAACCATGCTGCCTATCTCTGATCAATCGTGCCTTTCTTAGTGACAGTTTATCTTGTGTCTCGGAATTGTTTCCAATAATCTGCCCACCGCTGAAATCAGGCTGACCGGCCTATAATTTTCTGGCCTATCCCTTGCACCCTTTTGAAATAATGGCACAATATTCGCAGACCTCCAATCCTCTGGGACCTCGCCTGTACCTAGCGAGGATTGGAAAATGATCCTCAGAGCATCCACCACTTCCTCTCTGGCTTCCATCAACAGCCTGGGATACAATCCATCGGGCCCTGGTGATTTACCCACCTTCAAGGATGTCAGTCCCTCCAGTACATCCTCTCTCACTATGCTTATTGTATCTAATATCTCACGCTCCTCCTCTTTAACTAGAATATCTGCATCATCCCTCTGCTTAGCGAAGACAGAGACAAAGTACTCATTGAGAACCCTGCCCACATCTTCTGCACCAACCCATATCCTTTCGCTTTTTATATGTTTATACAAGATTTTTACATTCCCTTTTATGTTACCTACTAATCATGGTTTTCTATTGTATTCTATGGCTCACATGTTTTTTTCCTGCTTATTCACACTACGTTACACAACGATACATACAGAACATGACATTCAAACAAAATTACATTTCTCCTTTGAACAGATATGATATCAGGGCTTTAAACTAAACAAGAGGGGTGAGGGATCAAGTTTGGGTAGAGGTAGCAATTCAAGGTGTAGAGTCAAGACAGGAGAGCAAAACAGTAATATGAAGGTCAGAGAATGGCAGGAAGGGACAGAGAGAAAAAGCCTAAGAATACATCAATCAGTCAAGACTAGATGTTACAAAGGTGACAAAACTGAAGGCTCCATCTGAATGCACGCAGCATTCACAACAAAGTAAATGAATTGATGGCTCACATTGAAATAAATGTGATCTGATAGGAATTACAGAGACATGGCTGCAGGAGAACAAAGACTGAGTATTGAGGGGTACATGACATTCAAGAAGAATAGGAAGTGAGGTAAAGGCGGAAAGGTAGCGCTGTTAATCAAAGAGGGCATTGGTGCAACGATTAGGAATGACTTTGGTTCAGGAGATCAGAATGTAGAATCTGTTTGGCTGGAGATGACGAATAGTAGGGGAATAAGTTCTCCACAGGCTCCCTAACAGTTGTTATGATCCCATGAGATTACCCCAGGACAAGCCTGATGCCAGCCTGATAGATCCTAACTTTCATTTTCTTTGTTTAGACATGTGGAGAGTCACAGGAGTCAGCTGATGAACTTTTAACAAAAGAATAAAACATTTATTAAACAAGGGAAGATGAATTATATTAAAATACTCCTTCACCCACAACTATACCTTTACAGTTTACAGATAGGGGAGGTATTTTCCTCCAGTGGGTTGGACAGGAGCGGGTGTGAAACCGATCGATGCCCGCAATTGGGTGCCCAATTAATGCCCACCCAGTGTAACATGCAGCTGGAAGCGCTCAGCACTACCTGACCGAGTGGGGGGGGCGGGGGGGGGGGGGGGGGGGGGGGGGGGGGGGGGTGGTGGATGGAGGGAGAGTTGAGGCCTGCGCTCTTTCTCGTATGAGTGTGAAAAAGCGCAGCAATCTCCCTGATGCAAAGAGCTGCCTCGGGGGGATTGAATAGATATAAAACTTGTCCATAAATAAAGTAAGAATATATTTAAACATGTCCCCTCATGTGACAGTGTATGGAAAATGTATTTACTTATTTTATGAAACCTTCAGGAAACTTCATCCCGCCCGTGGATGAGGTTTTCTGAAAAACGTGAAACCCGCCTGGGCTCTTCGCCTACCCGACAACCTTAAGGTTGAACGGGCAGTGTTCTAAACCAGTTTAATTACTTTTTTAATGGCCCTAATAGGCCATTGACAGTTTGGCGCACGCCTGCGGAATGAAATATCGAAATGACGCTCGATGACATCGGGACGCAGGCCCAACATGATCGCATGTCATATTACATGTCGGCGTGTTGGATCCACCCTGCACACCAACGGCAATATTCTGCCCATATATGCAGACTTATAAGGATAACATAAGTAACAAAAGCTATCTTATACTCGAATGCTCATGGGGTCCCTGTACCAATAGGCAACCTGTGGTCAGACGCACCACACTCTGAAACCGAGTGACAGATGCCACCTCAACCAGATGCTATGGATTTCTCCTCAACTCCCCCTAGATGCTTATCACACCATGAGCCAACCAGTCTCACTGAACTCTGGCTTTCACAGGAGGATTTTCAATCTCCATTCTCCAAGAATTCGCTTTGGAAACTTCTCCCAAACCAGTGTTTTCACTCAGGTGCCTTCCGCAAGGGTTCACCTCCAGCATTTTGAACTCTCCTTCTGATGTTCCTCTCCCCAGGTTAGCACATGCATTCAAGCTGTCTTCCATGCACGCTCTCTCACCAACTCAGCCTTAACAGTCCCACAGCTTCCCATGCCCATAGCAAAGAACTACAGACCTTTAGCCATCTCTTTGGACCTTCTTGCCTCTTGCAATCTGTTCTCGCTTTAAATCTGCTTTATGCAGCTTTTGTTCCTTTAAATCTGAAGCTGGGGGCCTTTCTCTCTGCCCCTCACTCTTAACTTCACTTAATAGGACCTTTTCCAGGTTCCTGTCCTTCCTTTGACTAGAAGATCTTCTTGGGACTTCCTCTTCTTCCACTCGCCTGGATTTTGGGGTCTTTTTTTAGCTTGATACTCGATTCTGCTTCACAGCTGTCTTCAAATCAACTGAACTCAAACAGCTTCCAAATCAAAACTGTTGTTTCTCTTCTTCTATGCCTGTCCATGGGAGGGACCTGCTTCTCTGGCCCCCTGTTGATAGGCAACAGCCCAATTTTTCTACACTTGTTTGTTTAACCTTAGCTTACAGTCATAAAACTCTCATTAGAAATGCAAACACCTTTTAAAGTGAAACTAACACTCAATTTGACCTTTCCTAACACTCAGATACAGAAATACAAATCAAACTTAAACATTAAAGCTAAAACTCATTCCTAACACACATAAATACCAAAATAATTTACTTAATCTGTCTCTATTGCCTAACACAGTAGCAAGAGTGTAGGACAAAGAATTCAAGAGAAAATATTGTATGGTTGTGATAAAGGGATGACAATAATCATGGGTGATTTTAATCTACATGTAAACTGGAAAAACCAGATTGGCATTAGTAGCCCCTGGATGAGGAGTTCATAGAATGCTTTTGAGATAGTTTCTTAGAGCAGCATGTTCTGGAACCAACCAGAGAGCAGGTTATATTAGACTTGGCATTGTGTAATGTGACAGGATTAATTAATGACCTCAGGGTGAAGGCACCCCAAGTAGCAGCGACCACAATATGATTGAATTTTAAATCCACTTTGAAGGGGAGAAGAGTGAGTCTAAGACCAATATCTTAAACTTAAATAAGGGCAACTATGTGGGCATGAAAGCTGAGCTAGCTGAAGTGAATTTGGAAACTAAGCTAGAGGATAGATCAATAGAGAAGCAGTGACAGACATTTAAGGGGATATTTCAGAGTATTCAAATAAGTACATTCTTATTCTAAAGAAAAATTTTAAAGTCACCATCCATGTTCACTGCAAGAAGTTAAGGAAAGCATCAAACTAAAGGGAAAAGCATACAACTCCACAAAGATGAGTGGCAGGACCGATGCTTGGTCAGAATATAAAGAACAGCAGAGAATGACTAAATGGTTAACCAAGAAAAAGAAAGAGTATGAGAGGAAGATAGCTAGAATTTTAAAAAATGGATAGCAAGAGTTTCTGCAGGTATTTAAAAAGGAAAAGAGTAAGTAAAGTGAGTGTTAATCCTCGAGAGGGTGATAGTGGGGAGTTAATAGTAGATAACAAGGGAATGGCAGAAGAAATGAACAGATATTTTGCTTCTGTGTTCACTATAGAGAATATATACATTCCACTAATAGCTGCAAATCAGGAGGTGAAAGGGAGAAAGGAACTTGGTGAAATTGAAATCACTAGGGAAATGGTACTGAGAAAATTGATGGAGCTGTGGGCTGACAAGTCTCCAGGTCGTGATGGACTACATCCTAGGGTCTTAAAAGAGGTGGCTAATGAGGTAGTGTTAACATGAGCTGGTGTTAATTTTCCAAAATTCACTAAATTCTGGAAAGTTTCCATCAGACTGGAAAGTAGCAAATATAACCCCTTTATTCAAGAAGGGAGGGCGGCAGAAAACAGGAAACTATAGGCCAGTTAGCTTGATAGCTGTCATGGGGAAGTTGTTAGAATAGATCATTAAAGAGGTTATAGCTAGGCACTTAGAAGGGCTCAAGGCAGTCGGGAAAAGTCAGCATGGTTTTGCAAAAGGAAAATCATGCTTTACCAATTTATTGAAGTTTTTTGAAGGAGTAGCATGTACAGTGGATAAAGGGGAGCCTGTAGATGTACTGTACTTGGATTTCCAGAAGGCATTTGATAAGATACCACCATCAAACGTTATTGCAGAAAATAGAAGCTCATGGTGTAGGGAGTAATATATGAGCATGGATAGAAGATTGGCTGGCTAACAGGAAGCAGAGAGTATACATAAATTCAGATTGGCAAGATGAGATGAGTAAAATCCCACAGGGGTCTGCACTGAGGCCTCAACTTTTTACAATTTACATCAATGACTTAGATGAGGTGAGTCAAGACATAGGAGCTAAATTTGCAGATGACACAAAGATAGGTAGGGAAGTTTATTGTGAAGAGGACACGAGGAGGTTGCAGACAGATATAGGTAGGTTAAGTGAGTGGGCAAACATCTGGCAAATGGAGTATAATGTGGGGAAATGTAAAGTTGTTCACTTTAGCAAGAAGAACAAAAAAGCAGAGCATTACTTAAATGGAGAATGGCTGCATAATTCTGAGGTGCAGAGGGACGTAGGTAATCGAGTTCGAGTCACAAAAAGTTAGTATGCAGCTACAGCAAGTAATTAAGAAGGCTAATGGAATGTTATCCTTTATTACAAGAGGAATTGAACATAAAAGTAAGGATGTTATGCTTCAGTTAGTTGGGCAATGGTGAGACCACATCTCGAATATTGTGGGTAGTTTTGGTCCCCTTATTTAAGGAAGGATATAAATGAATTGGAGGAGGTTCAGAGGAGATTTACTAGATTGATACCTGGAATGAGTGGGTTGAGGAAAGGTTGGACAGACTGGACTTGTTTCCACTGGAGTTTAGAAGAGGGAGGGGTGATTTGATTGAAGTATACAAGATCCTGAACGGCCTTGACATGGTGAATGTGGAAAGGATATTTCCTCTTGTGGGTGAGTCCAGAACTAGGGGGCAAATTAGGGGCCGCCCTTTTAGGACAGAGATGAGGAGAATTTATTTCTGTCAGAGGGTTGTGTGACTTTGGAACTCTCTGCCTCAGAAGGAGGTGGAGTTGGGTCATTGAATATTTTTAAGGCAGAGGTAGATCGATTCTTGTTAGGCAAGGGAATCAAAGGTTATTGGGGGTAGATGGGAATGTGGAAATCAAAACACAAGCTGATCAGCCATGATCTTATTGAATGGCAGAGCAGGCTCGAGGGGCCAAATGGCCTACTCCTGTTCCTATTTCTTATGTTCTTAGGTGTATATTTTTATATTTCTGTGTTTATGTATATATTCTGTGTAGATAAGGGTAAGCTGTGTCTATGTATATCCAGCGTTAATGAAAGGTGAGGTTGTTGGAGTCAGATTGTCTGTAGATTCTAAGGGATAAAGGTGTTATCATCTTGTATTCTGTAATGAGGCCTTATGGTGGGTGTTGACTTACAAGTAAACAGAGTAGATCTGAAATTAGCATGTGGGGATAAGTTTTGAAATTGATTTGTTGCTGTTACATTTCAAAGGAGATTTGTGAGTCAACAGGGGGCAGACATTTTACATTTTATTGACCAGAAATAGAGGTAAAATAGGAACATGAAAGATTTTAATATTTGGAAACCTTTCCAAAGAGACATTTAAAGACAATAGATAATAGGGGTGAAAAGGTATTTATGAGAACGGTTTTTCAGCTGTAGAAGTTGCTGTGGGGAACTCCTATTGTAGGCCGGCCCTGGTGTTTTGGAGTGTGTTGTAAAACTGAGAAAACTTTTTAATTGAAGAAAGTAGCTCAGTTTTGGACCAGGAGAATATTTGTCCTGAGAAACAGTTTGTTTTAAAACTTCCTTTGGAAAACCCACATCAGCATGGGTTTGTTCTGGGAAGTTGTGGATTGTACTTCTGTTTAAAGTGAAAGCTATTTCTTGGTTTGGGTGATATTTCCTGGATTTTATGGTTAAGAATCTATAAGGGCTGTTGCCAAACAGATAGTTTTATTGTGTATCTTTGGTAAAGCACTTTGGTGGTTATTTTATAAGTATATCTTTTATCTTATCTGTCTATGTTTTATTTTCCTATTCTTTAAAAAAAACATTGTAATTCTTCAAACTTTAAATGTTATCACTGGAGCCCTGTACTTTTGTATTCAGTAGCTTTCCCTCCTCATTTCTACAATACAGAAAAAAAAATACGATCAGCTGAGACTGATTTCAATCTGTGATCTGGCTTGCTCAGTGTTAACATCAGCTGCAGAGAAGAATAAGAGGAGAGACTGCTTACCAATATTTCAGCCATTGGAAACAGAGGGCACAGGTTTAAGGTAATTAGTTAATGAATCATGGGCAGGATGAGGAGAATTTTTTTATGCAGTGAGCATTTATAGCATGAATTGCCTGGAAGGGTGATGGAAATAGATTAAATAATAACTTTCAAAAGGGAATTGAATAAATACTTGAAGGGGAGATCTTAGCAGGGCTATGGAGAAAGGACAAATAAATTGAATTAATGGTCTTTCAAAGAGCCAGCACAGGTGAGGTTTTTATTTTGTTATATCCTTGGATTGAAACAGTTTCAACAGAGTTTTCCTGATTGAGGTCTGAAAAATAAAGGCTACATACAGAGCGATGTGAGTGAGGGGACAAAGGCCTTGCCCATTCACTCTACAGAGCACAGAGGAATCTCTATTTCTGCTTGGCTTTTTTGAGATGCTAGCTTGGGGAACAGCACTGCACTTTCCAACAGAAACTGTTAGTGTTGCTCTGTATTCCTCATAGAAATTTACAGCATGGAAGGAGCCATTCAGCCCACCATGTCCACACCTGTTGAGAAGTAGTCATCGAGCCTAATTCCACTTTCTTGGCCTGTAGATCTGTAGGTTACAGTACTTCAGGTTCATATCCAAGTATTTGTAAAATGTAATGAGGGTTTCTGCCTCTACCACCCTTTCAGGCAGTGAGTTCCAGATCCTCATCACTGTCTGGGTGAAAACTTTTTCCCTTGAATCACTTCTAAACCTGCTACCCCTTAATCAATGACCCTGTTTACAGAACCCTCAAGCGAGAGGAATAAGGCCTTCCTCTTCACTCTATCTCGGCCCCTCATAATGTATACACTTCAGTTAGGTCTCTCCTCGGCCTCCTCTATTCCCAAGAGAACACCCACAGTCTATTCAATCTTTGTTCATAACTAAAATTCCCAGTTCAGGCATCAAGTATCCCTTATATATTCTTGACCATCTTTTCTAGCTGTCCAGACACCTTCAGTGATTTGTGGACATGCACTCCAAGGTCCCTCTGTTCCTCTCCACTTCTCAATTTCCTACCATTTACTGTGTGTTCTCTTGCCTTATTAGTCCTCTCCAAATGCATTGCCTCACACTTCTCCAGATTTGCCTCTTTGTTCTACTGTTCCACGAACCTGACCGACTCCTTCTGAGGCAGTCCCTCGGGATTAAGGGTGCTTTCCTTCCGCTCCGGGGTTGTCGGTCTTGAGGTGAATAAGAAGTCCGATGCTGGATCCGCACTCTCACCCACAGGTGGCACAGGTAGTGTTTGATGAGACAGGTGGGTGGGATGCTCGGAGTTTAGTACGGTCCTTCCGCTGTTGGTGCTTGGCCTCCCCCCCCCCGCCCCCCCCGCCCCCGGGCCTGTCAGAGATGTTCCAATTGGTCGGCGCCTTCATGGCCGAGGCCCACTCATTGACGTGTAAAATGACACGGGGTGATGTCGGGCATGTGTCCCAACATCACCAGGCATCATTTAGATTTTCAGTTTGGCAGGCGCACAGCCAAATCGGCTGAGTGCCCGTTGCCCTGTCAATACCCTACTGAGGCCATTAAAAAAGTAATTAACATGACTAACGGACCTGTCCGTCCAACCTTAAGGCTGGTGGGGAGGCTGGGAGCCCTGGCGGGCTTCAGAAAAAGCATCAAACCTCGTCCACGGGCGGGATGAGGTTTCATGTGGTTATTAAATTTTTTATAAAATGTTGAAATAAAAGAAATGGACATGTCCCAGCTCATGTGACAGTGGCACACGAGTGGACATGTCAGTCATTTATTTCTCTTTCTTTATTGAAACATCCCTGAGACAGCACTTTCTCTCAGGAAGATCTGTGCTCTCTTTCGTACGCATGCGTGAAAGAGTGCGCTCCCAGCTCAGGGTATCTCCCACCCTCGGCCTGCACAGGGAGTGCACAGCGCTTCCTGGTGGATGTCACGCTGAGCGGGCCTTAATTGGCCTGCCCACGTAAAATGGTGCTACACCCCTGGCACACCCCAGGGAACCCGCCTGATACCTCACAACCGCCCCACCGTACCCCCACCCCACCCCCCCCCAACCACCCGATGGGGGAAGGATCCTGCCCCAGTACTGAGCCCTAAAAAACACCGCTGCAAATAGTCTTCCAGCCTCAAAAACACCTATTGACTATTATCCTTTGCTTCCTGCCACAAAGCCAATTTTGGATCGTTCTACATTCTTTTAGATCCCATTGCTTTACTTTTGTGAACAGTCCGCCACTTGCAACCTTACCAAAAGTCTTGCTAAAATCCATATAAATTACATTGAATGCATTGAATGCTGTGATATCTTCTAACATCTCCCCAACATTAGTGGACAAAGTATAAGAGATGGTAAATGATGTGCCAAACTTTCCTCACGTTCCTTTTAAGCTCCAAATATATTGTCTACTATATCCTTTCTCCTTCCTCTGCCCCACTGTGCTGACCCACACATCTTCAATTCTAATCTATTCTTTCCCAGAATATCAAAAATGAAGAACTCCTCATCTTCCTCAGTCTTTTCTTCATATTAAACTTTGAAGGCTTCAAAGCCAACATTTAGAATCATGGATCACCTGACTCACTTATCTCATCTTCTCTTTCGGTCTTGCATTGTGGGCTTTAGCCCTTCAAGTTGGCTTCTCAATTCAAAACATTGCCAGCTTTCCCACAACAATGCAATAGATTTGATTGGTACACAGATTTGCTAAATTGCTTGCTCAGAATAATAGTTCTCCTCCTAAGCAGTTCCCATCTTCAGTATTTGTAAATCGGTGATGCTTATCAGTTGTACTCTTAAGTTAGGATCTAGCTTCTCATTGAGAAATGCTGCAAACAGGAAAACATTTATACTCTTTCAAATTAGCTGTTCACTGTGTTCTTGACATCAAGTTTCTTTTGCTTATATACCTACAAACGTTACATAAATTGAAGGGAATCAGAATCAAATAAGTTTAATGTGCTTAATGGCCATGTCATCAGCATCGTTCATCTTGGATCGTTAAGCACAATTCCACTCATTTATGGGATAACCTCTGGCACTTGGAAAGGATGATCTTCCACAGCAGCCAACTGGAAATAAGGGTTTCCTTTGCCTGCATGGAACTACAAAGATGAATTGAAAATGCTGCCCTCCATGATTCTGGTAAGCAGGCCGCAAGAAATACTCCTTGGCAGCTGGGAGACCATTAACTGCTCAAACACTGAGGTGCCAAATCCTAGAACGCAAATGGACTAAGTGAGTACTTCCCATCAGGACAGACATACTCATCTCTGCGGAGTCAATTCGTAGGGTCCGACTATGCAGTAAGAAGGTAGACCATCTTGCATTTTGAGTCCAGCAGATACTGAGCTGTCAAGCAACAATTAGATGAAATTTTCATCTTCACTGCCAGGATGGTAATTTGACAGAGCAGATTGTTTTTTTAATGAATTGAGGATCAGGCAGGTTCTACAACAAAAACAGAATTACCTGGAAAAACTCAGCAGGTCTGGCAGCATCGGCGGAGAAGAAAAGAGTTGACGTTTCGAGTCTTCATGACCCTTCGACAGAACTTCAACAAGTTCTGTCGAAGGGTCATGAAGACTCGAAACGTCAACTCTTTTCTTCTCCGCCGATGCTGCCAGACCTGCTGAGTTTTTCCAGGTAATTCTGTTTTTGTTTTGGATTTCCAGCATCCGCAGTTTTGTTTTGTCTCTAGGTTCTACAACAGTTGGGTGATCCACTCCCTTACGTAGGCAAGAAAGATAACATTTCCCTGTGGATGTTTTAATTCAGTGATGTTTAAGCAAAAATCCACAGGTGGGACGAGGTTTCCAAGAGCAAATAAAATTTAAATAAAAATTCTTAAAATTCTATACAGAGTCACAGGAGGGGACTTTTTTTAAAGTTGTTTAAGTTTTTAATTTTTAATTTCAAAAATCTTCAGCTCCCTGAGGCAGCTCTGTGCCTCAGTGCTTTCACTGCTCACTCCTGCGAATGCGCCAACTTCAGTGCTTGCTCTTCCCCCACCCCCACCCCCACCCCCACCCCAGCAGCACTGCCGTTTCACACTGCATTTCACACTGGCCGTTAATTGGCCAGCCAGCGCGATACTGTGGTCGGAGCCCGATCGCGGGTGGGGTCGACTTCCCGACCACTCCTGGGCCTGCGCCCCCCCCCCCCGCCAATCACCGGAAAATCCTGGCAGCTGGCCCAATATTCCCCCACTCTGTAGAACCCCCTCAATTTTAACCCCATTGATTTCAATGGAATAAAGATTGGGTAGTTCTACAATGGATGAGCAACCACACCGCTGGCTTACTGCCTAGATAGTGAAGTAGAACATTTACCACCATATACAGGTCTTTTCTTCTTTTAGCTAACTTGTTTTTGACCAAAAGTAAAGAATTCCCTTCCTGATTCTAAATACATTTTAAGACACTTACCACTTCCTTTCATCGAAAGAATCGATTAGAAGGTTTTGCCGAGTCCAATATTTTTCACCACAGAAGGATGTAGTCTGTGATATTACATCACAGGTATTATAAGAGGGTTGATGCTGGAAAGCAATCTGCACTACACTATGAAACAAAGGAACGACTTACATCTTTATAATGACATAAAATATCCTCAGGATATCACATAGCTTTTTGTAACAAATGAGTAAGAACAGCTTCTTGTTTCTCTCCCTTCAGATGTTATGTAATACTACCCAGCTTTCCTGCCTGATGATGGACAACATTTCCACCTTGGAGTTAGCTTGTGACAATACAAGTAGCTTTAAAGTCCAATACGGACGTTACTAAAATCTCCTTTACCTGTTGGGTAAGTACTGGATAGTACATCCAAAGGACCAGAAAAGTTTACAACACAGGTAGCCCATTGTGTATTTGCTGGAGTATATGGTGGTAAATGTTCTACTTCACTATCTAGGCAGTAAGCCAGCGGAGTGGTTGCTCATCCATTGTAGAACTACCCAATCTTTATTCCATTGAAATCAGTGGGGTTAAAATTGAGGGGGTTCTACAGAGTGGGAGAATCCAGAACTAATTCCCCTGCCCACTTGCTTCCTACAGCCTTATTCAAATGTTAATCAGTCAAACGTTTAGTTACTCCTACCTGCTATAGCGTATTCCTTACTAATGTTTGAAGCAACTGTATAGTTCATTCTCTGAAAGAGTTTATAATTGATAAAAGGGACTGCATCTTAAACTCCCAAGACACATAAAAGTCATAAGACATGAAAGAAAGGGAACAAAAATTACACTCATGAAGAATGTTAATATGTTCCATTTGCAATATCCTATTCTTACAGCCCTCATCTTGTTTTTTCTGGTTTATTTAAACTGTGGTATTGCTATTAGATAAGGTGTTTCACAAAAACAGCCCAAACTACTTTTATGTGAGTATTTTTTGTTGATTTGACATCTTAAAAAACACTCATTGCCCCCTTTATTTCAATGATGCTTTAATCTATTTGAACTTTTAAAAAGATGTTACAATACCATATTTTAAAATGTTCCATATATAATTCTGCCAAAAAATAAGGTCAGTATAAACTATAGAATTATTTAAAAGTGAATAGATCTGATGAATTATAAAAACTAAACTGCGAAAACAGTGTTAAATTATGGCATTCTGAGTTTTATGTTAAATAAAGATAAAGAAACCCCTGTATTTGGGTTTTAGTTTTCTTTTAGCAGAAGTTACTACAGCCAGTCTGGTTATAACTGAATTCAAAAATCTCCACAAAATCTAGGCTCAAAATGTTAATTTGCAGTATTAAGATGAAAAGAAATGCTGTATATACTTGAAATCTAGAAGAGAAACAGAAAATGTTAGAAATATGCAGCAGTTTACTCAGCATCTAAAGGAGCTTGGCTCCTTTTTTATCTTTCAGTCATTATCAGGCCATTAAAGCCTGGCCAGAAGTAGGTTCTTCATAATTTTATTTATTCCCACTGTTAGAGTAAAAGTCAAATATTTTCTCATATTAATCATAATACATAAATGACGTATCTTGAAAATAAAAAAATAGTCTTACAGACACCAGTGTTTGAATAATGCCAACTATGAAACTTCTAAAAACTTGTGTACTACTTTTGTTCATCATAGTTCGTGATAACAAGAATTTGCATTTTCGATAAACAATGCAAAATAGTGTAAGGAACAAATCTTTTTATTTCTGTTGTACTGTTGTAAAGAACATATCTTTTTATTTCTGTTGGACTGTGGATTAAAACTACAATGGCTACAGTTTGAAGGACATGTTTACTGGAACAGTGTGAGGGATATATACACTGTTGCTGTCCTGGAACAGAGTGTGCCATGAAAGACCAGATGGTGCTGAGGAGGAGTCTGGTCTAATGGGGAACAGCCTGGCAACAAGGTTTTAATTGGCTCCTGACCAAGTGACCAGGGTTTGTTTAAGAGCAGTGCAGCGGAATAACTCCTAGCCTGAAAGGAAGAAGACCTCTTGCTCCTGTTTGTGTAAGATTCAAATAACTCCACAATAGTAGCTACCTGGCTTTTTCTCCTTATATCTCTATAACCTGCTCTCTCTCTGAAAACCTCTGTCAAGAGGCAAAGGGGAAAATCACTGTTAGAGACATTGAAAGGCAAATGCTTAACCTGTGAACTAAATATGGAAAGTGCTGGAAGGCCACCTTGTGTCATCAACAAAGAACTGAAAGGAATTTGGAAGACATCAACCAAAATCAGCCCTTCGAATCCTGTACTCCAGAAGTGGTGCTATTGAATGGTTTTATCTCACTCTTAAAATCCATGGTTTTTGTGTGTCTTATGTGTCTTGTATTTGTATATAGGGATTTAAGAAGGGATAGAGTTTAGGTTATAGAGTTAGAAATTAGCAGTTCATATTTCTTTCCTTTGCCACTAGTTAAAGACAATTTGTTCAATAAACAGTTATTTTACCTATTAAGTTTACAAACCTGGTGCTCATATTCTGTTAACCTAAACTAAACAATCAGGTGGGTTGATCAAACTTTTTCACATTCATTGTGGCTCGGGGAGCAGTGGGGCTGATATTGCAGTGCACTATCCCCAGGGAGTTGTGACATTAATCAGGTCAATTGATAACTATTCTGTTATGTTTTATGCCTCAGAGATATGCAGAGATGATGTACTCCAGAGTTTATCCTCTTTTCTATTTCTCCTTAGTTCTGTTGAAGAATCATACGGACTCGAGGCGTTAACTGTGTCCCTCTCTGCAGATGCTATCAGACCTGCTGAGTTTTTCCAGGTATTTTTATTTTTGTTCTAGATTTTCAGCATCCAGTTTTTTGCTTTTATTTTACTCCAGAGTTATATGTCTGAACAGGAGTTTTATTCAATGCTTTATAATGTCTGCTCTCATGCTTCCAACTACTTGCCTCCAGCTTAGTTTCTCTCTCTCAGTCATCACACCCAAGCTTAAATAAACATACATAGTCAACAGCCAACAGATGGACATAATCAAACACTGAACAATTGAACATCACACATTCAAGTAAAGTCACAGCAGATAATTGTCCCAGAATGATAGAAGGAGTAGGGAGAATGCTTGTTTAAGCTTTAGGAAATGACATTGTTCTGGCGGTTGCTGTCTCTAGTGTGTAACAGCAGATGCTCTAGGGCAAAATATGTAGACTGGGATCCATATTCATGATCTTTATTTGCATTATGGCTAGAAACCCTGAAAATCTGATTTGGAACAGCTGCTCCCTAATATGTGAACTGAAGTGCAGTTCCTGTCATTATCTGCATGTCATTTACTATAAGCACAAGCACTAGCTGTTATTACATCTTTTGTTTGAAGACATGAAATGCTTTATTCGAGTATTCAAAGAATAGGCTTCGATTTTAACTGCTAACAAAGCAGCAATGGCAAAAAATGCAACTAACAGATAATTTTAAGGAGTTCAAAAATAAAAAGAGCTGGAAAAACTCATCAGGTCTGGCAGCATCTGCGGAGAGGGACACAGTTAACGTCTCGAGTCCGAATGACCCTTCAACAGAACTAAGTAAAAATAGAAAAGAGGTGAAATATAAGCTGGTTTAAGGGGAGGGTGGGACAGGTAGAGCTGGATAGAGGGCCAGTGATAGGTGGAGATAACCAAAAGATGTCACAGACAAAAGGACAAAGAGGTGTTGAAGGTGGTGATATTATCTAAGGAATGTGCTAATTAAGGGTAGAAAGCAGGGGGAGCAAGGTACAGATAGCCTTAGTGGGGGTGGGGTGGGGTGAAGGAATCGAAAAAGGCTAAAAGGTAGAGATAAAACAATGGATGGAAATACATTTAAAAATAATGGAAGTAGGTGGGAAAAGAAAAATCTATATAAATTATTAGAAAAAAGGGGAATCGGAAAGGGGGTGGGGATGGAGGAGAGAGTTCAGGATCTGAAATTGTTGAACTCAATATTCAGTCCGGAAGGCTGTAAAGTGTCTAGTTGGAAGATGAGATGCTGTTCCTCCAGTTTGTGTTGAGCTTCACTGGAACAATGCAGCAGGCCAAGGACGGACATGTGGGCATGAGAGCAGGGTGGTGTGTTAAAATGGCAAGCGATAGGGAGTTGGGTAATGCTTGTTGACAGACTGAAGGTGTTCTGCAAAGCAGTCACCCAGTCTGCATTTGGTCTCTCCAATGTAGAGGAAACCGCATTGGGAGCAGCGAATGCAGTAGACTAAATTGAGGGAAGTGCAAGTGAAATGCTGCTTCACTTGAAAGGAGTGTTTGGGCCCTTGGACGGTGAGGAGGGGGGAAGTAAAGGGGCAGGTGTTACATCTTCTGTAGTTGCATGGGAAGGTGCCGTGGGAGGAGGTTGAGGTGTAGGGGATGATGGAGGAGTGGACCAGGGTGTCCCAGAGGGAATGATCCCTGTGGAGTGCCGCCGGTTGGTGGGGGGGGGTGGTGGTGAAGGGAAGATGTGTTTGGTGGTGGCATCATATTGGAGTTGGCGGAAATGGTGGAGGATGATCCTTTGAATGCGGAGGCTGGTGGGGTGATAAGTGAGGACAAGGAGGACCCTATCATGGTTCTGGGAGGGAGGAGAAGGCGTCCCAACCATGGAGAAGTTAAGGAAACCTAAGGAGAAGTTGCACTGAAAAATTCTACTAACAATAGACCATTTTACAATGCTAGAGGCAACATTCTCCCCTTGTCGGAGGGGAAGTGTGGAAGCGGGCACAGGCAGGTGCGCTTCCAATCAACGCTCCCAGATGGGGTCGTACCGCCATTTTATGTGGGCAGGCCAATTAAGGCCCACCCAGCTTGACGTCCACCAGGAAGCGCTAAGTGCTCCCTGTGCAGATGGGGGGGGGGGTGGGGGGGGGGGGGGGGGTGGGGGGGTGGGATTCCTTCAGTTTGGGAGTGTACTCTTTCGCGCATGCACACAAAAGAGCGCACAGCTCTCCCGGAGGCAAAATGCTGCCTCAGGGAGATCGGCTCCGATTTAAAACCTTGAATAAAGATTAGAAAAAAAATTCCCTGCCATGTCCCCTTATATGACACTGTCACATGAGCTGAGACATGTCCATAACTTTTATTGTTAAAATCACTCATGAAACCTCATCCTGCCGGTGGATAAGGTTTCACGTTTTTTCTGAACCCCGCCAGGGTTCCCAGCCTGCCCACCGACCTTAAGGTTGGACGGGCAGCGCCATTAATGAATTCAATTGGTTTTTTTAAGGGCCTTCATAGGCTGTTGACAGGTCAATGGGCACGCAGTCGACTCGGATGCTCACCCACCGACCTGAACGTGGGTTGAGGTCAGGACCCATGCCTGACATCACTCCACATCATTTTACGCGGGACCCACTCCCGTCCCTGGTCACCAACCGGATGATGCTGGCCAAGGTTTCTAACAGACCAACCAAATCCCTTTACAGCGCTTGGGCTGAAGCCCTGAATTTGTCAATCTCCACAGGGAATAATGCGTTTTGCTGTGTACGAGCATGGGTTAGGAATTTGGAAAAGTTCTGGAGTGACTGCTCGCTTCACCTTGTCACCACGTCCCAGTAAACAGGAAATGGGACAATCGGTGTGGGGGAGTGGGCAAGTTGTACCAGGCTAGCGCCAGCCAGTTTACAAAGGAAAAATTATGTTAATGATCCCCTGCCCCAAAATTCACAACTGCTGGATGAGCTCTGCGCCCAGCATTCCCAGCGCCTATACATAATGGGCAAATTGCTAAGCCAGTGTACTGGCCTGCTTTGATTGCTTTCATAAAACTCCCTTTGTATCCTTAAGTTGCATTGAGAACTTGTAACTGTTCTGGTGGAAGCGTCGATATCTAATTGTATTCTGCTCGCTATGTAGATTAATTTGATATGGAGGCTGTCATTTTAGCTATTTCCTATGTTTCCTCGCTGGCAGTTGCAGATTACCAGGCTGACCAGTCAGTGGCTATTCCCGAGAGTGGAATCCATTATAGTGAATAAGGAAGGACAGGTTTGCTCACTGCTGCCACTCGAGTGTTTGTTTTAAACAAAAATCGATATAAACTAAACGGCCAGCTGGGAAACATTGAACAAGTTTCAAAGCCCTGAAGGATGCTTATGTTTGAATTTGACCACTCAGAATTCTACCTGAATATCTCAGGTGTCTCAGTGAATCAGCAGGTTGAAGCATAAACATTTACAGCCATGGAACAAAATACTGGAGGTTCAGTACCACTGAATTCCCAGCCTCAGCCTCACTGATACAGGATAGGGACAAATGGAACTCGGGTATCTTTCCTCTAAAGACTGAGGGGAAGTTGGAAAGAGAATCTCTTCCTATTGACTGGTCAAGAAAATCAGGTACTTGCCTGACCTCCCCCCACCCCATGCAGGACAGCATTGCCGGGGAAGAGGACTGACAAGGGTCAAATTGGAAGCATAAGATTACTATTATAATGCCTTTCAGCTGCATTCAACATTTCAAACAAGTTGGTACAGTCAAGCATAGTCAGGGAAGAATAGACAGATATTCATCGCTTTAACATATCTCTCAGTTAGACTGAAAACTGCATTATATGACACGCAAAAATGGCAAGACATTGGGAAATGGGCAAGTTCACAAATCTGATTCCAGCTGCAGTTCAGTAAAAATTGAATGGGAAATAATTCATGATCCAGGACTTATCAGAAAAATCAGGCAAAATCAAACAGTCAACAAATATAAGCATTTGGCACTAGCCCTGCTAAATGAAAAGTATTGTAATAATAGTACAGAAGCTGTTCATTAGACTAAGAATTGCAGGAAGAACAAAGTGCGTACTTGGTAAAAACTCGCGTGTGCAATTAGCAAGCAGTATTAACCTTATGGTTAACAAAAACACAATTGTTTGAAGTACTGAATGTATCTGATAGACACTATAATACATTATATATTACATTATATTTTGATGAGTAGCAGAAAATAGGAGCTTTCTCATACAGATGAAAAAATGTATGTAGGTGGGAGGTTGACATTCCACTGAATGTTTTCTTTTAATAATGTTACTGTGAAAGTAAATAAAATGCATGCATAGCTCATACATCATGTTAAACATTCATTTCCTTAATATTTTAAGATCTACTGATAATGAGAAAACAGAGGCAAACATTGAAAAAAAGAGAAGCAGGTGAAAAGACTATATGGAGTGTATTTGCCTACATGTCTTTACCAGCTGACTCAATCCCTGAGCCGACATGCACTCACCACTATGTAACTGAACAGCATCAACCAGGAGGATCCCAAATTCAATTCCTGGTGTATGCTGAATTCGCTGATTAAAATGGATGGAAAGTTGGGAGCTTATGTTTAGAGAGTAGTTATCTCTGCCTGACTTTCCTCTATGTGCTCTCCTCTATGCACACTCCACCCTGTGTATAAGAGGAAAAGCTGCCCTTTTATATTTTTCCCTTTAGTGAATGCTGATGAAATTCCATTCTCCAGTTTCGTATCAGAACAACTGAGATATATATTCGCTGTGAAATGTAATTTAAATGACCATTGATCCAATCATGGTATACATGATATTCATTCAAGTTATTAAACACCCAAACAAGAGGTTGGCCGGAATTGTACGCCCCGTGAGCAGGTGCATGTCTGACCCAAATGGGTGTAAAATCACGGAAGATGCCATCGGGTGAGCGGCCCGAAGTCATTGCGCACTTGTGTGATATTTCACTTTGTGGGCATATGTAAAAGTCAGAGGAGTGCCTGCCAACAATTAAGCTCATTAGCGGCTCATTGGTGAGCGATTTTTTTGTGGCCCGTCCAACCTTATGGTTGGGAGATGAACCAATCGGGCTTTATATTTTTGATGAAACCTCATCCAAGGGCGGGATGAAATCTCCATTAGGATTTAAAATAAGAAGAAATATCTGGGGGTTTTTTTTGAGCGTTGCCTTCAGGTGCTTGATTGTGCTGCATGGACATTTTTTGCAGCATTTTTGTGCTCTCTTTTATTATTTGGAGGTCTGCAGCTCCCAGAACTCCCTCTGTCTGTCTTCAGAGAGCTCAGTGGAAGTGCTTACCAGCATTCGCAGTGGCGTCGGCACTCACCCTCTTCCCACCCCCACCCCGGCACTTCCTCTACAGCCAGCCAGCGTGGAACATACGCTAAGTGCCGATCGCAATGGGGGGACAGGTTGCTGTCTGCTCCCAGGCCCACTGATCGCGTGTGCCCGATGAACGCAAAATTCAGGCTGTAGAATGATTTTGAATGTGATTTATGTGTCAAAAATATTTAATTATCATTAACAACAGAACGTTCAACATTTAATTACCTTGTTGCAAAAATTGAATAGCTGTGTATGTTTTGTTTAGATCACATGATGTAAAGCACCAGTGATTTGGATATACTTAAATCTGGAAGCTACAGCATTCTTAAATCTGGAAGCTACAGCATTCTTATCACAACAATTCCAATAAACATTTTATCTAAACTCAATGGCAGAAAAAAACAACCTAATTAATTAAAACAATTCTACTATACATGTAAAAGGTCAAGTGGGCATAGTTCTCAAATTTATTCACCATCTAAAAACGTAACAAATAAACTTCCATTATATTCACAGTTCATTGGCTAAACAAATTAAAAGATGCAGGTGTAAGTCAGAACAGTTCCTGTCTCATGTCTAAATGACTATGTCTTTTGCACAGCTGAGGTTAACAGCTACTCAAGTGTCATGACAACAATGTTGGAAAAAGTCATACACACTCGGATTCCGTTTCTTTTAATGTGGTTCATGATCCCTTCAGATCTGTGGATTCTGCTGTAATTCCATCTCACTGTTTGGAAGAAGTTATCACCTTTAAATTTCCAATTTAATGCAACAGCAATAATCCCTGCCATGCAGAAATCTTCTACATATGTAAACCATATGTTGCCAGCCTGCATTACAGCACATCATGCTGTAAGAATTGTGAATCACAGGTTCTCTGACCCAGCAATGAGATAAAATCCGAATCTCATTTCAAGATGCGGTCCATTAAGAACAAGGCTCCAATCCCTTATTGACAGATATCGGAGCCATGGTAGGATTTTGGGTAAAGTGAAGGAGGGTGTTAAATGGATCCCAAGCCAGAAGGTAAAGCATGAATATAGACCTTTTCTTGATAGTGGGGCTTTTCACAATACACAACATCACAAATCTCTGCCTCCTACATACCTACCAACCCACTGTCCTGGCAGTCTGTCTTCTTTTTCATATGTGCTCAATATACTTAATCAATCAGTACCCTCCATCTGTTTATCCTTTAATAATACAATTATTTTCCTCATCCTGTCACTGCTGATAAGCTCCTTTGTGGAGAACTCTCTGTGAACACCAGTTAAGGATGGGGCAGTTAGCCCCCAGGGACAAGCAAGTGTAATGATGCCAGTGGAGCTGCAATTCCAGGTGATTGACTGGACATGGGACAGGTGGCTATTTTACTGCATTAATATCCTGACTCAGGTAGATGGAGATAGATGGTGGGCAGAGGAATAGATGACAATGAAAGAGTATTGCAATGAAGAAATAAGGGAGGCAGAAATAGATTTTATTGAAGAAGAGAGCTAATGGGTGTTAATGAAGAGGCAATAAACTGGGAGTGGTACAGCAGGGAATAGGGGAGAAACTGAGACCAGTGCTTGGTGGTGTTGAATGGAAAAAGAATGCTGGCATTAATTGAGAAGGTAAGGAGGGAGAGCAGCGAATTGCAAAAAGAAAAAATTGTCAGCATGGATTCTGGGTGGAAAATGAAGTATGGGAACTTAAAATCTGGGAAGCTGGAATCAGAGTAATAGCTGAGAGTGTGGAATGCTGGGTTGGATTCGAGGGGTAGAGTACGATTAATGCCCACTTAAGGGCCTCATCCCACCACTGCTGGTAATCTCATGAGGTTTTCTCCACCCACCCCAAACCCCTCCATGTCCCCATATTTTCCATCCGCCTATTTATCCTCCATAGCCACTCACCTAGTACCAATATGGGCAGACATGGGCATATCTTTGAAATTGGCATTATACAAATAAACGTCTACGAATTTAAACAGCTGTCATATTCAAAGGCATTTCATACTGAAAAAAAATCTCATCCACAAAACCCATTCAGATTAAAATAAGGTATTTACCCCTCAAGTAATCAATCTGTTACGAAAACAAATAAACACATGTCCAGTCATAACACCAAAGACTGATAATCCTGTGGAAAACTCTTAAAACTGTCAATCAAAATGTGAACAGAACCCCCAGCTGAGATAAATAGTCCTGGACCTTTTGAAACTTAGTCAAGCATTCATAATAGCCCCAGCTATCAAAACAAGTCAAGGGAAATGTCAACAATGGAGTCCATTAAAATTGAAAAAGATTGGCCTTTTTATAAGTTACAGCTGCTGGCTCATTTCCATTTCAAACATTTTGAAACTCTCATTCTAATCTGCACAAGGGCAGCTCCTCTGTTCATTTCTCTATGCCTCAGGATCTTGCGCTTTCCTCTTTAGGTGCTCCTACCAGCCTCCCATTGTGAACTTCAATACGCAATCAGCGACATGACAAGGGAAAAGAATACACCAGGCAGTTTCCATTTGCCTTCCTCACGTGTGCCCAACGTGTGTTTCACAAGTCCTCTTCCTGAAGTTTCCTTCACCTGTAAGCAGCAACGGTCCCTCGAGGTTCTAGCTCTTCCACCATCACCACCAAAAATTTGTCGGTTCCGCAACTGACCTTAGTTCATTACCCTGAGCATTGGGACACTAACTTAGACCTGTCTTCCAGACTAGCATTGCCAATTTGATTGGTCCAGTCTATATGAAGATTGAAGTTCCCCCACAATTACTACATTGCCTTTGTTACAAGTTCCAGTTATTTCTTGCTTAATGCACTGTCTAATTTTGGAGACCTATAAACTAGTCCCACTATCATTTTCTGACAACTACAATTCCTAATCTCTACCTATGCTATGTCTACTTCCTGATATTGAGTTAAGATCCTTTCTCACTACTGTCCTAATATCATCCTTCACTATCAGGGCTACTCCTCTTTTTCCATTCTGTCTGTCTTTTAGGAATGTTGTGAACCCTTGGGAATATTTATTTATTTTTGTTATTCAGTCACGGGATGTGGGCTTCGCTGGCTGGCCCAGCATTTATTACCCATCCCTAAAAGCCATTGAGAAGGTGGTGGTGAGCTGCCTTCTTGAGCCGCTGCAGTCCATGTGGTGTAGGTACACCCACAGTGCTGTTAGGGAGTTCCAAGATTCTGACCCAGCGACAGTGAAGGAATGGCGATATATTTCCAAGTCAGGATGGTGAGTGACTTGGAAGGGAACTTCCAGGTGGTGGTGTTCCCATCTATCTGCTGCCCTTGTCCTTCTAGGTGGTAGTGGTCGTGGGTTTGGAAGGTGCTGTCAAAGGAGCCTTGGTGAGTTGCTGCAGTGCATCCTGTAGATGCTGCCACTGTTCACCAGTAGTGGAGAGGGTGATTGTTGAAGATGGTGGATGGGATTCCAATCAATCAGGCTGCTTTGTCCTGGATGGTGTCGAGCTTCTTGAGTGTTGTTAGAGCTGCATTGATCGGGGAAGTGGAGAGTATTCCATCACACTCCTGACTTCTGATGGTGGACAGGCTTTCAGGGAGTCAGGAGGTGAGTTACTTGCCACAGGATTCCTAACCTCTAACCTGCTCTTGTAGCCACAGTATTTATAGGGCTAGTCCAGTTCAATTTCTGCTCAATGGTAACCCCCAGGATGTTGATAACTTTGGTTGCTTTTGTCACCATGGGTTGAATTTTCAGGTCAGCGAGAGGGGGCAGGGCCTGCTCGCTGGTGTGTAAAATGACAGGTGGTGATGTCGGGCGGGTGTCCTGACATCACCGCGCCTCGTTTAGATTTTCAGTTTGGCGGGCGCAGAGCTGACTATTAAGGCCTGTTAAAAACGAATTGAAATAACTAAATGAGCTGCCCGTCCAACATTAAGCTTGGGGGCAGGTGAAGATCCCAGGCGGCCTTCACATTTATCACGGAACCTCATCCACGGGCAGGGTTGAGGTTTCCTTAAGGGTTTTAAAATTCAATAAAAATGTTCAGAAAAGTTCACTGACATGTCCCAGCTCATGTGACATGAGGGGACATGTTTCAGAAGTTTTTTTTATTTCTTATTTAGAGGGTTAAAATTTAAACAAACCTCCCTGAGACACCTCTGTGCCCCAGGGAGATTTCTGCACTCTTTCACCCACATGCGCAAAAGAGACCAGGCCCTAACTCAGGGAATCTCCCCCCACCGGCCGCACAGGGAAACGCTCAGCGCTCCCAAGCGAGCGTCGCGCTGGGTAGGCCTTAATTGGCCTGCCCTCGTAAAATGGCAGCGCGCACCCGATCGGGTTCCAATCTGCCCCCACAGGGGGAAATTTCTGCCCCTTGTCTACATAATGGTGGTTAGAGCTAAAACATTTATCTCTGTGTGCCATCAATTCATCTATCTTACTGCAAACTAAGGGCCACATATTTCAACTAATAAAAGATCAGGTTTAACATTGGAGGCAAAAAACTCAGAACATTTAAGAAAAAGTGGATGCTACAGTTGAGAGATGCTGGGAACTTTGTAGATGGATGAATTTAAGATGGTCAAATGTCCTTATCATAATTATCTTGTGAACTGTTAGGCAACTTTTCATTGTAGCTTCTCATAGGACATGAATCTATCTAATAGTTCCTGCAGAATCTTTCCATGATGCTTGACCCATTTGAAGAGGGAGGGCGATCAGTAACTCTCCTGGCAGTTAACTCAGAATAAAAATTGCCAGTGGAATTCTTTCTTCAATCAGTGCCAGAGTTATTGAATTGAAATCAAGCTGAGTTATATCATTGCGTTATTGGGCGAGGACAGATACATTTATGTTATAGATTACCTGACAGGACAACCTCGATCAGATCTCCCTCTTGAATATCAGTTGCAGCTTTCACCAACTGTAGGATGTTTTCGGAGTTGGATTCATGACGAAACAAGAGGATTTTATCGTACATCCCATAGAATCCACATTCAGGAAACTGAAAATAACAAGATTAAAATATGAATAATGAGGGATATGTAATTGTGTGAAAGAACATTAAATTGGCATTAAAAGCTCAGTAAGGCTAAAAATTTCAAAGAGCTACTTACTATATCAGTATTTTTTAAACAGTAATTTAGGAACAGTCATATTACAGCTTTACTGAACTCTTCATTGGTTAGTTACCCTGAAAGTTTCCAAGATGTAATACAGGAAATATAGCTACCTGGATAGCCATGATCATGCACTCTGACATGTTGGGGGCAATTTTCCTGGAACAAACCCTGCCCACAGCAGCACCACCCCCCTATCTACCCCCCAACCCCCGCCACGCCCTCCCCCTCTCCCCCCACACACACCCATGCCCCCGCCACCCCCTTGTCCCCCCACCCCCTCCCATACCCCCCCACCCGTCCGCCACCCCCCTACCGCCTCCCACACCCCCCACCCCCAACCCCTCCACCTCCCACCTCCCCACTGCATCTGAGAATTGTGAATTGTGGGCCAGGTCATTTGACTGAGCCCACTGTGCAGGCCCTCTCCCAGGGGCTTCTGGTTGCTTTCCCAAAACAGGAGCTGGAAGACCTCCAGCCAACAACCCCGGTCCAACGTACCTGAAAAAGCAGAAAATTCACTTATGTGCCAGGCCAAAAGGACATAAGGGCTGTTCCTTTAAAATGTCCCTCTTAATGTGGTGGGAATGTCCGGAACGCCCTCTCGTGCCCCATTTGACTGATATTACAGTCAGCTGGCCAACTTAGACAAAGCTTCAAAAATCTCAAAGCAACAAGGCTGGAGAACTGGGCTATTTATTGTAGTTGTCGCTCAGGAAATACGTTGACTGGATACAAATCACAGCAAAATTGATCCCATTCTTTTCAGACCATGTTTAATAAATCACCTATAGAATTTCACCAAGGAAACTGCAGGGTACAGCGCACACTGAGTGTATTAGAAGGTTGGGGAGTTTGGGGACAGTGAACAAATCTCCGGGTGGAATTCTACCACTCCGTCATGGTGGGAGTGGGACCGGAAAATGCGGCAAGTCATTCAAATCTCCATTAACTCCGGCGGGACCGGAGGATCCCGACTGTGGGAGGGGCCAGAACATTCCGCCCTGAGGTTTGAAATTAATTGGTGACGGATCAGCGCAAGGTGAGTTTTCAACTGATTGATGATTGGTTCACAGAAATTTCAACTAATCAGATTTGTCTGTCATTTTTTTGTGCTAGAAGTACATTTAAAGTGTGACATACGCTATACAGAACAAGTTTATTATACACTTTAAAGTATTTGTTTGAAAGTGAAACAAAGATCCATTTTTATCATATGCATCACCTCTTTCTGTCTTAGAAAATCACTTTAACTTTTGGAATTCTCAAGATGGTGGAAGTTCATTGGCGGAGGCAACATTGACCACAGATGTAAAGAGGATGCAAGAAGTTTCTGATATTCTTAAATAGTAAATGAAATAGTAAATGAAACTGAATCAGCTGGATGCAGATAATGCTTAAATGTTTAGGACTAGAGCAGCATTCTATTTCTGTAAAACACTTGTCAAAAGCAGAAGCAGAAAGCATTGGCTTAAACAAAGACAAACAAAATAAATGGATGGCCAAACTTATATGTGCATGTGGCATAATAGAGGAAATGGCCATTGGAGGTGATAACGGTTCAGATGGTTTAGTGGTCAATACAATTTGGATCTGGCAGCATATGAACAGGAGGATGTTTGTGGGGCAGTGGGTAGTGGTCCTGCTTCTAAGCCAGAAGTTCTGGGTCGGAGTCCAATTCCAGGGGGAGAATTTTCTCCCTGTCGGTGGGGGGGGCGGGGGTTGGACTGGGAGCGTGTGCGGGCAGGCGAGCAGCCGATTGCCACCCACGATTGGCTGCGTGTCGCCATTTTACACACAATTAAGGCCCCGCCCAGCATGATGCACACCCGGAAGCACTGAGCACTCCTTGTGCGGACGGTTGGAGGGGGGGGGGGAAGGAGGGAGAGTCGGGGCCTGTGCTCTTTCACATCTGTACACAAAAGAGAGCAGAAATCTCCCTGAGGCACAGAGCGGCCTCGGGGAGATTACTTTGACTTTCAAAAATTTTAATAAAGAAAAAGAAAAGAATTTTTAAGACATGTCCCCTCATGTGACAGTATCACGGGACTTCAATAAAATCTTTCATTCAACTTATACACACTTCATGAAACCTCCTCCCGCCCGTGGATGAGGTTTCATGAAAAATGGCCTCTTTGCCTGCTCCCCCCCCAACCTTAAGGTTGGACAGGCAACTCAGTTAATTCCTTTAATTGATATTTAAATGGCCTTAATAGGCCTTTGACAGTTCGGCGGACACGCAGCCGACTCTAGTGCATGTCCACTGAACTGAAGATCTGAATGACGCGCTGTGACATTGGGACACACACCCAACATCACCGCACATCATTTTACGCATTGGCACGTGGGCCCCACCCCAGATTGCAGACCCGAAAATTCTGGCCCAGGGCTTGATGTCCTAGGAATGTGTGTTCATAACTCAATCAAAACAACCTGCACATCCTTCCAATACACCTACGGTAGGCAGTCAGGGCAGGAGAGTCTTCTGGTCAGCCAGAACCTGCAGAAGACAATGGCAAACCATTGCAGTATCTTGCCAAGCATAACCACGGACCAATACATGGTAACCTATGGTCACCAGCACCCACTTAAGGCACAGCACCTGAACAGAGAGTGTATGATCATGTTAAAGGCTGCAATAACGGGCCAGATCTTCCGGCCTCTGGATCATCGGAAACTGGACATACCCCCCAAGATGCACGATAGGACTCGGCCAAAGTCTTAACGCACTGACTCCGTGGTTATTGCCTTGGAAGTTTAAACTTCTCATGATCAATTCCCCTGCTCCTTGGGGCCTTCCAGGAAAGTCTCCAACTCTGTGTTAGAATCGGGGACTTCGGACAGTTCCAATTTACTTACCTGCATAGTTACCGAGGAAATGCTAAACACAAAAATCCTAGTCTAACTCCTGGGTAACTACGCAACTGATGCCGCTCCTCACCACCAACAACAATCCCACTGCCCTTGAACCCCTCCTCAAACTCCCGGCCTGACCTGACTAACTCCACCTGCTGATTTCCCCCACCAACCCAACCTGACTAGCCTCCAACACTAGACTCCCCACTGAAATGACCTCACAACCACCCCCCAGCACCCCCCCGCCCTCCCCGCTGGCCTCCCTGTTGACTCTCCAAACCCAACCTGACCCATTCTCACCACCCTACACATTATGCCATCCTACCCCCTTACCAACTTAACTCACCCACCCTACCCACTTACACACCTATGCATTCATCAATTCACTAATACACACAATCACTGACACACTAAGAAGCTTTGGGACATTTAAACCTTTAGTTTCATGGCATGGTGTCTGCGCAGATTCTGACCACTGCTCCATCCGGGGTATCCTGCACTGGCTGAGTTCTGCAGGATCCTCCATCGGAAGATTGAGCAGAAAAATAGGAGGAAGGTACATGGGTAGTTTTCTGTCCAGTCGGTCGGAAACTGGTGTTCTGAACCTGATCGGAAGGTTTAGGCCATTTTCAGAGTAATTTGTAGATAACAGTTGTGTTATGACCTGGCAGATGATATGTGCCGGGTGGGTCAAATCCACGAGGGAAACCTGATCACGTGGTCACAATGGTTTTGCAATTTGTATTTTATTTCGAGGTGCGTGCCCTGAATTCAGCAGTAACAAGTCCACCAAGATTCTAGAGGTATTTTACAAAACTAAATTAAACATTTAGTAACAGAAGAAAAGATTTCAAGCACATACATAGCTTTACAAATTACTACTATAATAACTCCTTAAACCCCTAATTAATCTGCCTCCCAGTTACACCCCATTAAGGCAATGGTAAAAAACAAATAGATTTTAAACAGACCCAGGCAAATCACCACAATATCCTGGAAAGTAGAATTCAAAGTGGCTTTTCCCAACTTCGCTTCCTGCAGACAGCAGCTTAATGCACAAATACTGGAGGCTTTTCACACTTCTGGTAGTCTTGCAATGTCCCTTCACTGATAGATAGGCTCATCTCCAAATTCCATTGTTCTCATATGTCTTTGGAACTCTATCTTTCTCGTAATATAAATCTATTCATGGTACTAATATTGTTAGTAACCTTTGGGAAAAATAAACACACTGCTTGGCCTAGCTTCTCTGGCTAGGAGTAACATCCTACCATCCCTTTCAAATTCAAACTACTCTGATTTATCGAAAAATATAAATTCTCCTCACTTCACCTTCTAAAACTTCAGCCATGTTTACGTAATTAGCATTTCAAATCTCACTTCTTTTTGATGAGTCAAAGCCTCCAGATGAGCTGTCTCCAATTCAGTTAAGTCCCACACAGACACTCACATAGGGCAGAATTTCACCCATGTCGGGCGGGCTCAGCAGGGGTGGTTAGGAAGCTGACCGCCATGCGTGATGGGGGCCGAAAGGCAATTTCACGCTGGCTGGTCAATCAAGGCCCACCCAGCATGAAACACAAGCTTCAGCCCTGCCTGTGCAGGCGGGGGAGGGGGGGGGGGGGGGGGGCACTGTGAGCACGAACTTCATACTTGCACGCGGGTGCCCACTTGCAAATGCCCCTGAGGCACAGAGCTGCCTCAGGGAGACGGACTGATTTAAAAAAAAATAGATTTTATAAATGTTATTAAACATGTTTCCAGTCATGTGACATGGTCACATGAGCAGGGACATGTTATTCATGAAAAATTAAAGGTTTTATTTTAGTTTGCTTCTGGAAACTTCATCCCGCCCATGGATGAGGTTTCCAAAAAAAAGGCCTTTTCGCCTGCTCGCCAACCATTGGACAGGCAGTGAAAAATTTACTTTAATTAACCTTTTAACGGCCTTAATAGCCTTTTAATTGTCACTCGCCCACCAACTGAAATATCGCGCAAGTGCGTGATGACATTGGGATGCTCGCCCGATGTCATCGCGCATCATTTTAAACTTGGTCAGGTCAGGCATGGACCCGCTGAGCTAAAATATTTACCCATAGACAAACTATCCAAACCCCACTATTAACCTGCCTTTACAATAAATCACAATAATGTTATGAGAATCATTATACTTTCGTGACACCCAACTCCTTAACCAGAAAATGAACCATCATAATATTAAAAGATGCCTTCATTTTCTTAACCCATCTTACATTAACTCCTAGACTTATCTGTATACTCAAGCTATTACATTACCAGATGCATGCGTTAACATAATATATATACAAATCCTTGGTATCAACAGAAATCATTCCAGTCCAGTGTCCAGGTTTTAAATGTCCAATTTTCCTTTGAGCCTCTAACTCTTGACAACGCATCTACGTTAGATTTTCCCATCCAGCCACATGTATAATCTGTAGATTAAATGGTTACAGTAATAAAAACTTCATTTGAACAACCTTGCACTTCGGTCTCGAAATTTGTCCAGAAACTTTAAAGGGTTGTGGTCTGGATAAACAATTGTTTCTAACGAATTGTGTGCAAAGTAAATCTCAAGACGTTGCAACTCTAACACCACACTAAGTCTCTTTTTTGATCATTGAATACCTTCTTTGTTGTACATTCAACTTCTGTGAGAAATATCCGATCAGTTTCTCAATTCCAGTTTCATCTTCTTGCAACAGAACAGCCCCAATGCCTAATGTTTGGCACAATTAGGTATAGCCTAAACTGGGGTCGTATTCAGTACAATTTTCAAACTGTCAAATACCTTCTGACACCCCTGTGTCCACTGAAACTTCTTGTTCAGTCAATGGAGCAACCACTTGGCTAAAATTTGGTACAAAATTCCGGTAAAACCTACTCATGCCCAGAAATCTCCAAACTTCTCGTTTTATTGTAGACACGGGGAACTCCACAATAGCATTGACATGATGTTAGTGTAGAAGTTTCATCTTTGATAAGGCAGCATCCTTATAGGTTAAATCCAGCAAAGTTAAATTTGATTTCACATCTTTCAAAGCCACCTTACCATGTCCAATAGAATGGCCTATATTCGTAACTTGCGTTTTTGCAAATTCACTTTTTGCCAAGTTCATTACCAAATTAGTTCCTTGTAGTCGACTAAATAATTCTTCCAGATGTTGTAAATGCTCCTTCCACCTTCGACTGAAAACTATCAAGTCATCAATATAAACAGCACAATTGATCAGTCCTGCAATTACTTTGTCAGTTTTTTAAATGTTGCAGATGCATTTTTCATGCCAAATAGCATGACTTTAAACTGACACAGTCCATCTGGCATCACTAAAGCCAATATTTCCTTTGCTGTCTCTGATACCATAGTTGCTGATATCATCTCAGTAAGTCAATCATTGTGATAAACTTTGATGGTTCCACTTTCTCAATGCAATCTTCCATCCGTGGTATAGGATGTGAATCTACTTTTGTCATCGCATTCACCTTCCAATAGTCCACACACAGGGCAGAATTTTGCCCTTAGTGGGCGTGTGGGCCCCACCAGCTGGGCAGTGGACAGACAGCCGACCCCCGTCACCGAAACGGGCCCCACCTCCATTTTGAGTGGGCGGGCCAATTAAGAGCACACTGCTCCCTGAGACTAAGCGCTGTCTCAGGGAGATTAGTGACAGTGTACAAAACTTAAAAAATAGAAAAATAAAAATATTAGTAACATGTCCCACTCATGTGACAATGTCACACGAGATGGGACATGTTAATAAAAAAATGACATAAACTTTATTAAATGTTTTAAAAACGGACATGAATCCTCATCCCGCCAGTGGATGAAGTTTCATGAATAATCCACAGCCCTCTGGGGCTCCTGGCCTGTCCACCAGCCTTAAGCTTGGACGGACAGTGTGTTTAACAATCTTAATTAGCCTGTCAGTGGCCTTAATTGGCCATTGACAGGTCGGCGGGTGAACAGCTGTTTCACTGTCCGCCCGCCTTCCTAAAAATTTAAAGGGACTGGGATGACATCCCGCGTCATTTTCCCATTGGCGAGTGTCTCCGCCCCCAAATTGCCGATGGGAAAATCATGGCCCATGTGTAGCTAAATTTGTCCTTCCCAGCTTATTCCCACCAATAGATTTGTGTGACTGCAATCACTTCTCCAAATCACTTTGACACTTGTCTGAAAGGTAACTCAATATTACATTTAAATTTTCAAGTACCCCCTCATTATGCAATTTGATTAGAGGAAGATCAATTTCAGAATCCTTCAGTTCTACCTCTTTCTCCTTATCTACCACCATTAATACCTCCATTTGTTCCTTTTCCCTGTTAAAGTACTTTTAGGCATATTTACATGGCACAACCTCTGCTTCCTTCTTCTATCTGGAGTATTTATTAAATAATTTACTTCATTCAATTTCTTTTCAATCCTGTAAGGCCCACTAAACCTTGCCTTTAATGAGTCACCCAGTATTGGTAACAGACATAACACTTTTTCCCCAGCAACAAAACTAAGAGCGGTAGCTTTCCTATCTGCTTTCACTTTCATCACTTGCTGAGATATCTTTAAGTGTTCCCTAGCTAACTCACATGTCCTATCCAATCTTTCTCTGAAGTTTGATACATAATCCAGGAGAGTATTTCCTGAATTTTGACCCACCAATTTCACATGAATCAATTTCAGTGGTCCCTTTACCTCATGACCATAGACTAGTTCAAAAGGACTAATCCAGTCAATGTATTAGAAACATCCATAATAGCAAATAACAAGAAGGTAATTCCCCTGTCCCAATCCTGTGGATAATCCTTACTCTACACCCTCATCATAGTTTTTAAAGTTTCATGCCATCTTTCCAAAGCACCTTGTGATTCAGGATGGTAAGCTGTTGACTTAAACTGTTTTATTTGTGGATTGTTTTTCTGTAGTTCTACCAACTGCCTTGAGTTAAATACCTCAGCTGCATTCTCCTCCATTCTTTCTTCTGAAAAACCTTATCAGCCAATTGAATTTCAATACCTTCTCCCTGCCTTTTAACTTCCTCTTCTTCCTGTTTCAACCTGTGAGCTTGTGATCTTGTTATCACACTATCTGGAAACAAGCCAGGATACTCTTTCTGCAAAACTTCTGTTGAAAACACCTCCACAGGCTGTTCAACTACAACAGGCATCACCCACATCTGTGACCCAGCTATATCATTACCTAAAATAAATTGAACCGCTGCAATGGACATTTTTTCCACTACTCCAACAATCACCTCACCTGTTTTATACTTACTCTTTAATTTTATCTTCCACAGTGGAGTAGGTCCAGCATCTCCATGAAACCCACTTATTATCAGCTGTTCCTGCAATATTCCCTCTGAACAACAAATATCACTATCCCACAACATTAAGGATTGACTAGCCCTTGTGCCTCTTAAAATTCTAATATCTTTACCTACTCCATCCTGTACACATTGAAAGATTTCCCCTTCACATACTAAATCTTTCACATGCAAAAACATTTCCTCAACCTGCTCCTCAGAACTCTCTTGAGTAAATTGTGAACACATTCTCAATTCCTTACCTATCACTACTTTTTCCTGTTTTACCTGTACACAAACCATTGGTTTTTCCTGTGCCTGAGCTTCAGAATACACAGTGCTTTTACTCCCAGAACTTTTCTGCATCCCAATAATTCCAACAGATTTTTCCTGTAATTTCCAACACACTGGCTTTGTGTGCCCAATTTTATTACAATGAAAGCACCTCAATTTTCGAGTGTCACTTCAATCTTCGACACCTTCCTTTTTAGTCTGAGAAAAAAACTTCCTGGGAATTTCCACCCACTCTTTCTCTTTCCTGACTACCCACCTTCCTTTCACCTTCCCTCAGGTTTAAAACAGTGACAAAAAAGAGTTTAGCTCTATGAACTAACTCATAATCATCAGCTATCTCTGCTGCTGGTCTTACCCTTTGAACCCTCTGTTCTTCCACATGAGTTCTTACTACCGAAGGAATTGAATCTTTAAAATTACTTCTCTAAGAATTGTCTATATTGTCTCTATCTTTAATGCCCATATCCACTGGTCAAAATTACTTTGTTTTAGTCTCTCAAACTCAATATAAGTTTGCCCAGGCTGTTTTCTTATATTCTTAAGTTTCTGTTTGTATAGTTCAGGAACCAACTCATATGCACTCAAAATAGCTTTTTTTACCACATGATAATCCACTGACATTTCTTCTGACAGTGAAGCATAAACATTATGTGCTCTACCCACTAACATAGATTGTAATAACAATGTCCAGTTTTCTTGTGGCCATTTCACCTGTTTAGCTCTTCTCAAATAAAATTAGAAATGGCTCCACATCTCTTTCCTCAAACTTTGGAAGAGTTGGCACAAATTTACACATCTCCCCACTGGCTTTTAGGTGAACAATGTTTTCATCATCAGAACTTTCCTCAACATCTAATGGCTGTTCTTTTAAAGTGCAGCTTTTTAAGCTGATACTCTCTGTCTCTTTTCTTCTCTCTCTCTTCCATCGCTAACTTCTCCCTCTGGAGATTAAATTTTCGCATCGCCAATTCTTTTTGAAATTATCTCCCTTTTCTTTCTTTTTTGGCTGCCTCCAGTTCCAGATTTTTTTCATTTCCAATTCTTTTTCTTTTGTCTTCAATTCAACTTTTTTCCTATTTCCTTTGCTTGTTCAAATTCAAGCCTCTTCATTGCTAACTGAAGTCTCACTACCTCCAGCCGTGACTCACTAATCTCAGGTGTCACTTCCAGTTTTAAATGTTGTGCTATCACTTCAACTACGTCTGCTTACTTTGCCTCTACAGGTAACCTCAACTGCAACTTATCCTCCAACTCTGCTAGCTTATTCTTGGATACTTCTTGTAACCCAATTGGAGTAATATCTTCTACATCTAAAATATTTTAATCATGGATGTAGCCATTTCTGCAGTCTTACCATTTTAAAAATCCTTCACACCAACTCCTGAATTTAAAGTGCTTCTCATGCTCGTAACCTTAAGATTCACCAACTCCAAACCAATCAAGGATTTCAAATATCCCACAAAGAGCCCCCAATTTGTTTTGAGGCGGTAGATGTTGTGTGCCAGCCTGATCAAATCCACAAGGGAAACTTGATCATGCGATCAATGATTTTGCAATTTGTATTTTATTTTGAAATGCGTCCCCTGAATTCAGTAGTAACAAGTCCACCAAGACACTAGAGGTTTTTCACAAAACTGAATTAAACATTTAATAAAAAAAAAGATTTCAAGCACATGCATCGATCTACAAATTATTACTATAATAACTCATAAAACCCCTAATTAATCTGGCTTCCAGTTACACCCCCAGTAAGGCAATGATAAAAAATAGGTTTTAAACAGATCCAGGCAAATCACCACAATACCCTGGACAGTAGAATTCAAAGTGGCTTTTTACAGCTTCTGTGTCTGCAGCTTCTTGCACAAATACAGAAGGCTTTTCACACTTCTGGTAGATCTCAAAAAGCCTTCTCTGACACAAAGCCTCATTTCCCACTACACATGTTTCACTCTTTTAATGCAAATTCCATTGTTCCAATATGTCACCGGAACTTTACCTTTCTCCTAATATAAATCTATTCATGGTGCTTATATTACCAGTAACCTTTGCGAAAAATTAACACACTGCTTGACCTAGTTTCTCTGGTGAGGTGTAAGATCCTACCACCTCTTTGAAGTTCAAATTATCCTGATTTCTCTAAAAATGCAAATTCTCCTCACTTCACCTTCTAAAACTTCAGCGATGTTTACGTATTTAGCGTTTCAAACCTAGCTTATCTTTGGTGAGTCAAAGCCTCCAGACCAGCTGTCTCCAATTCAATTAAATCCCACACACACACATAGAGAGAAAGTATCGAAATCCCACTATTAACCTACTTTTACAATAAATCACAATAATATTATGAGAATTACTTTACTTTCATGACAATTCCATGTGCAGAACATTGTTAAAATTCTTTGTTAGTGTTTGTTTTGTTTTGTCCTCATGGTTGAAATTGGCCACCCAAGAACTATGACAGCAGCAGTGTAAAACCAGGCCACTTGGTGCCATTTGTTACTGTCAAAAGTGGTTCCTTAAAAACTTGGTATCACACTGTTTTTGAGATTACAGCCATTGTACAAAATCTGCTTCACTAGCAAGTCACAGAGCTGGTGTGAAATTGCAGCTCTGAGGCTTGATATAAACAGATAATATTAAGTATTCATTCATCCATTTATAATCAATGTGCAGCATGGTACAAAAATAAATTGTACTGCTTGAAACATGGGTTTATTTTTACTAAGCATCTGACACTTACTTGCCAACAGCCATGACCTGCTGAAACATTTTAGTCTCACGCAGGGGGAAGAAAAAACTAACACTGGCCTATTACTGATGATCTGCTTCCCTTCTGCCTCAATTATACTGTAGCCAAGTAATGTAATGTTCGAGCATGTTCAACAGCAATGGGTAGAGGCAGCTGTAATTCTGCACACCACTCAGACTGCTGTTGACCGGGGTAAATTGAGCTCTGTGTATAATAAGTTAAACACATGCATGGAGGTCTGCTTACCAGCCTCCAGAGAAATTGCTAATAGTGGAAAAGTGTTGAAGGATGGGGATTAAAGAGAAGAAATAATGGCGTCAAGATATGGAGCAGGTTTATTCAGCAAGAAAAGTGCGAACATATAGTGTGCCACACAAAGTCTTCATTAAGTATATATGACAGTTATGTTCTTACTTGTTGATCTCCCAAGCCATTGCAAAGAGGTAGTGATTACCAAGTGCAGTCCTCAGATGAAGTGGGATTAGTGAGCAAAGAATAATTGGACCAGGACACACAAATAGAATTCAGTCCCATTTGAAATTAGCATATTGTCTTCTTGCTTTGAGATTTTCATTATAAATTCCACAATTATAATGGAGAATGTCTATGTCTGAAGGGCAAAGAATGATTGGCAGGTCTTGCTCTATTATAATTCACTTTACTTACATTTAAACATATTTCAAGCACTATTTGTTAAGTACTTTGCAGAGTACTAGGAATGTAAAATGGCTTAAAATGTAAAGCTGTGCATCATTAAAACCTTTCAAACTAATAGCAAAACAGTTTGCTCCAATATTTTCTTTTGAGAATTTGATATAATTGTGGTATTTGCACAAGTCAAGCCTTTTGTCAGACAGTCACATCTCATCTTAACAGCTTTATTTCAAATAACCTGATGCATATTTAGACTTCAAATCAGATGACAGTGACAAAAACTGCTTCCATGGCAGCTTGCAACATGGTCTCAGGGTTTGAACTATTTTGAAAATGACGGAATTATTGACCTGGAATTTCTTCAATCCAACTTGTATCGAAATCACACTGATCTTGCTGACAGCAATTTACACCGTATCTTCCTGTCAATTCCCATTAATCACATCAGAATGTAAAACAAAAACAAAAATACCTGGAAAAACTCAGCAAGTCTGACAGCATCGGCACATCAACAGAAGAGCCATACGGACTCGAAACATTCACTGTGTTCCTCTCTGCAGATGCTGTCAGACTTGCTGAGTTTTTCCAGGTATTTTTGTTTTTGTTTTGGATTTCCAACATCCGCAGTTTTTGCTTTTATCAGAATGTAAATATCAGCATAAAAAAAGTGCAAGTCAATATAAACAATCAGGGCTGAGGAAAATAAGCTACTTCCTTCATATTCTTCTTTAACTTATTGATAAATTTATACATTTTAAGGTTTAACCCATCTAAAGCTCATTTATGCACAATAAATCCAGCATGTTTAAGAAAATGCAAATGTGAAAGCTTTTGTTTTTTTTAATCTAACAGTATCTGATGTTATGTAAAAACATTCAAAATACAGAAAATACAATGTTGATCTCAGAAATATATATATTTTTTAATTGTATAAACCAGAAATAGTGACCTCAGGACCTGCTGAGTCTAAGGTTCTGAATTTAAATATCTGGTTATTCAGAATAAGTGCAGGTGCTGTTGTAATTGTATGAAAGTACCATTCACTGGTGTAATTATATGGGGGTGGGGCCATGACAATGAGCTAAGTGGGGTTTGGCCACACACTACACACAAGTTGCACAAACAAACAAGGAAATTCCCATGTTGTGGCATCATAGCCCGAAAATGTCATGAATTGGTTACAATTTTGGGGGAAGAAACTTATGTTGTTACACTTTCCAAGAAATTCCGAATCATTGGCTTAAGGCAAACTAATAGCATTATCATTAGTTATGATTTATGATTTTTCATATATACCAATATAATTGCTAATTAATGGGCCAGAATTTGCTGTCAAAATAATGGCGAGGCTAATAGTGTTTTATGTTATTTACATGCAAATACTACAGCAATTTCAGGCACGGTCAGTGTTAGGGACAGGAGAGGGGTTCATTTAAACAATACTAATTTCTCTTCTCACCAGCCGCCCATAAACAGAAAGGTGTTTTGATTTGCTTCCCCCATTATAAGTGGTGGTGTATTTTCCAAACCCTCAGTTTTGGTGTGATCCAATTTTCTATTAATGACCCCACATCAAATTCGAGATAGGATGAACTCAAAGGGTTAGTTTATTTGCACACACTCAAACCGTGGGAGGAAAGTAGCAATGTTGCTTCCTTTGCATTCATACAGTAAAAGAGGGATATAGAGAATAAAGATTTACAGTGTAGAGACCACAGAGAAAAGGAATATTGTTTTACATAGGTCCAGAGTCCAGAATCAAAGTCCAATAAGGTACTGCTTCACAGAGGTCAGCAGGTCGAAAACCAATGCTGTATAATTCACTTTTCCAGTGATGCTGATTTCACAAGATGAGACAGACTCACAGGGATGAATCAGTCTTATAGCTGTTGGTACAGAAATCCCAGCAGAAAGTGTTGATGGGGCTAGGCATTCAACCTGGGCAGAGCTCATTTCCTGTGATGCTGCTAGTTAGATAGTAAAATGGAAGACTGGGTTTGCAGTACAGAAAGGCAGTATAACTGATTCCACCAGCCAAAGGTTCACATCACATGAGTCCCAGTTCTCCACGTTGTCTTTGACAAGGGATGTGTATCCCTTGTCTGGGTCCCTGAGATTGTTAAATGTCCCAGCCATTAAGAATTGAAAGGAAGGTTATGGGGCCCTTTGTCCTAGCAGGCGAGTAGACTCCACTTGGCCAGACTGGGTTACGAAATGCTGATGGCCTTTCTATGGCTCTTTTTGAATTCGGTCTGTGCACCTCACAGGAGGTTGTTAAGTGTTCCTTCAGAGATAACAAGGGGCAAGTTTACTGGATACTGCCAGGTGTCTCCTTTTGTTCGAGGGTTACAGACAGACATAGCTTCAGCCGTTTTAAAAGCTTTTTGTCCAGTTTTTAAAATTTTAGAAATAGTCATGAGTATATCTATATATATTTTATAAAAATATACAGTGTGAGGTCTTAGTCCCCAAATGCAGACCCAAATATCCAAGTTACTGTCTTTGCAACAATAGCATCTTGCTGTCTGGCTCATCACTGTAATGGACTGAATTGTGTGAAGTTGCTGTGTTTGTGCTGTAGACGCAAATTAAACTTGTACAGAAAGTTACGTCTTGTCCATTCCAGTCTAAGTACTCTTGTAACAACATGATAAATGTTAAATACTATCAATGAACAACTCGGGCACTGAAAATTAACTATTTCAAGTGTGCAGTTTCAATCTTTCAGACTTTAATTGGTGGAAATTTTAATAATGTAAAATTTTTTTAGTCACTTTTTTGTATTATGACGAAGTAGCAAATAAGAGAAAAGTGGCAGATTCAACACACTATTGGTGGCTAATTTATTGAGTGAATGTATCAGAGATATAGCAGTTGGGTTTTCATGTGGTTTCAGAACAAAGAATCGCTTCCTGTACTTGACATAGATTTTGCTTTGCACTTGTAATAAGGACTAGTCACTGTATGTAGGAATAATGAACAGAGCATCAAGGTCACCATGACAGCTTCAAGTGTTATGGTGCAGTTGCCATGGCAGCTGTACCTATGGCTCTTTCCTGATTGAACACTGTTTTCCGACTTGGCAGAATAAATGCGCATAAGCAAGCTTTTGTTAGAAACAATGTAAAATATGAAAATGTTCACCATACCCTCGAATACACATTCACTTTAAGCCAATATTGGAAAAGAAAGTTGTTTTTGGGGTTGGGGGTAACAATTCAACCAGCGGCTCAAAAAGGTTTGCCCGTTTATTCAAGTTCAGCAAAAAAAAACCTAAAACCTTACTTGATTGCAAATGTTTGTGGCAGTTAAAATAAACTCAACTATTTTTGGAGCTGACTGCTAGTAATTTCTGATGCTCACAGTTGTTTCCTGTTCTACACGTAAATCATATTTGAAAGGCTCACACAGTGACCAGGGCATGGGGATCTTGTCAACATTCCCAGATGAAACTCAGAGGGCCAGGGAAAAAACCAACTTATTAACTATTCACACAGAAACGGCAAACTTCACTGCTGTGGAAAATTGATGTTGTACAGAGAGCTTTCTAAAGCTTATTAGTTTAAGTCATTAACACTTTGAAGTTTGAAAACAAACCCACAAGAGTAATATCCTAAACTGAACATATTAATTAGTTATGCAGTGGTAAGTGTGCATACTTCCTGCTGATACAGCCCCCTGAGGGGGCTTGAAAGGGTAGATGCTGGGAGGATGTTTCCCATCACAGGGGAATCTAGAATTCGGGGACACAGGTTCAAACGTTTAAGATGGAGGTGAGGAGAAATTTCTTCTCTCTGAGGGTCATTAGACTTGGGATTCCCTTCTCCAAAGGGCTGTGAAGGCTGGGTCACTGAATATAGAATCACAGAATCACACAGTGCAGAAGAGGCCCTTCAGCCCATCGGGTCTGCACCGACACATGAGAAACACCTGACCTTCCTACCTAATCCCATTTACCAGCACTTGGCCCATAGCCTTGAATATTATGATGTGCCAAGTGCTCATCCAGGTACTTTTTAAAGGATGCGAGGCAACCCACCTCCACCACCCTCCCAGGCAGCACATTCCAGACCGTCACCACCCTCTGGGTAAAAAGGTTTTTCCTCACATCCCCCCTAAACCTCCTGCCCCTCACCTTGAACTTGTGTCCCCTCATGACTGACCCTTCAACTAAGGGGAACAGCTGCTCCCTATCTTGCAGTCTGTCCGCAAGAATGACCAAGACCTCCCTGTCGCTTGTCATTTCAACACTCCACCCTGCTCTCTTGCCCACATGTCTGTCTTTGGCTTGCTGCATTGTTCCAGTGAAGCTCAACGCAAACTGGAGGAACAGCACCTCATCTTCCGACTAGGCACCTTACAGCCTTCCGGTCTGAATATTGAGTTCAACAACTTTAGGTCTTGAGCTCCCTCCCCCATCCCCACCCCATTTCTGTTTCCCCCTTCCTTTTGTTTTTTTTCCAATAAATTATATAGATTTTTCTTTTCCCACCTATTTCCATTATTTTAAAATATTTTTAAATCTTTTATGTTCCCCCCACCCCCACTAGAGCTATACCTTGAGTGCCCTACCATCCATTCTTAATTAGCACATTCGTTTAGATAATATCACCAACGTCGACACCTATGTGTTCTTTTGTTCTGCCGTCTGTGACATCTTTTGATGATCTGCTTCTATCACTGCTTTTGCCTACAACCACACCACCCCCCTCCACTTCTCTCCCCCCCACCCAACCCCAACCCCACCCACCCCCCCCCACCTTAAACCAGCTTATATTTCATCCCTTCCTGGGATTCACCTAGTTCTGTCGAAGGGTCATGAGGACTCGAAACGTCAACTCTTTTCTTCTCCGCCGATGCTGCCAGACCTGCTGAGTTTTTCCAGATAATTCTGTTTTTGTTTTGGATTTCCAGCATCCACAGTTTTTTGTTTTTTGTTTTTGCTCCCTATTCACCCTGTCCATGCCCCTCATAATCTTGTACACCTCCATCAGGTCGCCCCTCAGTCTTCTCTGCTCCAACGAAAACAACCCAAGTCTATCCAACCTCTCTTCATAACTTAAATGTTTCATCCCAGGCAACATCCTGGTGAATCTGCACCCCCTCCAGTGCAATCACATCCTTCCTATAATGTGGCGACCAGAACTGCACACAGTACTCCAGCTGTGGCCTCACCAAGGTTCTATACAACTCCAGTATGACCTCCTTACTTTTGTAATCTATGTCTCGATTGATAAAGGCAAGTGTCCCATATGCCTTTTTCACCACCCCATTAACATGCCCCTCCGCCTTCAGAGATCTATGGACACACACGCCAAGGTCCTTTTATTCCTCAGAACTTCCTGGTGTCATGCCATTCATTGAATACTTCCTTGTCAAATTACTCTTTCCAAAGTGTATCACCTCACACTTTTCAGGGTTAAATTTCATCTGCCACTTATCTGCCTATTTGACCATCCCGTCTATATCTTCCTGTAGCCCAGAACACTCAACCTCACTGTTAACCACCCCATCTTCCAATCCCAGCCCCAGCCGTGTATTCACTATACCCCCTGACCTTCCCCTCTCCGATGCTGAACGTTCAGTGCTCAGCAAAGGACTTAGTTTCATACCCTTACGCCCTCACCTCAATGAATTTCGGGCTCGGCATGATACTGAACTCTTCTTTCGCCGTCTTCGTCTCCGGGCTCACTTCTTTGGGCAGGAGTCCTCTCCCAGTTCAATGGATCCTTTTACCCATCTCCAATATTCTCCCTCCACCTGGACCCCTCCCTCTGGATTCTTACCTTCTCTTGATCTTTTCATTGAGAACTGTCGGCGCGACATTAGTCGTCTCAATTTCTCTGCTCCTCTCACCCATTCTAACTTGTCTCTCTCTGAACTTACTGCACTCCATTCTCTCAGGTCCAACCCTGACATTGTCATCAAACCCGCTGACAAGGGTGGTGCTGTTGTTGTCTGGCGCACTGACCTCTACCTCGCGGAGGCTGAGCGTCAACTCGCAGACACTTCCTCCTACCTCTCCCTGGACCATGACCCCACCACTGAACATCAAGCCATTGTTTCCAGGACTGTTACTGACCTCATCTCCTCTGGGGATCTCCCTCCCACAGCTTCCAACCTGATAGTCGCCCAACCTCGGACGGCCCGCTTCTATCTCCTACCTAAAATCCACAAACAGAACTGCCCCGGTAGACCGATCGTCTCAGCTTGCTCCTGCCCCACAGAACTCATTTCTCGTTATCTTGACTCCCTTCTCTCTCCCCTTGTCCAGTCCCTTCCCACCTACATCCGTGATTCCTCTGACACCTTACGTCACATCAACAATTTCCAGTTCCCTGGCCCCAACCGCTTCCTCTTCACCATGGACGTCCAATCCCTCTACACCTCCATCCCCCACCAGGATGGTCTGAGGGCCCTTAGCTTCTTCCTCGAACAGAGGCCCGAACAATCCCCATCCACCACTACTCTCCTCCGTCTGGCTGAACTTGTTCTCACGTTGAACAATTTCTCCTTCAACTCCTCTCACTTTCTCCAAATAAAAGGTGTGGCTATGGGTACCCGCATGGGCCCCAGCTATGCCTGTCTCTTTATGGGGTATGTGGAACATTCCTTGTTGCAGTCCTACCCCGGCCCCCTTCCACAACTTTTTCTCCGGTACATCGATGATTACTTCGGTGCCGCTTCATGCTCTCGTCGGGACTTGGAAAAATTTATTAATTTTGCTTCCAATCTCCACCCCTCCATCATTTTCACGTGGTCCATCTCTGACACTTCCCTTCCCTTCCTTGACCTCTCTGTCTCAATCTCTGGTGATAGACTGTCCACTAATATCCATTACAAACCCACCGACTCCCACAGCTACCTCGACTACAGCTCCTCACACCCCGCTTCCTGTAAGGACTCCATCCCATTCTCCCAGTTCCTTCGCCTTCGTCGCATCTGTTCCGATGATGCTACCTTCAAAAACGGTTCCTCTGACATGTCCTCCTTCTTCCTTAACCGAGGTTTTCCACCCACGGTCGTTGACAGGGCCCTCAACCGTGTCCGGCCCATCTCCCGCGCATCCGCCCTCACGCCTTCTCCTCCCTCCCAGAAACATGATAGGGTCCCCCTTGTCCTCACTTATCACCCCACCAGCCTCCGCATTCAAAGGATCATCCTCCGCCATTTCCGCCAACTCCAGCATGATGCCACCACCAAACACATCTTCCCTTCACCCCCCTTATCGGCATTCCGTAGGGATCGCTCCCTCCGGGACACCCTGGTCCACTCCTCCATCACCCCCTACTCCTCAACCCCCTCCTATGGCACCACCCCATGCCCACGCAAAAGATGTAACACCTGCCCCTTCACTTCCTCTCTCCTCACCGTCCAAGGGCCCAAACACTCCTTTCAAGTGAAGCAGCATTTCACTTGCATTTCCCCCAACTTAGTCTACTGCATTCGTTGCTCCCAATGTGGTCTCCTCTACATTGGAGAGACCAAACGTAAACTGGGCGACCGCTTTGCAGAACACCTGCGGTCTGTCCGCAAGAATGACCCAAACCTCCCTGTCGCTTGCCATTTTAACACTCCACCCTGCTCTCTTGCCCACATGTCTGTCCTTGGCTTACTGCATTGTTCCAGTGAAGCCCAACGCAAACTGGAGGAACAACACCTCATCTTCCGACTAGGCACCTTACAGCCTTCCGGTCTGAATATTGAATTCAATAACTTTAGGTCGTGAGCTCCCTCCCCCATCCCCACCCCCTTTCTGTTTCCCCCCCCCCTTTTTTTTCCCCCTTTTTTTTCCCTATAAATTTTACAGATTTTTCTTTTCCCACTTATTTTTAAATATTTTAAAATCTTTTATGCTCCCCCCACCCCCACTAGAGCTGTACCTTGAGTGCCCTACCATCCATTCTTAATTAGCACATTCGTTTAGATAATATCACCAACTTTAACTTTAACACCTATGTGTTCTTTTGTCCCATTGTCACTGACATCTTTTGATGATCTGCTTCTATCACTGCTTGTTTGTCTACACAAGCACCTCTGTCTCTCTCTCTCTCTCCGCGCCCCCCCCCCCCCCCACACACCTTAAACCAACTTATATTTCAACTCTTTCCTGGACTCGAAATCAAGTTCTGTCGAAGGGTCATGAAGACTCGAAACGTCAACTCTTTTCTTCTCCGCCGATGCTGCCAGACCTGCTGAGTTTTTCCAGGTAATTCTGTTTTTGTCTCACTGTTAACCACCCGGCCAATCTTTGTGTCATCCCAGGCTGAGTTGGACAGATTTTTGATCTACATGGGAGGCAGGGCTTTATGTGGGGGGCGGGCAGGAAAATGTTTTTTATTCATTTTATGGGATGTGGGCATCACTGGCTGGGCCAGTATTTATTGCCCATCCCTAATTCCCCTTGAAAGATGGTGGTGAGCTACCTTCTTGGAGGAACGGCGATATATTTCCAAGTCAGGATGGTGAGTGACTTGGAGGGGAACTTCCAGGTGGTGGTGTTCCCATGTGTCTGCTGCCCTTGTCCTTCTAGATGGTAGTGGTTGTGGATTTGAAAGGTGTTGTCTAAGGAGCCTTGGTGAATTCCTGCAGTGTATCTTGTAGATGGTACACACACTGCTGCTACTGTGCGTCGGTGGTAGAGGGAGTGAATGTTTGTGGATGTGGTGCCAATCAAGGGGACTACTCTGTCCTGGACAGTGTCCAGCTTCTTCAGTGTTGTGGGAGCTGCACTCATCCAGGCAAGTGGGGAGCATCCCATCACACTCCTGACTTGTGCCTTGTAGATGGTGGACAGGCTTTGGGGAGTAAGTGGTGAGTTACTCACCACAGGATTCTTAGCCTCAGACCTGCTCTTGCAGCCACAGTATTTATATGGTTAGTCCAGTTCAGTTTCTGATCAATGGTAACCCCCCAGGATGTTGATAGTTGGGGATTCAGTGATGGTAATGCCATTGAACATCAAGGAGCAATGGTTGGATTCTCTTTTGTTGGAGACGGTCTGGCCTGACACTTGTGTGGAGCGAATGTTACTTGCCACATATCAGCCCAAGCCTGGATATTGTCCAGGTCCTGCTGCGTTTGGACATGGACTGCTTCAGTATCTGAGGAGTCGCGAATGGTGCTGAACATTGTGCAATCATCAGTGAACATCCCCACTTCTGACCTTATGATGGAAGGAAGGTCATTGATGAAACAGCTGAAGTGGGTCAGGCCAAGGACACTACCCTGAGGAACTCCTGCAGTGATGTCCTGCAGCTGAGATGACTGACCTCCAACAACCACAACCATCTTCCTTTGTGCTGGGTATGACTCCAACCAGCAGAGTTTCCCCCCGATTCCCTTTTTGCTAGGCCTCCTTGATGTCACAGTTAGTCAAATGCTGCATTGATGTCAAGGGCAGTCACTCTCACCTCAGGGATTCCACTCTTTATCCGTGTTTGAATCAAGGAGCTGAGTGGCCCTGGCAGAAACTGGGCATCAGTGAGCAGGTTATTTTTGTTTTATTCTTTCCTTCATAGGAGTCAACCACATTGCTGTCAGCCAGACCAGGTAGGAAATTAGTGAACCAGGTGGGTTTGTACGACCATCATTGTGTGGTCATTATCAGACTTTCAACTCAAGATTTTTGTTGAACTCAAATTTCAACATGTGCCATGTTGGGATTCGAACCCAGGTCCCCAGAGTATTACTCTGGAATACTAGCCTGTGACAATACCACTATGCCACCTGGTGCCACCATAGTGCTGCTTGATAGCACTCTTGATGACCTCTTCCATCACTTCACTGATGATTGGGTGTAGGCTGATGGGTGGTAAGTGGCCAGGTTGGATTTGTCCTGCTTTTTGTGTACCTGGGCAGTTATGTCCTTCAGGCCAGCTTGGTCTGTAGTGGTGCTACCAAGCCAGTCTTGGTGATGGACATTGAAGTCCCCACCCCGAGCACATTCTGCACCTTTACCACCCTCACTGCTTTCTCCAAGTGGTGTTCAACATGGAGCAGCGCTGATTCATTGGCTGATGTAGGGAGCCATACATGATAATCAGCAGGAGGTTTCCTTGCCCATGTTTGACCTGATGCCGTGAGACTTCATGGGGTCTGGAATCGATGTTAAGGACACCCAGGGCAACTCCCTCCCGCCTGTATACCACTGTGTCACCACCTCTGCTGGGTCTGTCCTGCCAGTGGGCCAGGACATACCCAGGGATGGAGATGGTGGAGTCTGGGACATTATCTGTAAGGTGTGATTCCGTGAGGATGAATATGTCAGGCTGTTGCTTGACTAGTCTGGGAGACAGCTCTCCCAATTTTGGCACAAGCCCCCAGAGGTTAGTAAGGACATTGCAGGGTCGACAGGGCTGAGTTTGCCATTGATATGAAAACAATAGAAACATTGAAAATAGGAGCAGGAGTAGGCCATTCAGACCTTCGAGCCTACCCCACCATTCATCATGATCATGGCTGATCATCCAACTCAATAGCTCCTGTTTTCTCCCCATATCCTTTGATCCCTTTTGCCCCAAGAGCTATATCTAACTTCTTGAAAACATACAATGTTTTGGCCTCAACTACTTTCTGTGGTAGTGAATTCCGCAGGCTCACCACTCTCTGGGTGAAGAAATTTCTCCTCATCTCAGTCCTAAATGGTCTACCCCATATCCTCGGACTGTGACCCCTGGTTCTGGACTCCCCCACCATCGGGAACGTCCTTCCTGCATCTACCCTGACTGGTCCTGTTAGAATTATATATGTTTCTATGAGATCCCCCCTCATTCTTCTGAACTCCAGCGAATATAATCCTAACCGACTCAATCTCTCCACATATGTCAGTCCTGCCATCCCAGGAATCAGTCCGGTAAACCTTCGCTGCACTCTCTCTAGAGCAAGAACATCCTTCCTCATATAAGGAGACCAAAACTGCACACAATATGTGGTCTCACCAAGGCCCTATGAAATTGCAGCAAGACATCCCTGTTCCTGTACTCGAATCCTCTCGCTATGAAGGCCAACATACCATTTGCCTTCTTTACCGCCTGCTGCACCTACATGCTTACCTTCAGCGACTGGTGTACAAGCTCACTCAGGTCTCGTTGCACATTCCCCTCTCTCAATTTATAGCCACACAGATAATAAACTGCCTTCCTGTTTTTGTTACCTAAGTGGATAACCTCACATTTATCCACATTATACTGCATCTGTCATGCATTTGCCCACTCACTCAGCTTGTCCAAATCACACTGAAGCATCTCTGCATCCTCCTCACAGCTCACCCTCCCACCCAGCTTTGTATCATCAGAAAATTTGGAGATATTACATTTAGTTCCCTCACTAAATCATTAATATATATTGTGAATAACTGGGTCCCAGCACCGATCCCTGCGGTACCCCACTAGTCACTGCCTGCCATTCGGAAAAAGACCCGTTTATTCCTACTCTTTGTTTCCTGTCTGCCAACCAGTTTTCTATCTATCTCAATACACGACCCCCAATCCCATGCGCTTTAATTTTACACGCCAATCTCTTATGTGGGACTTTGTTGAAAGCCTTCTGAAAGTCCAAATAAACCACATCCACTGGCTTTGGTGCCTAGTTCAATGCCGAGTGATCCATCCAGTTTCATTCCTTTTAGGATTTTTAACAGTTTCATATAACTGAGTGGCTTACTAGGCCATTGCAGAGGGCATTTAAGAGTCAACCATGTTGCTGTGGGTCTGGAGTCACACATAGGCCAGACCAGGTAAGGGCATTAAAGGAACCAGGAGGGTTTTTACATCACTGGTTTTATTGCCATCATTACAACTACAATTCACCATCTGCTGTGGCAGGATTTGGACCTGGGTTCCCAAAGCATTGACTGGGTCATTGGATTACTAGTCCAGTGACAATACCACTACCTCACTGTCTCCCCTAAGCCATGATCTTACTCAATGACGGAAGAGTCTGGATGGGCCAAGTGGCCTGCTCCTACTCCTACTTCTCATATTCTTATGTAGGAATGTTGCAAATTTTCATCAGCAGCAGCTTAATTACCACCACCTGTAAATTAACCAACTCAAACAGAAATGAATTAGCATAATTTAAATCTCTCACTTCACCCAGAAGGAACCAGGTACCTGACCCACCCAGGACAGAACTGAGAAATTGAGTAGGGGAACTGAAACAGACACCTTCAAAATCCGGAGTGGAGCCAAGCAAGGCTGTGCAATAGCCCCATCCTATTTACAATCTACCTGGCACTGGCTATTCACCTCATCAAAGACCAACTGCCCTCTGGTGTCAGTATTAAATACCATCTTGATGGAAAACTTTAACCTCAGGTGCCTCCATGCTAAAATTAAACTGACCACCATAGATATACAATGTACACTTTGTGAATGACAACAGTGTCATTGCCAACTCTGCACCAGACTTTCAAGCAACTCTCGATCTCTTCAATTTTGCATACATGAAACTCAGCCTATCCTTGAGTGCTGCCAAAGCAAATCACATATCAACCCACACCTGGTCAGCCAAATATTCCACCTCCCATATACGTTTAAGAGGAGACTCTGGAATATGCTGAGCACTCCCCATACCTTGGCTGCCACCTCTCTCAAAAGACCATGATTAATTAAGAGATCTAACACCGGATCAGCTGCACCAGCTCAATCTTCTCCAACATAGTGCAGTGAGTGTCTGACATCAAAGACCACAGAAAGTCAACATAGTCCACGTGTACAGATCAGTTGTCATCATCACACTCTTGTACCGCAGTGAGGCCTGGATTATGTATCAGCGACACATCAGAGCGCTAAAGAAATTCCATCAGCAATGCCTCTCGCACATCCTCTGGATTCAATGAGAGGACCATCGACAGATAGCTAGTGTCCTTCTAGAAGCCAGCTCCACAACAGAATAAGGGTAATATAAGTCCCATGAGGCAGATTCTAGTCCATCCATGCCCCACCATTCCAGATCTTGCTGGAGAAGGGGAGACACTTACTTCATCAGCCCACTAACAGCATCATCATTCCCCAAAATGTCAGTTATACCTTTATGGAGATGCCAGTTTTAAATCAAGGAGGAAAGGAAACATCAGGAGAGAGCAAGCCTGTGCATTGTCTAGGGGCTCTCTATAAAGGCAACATTGCGAATTGCACAAGCAGGATCTCCAGGAAAAGATGATGTGGTGGACGGAATGGGAAAAAACAGTAACAAATGAAATTGCTACAAAAAAGATCTGTTGGCAGTTCAATAAATAGGAAATTATTAATGTATGAAAAAGTACAAAGAGTCAATCAAAATTGAGTTATCTTCTAAAAAATTTGTAATGTGGTTCTCAATTTCAATATGCATCCAGTTACTTTAATCTGGTTGAATATTCAATGTTCCTAAATCCCTTCGTATAATGATAAATCAATCATTGTTACACATTTAAATACTCATCAAATTACCTTGGATTAAAGTTTCACTTTGGAGGTAATTCTGAAGCCAGTTTTTATATAGAGCTTTCGTGAGACTGCATTTGGAGTGCTGTGCACAGTTTGATCTTCTTATCTAAGGAAGGGTACATTTGTCTTAGAAAGGGTACATTAAACTTTCACCAGATTGATTTCCGGGATGAGAAGCTGGGATGAGAGAGGTTGGGATGAGAGGGTGGGAAGAGAGGGCTGGGATGAGAGGCTGGGATGAAAGGCTGGAATGAGAGAGGCTGGGATGAGAGGGGCTGGGATGAGGCTGGGATGAGAGAGGCTGGGATGAGAGAGGCTGGGATGAGAGAGGCTGGGATGAGAGAGGCTGGGATGAGAGAGGCTGGGATGAGAGAGGCTGGGATGAGAGAGGCAGGGATGAGAGAGGCAGGGATGAGAGAGGCTGGAATGAGAGAGGCTGGGATGAGAGAGGCTGGGATGTGAGAGGCTGGGATGTGAGAGGCTGGGATGAGAGGCTGGGATGAGAGGCTGGGATAAGAGGCTGGGATGAGAGAGGCTGGGATGAGAGGCTGGGATGAGAGACGCTGGGATGCTGGGATGAGAGGCTGGGATGAAAGGCTGGAATGAAAGGCTGGGATGAGAGAGCCTGGGATGAGAGAGCCTGGGATGAGAGAGGCTGGGATGAGAGAGGCTGGGATGAGAGAGGCTGGGATGAGAGAGGCTGGGATGAGAGAGGCTGGGATGAGAGAGGCTGGGATGAGAGAGGCTGGGATGAGAGAGGCTGGGATGAGAGGCTGGGATGAGAGAGGCTGGGATGAGAGAGGCGGGGATGAGAGAGGCTGGGATGAGAGGCTGGGATGAGAGGCTGGGATGAGGGACGCTGGGATGAGAGGCAGGGATGAGAGAGGCTGGGATGAGAGAGGCTGGAATGAGAGAGGCTGGGATGAGAGGCTGGGATGAGAGACGCTGGGATGAAAGGCTGGGATGAGAGGCTGGGATGAGAGAGGCTGGGATGAGAGGCTGGGATGAGAGACGCTGGGATGAAAGGCTGGGATGAGAGGCTGGGATGAGAGAGGCTGGAATGAGAGAGGCTGGGATGAAAGAGGCTGGGATGAGAGCGGCTGGGATGAGAGAGGCTGGGATGAGAGAGGCTGGGATGAGAGAGGCTGGGATGAGAGGCTGGAATGAGAGAGGCTGGGATGAGAGAGGCTGGGATGAGAGAGGCTGGGATGAGAGAGGCTGGGATGAGAGGCTGGGATGAGAGAGGCTGGAATGAGAGAGGCTGGAATGAGAGAGGCTGGGATGAGAGGCTGGGATGAGAGGCTGGGATGAGAGAGGCTGGGATGAGAGGCTGGAATGAGAGAGGCTGGAATGAGAGAGGCTGGGATGAGAGAGGCTGGGATGAGAGAGGCTGGGATGAGAGAGGCTGGGATGAGAGAGGCTGGAATGAGAGAGGCTGGAATGAGAGAGGCTGGGATGAGAGGCTGGGATGAGAGGCTGGGATGAGAGAGGCTGGGATGAGAGGCTGGAATGAGAGAGGCTGGAATGAGAGAGGCTGGGATGAGAGAGGCTGGGATGAGAGAGGCTGGAATGAGAGAGGCTGGGATGAGAGGCTGGGATGAGAGGCTGGGATGAGAGAGGCTGGGATGAGAGGCTGGAATGAGAGAGGCTGGGATGAGAGAGGCTGGAATGAGAGGCTGGGATGAGAGGCTGGGATGAGAGAGGCTGGGATGAGAGAGGCTGGAATGAGAGAGGCTTGGATGAGAGAGGCTGGGATGAGAGAGGCTGGGATGAGAGAGGCTGGGATGAGAGAGGCTGGGATGAGAGAGGCTGGGATGAGAGAGGCTGGGATGAGAGAGGCTTGGATGAGAGAGGCTGGGATGAGAGAGGCTTGGATGAGAGGCTGGGATGTGAGAGGCTGGGATGAGAGAGGCTGGGATGAGAGGGGCTGGGATGAGAGGCTGGAATGAGAGAGGCTGGGATGAGAGAGGCTGGGATGAGAGAGGCTGGGATGAGAGAGGCTCGCCGATGTGGAGAGTTTGAGTAGAATGTTCTAATTCCAACTGGAGTTTAGAAGAATGAGAAGTGACCACATTGAAACATATACAACTCTCAGAGGGTTTGACAAGCTCGATGCTGAGACGCTGATTCCCTTGGCTGGGAAGTCTGGAACTAGAGTTCATAGCTGCAGGATAAGAGTTTGGCCATTTTGGACTGTAAAGAAGAAACTGCTTGGCTCAGAGGATCATCTTTGGAACTGTCTACCCCAGGGAGCTGTGGATAATCAGTTAATGAGTTTATTCAAGTCAGAGACCAATAGATTTTTGGGCATGAAGGGAATCAAGGGATGCGAGGATAGAGTAGGAACGTGAAGCTGATGTCATTCAGCCATGATCCTACTGGATGGAAGAGTAGGCTCAAGGGGATATAGTAGGCTCAAGGGGGTATAGTAGGCTCAAGGGGGTATAGCCATTTATGCTGCAATTTCTTCTCTTAAATTGCACCCATTTTGACAAGTGTTTTCTTTTCTGACTTTCCACTCAAACTCATTTCCTTATTGACCAATGTATGAACGGCAGCAAAACCAGCAGAATTGGGCAGCATTTTAAAAAGTAATTTTAAAAGAAACTGCTTAAAAATATTCCTTAACATGTTTAAGAGTGGCAGCTTGGTGTGATTTGATTAACACCAAAATAAGACAACAACGGCATTTGCAACCTGTCAATCCATCTCCTGTGCATCACTCAATTTTAAATGACTGAAAGTGACTTTTCAAAATATACATAACTATTTTCTCGTTAGATTAGGGGACATTAGTAAATTTCTTCGTACATTTTTAGAGGTTTCATTCGAAACCTTTGAAAATATACCCAGTACCCTAAAGATCCAGCTGAATTATTGAAGTCTCCTCGATGGCCAGCAAATAAGTGATCCTGAGAGAGGCTTCCCTATGGAGACTAATTCATCCTGGGGGTGTGGCCAGTTTTGTTGGTGGGGCCTGGTTTTAACTCCTTATTTTAAAATTTAAAAAAAATCACTGAAACTCTAGCGCTGTTCTCAATTTGTGCTTAAAATTCCGTGACAATATCAGGGGAATTTAACTAAAAACAGTCCAGCCACAGAAATTTCCGGCTCTTATGTATAATTCTTAGGGCAGCTGAGATGAAAATAGCTTAGAACTGCCTTCCTAACTTTTTGATTAATTTACTGTATTACTAATTCACTCAATAAGATTGATTCCTGCTTAGTGCTACTGTACATGATTTTTTTTTTACATCACTTTTAAGACGTTAAAAATTCGGCTTTACTCAGGCTAAATTATTTGTATTACTGTTTACATACGATCAAAATTATTTTCCCTGTTGAGGTTTACAGATAGTCCTCTGTTGTGTCACATGCGGGGTTGGAATCAGTCCAAAACTGGTCAAATCCCTGATCTCTATCACTCAACTTTTGTTTTCCAATTCAATATCAGCACAATCTCACACTGGCATTAATTTGGATGCTTATCACTCTAACACGCAGATCCATAATCTTCCCATACTGACAAATGTATTTCTTATGACTTATTAGCCACTTGACCCAATCTTCAACAGCATCTTTCTCCAAATCAAATTGTTTATGCATGGACAGTGTATGTACGTGCAGACTCACAGGCTCTGAGGAACTATTTGCCTTGATAACAAGGCTCCTGCTCCACATCTTAACATAAGATGACATCTGAGTCATGCCCAAGAATTCATTATTGGCCTAACCGAGTTTGGATTCAGACAAACCACTTAATCTAAATAATTATGTTTGTCTACCCCAAAGTGAGCTACACTATCTCAGTTTATATTGTCCGTTAATTCAGAGTGATTTAACTGCACAACTGGATATGCTAATTCCACAAACTGACATTTAGTATTATTCTGAAGAAAGGAGAAACTGGACTGATTAGATTGCTGTGTAATGGACTAATCTGCAGGTGGAGATCCTATTATTTGTTATCTGTAATCTATTTATGTAATGCCACCATTTGACAGGTAACAGATACAGTGTGAAACCATGATCCATTCCTCTGTTATTAAGTGTGAGAGGCCAAATGTCCAAATAAAGTGCACACCAGATCAGGGGTTACATTTCACCATGGAGATCACCAGACAATCTGAAGTTGGTCTGCGAATGCACATGCTTATTGTGCCCTTATTGTGGCACTGAAGGCAGTGAGAAAGTGCCAGCTTCTGATGGGCTGCAAATCTGAACACGCGAGACTCCCATTACCAGGATCTTGAACACTGGGGGGGAGGGGCTGACAGTGGCGACTTGAGAGGACCTAATACAGTCATACTGCCCCCATAGAACTGAAGGGGGTTCCCTGCTGGTTGTCTGGCCAGTGGGCACAGCCCCTGTCAATCAATTAAATTCAGCCCAAAGAGTTAATTTTATTCATTCAAGAGATGTGGGCATCGTTGGCTAAAGCAGCATTTATTGCCCATCCCTAATTGCCCTTGAGAAGGTGGTGGTGAGCTGCCTTCTTGAACTGCTGCAGACCGTGTGGTGTAGGTACACCCACAGTGCTGTTAGGGAGGGATATAGAAAGATTAAGTGCGTGGGCAAAAATTTGGAAGATGGGGTATTGTAGTAATTATGGTTTGGGGAAATGTAGGACTGTAGCTTTAAGAATAATCCTGTGTTTTAAGATCACATGGGTGGGCAGCCCAAACTCCGCCACCGAAACGGGCCCTGCCGCCATTTTAAGTGCGTGGGCCAATTAAGGCCCCGCCCAGCAGCCTGCCCGACAGGAAGCGCTATGCACCATGCACTTCCTGTGCGGGGGTGGGGAGGAGATTCTCCAGATGCAAGAGCGCTCTCCTTCATGCATGCACACGACAGAGCACACATCTCCCTGAGACTAGGTGCTGCCTCAGGAAGAGCGCTAAAAGTTCAATAAACCTAAAACAATAGCAAAATAAAAAATGTATTAACATGTCCCCCTCATGTGACAATGTCACACGAGATGGGACATGTTAATAAATCTCACATAAAGTTTATTAAAGCTTTTAAACACAGACATGAAACCTCATCCCGCCAGTGGATGAAGTTTGATGTATTATCTGAAGCTCGCTGGGACTCCTGGCCTGCTCGCCAGCCTTAAGGTTGGACGGGCAGGGCCTGTAATTGGCTTAGTGATCCTGTCAATGGCCACAATTGGCCATTGACAGGTCGGCGGGTGGACAGCTGATTTCACTGTCCACCCGGCTTCCTGAATATTTAAATGGGGTGGGATGATGTCGGGGGTTCCTCCCAATGTCATCCCGCATCATTTTCCCATCAGCGAGCGAGCCCCACCCCCAAATCGCCGACGGGAAAATCCTGGCCATGGAGTTTGATGCACACGTGTAGTCGCTGCTGCTGTCTTGTAAATAAAATTAAATGTTTCCACTAAGAAAAGTTGTCTGAAGATCAACTCTTTAACAAGTTTAATGTGGGAAAATGTGGCCTTGTCCATTTTAGCAAGACAAGTAGAAAAGTGACATAGTATTTAACTGGAGAGAAACTGCAGAATGCTGTGTACAGAGGGATCTGGCTGCCTTCATAGCAATCAGAAAAAAATAATATGCAGATGCAGCAATTAATTAGGAAGGCAACTGGAATTTTGTTTTTTATTGCAAGGGGAGCGGAGTATAAAAGTATGGAAGTCTTGTTACAACCATAGGGGTCATTGGTGAGACCACACCTAGAGTACTGTGTACAGTTTCAATCTCCTTATTTAAGGGGTGATATACTTGCATTGGAGGCAGTTCAGAGAAGATTCACTTGGTTGAATCATGTGTTGAAGGGTTGTCTTGTGAGAAAAGGTTGAGCAGGTTGGGCCTATACTCATTGGAGTTTTAAAGAATGAGAGGCGATTTTATTGAAATATATAGGATTCCGAGGGGTCTTGACAGGCTGGATGTTGGGAGGATGTTACCCCTCGTCAGAATAAGAGGTCTTTCATTTAAGCTGGAAATGAGAAGGAATTTGTTCTCTCAGAAAGCTACTAATCTCTGGAATTCTCTTCTCCCGAGAGCAGTGGAGGCTGGGTCATTGAATATATTTAAGGCTGAGTTAGACAGGTTTTTGATCTACAAGGGACTCAAGGGTTAAGGGGGGCAGACAGAAAAGCTGAATTGAGGCCATAATCAGGTTAGCAATGGTGGAGCAGACTTGAGGGGCCGAATAGCTTACTCCTGCTCCTATTTCTTAAGTTTTAAATGCTTTAAAAGTTTACTGTTGCCTATCTAACGCAATATATTTTAATTTAGTTTCCCAATCTACGGTAGCCAACCCGCCCTCATATCTATTGAGTTTGCTTTGTTCAGATTTAAGACCCAAGTTTCTGACTTAAGAAAGTAATTTTCAAACTGAGTGTAAAGTCCCATCATATTGTGATCACTCTTCCACAGAAGTTCCTTTACTATAAGGCTGTTAAGTAACCTTGTATTCCTGCACCATACTAGATCTTACATTGCCTTTCTCCTTGATGGTTCCTTGACATTCTGATCTAAAAACTGTATTGAATGCATCCATGAACTCGTCCTCCACAGTAGTTTGCCCAGTCTCTGAGGGGTACCCTTGCTCCATTCACCTTTAATTTCCTGATTTATACTCTGAACAACAGTCCAATTGCTGGTAAGGGTGACTGGTAATAAACAACTCCCACCAATGTTTTCTGCCACATGCTGTTTCTCAGCTCCATCCAAAGGGATGCTATGGGCTGAATTTTACCCGTCTTTTGGGACGCACTGGGAGGCTGTGAGATGGGAAGACTGGGAAAGTGGCACAGAAGGCAAGTGGGTGAATGTGCCAGTTGTCTTCCTGCTGCCATGTCATTTTGCCAATGGTGGGAAAGGTGGGAGGTGGCCTGCCCATAGCCCAGCTGAGCCACTTATGTGGCTAATTAATGGCCTCTTCTCACCTCCACTGTCATTTTACCGGCACTTGACAGCCCTCCATCATGTGGTGAGACCACGAGACGAAACCTGGTGGCCTCCCAGCAGGTCAAGGGGTTGAGGGGGGGGGCGGAAATCTCTTTTTCAGGCAATCTATGGCCACAACAAGCACCACCCCACGAACCCCCAACACCTTAGGCCAGGGTCTGCCTGACCAGCCTTGGCACCCCCATATGCCACATACCAGACTTTGAGGGCATCCAGCCATCGACGCGCCCTCATTCTCCGGGTGCAGCCCCAGAAAACGTCGCCTTTCGCTGAGATGCTGCTGAAGCTGTTGAGCTGCTAGGCCTGGGCCAGAAGCTCTTGAGAATGTTTTCCAGAGGCTGCGTGTGACCTGTCCACTGTTGGCAAAGAGCCATTGCCGGAGCAAAATTTCTCTCAGTTGCCTCCTTAAATGTTTTAATTGTCTTCCCGCCACTATGTGCATTATGTCAACAAGGCTCCCAACTCATCCCTGGGGAAGACGGAACGAGGTAGGAAAACATCAGAATACTAGCCCAAATTAATTTCTCTTCATGTTCCCAGCCTCCCTACTTCCTAACCCCCCTCCAGCAGCCTGGGAAAACTCCTCCTGTGTTTTGTTTCTCGAATCCTCTCTTTTAAAATAATATCTGCCCCATGTATGTTTGCACCATGCCACATGCCATTGTCGGAGGGGAGAGCACCCTCCTAGGTCACTGTTAGTGACCACCTTTGCTTCTTCCCTAACCCCTTACCACCTTGTGTCTAGCAGACCCTTTCGATGGGCCAAACAAAACGAGGAAGTCACAAAGTGAGGAATTGCAGTTATGATTCTGTGTCCCACCACAGCTTAGGGTCGCAGCTGATATAATAATTCAGCATCGCGCCGGATACGACTCATTCACCATCAGATAATTCCTGCAAATAGTGTCAAAACTCACATTGTTCAAGTTGTATTCACTGTATGAATGTGCTAGGAAAAGAATTGTTTCATCTTCACCTTTATCATCTAAGGGTGATTCTTTTACAGATAAATTCAATTTTCTAAGTTTCACATAAAGTTTTTGATAATAGAGTAATGTTAACAGTTTCCTTGAAACATTTCCAGCTCCAAATTCATTAAAACACAATGGGCAGAATGGTCCCAGAATTGCAGTAGCAGGCAGGGAAAAGGACGTTTTACCCATCAGCTGCAATGGTGGCTTTTTGCCTCATTAATTATGCAGCCACAGGAAACACACCGTCTCGCTGGCGGGCAGACTCTGAGTCGCTCGCCACGCCATTACCACACTGTTACCTCACTCCGGGTGCCATGTCTAAACTGCAGCCGCACACACAGTTCTCAATGCTGACAGCCCAGGACTGCTCCAGTCAAGACCATGGTCCTGAAAACCAGGAAGAGTTCAGTGGCCCATCCCTGGAATGTCTATTGGAGGCTCACTGTGATGTCCTCCACTCTGGCTGCAGGAAGTCCAACAATCACAGCACTCCAGCATGGTAGGCGATGGCGGTGGTGGTCAGTGCCAATGCTGCACACAAGAGGTCGGCCATCCAATGCAGAAAGAGGATAAATGATCTCATCCATGCTGCCAGGGTAAGGCAACCATCTCATCACTCTGAACTCACACACTCACAAGCCCATCACACATTCACTGACATCTCACTCACTGTCAGCTCAAGGGACATCACCACTCACTCTCTCTCACACACCCTCACATCTCCATCTGGCCTCATCTCCTCTGGAGATTGATTTCTCAGCCCTCATCATCTTGAGTCCATTGCCACTGTTCAATATGGGACCCCACACACCCTGGGAGATCCTCCTTCCCCAGTACAGCCCTCATCCTGCAGCCTCTTCCCTTGCCTGAGGCCACTTCTCCCCCTTCCCCAAGCAAGCCCTAACCTTGCAGCCATTGAAAAGCCACCCCCCTGCCTTATGGCTGATCTGGTAGGTAGAGACCTGCCCATGACGCCCCCCCCCCCCCCCCCCCCCCCTCCACCGCCTAACAGTGATGTGGTGCTGCCTGTGAAGCCTGGCGCTGGTGACTGTGAGTGCTGCCTGAAGCAAGGGAGGCAAACACACCTCAAAGTCCCGAGCGTAGTGCAGCTGGCCAGGTGCATGTTGCTTATGTACAGTTGTGAAATTGGTCAATGTAGAATCACGCCCGGATGATCCAGTGTGGGGGCGTGTTTCTGGTGGGTAAGGATTATAATGATACGCGGATATATTAAAATGAAGTTGCCGATGCCCAGCGGTGGGTCATCTGACCCACCATTGACAGGTGGATCGGACAATTACAAACTGGTTTACTATGTCGTGAAGCTGATTTTTAGCCTCCCCACCATATTGTCCACTCACCCCCGCCATGGTGCCCAACGCCAATGGGGACAGAAAATTCCGGCCAATATGTGGAACAAAATATTCACAGTATTCTCAGAACATACCTTCAGAGACACACAAATGTATTTCTACAACCTTTATTTAGCAGATAGATTATACTATAATTCACAGGAAGTTAATGGATGCTATGTAACACATTTATAAATTTGTATTTTTGACACAAGCTGAATGGGAGCTTGTAAGTTGACTAATTAATTGTTGTTCACTGAGTCGTTGTTGAATTCTGTTTTCTTTTATTTTCTTGGTGTTTTTTCAAAAGCGCAAAACTAAATAACACCTCTCGCTTGATTGCAGACAGGGAATTTAGCTTTTAGAGTAGCCAAGTACTCAGTCACATGGACAGAATGCAATCTGTATACAAACTGTCAACCAAATACAGTTACAATATTGAGGATAGAGGATTGCCACTCTTAATCTGTATGTTTAATTTTTAGGTAAAATAGAGTAAAGAAGCAGGTCACGTCACCTGTTCCAAAATGCTGCTTGATAACCAGCACAAACAGATGCTGCTGTGTGAATAAGAGGCTGAACTTGCTGAAGATATGAAATTCTCACACGTGAGTAAAGGGGCTACGCTAACAAAGTCAGCTTCAGGCCTTTGGCCAGAGGAGCAAAGAGAGAGGGCAAAAAACAGGAGGTTCTGTGTGGTCAGTAGAGAGAAGCGGCTGTTTTGGCTTTGCAGACTACCACTGCCAGATGCCAGAGGGAGATAGTGTCCAGTCGAAGAGATGCATTCCGCAGCCATCTAACAATTCCGGAAGATTCATCCAGGCATGGCCAGGAGAAGAATCATCAGAATAGGTGTTACTCAAGGAACTCTCTTAAAACTGAGGAAAATACCTGAATACAGTCACTTAAAGTTGCTATTTGGTGCAACAGGTTATGGGAACCCATTGGAAGCTGGGAGCAGCTATGATTGTTCACTAAAAGGACTGTAATTTCATGGGGAGTGTGGTAAATATAAAAGGGGAATGCTCCTCTCTGTATAAGCACAAGTTGTCTATGAGAAGAAAATAGTGTTTAGCCCAGAGTGTATTTGGTCATTTTTTGCAGTAAAAGTTTTAAAATGTGAAATCTCATTGTGCCATTCTTTCAACTATCAACTGGAAGTCAATTCTTTTTTTTAAATGCTTTTGGTCTCTATGGAGATGATAAGAATACCATGGGCTGAATTTTATGTACCTCAGTGGTGGAACGGAGTCCGACCTGGGAATACGTGGATTGCAAACTCCCCTCCCCCTCTTTGAAATATGTTGGTTCATACGTGTAGCAGCTAATTAACAGCCACCTGGTAGGGAGCTGGCTAAGAACATTGAGAAATGGTGGGCAGTACATCCAATTGGCCATTGAAAGGTGCGATGTCCGGGGTCAGAGGGAGCAGAATTTAAATTCCTGTAAACTATTGCAGCAGCTAAGAGCTTGTTTCTAAATGTGAAGGGCTATTCTGCTGGTATGGAAGCATTCAGGACCTTTGTCAGGGAAGAAAGAACATTTGAATGCAGCTGATGCACTCCAATGATGAATAGCAAGTGTTTAGAGAGATATTTGAAACCTGGCCTTTAACTCTCTTTGTCTCTCAGACGGACAAGAGAATGGAGCCAGGAGCTGGGAAGGACCCAAGACTGAGAAGACCCCCCAGCGAGTCCTCCTCCAGGCTGTAAGTGATAGGCAGGAGCTCGTCATGCTGCTGATGGGATGGGAGACCTCCCAACCAGGCAACAGCAGCCTGGACAGAGTTGCATTGGAGGTAAGGATTGGAGGCTTGTCCAGTGAACCTGGCTGCAGTGCCGAGAAAGACTCAATGATGTCTGAGATCTGCAAGGGTGAATGTTTCACCATTCTGGTGGTGAACGTACATGGGAGGGTGTGATGTGGGACAATTATGGGATTATCTTGTGTGTTGCCCAAGTTTGGAAGGCAACATGATGCAGACATGTCACTCAGCATGGCAACGGGAATTATTAGGGGAGGGGGACTCCTACACCTGTTAGCTGGCAAAGTATGCTATCGACAGAGTGCACAAATGGCCACACATTTGAGGCCTGATTGTAGCACAGCATCATCATAACAACTTCCCTCTTTCATTGCAGAAGAAGAGGGTGCGCAATGCCAGGGAGAGGACTAATGTACTGAACTTGATAGTCCTGAGGGGGGGGTCCTGGAGTTGGCTAGCAACCAATGGAGCCAGGTCATAGATCGAGTCGACAGGAGGAAGGCCCCAGGGTGGTGAGATTTCAAGGGGGTATATCTAACATTCCAGCAAACACTTTGGAAGGGGCTGGGGAAAGGAGGGTGCTTGAAGCTATAGAAACTGGCAGGAACCCATTGATGGGTTGTGTCTTTGGAGTCTTATCAAATTCAGGCAGGAAGATGCCTTTATGTTGAAGGAACTAGGCTCAGGCACTGATTCACATCTCCCAAAAGCTCCAGTTTTTGCTGTAAAGAAGATTGTCTCAGCAAACAAACTTCAAAGGATGAAATGCCACTAACTCTCCTTTTTGGTTTTCCCTACAGGTGTAACTTCAGCAGCTGGCGCAAAATGCCCCAAGGGGCTGGCTTGAACCTGTGAGGAGGAAGAGGAAGCCTCAAAAGGTGCAGCATCACCTCCCTGCTCCATACCCAGCACCAGCACAGATACCCCATGAGGTGAGTATATGTGTAACTCGGCTGTAATGGATAGAAACACTGGTGAGACACATCACAACCGCACAAACATCTGTCAGAGACTGAGATGGAGAAGGCCTCTGACAGTCAGGGTAGTGCTGGAGGTGACCTAGATGCTGAGTCCCAGTCTGATAACAAGCCCCTGGAGTCAACCATCAGGCAGCAGATGCGGAACATCCAGCACGAGGTGCATGGGGATGTGGCAGAGGGGGTTGCAGGTTCTGGAACAGACAGTAGAAGAGTCTATCCAGGCCATGAGCACTGCGATCACCCACTGTACAGAACACCTGGCTTCCTGCATTGACAGACTGCTGACAAATATGCAGCAGATCACAGATGCGATAGTAAGTATGCGTCCTGACCCGCTTTCTATCGCCTTGTCTCCAGACCCTCCTGTGGACCAGCTTACACTTCCTGCTGCTGCTCACCCTCCTCACCGGACTCGTCACCAGAGGATCAGCCTGCCTCCATCAGTTCCACCACTAACAGGGCTTTCCCTCTCTGGAGGGCCAGTTTGTGCAATGCACAGGAAATGAGTACCAGAAGGGACGCTCTGGCTGCTGTATATAGGAGAGCACCATCTGATTGATCCAGACATCTGAAATCGCATCTTGAGTGTCCCAATGGTCTGCTCAATGATGGCCCTGGTCATAGCATGGACATCACTGCACTGCCACTCATGTTCCATCCATATAGATTCCTTACAGGGATCATCAGCCATCTTTCTCATGGGTATCTGAACATTTATTTACATCTGAACACAATCTGAACATTTATTTATTTATTTCTGTTTATTAATGCCCCTGCCTGTCCAGTTTGTGTTTTTATGGCTACATGAGTACAATCAATTGCTCCTTGTACCCATGGGAATTTGTACCCATGTCAGATTTACAGCACAAATGGTGTTGTGCTCAATGTTGATGAGAGAGCTTCCTTTCTACCCCCTTCACTGAGGAAATTCCCTGATGTAAATGCTGTTGAAGACAAAATTTGTAACAGAGCCTAAGCCACAGCTTCAGAAGCAGATTCTGCTGCTATAGTCAGCAATCGCCGCACCCCCCCCCACCCCTCCCCAACCTCCCTCTCCCCCCCCCCGCCCCCCTTTTATATCCCCTTTCCCCATTCCCTGAAAAAAAAACCCAACTCACACCAGCTTCTCACGCCTTCTGGGCTGGGAAACGTTTTACTGCAGTCAACTGACTTCTAACCAAGCTTCATCACTGGTTATAAAGGGCGAGTGGGCTTGTCCATCACGGCACCCGCCCGCCTACCATATTACAGCAGACCGCTGGGATGACTTTGGGTTCATGACCTGACGTCATGAGGTCACATCGGCGAGGCTTTGGCGCTCCTGCCTCGTGAATGTAACATTCAGCCCTATATTAATGACCAAGTGGAGAATGTGGAAAAACAAGCTATGCAAATGTGTTATAGCACAAAGATCCTGCCTGCATTCTATTTAACATCATGAGTGTGCGAAAACTACCTGGTTATTTTTGTGTATCTCCCTGACATTGCACAAGGTAAACTGGATGGTGTACTAATTTGTGAGGACATCAATGTTATACCATATGATGTACAATACATTACTCTAATGGGCTGAAATTCTACCTTTAACTTCCACAGGGCTCCACCAATTTAGAGTCATAGAGGCCTACAACACAGAAAAAGGCCCTTCGACCCATCAAGTCTGTGCCAGTGAAACAAGTACCTAACTATTCTAATCCCATTTCCCAGCACTAGGCCCAAAGCCTTGTATGCCATGGCATCGCAAGTGCACATCCAAATACTTCTTAAATGTTATGAGGGTTTCTGCCTCTACCACCCTTTCAGGAAGTGAGTTCCAGATTCCCACCACCCTCTGGGTGAAAAAATTCTTCCTCACATCCCCTCTAAACCTCCTGCCCCTTACCTTCAATCCATGCTCCCTGGTTATAGATCACTCCACCAAGGTGAAAAGTTCCTTCCTGTCTACCCTATCTATGCCCCTCAATTTTATACACCTCAATCATGTTCCAGCATTACCTCCCTGTTGTCCACTGTTACAGTCCCTGTAGAGACTGATAACTTTTAGAAATAAATTCATATTCCCAGCAGCCAACTTAAAGGAATTGCACCACAAAATTTCAGGTTTTAAGACTTCTACTGTAATAAACAAACTAAAAAACATTGAGTATACGTATAAAACAAAAACAAAAATACCTGGAAAAACTCAGCAGGTCTGGCAGCATCTGGGGAGAGAAGCACAGTTAACATTTCAAGTGTGCATGAATCTTCAACAGAACTATAAACATATACTTCAGTTGGCAAAAAATACTCTAAACTACAGAAAAGAGCCCCCATGTAACATGTAAAACTATCGAAAATTTCCCTCCTTGGTTATTCCTTACTCTGTCCCTGAAAGTAACATAGAAACTAGGAGCAGGAGTAGGCCATTCAGCCCTTCGAGCCTGTTCTGCCATCAATACGATCGTGGCTGATCCTCTATTTCAACACCATATTCCTGCTTTCTCTCCTACCCCTTGATGCCCCTAATATCCAAAAATTTATCAATTTCTATCTTGAATATACTCAGTAACTCAGCCTCCACAGTCTTCTGTGGTAGAGAATTCCATAGGTAGACACTTCATTCTCCAGGAACCAGTCCAAAGTGATTCTCAGCCCATTTTGCTTTTTCCAGCTGGATAACTTCTACTCCCCAAACTGAATTTCATGGTGTAGTCTACCCTGGAGCTCCCTCCCTCTAGCCAGCCAAAGCTAGGCAAATCTTCCAGTTTCATTTGAAACCTCTTCCACTGAGCATGAGCTCCCACCACATTCTTGCATGGTTGGGCATAGAAACTTGCCGTCTCTATTTCTCTGCTCTCTATCTCCCCCTCTCAGATTCTTCCGGCCTATTACCTGTCTGTGATGTTCATTGATATTTTTAGGAGAACCTTGTAATTCGATCCTATAATGGCTTCCTATGCACTCTGCCCTTCTCAAAGCCCATCTCCATGACAACATGAGTCACATAGGCCATGTGTCCAGGTGGAAATATGACTTCCAAACGCCTTCCTCGGACATTGAGGGTTAACACTCTATTTGCTGTCAGCACAGATGCTTTTGTCATTTTCTACAGAGCATGAGCCTTGCATCTTCTTCCCAGTAAAACAGCCTGGGCCCCAGTTTAATTTTGTAATGACCTTCTTACCCAGGCTTGCTGTCAGCAGAATTCAGAACAGGTCACATGACCCCCCTTCATTCTTCCTTTTTACCCTAAAATAAAGATACAATCCCAAAGCATAACCATCTTATAAAACCTCAGATTAATAGCACCACCATAAATTTGAAGCAATATGGCGGGTAACCTGGTACAACAGCACAAAGACCTTTCACAAGCTTTCGCGATACCTGCACTTCACCAGTTCTACATCCCAGATTTTAATCACTTCACCATTGGCACCCATGCCTTTAACTGTAAAGACCTCAGGAGCTCCTTTTCTAATCCTCTGCTTTCTATCCTTCTATAAGCCTACCTCTTTGACCAAGCATCTGCCTTGGTATCTCTTTATTTGGCCAAGTGTCAAATTTATTTTGATAACACTCCTGTGAAGCACATTGGGACATTTTACCATGTTATAGGCACTATGTCAACACAAGTTGTTGAGATTCACCACCATAAAGTTTAATTGTTGTTCAGGCAATAGAGGATCAAGTCATGCAGAGCTTTTGGTCAGAGAATTTTGCAAATTTCATTGCCAGCTTTAGGCAGGAGGTTAGAGATTTTTTTAAGTCAAAGACACCTACCATTTTAAGATTATTTCATTACTGTAAAAGTGTGTGATATATCTAATGCCAAGGTACCATTTTCATATTTCAATGTTTCTGCCATGGCATTAATCATAGTAAGTAGAATATGTACTTTTGAGAACCCCAATTCTATAACATGCATAATATATTATTCTGCTAAGATGCTGCTATATCCATTTAAGGCAACAAAAATTTAAATGATGCAAAACAAACTCAGCTCCTGACCTCATTACAGCCTTGGTTTAAACAGGGACAAAAGGGCTGAACTCCCGAGGTGAAGTGAGAGTGACTGCCCTTGACATCAAGGCATCATTTGACCGAGTGTGGCATCAATGAGCCCTAGCAAAACTGGAGTCAATGGGAATCAGGGAGAAAACACTCTGCTGGTTGGGGTCATACCTAGCACAATGGAAGATGGTTGTCGTTCTTAGAAGTCAATCATCTCAGCTCCAGGACATCACTGCAGGAGTTCCTCAGGGTAGTGTCCTAGGCACAACCATCTTCAGCTGCTTCATCAATGACCTTCCTTCCATCATAAGGTCAGAAGTGGGGATATTCGCTGATGATTGCACAATGTTCAACACCATTCGCAACTCCTCAGATACTGAAGCAGTCCATGTCCAAATGCAGCAAGACCTGGATAATATCCAGGCTTGGGCTGACAAATGGCAAGTAACATTCGCCCCACACAAATGTCAGGCAATGACCATCTCCAACAAGAGAGAATCCAACTATCGCCCCCTTGATGTTCAATGGCATTACCATCACTGAATCCCCCATTATCAACATTTTGGGGGGATACCATTGACCAGAAATTGAACTGGACTAGCGATATAAATACTATGACTACAAGAGCAGGTCAGAGGGTCAGAATCCTGCGGTGAGTAACTCACCTCCTGACTCCTCAAGCCTGTCCACCATCTACAAGGCACAAGTCAGGAGTGTAATGGGATACTCCCCACTTGCCTGGATGAGTACAGCTCCAACAACACTCAAGAAGCTTGACACCGTCCAGGACAAAGCAGCTGCTTGATTGTTTGTGGATATGGTGCCTCTCACTCCCTCCACCACCAACACACAGTAACAGCAGTGTGTACCATCTACAAGATGCACTGCAGGAATTCACCAAGGCTCCTTCAACAGCATTTTCCAAACCCACGACCACTGCCATCTAGAAGGAGAAGGGCAGCAGATAGATGGGAACACTGCCACCTGGAAGTTCCCCTCCAAGTAACTCACCATCCTGACTTGGAAATATATCCCCGTTCCTTCACTGTATCCGGGTCAAAATCCTGGAACTCTCTCCCTAACAGCGCTGTGGGTGTACCTACACCACATGGACTGCAGTGGCTCAAGAAGGCAGCTCACCACCACCTTCTCAAGGGCAACTAGGGATGGGCAATAAACACTGGCCCAGCCAGCGAAGCCCTCATCCTGTGAATGAAATTTTTAAAATAACACAAACTCAGAGTTTAACTGTTACTTAGTTGAGGAACTTTGGAGATTCTGCAATGTTCTTTCTAATTTCTTGCTCTGGTTCTGAAAGTATTGGGATATTTTTCTCCTTAATTAAATGTTCGTTTGCATTTGTGCAATATCTGCTGTATGACAACCACTTTTCATATCCTGCTAAAAATGCAAAAACAAATCATCCTTTGAACCTATTGGCCCAGATTATTTGGGGACTTGTGCCGTTATAACACAGGGACCCTTCAGCAAGTGGAAATTATGGGATCGGTGACTTATGCTATTAATTATGCTAATTCCTATTTTCCTGACATTTCTGTGTCACTGTGGTGTTACCTCCACTGAAAACAGTCAGAAGGTAACTATGGTCACTCCACCTGCATTAGAATCCCTGTCGATCACAATTTTCCCACCTTTATGCAGCTTTTTGCATTGCCACTTAGACCAAGCAATGTTTTTTGAGGTGAAGTATCGGCCGTGAAACTGAAAAAAATCTTAACTCAGGAAGGGACAGCTTAAAATACATCGTAATCAGCAAACAGCATTGTCAAGTAGCAGTAAAATGTGCAAACGGCTGTCCAAAGTTAGTTTCCTGTATTATTTTTTTGGAAATGAGGTCAAACAATTGTGGAAAGAAACAAACCTGAAAATCGCAGAGTTTGAACCTGAAATGGCACCTGTTACATTTCATGTAGTTTCTTAGCCAAAAGTCACGGCCGAGTCTGTAACCGATTTTACTTTTGTTATTCTTGGAAAGAAGGTTAATGTCCAAAAACTGAAATATTTCCGTGTCAAAACAGACAGCACTGCTCACTCTGCTGTACCTCTGACTTCCCGTTCTCAGTTGGATCTGAAGGATAGCCTATTAACTAAATCCCACCGTGTATTTGCTTCAAATGACAGAAACCAGTAAAACTAAATGAGTAAAAATGTTTACTTCCTTCAGCCACGAGGAGGTTTGCTTGTTTACTGCAGGCCTTTCGAGGCAGCGTTTTGTTCACATGCTCGTTTTCTTTTTTTAGTTACTTTAGAATTGTATTTGAAATTGACAGGGAAGTGAGCAAAGCAGCCTTGCTAGCCAGTAAACACGACTGTGGTTAAATGGCAATTGGCTGTATCCCTTCTGATTCTCTTTTCATTCACTGCGATGCTCACAGTGGTGAATTATAATGAAGTAGCAGCGAAATAAAGGCACAGGTTTTGTTTCAGCAACGACTCGCAATGTGCTCCGTCCATCATACTTTTACCCTCAAACTTCAACCCAAAATTGGTTTCCCTGGAAGTTGATGCAGGTGCAAGCTGGTAAACAGCATGATGACCACAACAGAGCATCCTGAACCTTGGTGAACAATGGGACTAACAAGTTATCACCTTAACTGATGGGGTTTAAGATTCGAGCAAGAAGCAGGATTGGCAGAGAAGGGAATAGAGTAATTTAGAGTTAAATCAGGTACAGAAAGAAGTGAAAAGAGGAAAAGAAAGATTGGGTTAAGAGAAAGAGAGAAATAAAGGGCGGAAGAAGTGTGGTGACAGGGAGGTTCCGCAGCGCATTTCCCATTGGTCAGAGTGGTGGGAAATTGCACCTGATTCCACGCTTGGAAACTCATTAGTTACGCACAGGCGGGTATCCCTCCGAATCACTTGGCGAGTCGAGAGCTGATTCGTCTGCCCCACTGTTACCTATAACAGGGTCAAAGGACCAGGCACCAAATTTAAATGCCACCCGAACATGCACACTCTCTGTGGCCCACCTGTCTCAGGACCCAAAAGAAACCGGCTGCACCTGCTTCAGCCACGCCGTCCTCCACCTTGCTATGGGCAGTGTGAACGCACAGGAATGTCCTGTATCCCAGAGACAGCTCCAGAAGACTAACCAGCCTCACCTCTCTGGCCTGTAAGGCTATCGCAGAGGATGTCAGAGCAGTTGGTAACTGCTGCCAAAATGCCATGCAGTGCAGGAAGAGAATGACTGATCTTATCCACTCCGCCAGGGTAAGTCATCCTGCAACTGCCCCCAATAACAAACCCTCATCATGGCATCACGCACTCAAACGGCTACTCTAGAAACATAGAAACTAGGAGCAGGAGTAGGCCATTCAGCCCTTTGAGCCTGCTCTGCTATTCAATATGATCATGGCTGATCATCCAACTCAATAGCCTGCTCCCGCTTTCTCCCCATACCCTTTTATCCCTTTCGCCCCAACAGCTATATCTAACTCCTTCTTGAAAACATACAATGTTTTGGTCTCAACTACTTTCTGTGGTAGTGAATTCCACAGGCTCACCACTCTCTGGGTGAAGAAATTTCTCCACATCTCAGTCCTAATTGGTCTATCCCATATCCTCAGTCTGTGACCCCTGGTTCTGGACTCCCCCACCATCGGGAACATTTACTAGTTCCACCCCCCTCCCCCTTAAACCAGCTTATTTTTCACCTCTTTTCTATTTTTCCTCAATTCTGCTGAAGAGTCATTCAGACTCGAAACGTTAACTGTGTCCCTCTCCAAAGATGCTGTCAGACCTGCTGAGTTTTTCCAGGTATTTTTATTTTTGTTTGTGATCGAGAACATCCTTCCTGCATCTACCGTGTCTAGTCCTGTTAGAATGTTATATGTTTCTATGAGATTCCCCCCTCATTCTTCTGAACTCCAGCGAATATAATCCTAACCGACTCAATCTCTTCTCATATGTCAGTCCCGCCATCCCAGGAATCAGTCTGGTAAAGCTTTGCTGCATTCCCTTTATAGCAAGAACATCCTTCCTCAGATAAGGAGACCAAAACCTCACACAATATTCCAGGTGTGGTCTCTTCAGGGATCCCACACAACCATCGGAAGGGAACCACATATCACCACTGATTGAATCACAGACACTTTGACATCACCACCATCTCACCTATCATGGTGTTCACACTCCACCCTCAGCCCCTTCCAGGGAGGGGAACACACACAGGAGACATGCATCTTTCCCAACCTCTGCTCCATCCCTTCTCATCACATTCCATTCTCTTTGTCTTCATCCAGGGCAAGTTTTCCCAGAACAGACAGGAAAGATTGCAGGCCGGGGGAGGGACAGCCGACATCATTGCCTTCATGGAATTCAAGGAGGATGCTGCCGAGCTGGCTGGAAGGGACAGGGATCGCTCCTGTGGGGAAGGGGGAGATCGGATTGTCTCAGTGACCCAGTGCTGATCACTCCTCCATTCATCAAATCCTGACACTCACAGTGAGTGCAATCTCGTAATCAGTCTGCTCATCAACTAAAACACTTCTTTCTCTAATAGGCACCAGCAGATCAAAGTCCGAGCCCCCAGACCACGTCGGCTGAGGACAAACCATCACAGTCCTCACCCACACCCTCTACCAGCGCAAAGACACACACCTCGGTGGGGCATAGCTCTCGATTAGGCTCGGGCTCACCTAGTAGAGAACATCTCACTGACACATTCCCGCAGCAGTCGGAGGCAGGGACAGCTCAGCTCTCCGGCACTCGAAGGGCTGCTGGAGACCAGCCAAACACTCAGTCTGAGTCAGGTGATGAGCTTCCGTGAGCAGCCGCTGACACAATATTGGAGATGCAACAACAGGCGCGGAACATCAGGCAGTGATTCGACAGTCACTCAGAGGACTAGAGCGAACGGTGGAGGAGTCTGTCCTTGTTCTGTCTGATGTTGCAGCTCTGACATGCGAGCGCCTCGGGGTCACCATGAGAAAGCTGGTGACTACGACGGACACCTTGGTCCAGCAATATTTGCCAGATTGGTGCTCAGCCCTGGACTCCATGGCCACACACATTGCTGGGATCCATTAGTGGCGAGGCAAGAGGGCCTGATGGGCAACGTGACCTCTCTCCAGGTGCCCCTTCTCCTCAAGGGGTCAGGATGGGGCCCCCAGTCAGTGATGCCCACATCCCATGAACAAATGAAAAAAACTCCCAGGGTACCTGGAACAAAAGAGCACGATCTCCTTCTGATGATCACAGACCAGGTGAACGTTGATGGAATGAAATCCTTTACAGGTTGATACATATTCGGGACGGCTGCAATGTAACTCTTAAAGCCACATGGGCACAGTCGACAGCACCCTGCACTCTTGAGAAGCCGGAGATAGTTGCAAAGCCATTGAATCTCGCAGCCTGGCTATCTTCATCAACAGAAAACCTCACATTGTGATGAGCCTTGCAGTAGAAGATGTCTGTGACTTCCTAGGTGCATCTAAGTGTGGTGGACTGCGAGATGCTGCACAGATCCCGAGAGTCCCTGGAACGACTCACAGGCAAAAAAATTGAGTGCAATGGTTACCTTTAAAGCCACTGACAGGGGATAGCTTCTCATTCCAGGAGGCATTAAGTCCTCACAAAGAATGTGGCAGCTGTGATGTACCAGAGCTCTTGGGACAAACGCAGACATGCGTGGCAGTGTCTCTCACTCACCTACAGATAGGAGAGGCTTCTTCGATATACCCTAGGTCTGGCAATTTGCCCCCATGGTTTGGGTCTATCCTCCTGACCCTCTTGTTCTTGCTGTGGCTCCCCTTGACCCTGGACCTCAGGCGGGGCCTCCTCCTGAAGCTACGCTTGGAATCTCCTCCTCCATTGTATTAGAACCCACAAAAAGACTGCATTGAGTCCTGGATCCATAACTGTTTTATTCTTCTCTCGGAAATGAGAGATTGAACAGACAAGTGATTACCAGGTCAACATACTGAAGCATGCAATCTATTGCCAATCGCAACTGGAATGGTCTACAGTGATTTCTGCCCTACTGGCCTCCTTGCTGATGCAGCCTTGTATCTGAAGCACTAGCGTACACATTGAGGTGACCAAGCTGCCATTCCTGAGACTTAACATCTGAATTGCACAGAGGTTGGAGAAGATTTAAATAACATGCATGACCTAACCTAGCTGAGTGCTGCAACCTCTGATCTGACATACTAATTAACTGTAAGCAGCTCATGATTAATGACTGGATCCTCTTTGGCCCATTATGAAGACCAATTCTGGAAAGCACATGACAGGCCTCCACTGATAGGATTCGGTGTACGCAGCACCTGTGCCTCCTTAACATTCCCAAATTTCACATTCCTGTGTGTTGAGATGCAGTGACTGTGATGTTAAGCCTGAATATACCTGCTACTGCCTTGTGAAAGACATCGGCTTCCAGTGGCTATCTTCACAAGGATGTCTTCCTCCTATCTCCTCAATCAAACTCCAGTTTACTCTTGTGGTACCAACAAGTTAGAGGACGCACCCAGAAAGGGCCCCTTAGTCCAGCAATGCACCCCTCCCACACTGCCCCAGACACCTCCTGTGCAGAATTGTTTCCACTTTTGATTTGTAACTGCATCATAAGTCCAATACAGCAAGATGGTAGTTCCCGCTATTACTTCAAAACCAGCTTCAATGCTCCCTCTTTCACTGTCCACATCCCAGATACCTACCTGGAACGTCACGCTGTGCAGGTAGAGCTCCCTCCTGTGGTTCTCCAGCCTCCCCCAGTGATACTGGATCCCATTGATCTTGTGATCGACATTCCCACCCTCCCCACTGAACCCATCACTACTGACAGCCCATTGGCCATGTGAACCTCTACCCTCCCCATCTAGAGGCAGTGTGCATGGTCACCTATAGAGTACAAACCCCTCACCCCCCCCAAAGGAAGCCTCACATACCACCCTATCCAAATTTATTATCTGTTCCCCAAATACAGACTCCCATGCCTCCCATAAACATGGCCATCCCATCTGCAGCCCAGTACAGACACAGACAAGCCGATGGACAGTGACTGTTAGAACACCCTGCACACCAAGCTGTGCATTATTCCTATTGAGCACACAGCCATTGCCCCTCCCTGGAGCTGGAGTACATCATCCTTGCCATGAATACTCCAGCATAGCTCACTGCGCCCATCACTGTCTCCACTCTATTGACTTGACTGTGAGGCCCACAGAGCACCAGGATGGTCCCTACTCTCTGACTCCTGTCCACAGAGCACCAGGAAAGTCCCTTCTCTCTGACTCCTGACTGCAAGCCCCAGACCAAGGAATTTGCCTTTCGCAGAGTTCCCCATTGCTCTCATGACTGAAGACGACACTGTCTTCCTTCTCAATCACCCCCCCAACTTATGAGTCTCCGTGCAACCCTTCACGTTTGAGCCACACTAACACACCCCCTATTTCCTATTTCAGAGTCTGTGTGCATTCCCTCCCATTCATACATGTGGTATCTCATTCACCCCCTTGTTTATCAGTGTTTCAGTTTTCCTTGTTGGACTCCAGTTTCTGACCCCTCAATCTCCCCTCTGCCTTCCATCGTTCACCCTTCCCCAGACCACTTGCATAGCCTTCCTGTCCTTTTGCCCTCCCGTTTGCTTGTTATCCTTAGCAACCCCCCAACACCACCACCCAGACCCTTCCCCCCTCCCCCCCACCACTCCCACCCTCACCCTGGTTGAAATGCTAGTGTCTGAATGCTCAGCCTTGTCCATGCACCGCTATACATGGTCAATGGTGGCACCTACCTGGAACAGACCACCCCTACAGCCCCCCAACTCAGCGTAATACTGGTCTCTGTCTGAACACCCTACAGATGCACCCATCGAGAGCAGACCAGCCCTACCCCCCAGCAGTATGGCATTGCGCTGGCAATGCACCGAGGCTGGCGCAGCGCTTTGGCAGATCGGCTGTGAATGTTGCATTCACCTTGAACTCTTGAGTGAAGTGAGGTCCAGCCTGTGCACGTCACTCTTTTTCAGAAGAGACTCAGACAAAGTATGATTTTCGGCTGGTGTGACACAAGGTTGGAAAGCTGCACGTGATTCCAGCAAGAAGCTAATTTAATGAGCTTTCATGAGATGGTCATGTGTGCAAATGGCGCTCACCCACAGCTCAGCAGGATACCCAAACCGCCATTAACCCACTCTATCAGCAGAATCGCAAATGGTTTTTACACCAGCGGGTTTCTGATTTTGGGGGTCCCACTAGATTTCCCGCTCCTGCCCATCACAAAACTCACGGGCAGCCGGATGGGGAACATTTTGCACAAAGGGACAGAAAGGAAAAGTAATGAAAAAAAGTAATTTGTTTTTTTTAAAATCTCCAACAACTATTTATTTACGACATAGCGTAGCAATGAAACTCTCTTGTTTAAATTGTTTCCTTTCTTGGTGTTGAGTAGCATTGCGGGAACATGAATCTTGTCATTAGCGAAGTGTTTACATAGCAATTTTCCAGCCCTCACTTTTTACAGTGGACTGAATTGGCAATAATCGTCCAATATAACAATATCTTAAACTTCACAGGGAGGTTGAAGGTGAGCTGCCCCTTTCACGAGGAAGTGACAGAACAGCTCACCTTGTCCACAACTTACGATAATTTTTAGTACATTGATCATTTTGAGATGACTGTCTGTTCCTCTGCTATGATTGCCGGATAATTTATACATTAGAATCAGCATGAGTGATTAAACTTGCTGTAATTCTGGCAGCAAAATCTGTGAAGGAATAAGTTATCGATGGCAAGATTACTGCCCAACATGATGGAATTCACAATGCCTCAGGAAACTTTGGCCAACGTATATATATCCTAAAGAAACATATTCTGTGACATTAATCACTTGTGCGGAGACAGAACCACTCAGTTGAGTTATTTGGAAACTCACTGATTCACCACTGACCACACATTATCATTCATGTATCTCACCATCACCACTGGGACATGGTTTATACATTTGAACTCAATGTGCCTTAACATTGGCATCTTTCAATTTCCACCACTGGAGTCTGGCAAGCAAGCTCTGTTTACACACTGCTCAGTGAATTGGGTGATAACATCTTACAAGTTTTATCAGTAGGACACACTGAGTTTTAAAAATGTTTTGTAGCAGTCACTGACCACTTCCACTGGTTCTGGTCAATAATAGTTGCTAACTGATGGTGAGTCAGCTAGCTAAAAAGCGTTTATACCATATGAGTAATTCTGATTATGTTGTGATCCATGACGCAAAGCTTTACTCGCTTATTAATATAAAAGAACTCAGATGATCCAACTTTCCTAAACGTTCCAGTGAATGTCATGTATAATAAAGCATTTCTGTTGATTTGCTGCACAAAGAGGAACTTTGGTTAATGATATCTAAGGTGTATTTCATTTGGCTGAGTACATTAATATAGGACCTGGTGCCAGTATATCCTGAATCAGAGCACTAAACTGTCAGAAAAAAATCTCAATTTGAATCTTTCAGATTCTTTTGACTTTTGGCAAGTCCAATCCACAGAAGCAATATAAACACGTAATATTAAAAATAAACAGAACAAAAAGCATCACTATGAAATGGGTCCCGTGTTATAATTCAACGTTTTGCAAAACTAGAATATCAAAGTCTCGAAATAGTTACAAGAAATTTATTCAACATATATTTCCCTTGATGCCTCATATACCCACATAAGAAAGCCCAGCTTGGTTGAGGGCTCTCTGTAATGGGAATGAACACCAATAGTTCATTGAAACTTTAGATTCAGAGCTGATATGCATTGTACCAGATAGTTTGACAGTGGCATACTGTTCAATTTCATAGTGTTATCTTATGACTTAAGTATGAGGGAATAAATGGTCCATATTTAAGTGTTTGCTTTCCGATGCATGTTCAAACCAGATATAAAATAGTTGAGCATGATAATTATACATAACTGTTATGATTTAGTGTCTGTTGGAGATATTTTCACAGATACAGTGGTATCAGTTTCTCCCTCAAGCAGTCTAAATGTTTTACTTTCATGGAAATTAACTGACATGTTTACTGATATGACTAATGACCCAGAGATGTCTGTAAACCGGACTGGATATTTTGCATTGTTATTCTTTAACCTCTCAAAAGAGAGAGAAAGTTAACATGAGGAGAAATTTGCTCTGAATCATTGGCCAGGTTACTTCATAGTGGGGTGAAATGTACAAACCAATAGCTATAATTGGAGTTATTTTGTTCAATAAATGCAGCTTGACTTCACATAATGATATGAAAATATAATGAATTCACAACATTATGTGGCTTTGACAGGTCATCAAAACCTATTGCAAACAGGATAATCTTTCTGTGCAGTCTCAGCTTTTAATCATAACTCACTATCTCTCAAGCCCTGACCCCACCCCATCCCCACTGTCCCCACTCACAGCAGAGCCCACCAGCTTAAAATGACCCCTGCTGAGTTCAAATGGACAGGGTTGTTGCAGGAGCATTGAGTGAAGCTCAATGAAAATGATCTTTCATTGTGTGCAGGACATACAGTTCAAACAATCTGTCCCAAACTTAAAGATACACTGGCATTGGAGGAAGTCCAGAGAAGATTCACTAGTTTGATTCAGGGGATTTTGTTATGAGGAGAGGTTGAGTAGGTTGGGCAAGTACATTTTGGAGTTGAGAAGAATGAGAGGCGACCTTATTGAAACATATTAGATTCTCAGGGGGCTTGACAGGGTAGATGCTGAGCGGCTGTTTGCCCTTGTGGGAGAGTCTAGGACCAGAAGGCATAATCTCAGAGTAAGGGATCATCAATTAAAACAGATATGAGGAGGAATTTCTTCTCTCAGAGGGTAGTGAATCTGTGGAATTCTTTACCGCAGAGGGCTGTAGAGGCTGGGTAGTTAAGTATATTCAAGACTGAGATAGGCAGGTTTTTAATCAGTAAGGGAATCAAGGGTTATGGGGAAAAGGCAGGAAAGTGGAATTGAGGATTATCAGATCAGCCATGATCACATTGAATCGCGGAGCAGATTCGATGGGCCGAATGGCCTACTTCTTCTCCTACATCTTATGGTCTTATGTATTAAAAGGCATCTGCACAGCTTCTCTCCTGTTAATTTAACCCCTTTAAATCAAGCCTTAGTTCAAAGGAATTTTTAAAACTATTTCCCATCTGGATGTTTTCTGTGGAAAAATGGACAAAAATATTCAGAAATGTGACAGTAACCAACCTGAAAATACTTCTAAGTCATGGATAAGCACAGGTACATCAAATGGAATTACACCCAAAGTACCAAGTGACCCTGATGACTGGACTTTGAACATCTTGTTCTGTGACATTTCGATGCTTCACAATTTGAATCTGAAATTAGACATACACTCTACTCTCATAAATAGAAGGAAGAATAGAAAAGAAGAGGGCTAATTTTATAGCCCCGAAAATGTGTTTGGGGATTGCAAGGTGGGATTAACTCACACCGTTGCTTCTGATGTAGGTAACTTACCAACTTCTTGCTGCTTGTTAAGTGACATGAGTTCAGTGCGCACCCGGTGCTAGCTGCAATGTGAAGAGACTACAAGTGACAGAGAGGGGACCAAAATTGAGACAGGCTAACAACAGTTACAGTCAGCCTGTATTCTGAAAGAGAAGGTGAACTGAAGCATTGGAACTCAGTCTGAGAGGAAACATGGAAAAAGACATAAAGATGGCACAACATGGAACAGAACAGGCACCAAGATGTTCTGACTTTGCAATGCAACCCTTGGTTGAGGAGGCAGAGAGGGGGAGAGATGTCTTCTGTCTGTAGGAGGTCAGGAGGCCCAGACAAACTCTCAGAAGGCAATGGAGCTTGAGAGTCATGGCGATCAATTCCAGGCATCAGGCCACAAGGACCTTAATACCATCACACGAGAAGTTCAATGATCTCACACACATGGCCAAGGTCAAATGCCATATCCTGCCACTGGCTTCGAACATACCTTAATGAACCACAACCCTACCACTCATCTACCAACAATTTTATTGTCTGGACTTGGAAATATATAGTCATTCCTTCATTGTTGCTTGATCAAAGTCCTGGAACTCCCTATCTAATAGCATCCAAATACCTTGATGGCATGGATGATTACCACCTCCTTCTTGATGCCAATTAGGGATGGGCAAGAAATGTTGCCCTTGTCAGCGCCCCCCACCCCCCATCCCATGACAAATCCATGTTGACTGTCTTTGATTCATCCATGCCATTCTAAATGACAATATATACTGTCCCTCAGAACTTTTTTCAATGATATTCCCACCACCAAGGTTAGGCTGGCTGGCATATAATCACTCAGTCTTCTCCTTTCTCATTTTTTAAACAATGATACAGTGTTATCAGTCCTTTAGTCCAGCAGTACCACACCTGGAATCAGAGAAGATTGGAAAATGATGCTCAGGGCCTGTGCTATTTCCTCCTTGGCTATTCTTGGCAGCCTGGGATACATCTCATCTGGGCCTGGGGATTTATCCACTCTCACAGATGTTAGGACCCTTAGTATTTCCTCTGTCACAATATTTATACCATCCAATATTTCACACTGCTCCAAGGTGACAATGTCTTCAACGTTCTCCTCTTCAATGAACACAGATGTAATGTTTTCATTCAGAACTAAGCCAACATCTTCCAGCTGCACACAGAGGTTCTTTTTTTGGTCTTTAATAGGCCCTATTCTTTCCTTAGTTATCCTCCTGCTCTTTATATCTTTATAAAATGTCTTTGGGTTTTCCTAAATTTTATTTGCCAACGTTGTTCACGCCCTTTCCTTGCTTTCCTAAATTTCTTTTTAATTTTATCCCGTATTCTCTATAGTCCTCAAGGCCATATACAGTACTGAGTGCTCAATATCTGTTAGAAGTCCCTAAAGTCACCTTATTCTGCTCTGTATGTTCTTTGACATCCAGGGAGATCTAGATTTGGGATTCCCACCCTTTTTCTTTGTGGGAACATACTTCTTCAGGATCATTTCAATCTTCTCGTTGAGTACCTCCCACTGCTCTGACACTGATTTACTTTCAAGCAGCTATTTCCAACCCCACTCTTACCAAATCACATATCAGTTTAGTAAAACTGGCCTTTCCCCAATTTAACACTTTTACTCTTGGAGCTCATCACCCTCCCCCATTGCAAGGGTCCACCAGCAGCCAACACACCTACAAGAAAGATGTCCCACAGTCATAAAGCTGTGCAGGATAGCTAGACACGCAGAGGGTCCGACTTCCACCCCTCAGTGAGAGAATGTCCTGCGCTCAAGGGCTGCCAGCCAATCTGATTGGCCGGCAGTTCTAGAAGACCAGCAGCACCAGAACTGAGTAGTGGGCACTGTTATGATTGCAAGAAGACCCACGGAGAATGTCGATGGATCCCAAAGCCTGATAAGTCCCAAGTTTTTAGGGTGAAGAGGGATTGGGCAGACAAGGGAGGGGAAGACGAGGGGGATGGGGCATGGGGTTTGTAGGGCAGGTAGGAAGGAGCAAAAGGAGGAGGTAACATCTAGGGGGTGGGGGATAATATCCTTACATGCCCCGTCCCCCTGTCAAATACATGACCAGCAGGGAGCCGTGAAATCCAGCCCATGGTTTTCCTTTGCCCTTTTCTGTAACCATTATAAATCTAACTGAATTATGATCGCTATCACTAAAATGCTCTGCCACTGATAACCCTTCCACCTGTCCAGCTTCATTTCCTACAATTAAACCCCGAACTGCCCCTTCTCTTTTTGGATTTGCTACATATTGGGATAAAAAAAAGTTCTCCTGGATTCATTTTAAGAATTCTGTGCCCTCTATACTTTCCACATTGAATCTACCCCACTTAATACTTGGGTGGTTGAAATTCTTCCTATTACTGCCCTATTGTTACTGAACTTCTCAGAAGGGTCATGAGAACTCGAAACGTCAACTATGCTCTTCCCCACCGATGCTGCCAGACCTGCTGAGTTTTTCCAGGTATTTCTGTTTCTGTTCTTGCTTCCATATTTGCTCTTCTATCTCCCTCTGACTGTTGAGGGGTCTGGCGTTCACTGCCAGCAGTGTGATTCCCCCTTTCTTGTCCCTCAGTCCAACGCATATTGCTTCATTTGATGCTCCTTCTAGCATATTATCCCTCCCCATGTTTCTTTAACTAATATTACATCACATCCTATTACTTTTTATCCCCTCTCTAGCTCATTTGAAACTTGTAACCAGGAAGGTTGCACTGTTCTTTTCCTATGACCCTATTCCTGCCCTTTTTAAGCTGCATTTCAGTAATCGCTATAAGACATATGGATATCTAAGCACTGATCTGTGCAGCTCATCTGCTTCAGTCACTAAACTCCAGGGGCAGAATCTTGCCCTTGTCGAGCAGGCTCGGTGGGAACAGATGGGGATAGGTGGGGACTGTGGAGGGTGGGTGGGACTGTCAAGGGTAGGCGGGTCTGTCAGGGTAGGCAGGGCTGTCGGGGTGGGCGGGGCGGTGCTGTCGGGGATAGGCGGGGCTGTCAAGGGTGGGCGGGGGTGGTGTCGTCGGGGGTGGGCGGGGCGGTGCTGTCGAGGGTGGGCGGGGGTGTTGAGGGTGGGCGGGGCTGTTGGGGGGTGGATGAGGAGGTGTTGTCGGGGGGGGTGGGCGGGGCTGTCGAGGGTGGGCGGGGCTGTCGAGGGTGGGCGGGGCTGTCGGGGCGTGGGCAGTGCTGTCAGGGGGTGGGCCGTGCTGTCGAGGGTGGGCGGGGCTGTCGAGGGTGGGCGGGGCTGTTGAGGGTGGGCGGGGCTGTCGGGGCGTGGGCGGGGCTGTCGGGGTGGGCGGGGCTGTCGAGGGTGGGCGGGGCTGTCGAGGGTGGGCGGGGCTGTTGGGGGGTGGACAAGGCAGTGCTGTTGGGGGGTGGGCGGTGCTGTCGGGGGTGGGCGGGGCTGTCAGGGGTGGGCGGGGCTGTCGGGGGTGGACGAGGCGGTGCTGTCGGGGGGTGGGCGGGGCTGTCAAGGGTGGGCGGGGCTGTCGGGGGGTGGACGAGGCCGTGCTGTCGGGGGGTGGGTGGTGCTGTCGGGGAGTGGGCGGTGCTGTCGGGGAGTGGGCGGGGCTGTCAGGGGTGGGCGGGGCTGTCAGGGGTGGGCGGAGCTGTCAGGGGTGGGCGGAGCTGTCGGGGTGGGCGGGGCTGTCGGGGGTGGGTGGGGGTAGGAGGTCAGGAAGCCGAATGCCGCCCGTCAATGAGGTCACTGCCCATTCTCACTGCCCATTCCCACTGCCCATTCCCACTGCCCATTCCCACTGCCCATTTCCACTGCCCATTCTCACTGCCCATTCCCACGTGCCCATTCCCACGTGCCCATTCCCACTGCCCGTTCCCACGTGCCCGTTCCCACATGCCCGTTCCCACTGCCCATTCCACACTGCCCATTCCCACTGCCCGTTCCCACTGCCCGTTCCCACATGCCCGTTCCCTCTGCCCGTTCCCTCTGCCCATCCCCGCTCTGCCCATCCCCCCACTGCCCATCCCCCCACTGCCCATCCCCGCACTGCCCATCCCCGCACTGCCCATCCCCGCACTGCCCATCCCCACATGCCCATCCCCGCACTGCCCATCCCCCGCACTGCCCATCCCCACTGCCCATCTCTGCACTGCCCATCCCCACTGCCCATCTCTGCACTGCCCATCCCCGCACTGCCCATCCCCACATGCCCATCCCCGCACTGCCCATCCCCGCACTGCCCATCCCCACATGCCCATCCCCGCACTGCCCATCCCCGCACTGCCCATCCCCGCACTGCCCATCCCCGCACTGCCCATCCCCGCACTGCCCATCCCCGCACTGCCCATCCCCGCACTGCCCATCCCCGCACTGCCCATCCCCGCACTGCCCATCCCCCCACTGCCCATCTCTGCACTGCCCATCCCCACTGCCCATCTCTGCACTGCCCATCCCCGCACTGCCCATCCCCACATGCCCATCCCCACATGCCCATCCCCACATGCCCATCCCCGCACTGCCCATCCCTGCACTGCCCATCCCCGCACTGCCCATCCCCGCACTGCCCATCCCTGCACTGCCCATCCCCGCACTGCCCATCCCTGTGTGCACCCACCGATAAATATCACACAACCGTGTGTTGACATTGGGGCTTTTGCCCCATTTTACACTCAAGCAGGTGGGGCAAACACCCACCAAAGCTGAAAGTGTTGCCCCAGGTACTGAATCCTGTGTCATTAATCACTGAGCCACTCCCTCATTCTCTATGTTCTAGCCATTGATTTCTCTGACTTCCAAACTCACTTGCCTTCCATTTCCAGCTTTGCTTCTCCCCTTCCTGTATCTATGATCAGGTTACCATCCCCCTCCCAAGCTAGTTTAAACCCTCCCTGACTGTGCTAGCAATCGTTCTTGTTATGATTTTGGTCCTGACTCTGTTGTGGGGCCACCCATCAGGCAAGGGTAAGTCCCACCTCCCCAGAACTGGTCTTAATGTACTGTGTGGGAATCTAATGTCCTCCCTGCTGTGCCATCTATCCAGACACACATTACCTGCCTATATATTCATATCTGCCTATCTCTGTCCTGCCCAGAGAGTGACATTGGAGTAATCCAGAGATTACTAGCTTTGAGGTCCTTTTTTAAAAGTTTCCTAGCTCCCTAAAATCTGCCTGTAGGACCTCATCCCTCTTTCTACCTTTCTATTGGTACCAATAAAGACCATGACCTCTGACTCTTCATCCTCCCTACTCAGAATATTCCGCAGGCGCTCAGTGACATCCTTGATCCTGGCACCAATGTGGAATATACGAATCTGGAAATGCCTGGCTATTTCCCTTAACCATTGAATCCCTTATCACTACTGCTTTTCTATATTTCCTCCTCCTAGCCAGTGAGGGGGCCCAGGTCTTGGCTCTGGTTGTATGTCCCAGAAGAACCATCACCTTCAGCAGTACTGAACTCAGTAATTGAGAAAGGAACACTGGCTGGGGAGGGAGATGCACTCGAGGAAATGCTGCACTACCTGCCTGGTCTTTCTTGTCTGTTTGGACGCCATTCGTTTCCTCTCCGCCTGCGCACTCTTCTAGAAACAACCATCCATGTATCTCTCAGCCTCGTGGATGCACCGCAGTCACTCCAGCTCCAAAACCAGCAGCTCGAGCTCCTCCAGCTGACAATATGGGTCAGTAGGGACAGCAAGACTAGGAGCCCCCCCCTTCCTATCCCCTTGGGTTAAGGGAAGACAGTTGGAATTTGTTTTGTGTTACGTCGGGGGCTGTGAATAAAACATGGAAGCAAATTCCTCAGGGGTGGTCTCCCTCGCCTAAGGGGTCCCTGGTTATCCAAGGAAATGTGCCAAATTCAGACCTGCTCTTACCACGTCTACTTTGCACACTGTAAGTTTCACATTCTCAGGCTACCAAAATCTGACTAGACTGCAGGCAGCTCCTGATTTAAACGTGCCTACGCCAAACATGCCTCACCTCCATTCCTGCCCTGGCGAAAATTACAGTTGCTGTGTTCGTGAGCGGGACTTCATGATTTTCCAGCAGTTCTGATATTTGTCTTGTCATATACCTGACCTGCTGAACAAGGGGAGGGCACTGGATTCAGTTGTCAAGAGGGAAATGGAGGAGTGGGTGTCTTGCGTCTGATCTGTGGTCCATATGGGACTGTGTGCTCTCAAGTATCCGATTTAATTTAAATATGCATCAGTTCTCGTGGGACTTTAGCATAGGTTTGCACTGAACTCAGTAATTAGAATAACCTTTGACCCCACTGAGAGTGAAATTCAATGCTTGAATCTGAAGGGAAGTTAGATTTCGATCAAAGCTGACAGAACACTGGACAAAAATCCTTCACTCAGATCCCATTACTCTGCATCAAATACATCATACATCAAATGACCAATCAATAAAAATCACATTTCAATTCAGTATTTTGTTATCACAGCAATCTATCAGATTCCTATTAAACAGGATCGGAATGACTTTGTTTACATGATTATATTTGACTGTAATAGGAATTTCTGCGAGTAATTGCAAGGCAGTAATACAATTGTGGGCTTAAGGTAATGTCACAAACCACAAGACCAGAACTAGAGAAGTTATTAAGTTATCTCAAGATTAGATTAAAACCTGAAATCATTCTTTTGGTATCTGTTATTTTTTTCTAATAAACAGGTTTAATTTAATTTGGAGATTTATTCAGCTTAGATGTGTAGGTGTATTTCATCTCACTGCAGCATGATGATTCCCACTGGAAAGCTCCTGTTGAATGATTACTGAGGAAGAATTTCACTATTATTTAATGGTATGTCTGGCATATGTTATAAACTGAATTTAGTGTCTGTCATTAAAATCTTCAACAACAACTTGCATCCCTTTCACTCTTTTAAACAGGTTCAAAGTACTCAGAAATTTTAACCGTGTCTCAGCAGGTGATATTAAAGAGGGCTGACTAAATTCTTGATTAAGAAGGATTTTTAGGGTTGGTCCTTATAGGAAGGTGGAGAGTTGGGGAAGCTTAGAAAGGGAATTCCAAAGTATGGGCCTAAGCGACTGAATGGTGGGACATAAGGATTTTGAGATGCACAGAAGGTCAGAGTTGGAAGGATGCAGGGTTCTCAGGGGGCTTGTACTGCTGGAGAAGGTTGTAGAGAAAGGGTGAGGTGAGACCACGAAGGGATTTGAATATGTGGATAGGTATTTTAAATTTGAGGCATTGGGGGATAAGTCAGAGAGGATAGAGGTGATGGCTGATTGGGAGTCGATGCAGAATAAGGTTATAGGCGTCAGGGGTTAGGATGAGCTCAAGTTTATGAAAGGTGGAGTTTGGGAGGCTAGCCAGGAGTGTGGTAAAATAGTTACATTTGGGGACCACAAAAGTACAGATGAGAGTTTGAGCAGCTGATGGGCTGAGGCATGAGTGATCTTACAGAGGTGAAAATGACAGTCTTTTTATGGAGAAAACTTAGAAGTGAAGTTTGGGAACTGTTTGGTTCAACCTGTGATACTGGCTGAGGAAGGGTATGCTGCAGACAGACCCATCCAACACCCCTCGGAAACAGATGGTGGGTGGAAGAGTTTGAGGCCAGGCTGCAGTCACTGCTGAGAGATGGCAGCAAAGGTTTCAGCAGAAGAGACAGGCTGAAGGCTGGGCCCTCTCCCTCTCTCTCTTATGAAAGAAGTGTATGTCCTGGTTCAGAAGCCAACTCCACCATAAATCTACCAGCGAACCGAGATCCCATAATAATTAAAACATCTTCTACATGTGACTGCGTCCATGAAACCAGCTAACCCAAATCGGCTGTAATGTTTAAAGATCTACATCTCCAGGACAATTAAAGAACACCTAATCAAGTAGTTTCAAACTTATTTTATTGAACTCTGACTTCCCTGGTTTCCGAAACTTGTGCCTGTGTGTGCGTGTATGATTGTGTGTGATGTGTGCGTGATGTGTGTATGTGTGTGTGTGTGTGTGTGTGTGTGTGTGTGTCTGTGTGTGTGTGTGTGTGTGTGTGTGCGCCTGGCCTGAGTGATGTATGAGGGCCAAGTGCTTGACATTGTGTTTTTATTATTTTTCTCCTGGTTAATAAATTTGCTCTCTCTTTGACTCAAGAAAACCCGATTTAATTGACTTCTAATTGCTCACAGTTTAAATAGTTAAATAGATTTGAATTTGAAATAGGTGCTTCCTTGTGAGAAAGAAAGATAACCCATTGCGACTAACTGAGAAGGTTGAATTGACGGGAGCCAGTTACCTGCTCCTCAATTAATCATAGCAAAAGATTCTCCTTAAAATGTATCTCTTTGACCCAGCTTCAGGTCATCTGCCCTGATACCCCCTAATGTGGCTCAGATTGATAATGTTTCTGTGCAGAGTTTTGGGATATTTCAGAACACTAAAGGTAGTATATAAATGCAAGCTGTTGCTGTTGGACTAACATCACATCTTATCAACGTGATGGTACTGAATTCATATTATTCAATACAGTCCTTAGTTCACAATGTTTCAGTGATCATATCATTTCAACCTGACTAGCTCTCTCCCACCACTGAGCTGAATATTCCTGCCTGTTATCTCATCAGCAACAGAGAAAGTGACAGAGAGAGAAACAAATGGGGCTTTAATATTATTCACAGTTCTTTATATCTGTCTGATATCCAAAAGGGGATATTCTATAAGAACTTGACCATCAAAGGTTTCCATGGAAATCAAATGAATGAACTTGATCACTGAGCCGCTGTTGGATGTGAATCTCACACCAGCTGGTAAATGGTTTCAATTTCACACAATAAGGATGAACATCTTTCAGTGCAGCACACCTGAAGCCTATTCCAGTATTACCGCATGTCAAAACTGTTTGGCCACTTCGAAAGCAGCCCAGCCCACTGCAACTCTATAAACAAAAGGGAAAGTTACTGCTCAGTGAGATGATGGGGCCAAGACAACATTGTGCGATGAGAAGCCTGATGCATGTGTGTTCCCAAATCATTAAATAACAAACTGGCACTGACACCCTGTGCAGCCCTCACACATTCATAAATAACCCTAACACTTTCACCCTCACACATTCATAAATAACCCTAACACTTTCACCCTCATACATTCATAAATAACCCTAACACTTTCACCCTCACACATTCATAAATAACCCTAACACTTTCACCCTCACACATTCATAAATAACCCTAACACGTTCACCCTCACACATTCATAAATAACCCCTAACACGTTCACCCTCACACATTCATAAATAACCCAACACATTCACCCTCACACATTCATAAATAATCCTAACACATTCACCCTCACACATTCATACCTAAACCCTAACACTTTCACCCTCACACATTCATAAATAAACACTAACACTTTCACCCTCACACATTCATACTAAACCCTAACACGTTCACCCTCACACATTCATACCTAAACCCTAACACTTTCACCCTCACACATTCATAAATAACTCCTAACACGTTCACCCTCACACATTCATAAATAACCCCTAACACGTTCACCCTCACACATTCATAAATAACCCCTAACATGTTCACCCTCACACATTCATAAATAACCCCTAACACGTTCACCCTCACACATTCATAAATAACCCCTAACACTTCCCACCTCCCTGACTGATGAGTGTATCTTCTTGTTTTTTTCATCGGAGGAGAGAAAACGAAGGCTGTGATTTGACCCTGCCCCCACCTTTGAGTGTTGAGGATTGGTTTGCAAAGCCATCAATCAAAATGATCACCTTCAATGAAAAGCATCGCCTCCAATGTGGAAGCTTCTGGAATTTGTATGTCAATTCAGCCAAGTTCACCCTTCGTGATGTAGTCAATGGAAGTATCTTCTCGCATAAAAGTATGAAATACTTCTGGACCAAGCATTAAGGAATTACACTGTCTAAAAATTAATATGATGTGTATAGGTGAATAGTTGGGTCACTGTGACCTATTTCCCTTCCAACTGCCCAGGCTTCTCTCCACATCCCAGCAATACAGACTTCTTAAAAGAATGATCTATCTCTGGGAACTAGCTCTTTATTAACTGGAATTAATCTTAATAGTAATAAGAAATAGCAACACAAGGACAATTACGAACGTGGTCACATCCTCTCTCTTAGCATGTGCAATGCTACAGATGATGATCTATTCTATATCCAATGGAATTTCTCACATGAATTCTGTGGATGAGGAATGGATCATCATGTTTTCTCGTGAACATTATTATTATTCTGCTGCGAAAGCACAGCTACACATCTCACCAACGCTGCACATTATCTTTACCCTGTTTCTGATGTTGCTTGGTCTTGAAATATACAGATTGGCTTTTCCTTCATTTGAAAACAACTTTGGTCATTCCTGAAGTCAGAAGGTGTTTTTTGGTGCGGGTCAGTTGAGTTGATTGGTCTTAGCAGAAGTTCAGGTCAATCAATGTCAGATCATGTTGGCTTTTTTCTGTGCAGTGTAGAAGTTTGTATCATATTCATACTGCATGTACCATTTAATTATACATAGATAAGGCACCTTTCTACTTTATTCACAAGACAGTTAGAACACAGTTAACTTAAAGCACACCTCCTAAAGTAAGCAGAATCTAGTTAGTGCATATTGAGAAGTGGATAACAGCATAATCCAGATGCACAAGCAGGTCCCTTAGTTAGAATAGTGTGCTCCTTTTCCTGAGCACCTGCATTGGCAAGAAACTCAAATACCCAAAAGAACTACAAGCCAAACAGCAGAAGCAGCAGTGATAGGCACAGCTAAACAATCCCAAAATCAACAGATCAAATAATCAGTCAGAATTGGGGAAGTTTGCTGATTATTGCACAATGGTCAGTAACATTCACAGCTCCTTAGTCACTGAAGCAGCCCTTGCCAATATGAAGCAAGACCTGGGAAAGATCCAGGCTTGGGTTGACAAGTGGCAAGTAACATTTGCACCATACAATTGCCAGGCAACGACCATCTCCAACAAGAGAGAATCCAACCATCGCTCCTTGACCATTGCTGAATCCCCCACTATCAACATCCTGAGGGTGACCATTGACCAGAAATTGAACTAGACTAGCCATGTAAATACTGTGGCTACAAGAGCAAGCCAGAGGCTAGGAATCCTGCATTCAGTAACTCACCTCCTGACTCCCCATAGCCTGTCTCCCATCTATAAGGCACAAGTCCGGAGTGTGATGGGATACTCTCTACTTGCCTAGATGAGTGCAGCTCCCACAACACTCAAGAAGCTTGACACCATCCTGGACAAAGCAGCCCACTTGATTGGCACCACATCCACAAACATACACTCCCTCCACCATTGACACACAGTGGCAGCATTGTGTACCATCTACAAGATTCACTGCAGGAATTCACCAAGGCTCCTTCAACAGCACCTTCCAAACCCACAACCACTACCATCTAAAAGGACAAAGGCAGTAGACACATAGGAACACCACCAACTGCAAGTTCCCCTCCAAGTCACTCACCATCCTGACTTGGAAATATATCGGCCGTTCCTTCACTGTTGCTGGGTCAAAATCCTGGAACTCCCTCCCTAACAGCACTGTGGGTGTACCTATACCACATGGACTGCAGCAGTTTAAAAATGAGGCTCACCACTGTAATATAAAGGTATCTGGCATAGCAAGGGTTAATGTGGGACTGGGAAACAGTGCTGCCTACAGTGTGATGTAAAGAGACACATGGCCTAAGACTGGGGTCAGTTGTGGACTGGTCAGAGACCTGTGTAGAAGCAAGCATGGAGTTAGCTCATAGCTTAGGCTATACCCTGCATATATGTTCATATAGTTATGTGTTATCAATAAACAGTTAATGTTCAACCATACAAGATTCAGAACCTCTTTGTGAAACCTACTGAACATACAACACACAACAACCACCACCTTCTCAATCAGGGATAGGCAACAAATGTGCTGGCCTTGCAGGTGACTCCCACATCCCATGAAAGAATAAAAATATAGATACTGCCTGTGTAGATATTGCAATTTAAATCTAGCACATATATGAATAATGAATGTAGTTATTTACAATTGGTACAATTCTCATATCATGCTGTGCTGAGTTTCATCATTTATACTTCAAGGTTGCCCATCCATAAAGTTAAAAGCTTTCATTAGGTTTGTACCATTGTCTTTCTATGGGGCTTTAGTTTGGTAACTCCTTCAAACATGGCTGTTATTTATTTTAGGCATACTGTGCAGCATTATTCTGTCTCTTTTAATAAACTGCACTACTCTCGACTGCGCTGATTTTTGCTGTGAGAAATACTATCTAAAATTTCAAATTGCTTTAAAATAGCCCATCATTTTATCAGAAAGGAATGGGATTATGATCTAACTTTATTGCAAGACACATTCAGTATCATACAAGCAAAGCAACATTAAACCAACTCATTCAGGCACAATGTTTATAAGAAAGGTGTCTAACAGTGAAAGCGGTTGTATGAAGAGAATGATAAGATGTTACACAGTGAAGTGCACATTATGCAGCTTTTCGCTATCCAGAGTTTTCACCAAAAACTTCACATTCCTGTAATTAGCCTGCCCTTACGCAGCCTTCATGTGGAAAATCTGAATCACCCATTACATCAGCATTTCATTTCAAGCCTTTACTCACAGTATGCCTTTGTCCACCAATGAAAAATAGTAAAGAAAAAGTGCAGATGTTTACTATTTCCACTGACTGAATACATGTTCAGGCTGACTACTTCAGAAGGTTTTGACATGGATCGATTTTCCATTGGGGTGTTCAATTTTACCAGGTTTTGTCCCCTGCAAATTGAAATGTTTTATGAAAATACTTATGTTGTCCGGTCATATCACAATGTCAAGATAATTAAATCCATTGTTTTGACACAGGATCAAAAGTGAAACGTTACTGGCATTTGAACCATAATGTATTCAACAAGAGTTCTTCCAGTTTTGAACCTGTCTACAGAATGGAGCACTTCAATGTGGTACATTGCAGAAACAAGCGAAAAAGAAAAGGGTAAACATGCAGAGTGACACTGATGGCAGCCTTGGAAACATCTATGTTCTACCCACACAATCCCGCCCTGACGAAGGCAGAATAGTGACAACTAATGTGGGCAATAAAAGGCAAAAAGCAGAGAGCAATTTCATGTTTTATTTATTTAAAGAGGGGGAGGTATATATTAATGAGAGCAACTCAGATTGATTCCTTGATTAGAACTTAGTGCACAGAGAAATTTACCAGAAAGCTGTTAGGCTATATTTTCTAAATCTTTTTTGTAAAACATCTTTGTGGATGGCCAAGTTTGAACAAAAGCACACTTCAGGGCTCTCTCCAAGAACACTTACTTTTTGAATATTCCATAATAGCAAGCTTTGCAGCAGTAATGAATTTTTAACATACAAACATAAAAACATACAAATTAGGAGCAGGGGTAGACCATTCAGCCCCTCGAGCCTGCTCTGCCATTGAATAAGATCATGGCTGATCTGACTGTGGCCTGAACTCCACATTCCCACCTACCCTATGCCAAGACAGCCTGGAGCGACCAGGCCGCACCTTATCATTCCCTCTTTAAATTTTGCATTGAAAATATGCATTTTACAAAGTTTTATCAACAATGTTGAAGGAACATAAAACAGCATCACATCTTTTTCCAGCCATCTGTATCATCGCAGTGAGGTAATGAACTGTTTAAAGGTTAGAACGAACATTTTGACCATGATCAGGTGGCATTAATGTATTTTCTCAATTGCTTAATTTTACACCAGTTAATCCTCAATTTATTATGTTCTTTCATGTGTAATGCTATCGAAGCAAAGTTTAACAATTATGCTGTTAGTTGCCACGTTTTGACCCATACTCAGTTTATCATTACCGTACGTACAATGAAAGTCTTAATTTTGTATACATAATGATGCTGATAATTGCAAGGAAAAAAATCAATTTTAAAGTTATGTATTAAAAATAAAATATTTTATAAGTAATTTTTGTAGCTGAATGAATAGTTTCCTTTCTTTGTACTAGGGCTGTGACAGCTTTCATTGATTGTCCAAAGGTAGATTAATCTCTGGGGTATTCATCGTATACTGTAATTTAGGTAAACTATAGGTGCACTGCTGTAATAAGAAATGTAATATAGGATGCAGAAAGGAAGAGAAGATTCTCTAATAGATTTCACCTCCCCCTCCCCTCTCCCACTCAGCATGCACTGTGATTCTCCCTCCTCCAGCAACTCTGGGTATCTGCCTTCAATAGACTCCTTTTAAAAAAACGCAAGTAGAATAAGGTTACATTCGGAAACTCAAAACAAAATTATCCCTGTTGTATTAGTTCTAGCTACAAATATATAATTGGCAAATTAAGAATGTTGAAAAAAATTTTCATTAAAACCCCCTCCCATCCTGTTTCCTCATCTCTTCTCACAGCTTTTCCATTTCCAAACATCTGTTCTCCGGTGCCATCTTCCATAACAGTGCTTTTGATGTGTATTCCTTTTCCCTCAATCAACATTTCTGTTCACCGTTCAGTCTCAAATGCAAGCTTCAGCTTCTTGCCATTTGAATCCTTCATCGCTCGTACGTTCTGACCTCACCCTCCCACACTGTTCTTATGAAACTCGACAGGAGCTTGAGGAACGGCATCTCATCTTTCAGTTAGGCACTTGCCAGCCTTTGGGGTTCATCATTGAGTTCGACTATTTCTGATCGTGTCCACTGCTCTGGTGTTCTTTGAGAGCTAAGGTGCAGCTAATGGTTCCGCTGTTGTCCCCTAGACCCATCTTTTGTTTCTTTACTTGTCCCTTTACCCCACCCCTTTGCCTTGTCCTTACATCTCTGCTGTTATTTAATCTCTACTGCCTTTCATCCCCTCACAGACTCTCCCCTTTATTCTTTCCTCCCCCCCACACCCCACCCCACCCCACCCCCGCTTTACTTGCTCAAAACCTTTTACACTAACAATTTCCAGTTCTGACAAAACATTAACTCTGTTTCTCTCTCCACAGATGCTGGGCGTTTCCAGCGTTTTCTGTTTTTGTTTCAGATTTCCAGCATCGGCAGTATTTGGCTTTAGTAAGATGATTTCTAATCAGACTTAGAGCATCTTTAATACCTCTTCAGTTTCTAAGCATGGTTGTTCACTGCTGCTTTCATCTCTGGATCTTTGGCCCATACATACAAACACGTGTGTCTTTATGTACATACAAACACATGTGTCTTTACGTACATACAAACACATGTGCCTTTACGTACATACAAACACGTGTGCCTTTACGTACATACAAACACGTGTGCCTTTACGTACATACAAACACGTGTGCCTTTACGTACATACAAACACGTGTGTCTTTACGTACATACAAACACGTGTGTCTTTACGTACATACAAACACGTGTGCCTTTACGTACATACAAACACGTGTGCCTTTACGTACATACAAACACGTGTGCCTTTACGTACATACAAACACGTGTGCCTTTACGTACATACAAACACGTGTGCCTTTACGTACATACAAACACGTGTGTCTTTACGTACATACAAACACGTGTCTTTACGTACATACAAACACGTGTGTCTTTACGTACATACAAACACGTGTGTCTTTACGTACATACAAACACGTGTGTCTTTACGTACATACAAACACGTGTGTCTTTACGTACATACAAACACGTGTGTCTTTACGTACATACAAACACGTGTGTTTACGTACATACAAACACGTGTGTCTTTACGTACATACAAACACTTGTGTCTTTACGTACATACAAACACGTGTGTCTTTACGTACATACAAACACGTGTGTCTTTACGTACATACAAACACGTGTGTCTTTACGTACATACAAACACGTGTCTTTACGTATATACAAACACGTGTGTCTTTACCTTTGTTTACAAATTTTTCAATTACTTCAGTTTGAGTACAAAGAACTGTGGATTGTTTTTGAATGTTTCATGACCCATGAACTTTCAGCATCTCAATGTTGTTTCTATTATTTCCTTAACTACTCTAAAAGCAGGAAACATTCCCAAGCTAACGGCAAATGATAATAACTTGCTCGCAGTGTTTGATTTAGTTGCTGAGAAGTAGGCGGCAGTCGCCTGGGGTGATTATCCACAGATTAACATGCTCTGTTGGTTTATGCTGCTTGGCTCACATTAGCAACATGGCTGAGATCGAGACCTCAGCACAAGTGCAAATCTGTCACATTGTTTTGCAATCAGCACATTGGAACACTAACCCAATAAAACAGTACTCGAGTATTGCTGAGAAAAAGAGGCTTTTTTGTTGAAGCTTTTGTCATCAGGACAATTCGCAAGAAAATGCCAATGTCGGGGAAACAACAATTTATACTGTATGAGAAGAGAATGCTGATTGGTCGGCAGGATCCCACGGGCTACTCTGATCAGATCACTTCATGCTGTTGCACAAACTCCCCTTCCTTGGTTTACTAGTTGAGAAATCTGGCAGGAGATTCTCTACCACAGTCTACCACAAGCCCCCCTTCACTGGTCAGTACACGCGTTGGGTTCCTGCCAGTTCCACACGCTATAATATTGATTATATGAGCAGGGTGCAGACCGTATCCAACCAGTCTGCAGGCTTGAGCTTGCAAAACTCAAAACACCCTGTCCAACATCAGCTGTGATTCTGCGATTGGACAACACTTGCTAAATAATCCTCAGAGTTCTAACAGTTACACTGACAACCAATTTAGGGCTTAAGCATTGCTAAAAAAAGAGACATGTCGAAGCTTTTCATCTTGCACTCATCAGGACACTTCGTAGGAATACCAATATAAGGGGAAAAACAACAATTTATACTGTAAGTGAAGAGAGTGCTGATTGGTTGGCAAGTCTGATTGGTAGAGGTGTTGCCATGGAGAATGCATCAGTGATGGTGACTGACAGTTAACTATCAGGCATCGTTTGAAATTTAAACCAGGCAGCTTGACCCTAATTGGTCAAGGCATCACTCTGAGGATTGAGTCAGTGAACGGCTGTCACTTCTTTTGTTTATCTGAAACAGGCACAATGTGCGTACAAGTTCTTTCTGTCTGCAAAGAACAGGACCCTGTGTATTAATATATGTTGATTCCATGTTGTGTAGCACAACTACAAATTGAGTGATCAGGGAAGCTCTTCAATGACATCTTAATTACATTTTCATCCATCTTTAAAACAGCTGATTGAGGAGTGTTATTTTAAAATATAACACACCATGAAATGCAAGGAAGTTCTGTTTAGCACCAGATGTAGATAGCATCATCATTCTGCACTTCACTGCAATATAGCTGACTTGTGGGAGTGGGTGGGGGAGGGGAGAAGGCGGTGAGGAAATGTAAAATATCCTAAGGCACTATTTTGAAAAAGAGCAGAGGAGTTCTTTCCAGTGTTCTCGCCAATATTGTCCCTCAATCAACATCACAAAGGAAAATATTTGCTGGTCATTTGCACATTGCTGTTTGTGGGAGCTTGCTGTGCACAAATTGGCTGCCACATTTCCTACATTACAATAGTGACTATGCTTTAAAAGTACTTCATTGGTTGTAAAGATTTGGGATATCCTGAGGTCATGAAAGGTGCTATATAAATGCAAATGTAAGTCTTCCTTCCTCATACTGACACCAATAGTGTTCCCATCAATCATGCACTTCACCTTTATGAGCAGTAAAACGCAAGCCTGGGAAGGTGGCTCATGTGTGAAGAGTATCTGTCATTTGAAGAATAATGAAATCATTAGCTGTGAGGTTATTTTTACCCATTTTGAGCATCCCATACACATCACAAGGGCCATGCAAGGATCATCCACATGGTTAGATATAAGGAAGGGATGTTCAGGAAGTAGCTGAGCAATGAGAAGCCTGAAACTGGACTTCTGCATCTTTTCCAATAAAATAACAACAGTAACAAATGCATTCTGAGAACTCTTTTGCTATCTAATGCTTTGTCAACAATTTGCCAATTTTACCCTGAGGCCCAAATACCTTGTCTAGGATTTCTTAAGTCTGGTGAACATTGAAACAAAACTCTGCAAGTATCAACATGCTGGCATCTGTGGTTCTGTTTGGCTTGGCGATAAATAAAATGAGGCAAAACTTTCCTTGTTTAATTGAAACCACTTGGAAGAGAAACACTGAATGAGTCCTAAGAACTAATCCATCTTGATGCCAAATCAAATAAGGCTGATGTACCACAGAGGCCCACAATTCACTAATGCTGTGAGCTGAACTGAATGCTCATATTGTCTTTCATGTGAGGTATGCTTGAAGAGACTCAAATGGTAAGTACATTAGATTAAAATGAATTTGAAATCAACGGGAGATTTTCTTGAGACGGTTTCATGAACAAAATAAGGTATGAAAATATATTTTTCAACCAGTTCTGCGTGATCTGATTCCTGAAAAATTAGCAGCTTATCAGGCAAATTGAGAGAAGTTGGCCTCAAAATTAACATAGCAGTCAATTAAATATGGCACCAGGACAAAAACTCTTCAGTGGATGGAGTCTTAACTGCCAGAAAGGAAAATGGTCAATGTCAGCTGGAGGTCAAGCATTACAGTCCCAGGAGAATCATTGCAGGAGTTCCTTAGGCAAGAGCCCTAGGTCCAGTCCTCTTCAGTTGCTTCAGCGGTGTTCCGTCCGTCATGAAGTCATGAAAGGAGCTATTCGCTAATGATTGCACAATGTTCATCTCCATTCAGAACATCTCCGGAAATGAAGTAGCCAATGCCAGCCTACAGTAAGCCCTGAACAACATCCAGCCTTGGGTAACAGGTAGCAGGTAATATCCATGCCACATAAGAAGGAATCATAGTCACCAACAAGAAAAGTCCACCCACTTCTTTCTGACCGTCAGCACTGCCATTGCAAAATCACCTGCCATCAATTGGAAACTTTAGTAGATCAGGCATATCAAAACTGTCACTACAACTACAGGGTTAAGCCTGCACGCTCTGTGATAAATGACTCGCCTTTATTCAACCCTCTCTTATATCTGTAAAGCTCTAGTCAGAAGTGTGATGGAATACTCACAACTCACCTGGATGTCTGCAGCTACAACAACACACAAGACATTTGCTACCATCCAAGACAGCTTAGTTCCTTTAATCAGTTCCCTTGCAGCTGATTTCAATATTCTCCCCCTTCAACCCCACAAGAGTGTGGTTGCAGTATATAGTATCTACAACAGTAATTTTCAAACTGGAATCTGCCACGGGATCTGTAAAATAATCTGAGGAGTAATGGAAGGCCACAGGGAGTTTCCTGATAGCAAATGAGTGATGACAGGAGGCAGGCTGCATGCGAGCCAGAATACAGGAGCAGAGCAGCAGCCACATGTGAGGAGGGGAGGAGTTGAGAGCTAGCAGGATGAAAGCCAGAACCTGCATCTCACCTGAAAATATGAGGAGAGCTATGTAGAATTTGGATGGATGGAGCTCAGTGATCAATTGCTACAATGTGTTTTGTGCTTACAAATTTTATCCAATGATGATTTTATCCAATGACGGTTCTATCCAATGATGGTTCTATCCAATGATGGTTCTATCCAATGACGGTTCTATCCAATGATGGTTCTATCCCATGATGATTTTATCCCATGATGGTTTTATCCAATGACGATTCTATCCAATGATGGTTTTATCCAATGACGGTTTTATCCAATGACGGTTTTATCCAATGACGGTTCTATCCAATGACGGTTTTATCCAATGACGGTTCTATCCAATGACGGTTTTATCCAATGATGATTCTATCCAATGATGGTTCTATCCACTGACGGTTTTATCCAATGATGGTTCTATCCAATGATGGTTTTATCCAATGATGGTTCTATCCAATGATGGTTCTATCCAATGATGGTTCTATCCAATGATGGTTCTATCCAATGATGATTTTATCCAATGATGGTTCTATCCAATGATGGTTCTATCCAATGATGGTTCAATCCAATGATGGTTCTATCCAATGATGATTTTATCCAATGATGATTTTATCCAATGATGATTTTATCCAATGATGGTTCTATCCAATGACGGTTCTATCCAATGATGATTTTATCCAATGATGGTTCTATCCAATGATGATTTTATCCAATGATGGTTCTATCCAATGATAGTTTTATCCAAAGATGATTCTATCCAATGATGATTTTATCCAATGATGGTTCTATCCAATGATGGTTTTATCCAATGATGCAATGACGCCTGCCAAACCTAAAACAACACTTTACAACAAAGAATCTGGAACAAGAATGCTGCATCAAAAGACTTTTTTTAGCAAAAAAAAAACACAGCTGACAGAAATCTCAAATGACAAACGCAATCTCAGTTCCAAAGAAAGCTCTGAAATTTTATCAGCGTTTCATGTTGCTAAAAGCAAGCAGCCCCATTACTACCAGAGAGAGCTGATGCCTCCAACTACTGTCGTATTGGGATGGGGGTATGGTTGCCAACCGTAATTAGATGTATTCCTGGAGGTTTCATCACATGATTTGCTCCCACGCTCCAGCTGTTAGTCGGCCAACACATCCATCCTTGTGATATACTGCCTTCCTGCGCCAATTGGAAAGCAAAAAGACTCATTACCCATTTGAATGATGCTTCCTGTCAGTCAAATGGCATTTCCCCCCCCACCATTTTCATTTTTTTCATATCTGGTAAAATGTTCAAAGAAAATGGTAAAAAAAAAAATCTTTTTAATGCCGCAATGATATGTTTTCCTTGGTTGCCCTGCAGCATTGTCCTGGAGAATGACTTTGAATTTCTGGAGACTCCAGGCCAATCCTGGTGGGTTGGCAACTGACTAGTGAGTGAAGATGCAACATACAATTGAAGGCTGTGCTGCTGCACAGATGGTGCTGCTACTCTGACAGGCAATAGTTGAGGTGTTGTTGCAAGAACAAGAGCCATAAACCCACAGGTAATTGTGACACATTGTCCGGTACATCATTAAAAAGCCTTTGCTTCAAAGCAAATGGAACCCTAATTTCACACTGATTTAAGCGATATAGCGACAGCTGTGAGTTTTGTGAAGCATGATTGTAAAGTTGTGTTCAGAACTGGATGTGGACATGAGAAATTATTGTTTCATACTGAAGTACATCAGTTACCTTGCAGCAGAGTCCTAGCAAGAGTTTGTAAACTTGGTAAGAGGCTGCTGCCTTTTCTTTCTGTGGATGTTCCTGCATTAGCTGAAAATTTACACATAGTGAAACTTGGACACATTAACCATACTTTTATATTCTGTCACATTTACACTGAATCTATCAATACACAGTGGAGCAACACCACCTTACTCAAAGTGAGTGAAAAATGAGGAAGAAATTCTAGATTTGGAAAAGCAGGATTTGGAAAAACAGGATTTGGAAAAGTAGGATTTGGAAAAGCAGGATTTGGAAAAGTAAGCTGTGCAATAGAGTTTCAGATGTTCCCATTGCTGCCTGAGTTTCTAGATGTAAACACAATGGCAGTTGAGTATCTGAAAGAAAGGATCATTGCTCATTTTGCAATGTTGGCAGAGTACTGCAGTGTTTATTTTGAAATATAAACACAGATGAATACGATTGAGTGCAGGATCCATTTTTAACATTTGCTATGTCATTTTGTTGCCCAAGTGGAAAACTAGAAGAGACAGGTGGAACTGCCCCATTCCCACTCGCTGTAAATTGAGTTTCAGCAACAGACACTTTCCCAATTTTTGGCCATCTGTTGCTGTGGAGTATCCAGAATTGGTAAAAGAAGCAACGGAAAGTGTTGCTACATTCCCCACAATACACATTTGTGAAACATCATTTTGTGCGATGTCTGCAATGAATACAAAGTAGTGATTCCATCTGGGAGCGGAGAATGATTTATTAGTGCCATTGTCAAACATCACACCTAGGATACACAGACTTTGCAAAAAGAAGCACACATATCTCACTGGTATCTGTAAGTAAACACCATTTCTTTTATAAAAGCATAACTAAACAATCCTTACATGCAACACTTCTAAATTATGATTATTATATAGCGTTACAATGTAGATAGAGGTCCTTGATTATTAGTCTGCTTGAAAATGGGTTCTTCATCCAAAAAGGTTTGACAGCCACTGATTTACTGGATGCGCAACAGCAACTCATCAAACTTACTCCAACAGCCCCTCCCAGCCCAGCAACTTCTACTGTGGAGAAGGACAATAGCAGCAAGATCATGGGAACTCCATCATCCTCAAGATCCCATTCAAATCACACCTCCATCCTGATAGGGACATGTCCTGTTGTTCCTCTGTTGGGACAAAATTGTGGAATTTCCAATCTAATTTCTGGCACTATGACCTCAAAGCCTGCGGAATAAGGAGAAGACAACAGGCGATTGAAAATGTGGCTTTTCCAACACTAAGCACATGCTAAAGGCAAAAACAATATGTGTACATGAATGGAACACAGAAGGAAAATACTGTGGATGCTGGAAACCTGAAATAAAGTTTAAAAATGTTGAAGATACCCAGCAGCAGGTCAGGCAGGGCATCCCTGGAGGGGGAAACATAGGGTGGGGTTTTACAGCCCACCACTGATGGGTTTGCAGGCAGGAGGGCCTGGAAAACTCCCCAGGTGACATTTCTCCCCCCACGTGCCCCCAACCTGTCCTCAATTATATGGATTTGGGGGCAGGTGATGCCTTGAGAAGCCCAGCTGCCCTCCTGCTCATTGAGGCCTACTGGTTAATTTGGGGGATGGGGGGGTGGAGGGTGCCTGGCCGGTCACCCTGCTTGGGCCTTGGTGGCAGGGCGAGGGGAGGGGCACCTCCCTCACTGGTTCCCTTTCCACATCAAGTGGCCCCTAGGATCTTGCCCCCCTTGGGGTGCACGGTCCCCCTGACCTTTCCACCAAGACCCCCCCATTCTCCTCTCCACCCTACCCCAAGCTTCCCGGCCATTGTGAAACCCCTACAATGAACTCCACCCTGACTCTGAGTTCAGAGCTGCACGTAGGGCCACCACTCCCAGTGGTGCTGCTGAGAGCCCAGAGCTGAGGGCCAATCACCTCTCTGAGGCGGGACTTGCTGCCAAGTGAGGGACTGAAGTCTCCCCTCCAGCGAATTAACACCACAGAGCACTAAATGGTGACAGGACAAGGGTTCGATCCCCTTCGATTCTTCAGGTGGCAGAGCGTGAAACCCCGCCGGCCATTCAATTCTGCTTCTGATTAACGTTTCGGGTCAGTGACCTTTCATCAGAACGATGAAGGTTTGGAATTGTAACAGAGTTTGAGCCGGTAAGAGAGGGGAAGGGTGGGAAGAAGATCAAAAGGGAAGGACTGTGGGCAGAGTTTAGCCCTCGGTGGGCGGGTGGACCCCACCGGCTCGGCGATGGGTGGGCAGCCGAACTCCACCACTGAAACGGGCCCCGCCGCCATTTTGAGTGGGCCGGCCAATTAAGGCCCGTCCAGCGGCCTGCCCGACGGGAATCTCTATGCGCTTTGCGCTCCCTGTGCGGGGGGAGGAGGGATTCCCCAGCTGTCAAAGTGCGCACTGCTCCCTGAGGCTAAGTGCTGTCTCAGGGAGAATACTGACCATGGAAAAAACTTTAAAAATAGACACATTAAAATTTATTAACATGAACCCCTCATGTAACAATGTCACGCAAGATGGGACATGTTAATAAAGAACACATAAACTTTATTGATTTTTTACAAAATGGACATGAATCCTCATCCCGCCAGTGGATGAAGTTTTATGAATAATCTGCAGCCCCCTGGGGCTCCTGGCCTGTCCACCAGCCTTAAGCTTGGACGGGCAGGTCTTTAATGATTTTAGTTAGCCTGTCAGTGGCCTCAATTGACCATTGAGAGGTCGGCGGGTGGACAGCTGATCTCGCTGTGTCCCCGCCTTCCTAAAAATTTAAATGGGGCGGGAAGACGTTGGGGGTTCTTCCCAACATCATCCCGCGTCATTTTCCCATCTCCAAATCGCTGAGGGGAAAATCCTGGCCAGTGTGTGAAAGGTGAGCAGGAGAGATTCAATGGCAAGTAAAGAAAGACATGTGTCTAGAGGAGGTGTGATTGGCAGGGCAGCAGCTATTCAGGATCCTGCCATGTTTACAAACCACTAAAAGCGAATGCACAGTTACAAGACAAGTCGCTTAATCAGTTAATGGAACGCTGGCTTTTATAACAAGGAGGCTGGAATAAGGTGAGGATGTGATGCTTTAGTTGGACAGAACCTTGGTCAGACTCCACCTAATGTCCTGTGTTCAGTTTTGAGCACCAAATCTCTGGGATTATTTATTATTATCAAAGAATTATTTATTTAAAAATCAACTTCCATTACTGCCAAGGGCCAAAATGAGGTAAGTTTTATAAACAATGGTTCCAAATGGGTAAACTGATAGAAAGAACAGAGTAGAATGATGTACTGACCATTGGATTCGGGTCTTTATGTTCAAAGTTTACCAATCATTAGAGTTTGTTTATTGTGCAGCCCCTGTGTATCTCTTAGAGAGGGAACAACACAGATTCTCCAGAAAGATGCCAGAGCTTTTTCTTTCTCCTTCTCCTTCTTTTGGTTTCTCCCATTTTACTTGGGGTCACCATAATGCTGGCTGATCCCCCTTCTCCATCTGGCCCTGTCAGCCATCCATCCCTCTCCCAATCCTGCTGCATTTAAGTTTTTTACCACCTCACCTTTCCATCTGGTCTTAGGCCTTCCTCTTCTCCTCCGTTCTCACAACCCCACCTCCGTCACTAACCTCACCATGTCCTCTCTCTCTTCACAACAGGTGACCATACCATTTCATTCTTTTCTCAGCTACTTTCTTTGATGCTTCCACAATCTTCACTGACCCCCTGATGCACTGGTTCCTGATCTTGTCCTTTCTCATCACTCCACACATCCATCTTAGCATCCATGTCTCATTTGTATGCTGTTGTTCTTGATGATGCCCAAGTTTCTGCACTACGTAACAAGGCCAGGACAATACCAGGGCTTAAAGGTTAAAATTATGCAACTAGGTTGTATAAACTTGCTTTGTATCTCTTTGAGCTTTAGCAGGTATGTGGATCATCTAATAGTAGTCTTTAAAATGGTAGAGGGATTCAATAGGGTAGATATGAAAAACCATATCATCCAGCGAGGAATCTTAAAATGTGGAACTAGGTCATTTAGGAAGAAGTTAGGAAGCAAAATGTGGTAATTGATTTAAGAAACAAAGTGAAAAAATAGAAAAGAGCAACTTATATTATTTATGTGTGCCCACAAGTAAATAACTACTTTTGAAGTTCATCTCACTGTCAGGTAGTCAAATTGTACACAACAAAGTTCTACAGAACGATTATGACTAAGGGAGGAGTACCACCCAGAACAACCTGTGCTTTTTTGAGTAATGCTGCTGTACCTTCTACATCGACATGAATATCTCAGCTGCAAGTTGGTGCCTCTGCCATTTTAGCGAGTTCCTTAGTTTTATACAGAAGCGAGGGTTCCCAAACTTCTGTTAGTGAGCTGCTGTTCCCAGGAATTGAAGATTAAGCTCCAGAGTACTGCTGCTTGCAACCAGTAAGAAAATTTATTGGACATTAAAAAAATTATGGTTTTATTTCATTTTCTTTGAACACTTCTGTTCATCGGGTATAAAAGTATTGGAGATGGGAAAAGAGGCAGATTGAGTGAAAGTCAAGAATCATCCAATCGCTTCCCATTTTCCAATTGGTTTGGGATGGTAGTATTCCACAAGAGTGGACATGTTGGGGGTCAATGGAGGTGGCACTGGGTGGGGCGGGGGGCATGCAAATGGTTGGAGGCAGGAAATTGTGTAATAAAACTGCCAACAATGCATCCAGGCAGAATAGGCAACCCTAATGGTTGCAATCAAATCATTGTGCACTACTTACTTTAAATAAAAAAACATAAAATTACTCTAAATAAAACTTCATGGGCCTACTATGATATAACAAGCTAAACTGTGAATCTGATCAGATATAACGAGCCTGTAAATTTCCTCTGTGATATGAGCGTGTTTTTTTGTTTAAATCTGGAGTCATAGCGTGGACAGCATGCTCATTCCGCTTGCTTCTTGTTGTCAATGCAGAGTAGAATGGTGCGTTTTACAATCAACACCATCAGCGGCTGCTGACAAAGTCATCGGTCACCTTGGTGAAGATGAGTGGACAATAAACCTAAAAATAAATTGTAAACTTGCTGAGTACTGAGTACAAGGAGAAATTTGAGTAATCTCCCTCGTATTTTAAAGCTCGGTGTCATTGTAAAATCCTAATAACCACCTAATACCCACTCTCTTTAGAGGTTTTTAGTGCCTTTTGTCAACTTTAGTAATTTGATTGTTTCACTTTTCCAATTTAGTGAATCATGTAGCTGTGAATCTGTCAGATACACTTTCATATCTGAAAATAAACCCCATTTAAAGCTGATTTCAGGTCCTGGTGTAAGTAAGGAGATAGAGGTTAGATGTGCATAGGAAAGAAATGTATTTTTGTCTGTGTAATTCAGCTGCTTTTTCAATTATACCCAACACAGTTTACCTTTATTTGCACTCTCACTTGTAACATTCCTCCAAGAATGTATTTTGTTTCTGTAATTTTCAAGGTTTTGTGGGTTTCAAATATTAACACATTCCAGGGATTCTGTCATTAATTGTTACAGTTTAGTTGTTACCCAATTTAAAACGGTGCTTTTACTGCAAAACTGGTGTTCTTTGTAGCAAATAAAACGTTAAGCCAACAAATTCAGAAATCTCATCATAGTGACAGAAGTATGATTATCCCACAGATCCCTAGTTTGAAAATCAGTGCTTCATTTATACAGCGCACGCTAGATTATCAATTGCAAGTTACTGTTGACCTATTTCTCTCATTGTGCCTCTTAAGGTCTCATGTTTATATAACTCCGACCATGTTTTTATCTCCCCTTTCCCACTCTTGCCCTTTACGGATCATTTTATTTCTTTCCCTTGGAATGATTCCATTTTTCCCCCCTCTTCCCATTTCTTTTTAAAAATACTCTTCCTCTGTAACATCATCCAGTTCTGACCAAAGGACCTTCCTGAAAAGACAACTTACTCTTTTCAGAGAGGCTGCCTGACCTGCTGAATGTTTCCAGTATTTTCCGTTCTTACACTTTTTCGCTGACTGTGTAATTCATTCTGTGAATTCCCTTCCATGACTGAACGTAGATCAGTAAAAGCCACGTTATGAGAATCAATCTCTGGATATTATTTTTATGAATGTTGTAATGAACCTTGATAGAGAGGAGATATGCTCTTCCATGCAGTATTTATCTGTATTTTATTTATGAAATGCATTGTTTAAAGTTAGGCAACCAGAGCAAATTGGTGCAATTTAACTCTGCAACAGAAGACTTTGTAAAACTACCCTTCTGAATAAAAGATATCTCATATCAAATAGAGTGGCCAGAGCCATGCAATTGGCTGAAGACACTACAGCCTGATGAATACTGCACAATGGCTGAGTAATGAGATCTGTACAAGAACTTAAGTTTAATCCATTAAGCAGAAAGCCTCCACGGACCATGTGTAATTGGTCCTATAGCAGTCCAAGATAAATAAGCTGCTTGCAACCATGCCCCTCTGACCTGAATTGTGTCCCTTCAGTGAAAACAAGTTTAGTTCTCGAAACCTCTCTCTTTAACTAATAGAGCACCTATTCTGCCACTTTTCCAATGTTTTCAGGTGTGTATCAACATGAACGGAGTCAGTTAACTCAGATGTTGGTTTTTAATCTCATGCTCAGTGCACAGAAGCTTTGTAGTGTGATACCCTGTAGTGTGATATACCTGCAGTATAGCTTCAGTCCGTGCGCAGTTGATTTTAGAAGTGTCCAGGTGGTCCATTGGGCTGATGGAAATTTAAACTCTGGTGTAATTTCAGTGCGATGAGAGAATTGGCACACCTAAGCCCTCTCTGCTAATATCTGACCAGCAGTAATGGCTGGCCTTGCTGTTACCTGAATGTTGTGTGGCTGCCAGTAAAATTGCCATCTGTAGGCTACTCATCATACTCTTTATACTGACCCAAGACTAATTATACCTAAAGCCCTGATGTCTTAAGACCTGGACCTATCCTGTTTCATCTCAGGAGCCTTCCTAACATGATTTGTGTGAATTTCTCAGGGCTTCACCCCTCCAGCCTCCAGCACTGTAACTTCAGTAGACGTTCAAAGTCACAATGGCCGAGAGGGACAGCTCATGAGCAGCTTCCCATCAACTAACTGTTTTGAAGCTTAGATGCCTAAAATTACAGCCAGTATTCGAAGTGTGATCTTAGTAAAGTTGTGTACAGGATTAAAACCATTTTTAGTTATCGCATTCATCATCGTTAATTAATCTACACTTGGAGAGGCAGGGATTAATCAAAGACAGTCTGCATAGATTTGTTAAAGGGAGGTCTTCTCTGGCCAATTTGATTGAATTTTTCGAAGAGGTGACCAGGTGTGTAGATAAGGGCAGTGTATTTGACGTAGTCTGCTTGGACTTCAGCAAGGCTTTTGATAAGCTCCCGCATGGGAGACTGATAACGAAGGTTAGAGACCATGGGATCCAAGGCAATTTGACGAATTAGATCCTAAATTGGCTGAGTGGTAGGAAGCAGAGGGTGATGGTCAAGGGATGCTTTTCTGACTGGATGCCTGTGTCCAGTGGGGTTCCACAGGGATCGGTGTTGGGCCCCTTGCTGTTTGTGATATGAACGATTTAAACTTGAATGTAATAGGGTTGATCAGTAAGTTCGCAGATGACACAAAAACTGGTGGGGTGGTAAATAGCGAGGAGGATAGCCTTAGATTACAGGAGGATATAGACGAGCTGGTCAGATGGGCTGATCAGTGGCAAATGGAATTTAATCCGGGTAAGTGTGAGGTGATGCACTTGGGCAGGACAAACAAGGCACGGGAATACACCATGTATGGTAGGACCCTGGGAAATACCAAGGATCAGAGGGACCTCAGTGTGCCTGTCCACCGGTCCCTTAAAGTAGCAGGACAGGTAGATAAGGTGGTTAAGAAGACATATGGGATACTTGCCTTTATTAGCCGAGGCATAGAATATAAGAGCAGGGAGGTTATGCTGGAACTGTATAAAATACTGGTTAGGCCACAGCTAGAGTATTGCGTGCAGTTCTGGAATCTGCATTATAGGAAGGATGTGATTGCATTTGAGAGAGAGCAGAGGAGATTTACCAGCATGTTGCCTGGACTGGAGAATTTTAGTTATTAGAAAAGATTGGATGGACTGGGGTTATTTTCCCTGGAGCAGAGGAGATTGAGGGGGGACATGACTGAGGTGTATAAAATTATGAGATGCCTAGATAGGGTAGACAGGAACTTTTCCCCTTGGTGGAGGGATCAATAACCAGGGGGCATAGATTTAAGGTAAGGGGCAGGAGGTTTAGAGGGGATGTGAGGAAGAATTTTTTCACCCAGAGGGTGGTGGGAATCTGGAACTCACTGCCTGAAAGGGTGGTAGAGGCAGAAACCCTCATAACATTTAAGAAGTATTTGGATGTGCACTTGCGATGCCATGGCATACAAGGCTATGGGCCTAGTGCTGGAAAATGGGATTAGAATAGTTAGGTACTTGTTTCACTGGCGCAGACTCGATGAGCCAAAGGGCCTTTTTCTGTACTGTAGACCTCTATGACTCTTGACCCTGGCTGAAGAAACACCTACATGTGATTTTGAAAAATATACTTTGAAACAACCACTTTTAAAAGGATTCTGTTGTTGTTTAGTAAAATAAAAGTAGGGAGTATTGCTCCTTTAAGCCCTCATCTCTGTATTACCTACTTAATATAAACAGGCTATTTTCTGATATTTATGCATGTCTGGTCAAAATCAGATTTTAGCATCTTGCTAGGTAAAAATATATCTTCTGCTAGTTATCACCACTGGTAAAATTGCAGGAGAGAAGAATACATAAAGTATTTGGCTTTTATAACTTTGCAAACTTTTCTGGTAAGTTACATTGCATCCATATGAAGTGTTAATTGTACATTCATAATCACCAAAAGATCGTTTTGCTTTAATTAATGAGGGTTTAAGTTAAATTAAAATGCTGCCTTGGTGCAAAAGATATCACTTTAGTTTCAGCTTGAGTAAGTTAGTAAATATATTGTGCTCAGAACGTTCTGCACCGTTCTGCCTTGTTGAATAGGATTTCACTGTAACAGCTCATCTTGGGATCCTTGTTAAAGGCTATCTGTGTAATTTTAATGTAGCTCAGGCCATGTGTTTGAAATGAGGAGCAGCTGATCAGACATTAATACCTGTATAAATTGCAGGAAAATAAAGTCATTAAACTGGATGCTTAAATAATTAAAAGCACACAGATAACTATGTAAAATTTTAATGAAGAATGATTATAAGGACATCCACAGTCCGATTGTTTTATCCAATTTGAAAATGCAGCAGTCCAAGGTTATAAGTTAAAATGTAACAAAGCCATTCATCTCTTAAAGAAGCCAAGAGTCAACGACAGGTCATTCCCCGTTCTGGACAGAAGCTTAGGATTCCAGACAGAAGCCACTTTGTGCTTTCTCTACCTGGAGCCTCTTATCAGGAGCAAACTAAACAGAAGAGTTTCACTGAAACAGCTGACACAACTTCCTGAGCAATCCAATTGCTATTCCATATCATTATTATTTATCTGTAGTATTTTTAAACCCTTGGTTAATTCCTCCTAAAATGAATGTGCATTCTGAATTCTACTAACAACTTTATTTTTAAAGTGTCTTGGATAAATAACTTGGAAATGTGCATTATTTAAATTCTGTAAAACTTTCAAAAATATTTAATCTGATCACTTGAATGCTTTTCTAAATGCTTTTCTAGATGTGCCCACTTACCTGACTATACAAGGTTTAAAACAATCCTGAATGCTGTCAGGATGGGAATGAAGATTGCAAAATTAGCAATTCTTTGTGATAGAAAATGATTTTTTTTAAAACTCCAGTAGCTGCTTTATTTGCAATGTATATGCATGAAGTCTGCATGTATTTCTGATCTTCAACACTGGATTTAAATACCGTGCTTTTTAAAAAAAATCCATCTACAAAGTGCCTGATTTGGCAAGACTTTTACAGTTTAATTTGTTCATTAACCTTCCTCCATTTTTGATCTAATTGTACAGGCCATTTAAAGAAAACTAAGATCATTTTCAGAATGATCAAAGGTACTTTCATCTCTTATCCGACCAACTTTTACTTAAAAATGAAATTAGGAGCGCAAAGGGAGGGCATGACAAAACACTGGTGGGTGAAATAAAGGAAAATCCTAAGGCGTTTTGTAAGTCTATCAGGGGCAAGAGGATAACCAGGGAAAGAGTCGGGCCCATTAGAGACCAAAGTGGCAATCTGTGTGAGGAGCCGGAAGACATAGGTGAGGTTTTAAACGAGTACTTTGCATCTGTGTTCACTATAGAGAAGGATAATGTAGGCGTAGAAATCAGGGAGGGGAACTGTGATATACTTGAACAAATTAGCATTGAGAGGGAGGAAACATTAATAGTTTAGTGGGTTTTAAAGTGGATAAATCCCCAGGCCTAGTTCAGATGTATCCCAGGCTGCTGTGGGAGGCAAGGGAAGAGATTGCAGGGGCCCTGACATTAATTTTCAAATCCTTTCTGGTCACAGGAGAGGTGCCAGAGGACTTTAGGAGAGATAATGTGGTACCATTATTCAAGAAGGGTGGCAGGGATAAACCAGAGAACTAAAGGCCAGTGAGCTTAACATCAGTGGTAAGGAAAGTTTTGGAAAAAATTCTGAGGGACAGAATTAATCTCTACTTGGAGAGGCAAGGGTAGTCAGCATGGCTTTGTCGGTGGAGATCATGTCTAATAAATTTCATTGAATTTTTCAAAGAGGTGACTAGGTGTGTAGATGAGGGGAGTGTAGTTGATGTAGTCTACGTAGACCTCAGTATGGCTTTTGATAAGGTCTTGCATGGGAAACTGGTCACGAAGGTCAGGGCCCATGGGATCCAGGACAATTTGGCAAATTGGATCCAAAATTGGCTTAGTGGCAGGAGGTAGAGAGTGATGGTTGAAGGTTGTTTCTGTGACTGGAAGCCTGTGTCCAGTGGCATACCACAGGCTTTAGTGCTGGGCCCCTTGCTGTTTGCAGTGTACATTAATGATCTAGACATGAATGTAGAAGGTATGATCAGCAAGTTCGCAAATGACACAAAAATTGATGTTGTGATAAATAGTGATGACAACATAAACGAGCTGGTCAGATGGGCAGAACAGTGGCAAATGGAATTTAATCCTGAAAAGTGTGAAGTGATGCATTTTTGGAGGACTAACAAGACAAGGGAGTACACAATGAATGGTAGAACTCTAGGGAGTACAGAGGATCAGAGGGACCTTGATGGGCATGTCTATAGATCCTTGAAGGTAGCGGGACAAGTAGGTAAGGTGGTTAAGAAGGCATATGGGATACTTGCCTTTATTAGCCGAGGCTAACAAGAGCAGGGAGGTTATGATGGAACTGAATAAAACGCTGGTTAGGTCACAACTGGAGTACTGTGTGCAGTTCTGGTCGCCATACTAAAGGAAGGGTGTGATTGCGCTGGAGAGAGTGCAGAGGAGATTCACCAGGATGTTGCCTGGGCTGCAGTTTCAGCTATGAAGAGACAGGCTAGGGTTGTTTTCCTTAGAGCAGAGAAGGCTGAAGGGGGGGCCTGATAGAGGTATACAAAATTATGAGGGGCATAGATATTGTAGATAGGAAGAAACTTTTCCCCTTAGTGGAAGGGCCAACAGCTAGCGAGCATAGATTTAAAGTAAGGGGAAAGAGGTTTGGAGGGGATTTGAGGAAGAATTTTTTCACCGAGAGGGTGGTTGGAATCTGGAACACACTGTCTGAGGAGGTAGTAGAGGCAGGAACCTTCATAACATTTAAGAAGCATTTGGATGAACACTTGAAATGCCATAGCCTACAGGGTTATAGGACAAGTGTTGGAAAATGGGATAGGGGCTTGATGACCGGTGTGGATCCGATGGGCTGAAAGACCTCATCCCATGCTGTAAAACTCTATGACTCTATGACAAATACTTACGAGGATTAAACTTTCACTTAACAAAATCAAGATGATTTTGATTAAGAGTTAGTATGCAGTCCTTCATATCATATGTTATTTAAACAATAGTGCTGCTTTTCCCCCCTCTCCCCACAAAGCTTCCCATCCCCCAATACACCATAGCTGTCAGCGTAGCTGCCTGTATTCAGCTAACTGAGAATATTCAAGTATTGGTCAAGCCGGAATCGTTGTTGCTATCAGGGTTGAAGCTATTGGCAAAAACGTAAACACATGGAGAACCAAAGGAAAAAATGGCATATTGGTGTTTATTAATATATAAAGTAGATGAACGTATCTTAGTTTTGTTCATTGAAACTCTTGGAATTATCTGTTGGGTAACTCTCTGGCTAGAAAAATCTGAGTCACATCACCTCTGACCTAAACGAGACCTTGTGTTGACTTCATCCCAGTTCCAATTTAATTTTTATCAGGTGGAAGTCTACAGCAGCCAGCACTATACAGCTAAATTAGTAATGAATAATACTGAGTGAGCCAAGAATTCTGTTATAGTCTAGATTCTATATAAACTATGGATAAAGAAAACAGCCAATTTGCCAATGTTTTACCACAGCTCACTCATTCAGCAATTCAATCTGAACACATCTTGCACCAGTTACTAGACTTCAAAATGTGGTGTTGCCCACATCTTTTTATCTAGCAAGTGTTTGGATTTAAATGTTTAGATCAGTAATTATGCATTGTGGGGAACCAGAATGCAGACACTACCAGGTTTATGCTTGGACGAGGCACATGCTTATCAGAGATAACTATAACAAATCACATTTGACCCAGACACAACAGGAATTTCTAATATCCTGTACATAAAAATAAGAATTTATGGGTTGGAAGGAGGAGATAGACTTAATTCGCTCTGCTGATTTTCTGATAATGCCAGCCCAGTATGGCATCATGTTGCTTAATAAGATGGCTGTTTTTAATTGGGAATTGATCTGAATTCTGTTAATCTAATTTTACAACCAACAATTCAACTCTAATTGCCCCTTCTGGTCTGGTTTGTCTTGATACAGACATAACTTTAGCTAAGCTGTGCCTGTATAAGGAATTGTTCCTTGAATCTGAACAATGGGACTGTGTTCTTAATAAAAATAGACTCTTTGGGGATGGAACTTCCATTTGATTACTAGGCCTTTTACCACCCAGTAATAAGATTATTTTCCCTGTACTATTTGATAGAGAGAATTTTCTGTTTGGCATGTGGAGGCCCATGTCACATGCCTATTAAGGCCATTGATTACACAATTAAAGATATTGACAGGGTTGCCTGTCCAACCTTAAGCTGGGGGGCAGGTGAAGAGCCTAAGCGGCCTTCACATTTTTCATGAAACCTCATCCTCATGAAAGGTTTATTACATTAATAAATATTTTTCGAACATTTCAAAAACATGTCCCAGCTCATGTGATGCTGTCACATGAGGGGGACATGTGTAAATGATTTTTTTACCATTTTTATTTAAAATTCTCATTATGAAATTAATCTCCCTGAGGCAGCTCCGTGTCTCAGAGAGATTTCTGCGCTCCTCCACGCGCATGTGTAAAACCGTGCAGGCCCCAATTCTCCCTCCTCCCCCACCCGCACAGGTAGCGCTGAGCACTACCAGGCGTGCGTCACGCTGGGCGGGCCTTAATTGGCCTGCCCATGTAAAATGGCGGCACTCAGCTGCTCACGGGTGGCGATCGGCTCCACCCCCGCCCGTGCCCACTCCCAAGGTGGAGAAAATTCTCCCCTCTGTTTTGCGCTGAATTACATTGTTCTCTTTGGGGACAGTAATTCTTTCATTCTGGTCTATAAAATCACCGTCTAAGACGCATTAAGGGAATAGCTTGGGCCACTGTATCCAGCATTGTCGAAAGGAAGGCATCCCCAAAAGGGAGCATTCCTTCAACTGGGATCAATTAGAAATGAGTGAACTGTTCTCCACTCTGGTTATTCCTCTTGAAAAAGATACATTTCACACTTTTCAAGCCTGAAACTCAGAAATCTAAATGAACCAGGATAAATCTGCTTTAACTCTATTGAAAAATGCCACTTGCTTATCTTGGTGCGTGATAATGACAAATGCTGGGTTGTTGTGAGGTATTCAGATGAAGATAAGAGTAAAACAAAGGCCGGGATTTTCCATTCCAGGCCTAAATCCCAGGGCAGAGGCAGGAGCTGGGAGTGTATCCAGCTGCAGAGTCCGGTCGGAATTTACACCAAATGGTACAATGTTGGGCTCGTTAATAATGCAGTCAGGGGTTTCCTGACGTATTGCCTGGCAGGGCAGGCTGGATGATGCGCACTGCGCTCACCACATTGAAAAGGTGTCTGAACGTCAACTTCTTTGTCGTGATCCCCCTGTGGATGGAGAGCTCCGGCCCCCAGGTCCAGGGACACTTTCCTTGATGTGCTGCTCAATGCAGTGGAGACCAGGAGGGGTGGATGAGGCCATCCATCCATTCCCGGCACTGCAGGGCAGTTCTCTCGTGGAGGCCGTGGGCACTGACCCACCTGGCAACTTCCTCCCATGCAGGGTTGGTCACACAGCTCCGCCTCCCCCTTCCATCCGCAGGTTACGGGATGCAAGGGCCTTAGAGGCAAGGGCACCATCCGGGTGGCCCATACAGAAAAGAACAAGTCAGTGTGATAAGGTGATGCCTCATAACCTCACTGCAGCCCGTCTAGTCTGCAGGAGGAGGGGCAGGGAGAGAGACAGAGACAGAGAGAGACAGAGACAGAGAGAATGAGGCATGTGCAGGGAGGTAAGGGTCTTTGTCAGGGCCCATGTGAGCCGTGTGTAAGAAGCCTCTCGCGCAGACTGAGCCTTTGCCCTTCTCACACTTATCTGTTGAAACACCCCAGCACTGTCAGTACTACATGCTGGGGTTCCCCTTCAGTTGGCCAGTGAGCTGATCTGCATCTCCACCACCCCAACACCCCCCCTCACACCCCCTCTCCCCAACACCCCCCTCCCTCCTTGCCCCCCCCTCCCCCCACCCTCTTCCCCACCGCACCCTTGTCCCCCCTCCCCCCACCCTCTCCCACCCCCCCCCCCCCCCCCCCCCCCCCCCCCCCCCCCAACCTCACTGACCCAACTCCCACAGCATCTCCAGATCTCCACCTCGAGGCTCTGGATAGTTGGGAGCGGCCGTGGTCCATGTGAACTTTCAGGTTGAGTCCAGCATCTTCCAACCTCTCCTCGTGACCCACACCCTCCCTCCCATGACCGTTGCCCTCCTGGTGTGACCTTTGACCTCCCCTCAGTCAACCTACAACCCTTCCCCATCATGCTCTGCCTCATGCAGGTGAATGTCCACATCTCCTACCTTCCCGAGGATCCTACCCCCACTACAATAGACATGCCCCCCCTTATCCTGCCTCCAACAGCCCAGAGCATCCTTTCACCCATTATCACAGGACCCTCACCCTTCCAGCCTACCGGCTCTCACTGTCCCCTCTAACCCTCACCACCCATTCCTATCACCAATTCCCTCAGTATGCCACCCTGAACTCATCAGTTGAAACCCCTTTCCCCCCATGGCCATTCACACCTGTGCACCCCCCTATGTCCATTCACAGCTGCCAACCATGCCCTCCCCAAACCCCACCTGGACTCCACAACGGTCCATCCCACACTGGGGGTCCGTAGCAGCTCATCCCTAACGTGATCCCTGCAGCATCTCTACCTTTACCCCATCATGTCCAACCCCTCCACCCCATTTTGGCTTCAACACACGCTCAACCTCTTCATTCCTCTCCTCACTATCTAATCCCCCAACCACCAGCACAGACAGTCACTGCCCAACAGTACCTCATGCAGCCGACTAACTGCAGAGTGAGGATCCACATCCGGGAATCTCCTGCAGAGTGAAGATCCACATCCTGGAATCTCCTGCAGAGTTTAGGATCCACATGGTGGATGCTCCCCCCACCTAATGCTACATGTGGTGTTCCAGGGTCCATAGTCACTGGAGGTCTCCATCTTCCACTCTCCACAGGCCGCCCCAGGCCTTCTTCTAGCTGAGTAATGACATGTCCACGCCATGTTGGTCCAGACGTGTCCCGGACTGACGTGACATCATGCTAGCCGCGCAGATGATTGGACAGAGGTGACAATTCCTGTTGAGGTTGCATCTGCATCCCATTGACAGGATGCAAAGTGGCTTCACCGGCCTCTGGCAGGAATGGTGACCCACCATGATGGATGGGAACACGTTCCCACTGTCATTTCGAACTTTCAGCTCCCTCCACATTGCTCTCTTAAAATGGTGGCTGAGCGGTATGAGTGTGATGAAAATACACCGTGAACAAGACAACTGAACTAATGGTTTAAGATTTAGAACTACCTGCAATAGTGACAATCTGGCTCCCTGCCCTTAGCTCTTATCCTGTGTAATTTGATGTGCAAACTTGAAATCTGCATTTAAATACTTCATGTGACTAAATGGTTATCCTTCCAAGGTTTACGTTTTTCTTTAACATGGTTGTTTTTCCAAAAAATGACACTTAATTGTGCACGATGCTTCAGGATAACAAACAGAACTATTATAAAACTTGTACAACTTTCCTTTACGATTGAAAACTTTATTTCAACCTATTTCCTAGAATTTTCCTGCACCTGATGGTTACTGTTCTCAAACAGAAACACCGTACACAAGGAGCAGAAACAGACCTTGAAAGTATTTTGAACACCACCTATTCCTGTCTCCGACAGAAAATTAGAACTGATAACCAGGCCTCCGTTGCCATGGGAGCTAGTGCTATGGGAGTGAAATATCACAAAACAGAACTCAGTAATAGTTGCTTCACGTGTTGCCTGGAACACAAGCTGATTACCAGATGACAATGTGTACTATGCCCTCCCATTCTTGTAGATTTACAATGCCTGGCTGGTGCACTGTATGAAGAGATTTCCAGTCACCAGTCTTTCTCTAAAGTATTTTCCCTTGCCTCTATCAAATTAATGATCAATATCTAATTCATTTAACCGTATCCCTGTCAGTTGAGAGGTTAATATCTTTTTAATTTTACAGCCGTACTAAACAGATCAACCTATTTGGAACATAAAACCCAACCACCACTATTTCGATAACCAAACCTGACACTAGCACTTTCACATTACAACAGGGCACTTGGATACCAACCAGTACTTCACATGGTTACAGTAAGGCTTGTTTTTATCTACATTCTGTGTATAACTATAACTGATGGATTCTCCCGTTGCTTTGACAGACGATTGATCAGCAAGGGGACATATTGTTTGCACTGGGTTTTTTTTTTATTCCTTGGATCTGGGCATCTCTGGCTAGGCCAGCATTTATTTCCCATCCCTAATTGCCCTTGTCCAGAGGGCATTTAAGAGTCAATCACATTGATGTGGGTCTGGAGTCACATATAGAGCAGACCAGATGAAGACAGCAGATTTCCTTCCCTAAAGGGCATTAGTGAACCAGATGGGTTTTTTTTACGACAATCAGCAATGGTTTCAGGGTCATTATCAGACTTTTCATTCCAAATCTTGCCGTAGTGGGATTCGAATCCGGGTCACCAGAGCATTACCCTGTGTCTCTGGATTATTAACCCAGCAACAATAACACAACACCATCACCTGCCCTTCAATCAGCTGCTCTTATATGTGATGTTAAACCAAATCTTGATTTGCAGATTTGATTGTAAGTCTCACACACACAGTCACGGTTGGAGGGCTGGGTGAAGACACTGGTTTTGCAGAATCCCCACTTGTCCTGTGGGCATCTGACTCCGTTCTCCTCAAATGTTGAGACTGCTCAATGACAAAGACTTCTCCACTTGGATCTGTCCAGGGTGGGTTTCCCCATGTAATGGGGCCCAGCTTCCAGGCTCTGAGGTTGGCTTTCAGAATGTCTATGCATCGGAGTTTGGGATGTCCCTATGGTGCGGGTTCCTGTGCTCAGCTTGGCTGTGAAATACTGTCTTTGGTACATGGGAATCCTCCATGCGAACCACACATGGACTACCTAGTGAAGCTGATAAGCCTGCTCTCGATACCAGGTTTGCAGCACCTTGCAAGAATTTTGATGGTAATGATTTTGCCAGATCACAAAAGGCTGAGCAAAATTCAGACGAAGATAAAAAGGCCCGAAAGCAGAGGAAGATTCCACTGTGCGGGTGAGAAGAAGCAGCTGGGTGAAGGCAGGGTCATAGGGCATAGCCAGATCACCAGAAAAAAGGCGAGCAAAATTCAGGAAAAAAAGTGGAGATTACCTTTTAAAAGAGACAGTAATCAGGATCAGCACATCCAGAGGGTAGCTGGGGAAGAGCCTCAGCAGCTGGAGCACAGCTGGAACTATAACATGTGCTGGCCTAGCTTGACTGAATGACAAAAGAAAAGATTTTTAAACAGCAGAGAGAGCTAAAAAAGCAGAATAAAAAAAGCAAACATCTTTTTATCACGTTAAAAACTTCCTACACGGAGAATGTGATGAAAAGAAAAACAGCCCATTGGTGTAACCGGAGCTTGCCGAAACCTGACCAGCGTGGGAAGATCAAAGGGGAGAAAAAAATAAGGCAGCTACAGAGTCATCTTGAAGAGAAAACAAATTAAAGAGACATTCACCTGTTATAAAAAACGGCCATGGATATCTAATTAAAACCACCAGAACCATTCAGGCTAAGGCAAGGGCCAAACCAGATCCAAAATTGGATGTCATGGAGAAGAAAATACCTAGATTACAGGAGTACTTCATGATTAAGTCAGGAATCAGAAAAAGTACAAGTTAATATGTTCTTACACTTGTTTGGTGTATTTGAGGATGAAGTAATCCAAGGACAAGGTATAGATGAATAGTCATTTGGTAGTACAGAACTTGAGTATTGCTGAAAAAGGCGATATTTTTATGTCAAAGCTTTTCGTTTTGCACTCATCAGGACAATTTGCAAGAATACCAAATGTAAAGGGAACAGCAATTTATCCTATATGAGAGGAGAGTGCTAATTGGTTGGCAAGTAGATTCTGATTGGTAGATTGCCATGGAGAATACACCATTTGATGGTGACTGACAGCTGCCTGGTTTAAATTTCAAGCAATGCTTGGCAGTTAACTGCTTGGTGTAGAGAACCAACTTTCACATAGGAAGATGAATTTGCTAATAAAAAAAATAGAACTTGATGAACTTCAAGCATCAGAAGTGTCTATTAACTATTGCAAGAAATGCCTGGAACAGGAAAAGGAATTGCTGAATAGTCAGAACAGTAGGTTGAATGCAGAAGTAACAACCAAAACTGATTAAATTCTTGAACTTCATCCAATCTGAAGAACGTGAAAGATGAGATGCACAGTACGAAACGGCAAATCCAGAGTTTAGAAGCAGAGAAACAAAAACAATTGAACAAACCAGGAGAGTCGATGAAGCTGAATGAAAAGATTCATAAGCTTGAAAAAGGATTGGAAAATGAGAGTAAACAAATATTTGGCTAAAATTGTGGAACAAGCGGAAATGAGAGTTCCATTTTTGAAACGTCAACTTCCAAGATGAACACGGCGAACCTCATGGAAAAGGAAAATCCGAGTCCACTCAAGGAATGAACGGGGTGAACATTCCCTTTGGGAAAAAAGGGGACACACCCACAATGTCTGAACAAAGCAGGCAGGTTGTCAATAAAGAGAAACAAAACTCAGAGGAGCACAAAGAGCGAATCAAATACAGCCAACCTAAGTACGGACAACACAGAGTACTACAGTTTCAATGCCATACCAACAGAGTCAATCCAAAACAACTCAGATTAGCATTCCTCCAAATATGGCAGAACGAATCTGGAAGAATTGTCCAGCCTCCAGACCATCTGAATTTATAGCGACTTGAGGGGGGGGGGTGGAGTAGGGGCGTCAAGTAAAGAAGATTGTATTGTAAATATATTTGGGTGAGGACTTGGGGGAGGTGTAGTATAAGGGTGTTCAGGCAGAGCAAGGGTTAATGTGGGACTCGGCAAACAGTACCACCTAAGGTATGATATAGAGAGTCACATGATGGTAGACTGTGTCCGGTCTGGAAGGAGCCTGTATAGAAATAGTACCCACGCAGGGCTGTGGCTTGGAGCTAGTTATATAATTATGGGTTACCATTAAATGGTTTACATTCAACCATACAAGCCTTCAGCCCTCTTAGTGAGACACCCACCAACCTGACAACAGTATTAATTTTATAACATTATGAACTATATACAGTCGATCCAACACAATATAAATATATAGCAAACTAACTACAGCATTTCAGATTGAATTAACCATCATCTGAATCACCGAGCAATTCGTCCCAATTGTCTGGTTGTATAACATCATCATATGGATCTTCCTCGTCATCATCATTGGTAACTTCAGCATTATCATTCCACAAGTGGTCATTCTTGGTACAGTCAAACATATTCCAAATTCCAAATTTTAGAAATGAGTTTTTGACAACATTGAGATCAAATTCATTCCACACATCCTATGACCCACTGAGACGTGACCAGTAAGGGTGCTTGTATCTTTCATTATGAAATGTGTTTTCAGCTTCCAACATCTAATTGTTCCACATCTTTCAGATACTGTCCTTGAGAGGTTTATTTATACACACACCCACAGGCTAAACAGCACTCGCCAGACTGCCAGAATAACTGCTAGGTTGGTGTTGCTCCATCTAACATCACAGACAATATTGTTGATGAGATAGGATTCAGACATGTTGTTTTACTTTATGTCGTCCTCCTGCTCTCACATTCCACACTTCTTTGATCCATTTCTTGCAACCACCTTCATCCATTCAGCCTGGATGACAATACCTTTCTGAGATTTCTCTTTGGGGGCGAGTTTTTCATTTGAATATCACCATCACCTTTAATTTTGTGCCATCTGCACTACAAGATGGAACCAGCGTGACCCACATCTTCTCATGGTCCTGGTCAGCCGCCCTTAAAAGGACAGATTTAATAATCGCAAGGTTTGATCCCTGAAACACTGGGGTTGACTCTTGCACAGGTTATATATGGTATCTTGTAAAGAATGTTTAATTAGGCTGCGCTAACATGTACGTGGAGCCACAATACGAATGAAAGCTTGTCCCATTAACAACTAATGCATTTTTCTCCTTATTTTTTCATGGGGTAGGCACACTGCTGGCAAGGGCAGTATTTGTCACCCACCTCTAATTGTCCATAAACTGAGTACCTTACTAGGCCATTTCTGAGGACAGTTAACAGTCAACCACATTGCTGGGGGGTCTGGAGTCACATATAGGCCAGACTGGGTAAGGATGACAGATTTTCATCCCTAACACACTGCTTGCCAACCTCTTGGTCAAGAGTGTAAACTGTTAAAATCAGTTGGCAGGAGGTCATCGCTGGGACCCAGGAGAACTGTCTGCACCACAAGGCAAGGACACCAGGAAGGAAACCCTGGGCTAAAAAAGGACCAAGGTTTCCTTCTGGGACAAGGAAGGTTATTGCAGCCTCCTCCCAGTCCACAAGGCAACCAGTAACATAGTTTGAAAGCTGCCCTTACTGAGTGTCTTATAGCCCCGGCCGCTGTTCCAGACAGACATTGCCTGGTGGGAAAGTCATTACTATTTGCCAGTTCTCCAGTTAAAATAGCACATGTAGCAGGTCTGCATCTTAAAGAGGCTCCTGCAGATGTGTGGGCACGTGTCAAGGTGTCCTTGCCTATTACAATTTGAGTTTGCATATGGCCAGATCAGAACAGGAAAGAGCAGATATATCTCCAGCTTCAACTTACCCACAACTGCTGCCTAACACAATATTACTGTTATCCACATGGCAGGGCAGGTTTACACCTGCTCCTATATATGAAGCCCAGGCTTCATTGGCTCTTCAAGATATTCTGAGAATCTAGGTGCACGGCGACTGAGAATAGCCATGGGTAATGGAATGTGAGCTTCGCTGGCTGGGCCAGCATTTATTGCCCATCCCTAATTGCCCTTGGGAAGGTGGTGGTGAGCTGCCTTCTTGAACCGCTGCAGTCCATGAGGTGTAGGTACACCCACAGTGCTGTTAGGGAGGGACTTCCAGGATTTTGACCCAGCGACAGTGAAGGAACGGCGATATATTTCCAAGTCAGGATGGTGAGTGACTTGGAAGGGAACTTCCAAGTTGGAAGTGGTGGTGTTCCCATGTATCTGCTGCCCTTGTCCTTCTAGATGGTAGTGATCGTGGGTTTGGAAGGTGCTGTCTAAGGAGCCTTGGTGAATTCCTGCAGTGCATCTTGTAGATGGTACACACACTGCTGCTACTGTGCGTTAGTGGTGGAGGGAGTGAATGTTTGTGGATGTGGTGCCAATCAAGTGGGCTGCTTTGTCCAGGATGTTGTCCAGCTTCTGGGTATTGTAGGAGCTGCACTCATCCAGGCAATTGGGGAGTATTCCATCACACTCCTGACTTGTGAGTTACTTGTTGCAGCGTGCCAAGCCTCTAACCTGCTCTTGTAGCCACAGTATTTATATAGCTAGTCCAGTTCAGTTTCTGGTCAGTGGTAAACCCCCCAGGATGCCAATAGTGGGGAATTCAGTGATGGTAATGCCATTGAACATCAAAGGGTGGTGATTGATTCTCTCTAGTTGGAGATGGTCATTCCCTGGCACTTCTATGGCATGAATGTTACTTGCCACTTGTCAGCCCAGGCCTGGATATTGTCCAGTTCTTGCTGCATTTGGACATGGACTGCTTCAGTATCTGAGGAGTCGCGAATGTTGCTGAACATTGTGCAATCATCAGCGAACATCCCCACTTCTGACCTTATGATGGAAGGAAGGTCATTGATGAAGCAGCTGAAGATGGTTGGGCCGAGGACACTACCCTGAGGAACTCCTGCAGTGATGTCCTGGAGCTGAGATGACTGATCTCCAACAACCACAACCATCTTCCTTTGTGCTAGGTATGACTCCAACCAGCAGAGAGTTTTCCCCTGATTCCCATTGACTCCAGTTTTGCTAGGGCTCCTTGATGCCACACTCGGTCAAATGTGACCTTGATGTCAAGGGTAGTCACTCACTGGGCATCAGTGAGCAGGTTATTGTTAAGCAAGTGCCACTTGATAGCACTGTTGATGACTCCTTCCATTACTTTAGTGATGATTGAATGCAGACCGATGGGGTGACAATTGTCTGGGTTGGATTTGACCTGTTTTTTGTATACAGTTCATACCTGGGCAATTTTCCACATTGCCAGATAGATGCCAGTGTTGTAGCTGTTCTGGAACAGCTTGGCTAGGGGTGTGGCTAGTTCTGGAGCACAACACTTCAGTGCTATTGCCGGAATATTGTCAGGGCCCATCGCCTTTGCACTATCCAGTACCTTCAGCCTTTTCTTGATATCATGTGGAGTGAATCGAATTGGCTGAAGTCTGGCATCTGTGATGCTGGGGACCTCTGGAGGAGACCGAGATGGATCATCCACTTGGCACTTCTGGCTGAAGATTGTGACAAATGCTTCAGCCTTATCTTTTGCACTGATGTGCTGGGCTCCTCCATCATTGAGGATGGGGATATTTGTGGAGCCTCTTCCTCCAGTGAGTTGTTTAATTGTCCACAACCATACATGACTGGATGTGGCAGGACTGCAGAGCTTAGATTGTGGGATCGCTTAGCTCTGTCTATCACTTGCTGCTTATGCTGTTTGGCGCGCAAGTTCTTTGTTGTAGCTTCACCAGGTTGACACCTCATTATTAGGTATGCCTGGTGCTGCTCCTGACATGTCCTCCTGCACTCTTCATTGAACCAGGGTTGATCCTCTGGCTTGATGGTAATGGTACAGTGGGGGATGTGCTGGGTCATGAGGTTACAGATTGTGTTTGAGTACAATTCTGCTGCTGCTGATGGCCCACAGAGCCTCATGGAGGCCCAGTCTTGAGTTCCTAGATCTGTTCAAAATCTATCCCATTCAGCACGGTGGTAGTGCCACACATCATGATGGAGGGTATCCTCAATGTGAAGGTGGGACTTCGTCTCCACAATGACAGTGCAGTGTTCACTCCTACTGATACTGTCATGGGCAGATGCATCTGTGCCAGGCAGGTTGGTGAGGATGGGATCAAGTATGTTTTTCACTCTTGTTGGTTCCCTCACCACCTGCCTCAGACCCAGTCTATGCCAGCTCCTCGGCCAGTCGTGGTGCTACCGAGTCACTCTTGGTGATGGACATTGAAGTCCCCCACCCAGAGTACATTCTGCACCCTTACCACCCTCAGTGCTTCCTCCAAGTGATGTTCAACATGGAGGAGCACTGACTCATCAGCTGAGGGAGGGTAGTACGTGGTATTCAGCAGCAGGTTTCATTGCTCATGTTTGACCTGATGCCGTGAGGCTTCATGGGGTCTGGAGTCGATGTTGAGGACACTCAGGGCAACTCCCTCCTGACTGTATCCCACTGTGCAGCTACCTTTGCTGCGTCTGTCCTGCCGGTGGGCCAGGACATACCCAGGGATGGAGATGGTGGTGTCTGCGACATTATCTGTAAGGTGTGATTCTGTGAAGATGACTATGTCAGGCTGTTGCTTGACTAGTCTGTGAGACAGCTCTCCCAATTTTGGCACTAGCCCCCAGATGTTAGTAAGGAGGACTTTGCAGGGTCGACAGGGCTGAGATTGCCGTTGCTGTCGTTTCCTGGTGGTCCGTCCGGTTTCATTCCTTTTTTCAGACTTTGTAGCAGTTTGACATCAAACCGCTACAATCAATAAATTGAGTTCAATTGATTTCAGAGAGGGGAAGAAATTAAATTACTAAATAAATTCAAGTACAGTGTTCTCAGCAATAATTTTGTCTTAGGACTGGTCAAGTCCAGGTTCCAGCCAAAACTTGTTTGTTTCTATGTGTGGTTGCATGTGTGTGTGTGTGTGTGGGTGTGTGTATGTGTGGTTGCCTGTGTGTGTGTATGTGTGTGTGGGTGTATGTGTGTGTGGGTGTATGTGTGTGTATGTGTGTGTGTGTGTATGTGTGTGGTTGCCTGTGTGTGGTTGCCTGTGTGTGTGGGTGTATGTGTGTGTGGCTGTGTGTATGTGTGGTTGCCTGTGTTTGCGGGTGTATGTGTGTGGTTGTGTGTGTGTATGTATGTGTGTGTGTATGTGGTTGTTGTCTGTGTGCATGTATATGTGTTTGCACGTGTTTTCATGTGAGTGGTTGTGTGTGTGGTTGCATGTATAGGGGTGTGTGTGTGTGTGTGTGTGTGTGTGTGTGTGTATGTGTGTGTGTGTGTATGTGTGTGTGTGGTTGTGTGCTGGTGCATGTGAGTGGAAACCGTAACATTTTACATGCAAAGTTTTCACTTTTTCCAAATTACAGCCTTTATTTTATTTAAGATCTTTCTGAACCAATCTTATTTGTACAGTGCCAGGAAACAAGTCCTTCCTGCCTGAAATCAACGGAGATAAAAAACAGGAAATGGACACACCAGGTGTAATCTTAATGAACCTGATTTCTCCACAAGGCAACAGCATCTAATCTAGAACATGTCCACTCATTTTTGCTGGAAGATGACTCAAGGAGCTAGCAGTTCCCCAGTGCCTCATTCCATTTTTGCTAGTGAGTATGGAGAGGCTCTTTGGTAATAGAGGCTATCACTGCTGAATAGGATTCCGACCTCGCCCATTCTCAGCCAATGATTACCGGATTCCCGGCCGATATACCTCCTGAACACTGGTGTTGCCTCTAACTTCAGTTTGCATGCTAGTGGGCGCTTGGCGCACCATGCAATCTCTTTAAGATTGATGCACGCATCTTAACATTGCTTGTGGAAAGCCTGTTTGTTCCCTGCATGGCACATTCTCCATTGCTGCATGGCTGGACATCCACTCAGATTACAGTGAACGCTGCTCACCCCCCACCACCCCCATGGGCATTAAAGCTCATTGTAGTGTTTGTATTGCTGCCCAGGATGGGATTGGGTAGCTCAGCACAGAGCAGGATTGAATCTGCAATCTTCCTGGTTTCTTATGACTCTGTACCACACTGCATTGTACATATACCCAGCATTTTTATTAAGTATGATACTACTAATAATTTTAAGCTCTTTTTATCTGAAAGAATAAGGGTGAACCAATGACTTGCTTGTCAAGCACTCCTCACAAACTATATTGCTGTATATCTGACCAGTAAAAGGTGTAGAAATGGCTGTAAATAAGGTGTAGAAATGGCTGTAAATAAGACCCTTTCCATCATTCTCCAAGACAGAACTACCTGGTTCCGCTCACCTTTTCCTAGGTCATTGCTGAGATTAGGATCTTGCTGGAGGAAGTATGAATATAAGACTTTAGCACACCACTATTTTGGGTCATCAATCCAACTATTTTGGTGCATTAGTTTCCTTTCGGTTATCATAATATGACTCATTGTCATTACTAAAACTACGAAAAGGAACTGTAGATCTTTTTAGTGAATTTTACACTCCAGGTCAATGATGTTCCAATATGAACACTTTCCTGTTATGAGTATCCAGTGCCAAAAGAAATTGCAAATTCAGTACAGTCTGAACCTGAATAATCACAAAAGCAAACAGATTATCCGGTTATTAATCTCACAACAGTTTGCTATGCACAGAATTGGCTTCTGCATTCTCCACATTACAACAGTGACTATATTCAAAATGTACTTAACTGACCATAAAACACTTTGAGAATTCCTGAGGCAATGAGAATACAATATAAAAAGCATTATATAAGTACAAATTCTCTCCTTTCCTTTTAAAGCTTCTTCTATATATTCCTACATCAAAACCTTGTCCACACCAGTGTGAAGTCTTCTGCATAATCGATCGCAGTTAGCTCCGTTGGTCAGATGGCTGGCAAATGGTTCGGATTACCATCAACAGCATGGGATTCAATCCCCATTCTGGCTCAGGTAGACTCAAGGTTTGCAACATTGGCCTATCTTTCGCGAAAGAAATCACAGAGCTTTGCACTGTTCAGAGAATAATCCTAATTTTAGAGGGTATAAAGTATCCTGGTGCCTAAATAATAAAATGAAGAATGACCAGTGTCACCTTGCCTATCCTGGTCAGGTCACTGAACTTGCAATTCTGTTCTGCAGCTCTGGTAAGGGGTGAGAGTGTTGGCATTCGATGCTAGTGTGACCTCTCCACATAGCAAGGGAGACACTTTTTCAACAGTCCCATCCTATTAGAAGACCCAGCAGTAAATGCACTATTCAACCCCTGGAGAAAGGGTTGCATTCAGATTCTTGCCCTCTTCCTTTTCTCGGCTGTCTATGTTAGCTGTTCCAGCTGTACACCTTCTTGAAAAGTGGCCATGCTCACACTAGAACTATCCCACTTCAGCTACCTGAGAGTGGGCTCAGTGAGTCTAATACTTATCGCTGCTGCTGCTGCAATCTTCAGCCAAACAGGACATTTTAAAAGTTACATTCTAATTCCCAAGTACCCATGCACTGCTCATTAATCCTATTTCACATAGGAATTAGGAGATTTGCCTATAGATATGTAAATGAGATGACCTTCTAGTGGATTCAGTGCGGCAAAAACATCGGAATCGTTGCCGTCAATTTGACAACATTCATCACATGGAATTTTGAAGCAAAAGCCTTCATTCGGGAACAAATATATTTAATTTACAAGTTTTGAAGTGTGTTACTCGTCCCCTTGCAAATACAAAGCTAAGCCCCTCTTGGTCTATTTTCTATACGGAGTCATTTGATACTCAGTACAGAGACTCATTGGCTACTCTTCAAATGAACAGGAAAGCAGGAAATGATACTGAGCTTATATTTTCCTTTAAATAAACATGTTACAATTTTTACAATCACAAATTGCAATTACAATATTTTACAATCAGATATCTGACAAAGAGTGAAGAGGTGTGAGGAGGCAACAGTTGAGGACGAATAAGGGAATAGAAAAGTGATCAGAAACTTCGTCTGCATTTAAAACAAGTCATTAATCTGAAATCACAATGCCACCAAGCATTTCAAATCACTATCAAGATAATAAAAACATTATTATCTCCATTTAGAAGTGATTATCCCAGTCGGATAAAACTAAATGCCAAAAAACCTGTAATCCAGTTTTATCACTGTATACAACAAACCTTCCTCCACCCCTGAACTACACGTAAATATCGCTTAAAAACATAACTGCAATTGGAATTAATATGCATGAGAAGGTGCAGAGAGAGAGCTTTGAAAGTTGTCTAAGTAAATTGTGTTCTAATAGAAAAGACGGGAGATTTAAAACTGAAAGTAATAATGCTACAACACTGGAAATCCACCAATAGTTTCATTGGACCACCCGGGAAGTTAAATGCAGTCTATAGTCATCCACTTTAAATAATGTTTACATTTTTCATTTTATTGTCTACTTGATTTTATTATCTGATTATAAAAACATTCCCATACAAACTAGGAAAGGAAAGGCAAAATATCTTAAAGAACATTGTCTGCAGTTCATTGAAAGATCTTTATACTGGGAAGAAAAATGCATTGTACAGGATTGAGAAGTTTTAGTCCAATGGTTTTCATGCTCAGTAGCTAACGCTTCCACTATTTCTATCCAAACAAAAACACCTGGTTAACGCAACAGTCTTTATGGTAAAAACCTGGTAGGTGTATCAGAGAAGAACAGTAAGCAATTTCAGGATGATGCATTTGGACCCTGCCAATGTGCTTGCAAATAACTGATGAAACATTTGACTTCAAACATTTCATGAAATGTCTCTGATTGACAGGAACTTTGCAAACCCAGATAATGCCGTGCTCTTAAACAAAAACAAAAATACCTGGAAAAACTCAGCAGGTTTGACAGCGTCTGGGGAGAGGAACACAGTTAACATTTCGAGTCCGTATGACTCTTCAACAGAACTAAGGAACTTTTCCTGCTGAGTTTTTCTAGGTATTTTTGTTTTGGATTTCCAGCATCCGCAGTTTTTTGCTTTTATCTATAATGCTGTGCTCTTGTTTGATTATTTGAAAAAGCATTCGGGGAGAACTTGGCTAAGGCTAGAACACACGCTCAGGGATTGCATTACATGGTTAACCCGCACCCTCTCATTGCATCGCAGACAATATGTTAAATTGGCACTGCCTGCTGTTTTAAACAATTGTTATGTGCAGCTAGCAGTACACATATTCTTTACTGGATATACACATCAGCAGAGGGCCTAATATCGCAGGGGGATAATGGGACTTAAGGGCAATCTGCCTGTTTTAAAGGAAAGATGCATTGTGACTGCAGGAAATGGTAGAGGTTGATGTTCCCTCAGGTCCACAGCAGCTCATTTCAATTTGGTGACTATAAATTGTTTTTGTAGCCAAGCCCACAGATTATCTTAACTAAAACATCTGGTGAGCAGAGTGCATGGTGCTTTCTGGGTTTCTATGCACCTGCACGCCATTAAGCAAACATGACTTGCCCTCCTTTGTGAGTTGAATCTGCTACGTGAAAGGTTCAAGAATAGCTGAACATGCTAGCGTGAACCAGTATTTTCTGAAAATGTGCCCAAGGCCTTGGTGGAAGAGATGGAATGGAGGAGAAACTCTTTATGTCCACAAGCTCTCCTGACAGATGTGAGGGAGGCAGTGGGAATGTGTCCCAGCAAAGGTCAGTGCCAAGAAGGTGCCTCCAAGAACATGGATACAGTGCAGGAAGAACTTAAAGGATCTCACAAATTATCACAGTGACTTCATCTCCAGTGGTACCATTATCCTCATCCATTGCTCAGTTCACTAAAAACGCATCACTCACCTACTAAACAACTCTACCAATCAGGACTCAACCCTTCTATTCATATACTTTACCCCAGCCTCATGCTTGGCATTGGTGCAAATCTCACATTCACAACTCACAGCTATTCAACCAAAGCAGCCACATCGCCTAAACATATTCCACAACCATCTGGGATTCCCCCTAAGGTTATCCAATGAAGGTCAGCAGCCTTCTAGCACCCATACAGCAGCTATCGGGGAAACAATGTGTAGGAGCACCAGGAGAGGCAAAGACACAGGGAAGTGTCACTAAAGGAATGCACAAAGGTGATTAGACCATAAAACCATAAGTCGTAGAAACAGAAATAGGCCATTCAGCCCATCGAGTCTGTTCTGCCATTCAATGAGATCATGGCTGATCTGATAATCCTCAATTCCACTTTCCTGCCTTTTTCCCATAACCTTTGATTCCCTTACTGATTAAAAATCTGTCTATCTCAGTCTTGAATATTCCTAATGACCCAGCCTCTACAGCCCTCTGCGGTAAAGAATTCCACAGATTCACTACCCTCTGAGAGAAGAAATTCCTCCTCTTCTCTGTCTTAAATGGGTGACCCCTTACTCTGAGATTATGCCCTTTGGTCCTAGACTCTCCCACATTCTATACAAGTGTACAGTGGGTCAATGGGCATGGAAGTGCTGTAACTTGCCAGAGCAGGTGAGGGGCCATAAGGGGTGGGTGGAAGAGCAGAGCTTGGCATAGGGGGGCATGAGGGGCTTTGCAAACTCTTTCCCCTGAGGTGGGCAGGGTGGGCCACCTCAAGGATGAAATTTCAGGCCTGACAGTCTATCCACTGTCAGCACAGGTGCTTCTGCCATTGTCTATAAGTATGAACACCTTAGACCTTCTTCCCAGTAAAACAACCTGGGCCCCCTTTAATCTTTAACAATCAAACCATCCATTTTTGCTGTTTGCAGAATTCAAACCCCCTTTCATTCCTCCATTTTACACTATATTAAAAGACAGCCCCCAAAACATAATAATCTTATAAAAACTTGACGTTTGTAACAATCTCCAGTAGTAACCTGGGAAAAGCCTGAGACATAGAAGTTAACAGCCATGGTCACCTTGACAGTGGCAGAGAATTCACTGCTTTGAGGTTGCAGTTATAGCTGCCGCAGTTGGCAGAGTTCAGTCACAATCTCTTTAGTGAAGCAAAGATGTTTCATGTATTGGTCCTCAGCTCAGAGAATTGTTCCCTGAAGATATAAAAACAGAAAGTTCTGGAAATACTCAGCAGGTCTGGCAACATCTGAGGAGAGAGAAACAGTTCTCTAGTCGATTATAATTCTTTTCCCCTCTTCTTCAGTCATATTCAACTCAAAACATTAACTCTGTTTCTCCCTCCACAGATGCTACCTGACCTGCTGAGTATTTCCATCATTTTCTGTTTGTATTTCAGATTTCCAGCATCTGCTGTAGTTTGCTTTTATTATATTATTCCCTGAAGAACCTGGGTGGATATGGTCTCTTGCTACAATCCCTTCTTCCACTCTTTCCCTGCGTCCCCTCTTTTTCCACCCTCTTCCAGGAACCTGCCTGCTCTGCATGACCTCTTTTCATTCTGCCAGTAATGCTCAATTGCAAGAGGATGGTCTGCTAGTGCACGCATGTCTGCAAGAAACCTGCTTCAGCGCAACCCTTTAAACCACCAAACAAATTACTTTGGCACCAGGCCGCTCACTCTCTGTATATTATTGAAATCTTAGACAAGTATAGGAAGCCAGAAGAAATAATCCAGCAACTAACCTGTAGGTAGTTACTGAGCCCCAATTCCCCATCTGTCAGAGTTCACTCCTTCACACATGCAGGCGAAAGAGCGCACACCTCCCCGAGACTAAGTGCTGTCTCAGGGAGAGCACTAAAACTTTTATAAACTTCAAAAATAGGAAAATAAAAAAATTACTAACATGTCCCCCTCATGTGATAATGTCACACGAGATGCGACATGTTAATAAATCTCACATAAAGTTTATTAAAGTTTTTAAACACAGACATGAAACCACATCCCACCAGTGGATGAAGTTTCACGTATTATCAGAAGCCCGCTGGGGCTCCTAGCCTGCTCGCCAGCCTTAAGGTTGGACAGGCAGGGCCTTTAATTACCTTAATTATCCTGTCAATGGCCTCAATTGGCCATTGACAGATCAGCGGGCGGACAACTGATTTCGCTGTCCACCCGCCTTCCTGAATATTTAAATGGGGTGGGATGATGTCGGGGGTTCCGCCCAATGTCATCCCGCGTCATTTTCCCATCAGCGAGCGAGCCCCACCCCCAAATCGCCGACGGAAAAAATCTGGCCGCAGTGAAACAATGGGAGTTTATATTCAAAGGGGAAAATATGTATAAAGGAGTGAAGGCTGTGCGTAGGGGTCAGCATTTTTAAGATCTGACACAAGTATGAAAAAGCTTCAACATCTATGGGCTGGATTTTCTGGTCGGCGAGTGGGGGTGGGGTCCGTCCTCCGACGCGTGAAATGACACGGGGTGACATTGAGCGGGCATCCTGACCTCTCCCTGCATCATCCACGACCTCAGGTCAGCGGGCACACAGCCAGGCCGTTAACAAAGTAGTTGAAGTCACTAATGGACCGACCCGTCCAAGCTTAAGGTTGGTGGACAGACCGGGAGCCCTGGCGGGCTTCAGAAAAAGCATCAAACCCTCAACCACGGGCGGGATGAGGTTTGATGTGGATTTAAAAATCTCACCATATTTATAATAAAAGTTATGGACATGTTCCATGTCCCAGACAGCGTCACATGAGGGGACATGGCAGGGAAATATTTTTCTCTGCTTTATTTAAAGTTTAAAATGTGGGCTGATCTCCCTGAGGCGGCATTTTGCCTCAGAGGGATCTGTGTGCTGTTCCGCGGGTATGTGTGAAACAGCGCATTCCCAGCTGAGGGAATCCCCTCCGTGCCTGCACAGGGAGTGTACATCACACTGGGCGGGCCTTAATTGGCCGGCCACGTAAAATGGCGGCACCACTCAATCAGGGGCACCGATCGGAAACCCGCCTGCCCGCGCCCGCTCCCGCACTCCACCCCACCCCCCCCCACCCCCACGCCTCAATCGGGGGTGCCGATCAGAAACCTGCTTGCCTGCGCCCGCTCCCGCACTCCATCCCACCCCCCCCACCCCACCCAATGGGGGGAAAATGTTGCCCAAAGCCTCAAGCTGCTGTTTTCAAAGGACTGAAGTTAAGAAAACTCACTTTGAATTCGACTGGTTCAGGTTATTGTGAGTCACTTTGCCCGGCTGTTTTAATATCTGTGTGTCTCACTGTTGCCTTAACAGAAGTGTATCTGGGAGTTAGATTAAGTAGGGGATTTAGAAGTTATCAGAGTAGTAATTTGTAGACGTATGTGTGTGTTTAAAATCATTTCCCTTATTAATAAATGTTTAATCTAATTTCGTAAAAACCTACAAAGTTCACTTATCATGACCGAATACAAGGCCTGCTTCTCAAAATTTATACAAATTGCAAAAGAAGTTGTGGCTGTTGTTTCAAGTTTCCCTTTGGGATTTGAACAACTCAGCATTTACCATCAGCTGTGTCATAACATAATTCGGATCAGGATTAGGTCCCCTGGCCCCTCAAGTCTGCTCTGTCATTCAATAAGATCATGGCTGATCTGCTATTAACCTCAACTCCACATTCCCAACTACTCATAAGACCAGAAGACACAGAAGCAGAAGCAGGCCATTCAGCCCATCGAGTCTGCTCCACCATTCAATGAGATCATGGCTGATCTGATAATCCTCAAATCCACTTTCCTGCCTTTTCCCCATAACCCTTGATTCCCTTACTGACTAAATATCTGTCTATCTCAGCCTTGAATATACTTAATGACCCAGCCTCTACAGCCCTCTGGGGTAAAGAATTCCACAGATTCACCACCCTCTGAGAGAAGAAATTCCTCCTCATCTCTGTTTTAAATGGGTGACTCCTTACTCTGAGATGATGCCCTCTGGTCCTAGACTCTCCCACAAGGGGAAACAACCTCTCAGCATCTACCCTGTCAAGCCCCCTAAGAATCTTACATGTTTCAATAAGGTCGCCTCTTATTCTTCTAAACTCCAATCAGTATAAGCTCAAACTACTCAACCTCTCCTCATAAGAAAACCCCTCCATCCCCGGAATCAACCTAGTGCACCTTCTCTGGACTGCCTTCAAGCTAGTATATCTCCCCTTAGATAAGGGGACCAAAAGTGTTCACAGTATTCTAGGTGTAGTCCAACTAGTGCCTTGTATAGTTTTAGTAAGACTTCCCTATTTTCATACTCCATTCCCTTTGAAATAAAGGCCAACATTCCATTTGTCTTCCCTATTACCTATTGAACTTGTATGCTAGCTTTTTGTGATTCATGCACGAGGACATCCAAATCACTCTTCTCTCTGTATTGCAAAGTTTTGCAGCCTTTCTCCATTTAAATAATACTTAACTCCTCTATTCTTCCTGCCAAAGTGCATAACCTCGCATTTTCCCACATTATATTCCATCAGCCAGGTTTTTGCCCACTCACTTAACCTGTCTATATCCCTCTGTAGACTCTGTGTCACCCTCACCATTTGCCTTCCCACCTATTTGTGTATCATCCGCAAACTTGGTGATAGTACATTCCCTTCCCTCATTTAAGTCATTAATACATATTTTAAACAATTGTGGTCCCAGCAGTGATCCCTGTGTCATTACTTACAGGTTGCCATCCTGAAAATGCCCCCTTTATCTTAACTCTCTGTCTTCTATTAGTTAGCCAATCCTCTAACCATGCTAATATACCACCCCTAGCACTATGGGCTCTTATCTCATTAAGTAGCCTTAAGTGCTGTACCTTATTGAACACCTTTTGGAAATCCAAATATATTACATCTACTGGTTCCCCTTTATCTATCTTGCTTTTTAATAGTTTTTAATTTTAATAATTTAATTTTAATAATTTTGTCAGGCATGATTTCCCCTTCATGAAACCATGCTGACTCTGCTTGATTATATTATGTGTTTCTAAATGCTCTGGCGTAACATCCTTTATAATACTCTATTTTCCCAATGACAGATGTCAAGCTAATTGGCCTGTAGTTACCTGTTTTTTGTCTCTCCCCCTTTTTGAATAAAAGGTGTTACACTGGCAGTTTTCCAATCCTCTGGGACTTTTTCAGAATCTAAGGGTTCTTGGAAGATTACTACCAGTGCATCCACTATCTCTGTAGTGACTTCCTTTAACATCTTAGGATGCAACCCATCAGGTCCAGGGGATCTATCGACCTTTAGCTCCTTTAGTTTCCCTAGTACTTATTCTCCAGCAATAGTTATTGTATTTATTTCCTCCCCTCTTTTGCCCATTGATTATTTAGTATTTTTGGAATGCTATTAGTGTCTTCTACCGTGAAGACTGATGCAAAGTATTTATTCAACTCCTCTGCCATTTCCTGGTTCCCCATTATTATTTCCCCAACCTCATTCTCTAAGGGGCCAATGTTCACTTTGGCCTTTCTCTTCCTTTTTATATATTTAAAGAAGCTCTTACAGCGCACTTTTACATTACTTGCTAGTTTACCCTCAAAGTTTGTTTTCTCCCTCTTTATTATTTTTTGGTCATCTTTTATTGCTTTTTAAAACTTCCCCAATCCTCTGGATTGCCACTGATCTTTGCCATGTTGTATGTTTCTTCATTCAATTTGACACTGTCCTTAACTTCCTTGGTTAACCAGGTTGCTTTATTCCCTTCCTACAATCCTTCTTCCTCACTGGGATATATATATTTGTTGTGAATCATGAACTATTCTCTTAAACGTCTTCCATTGTTAGGATTGGGGAAGTTTTAAAAAGCAATAAAAGATGACCAAAAAATAATAAAGAGGGAGAAAATAAACTTTGAGGGTAAACTAGCAAGTAATGTAAAAGAGCGCTGTAAGAGCTTCTTTAAATATATAAAAAGGAAGAGAAAGGCCAAAGTGAACATAGGCCCCTTAGAGAATGAGGTTGGGGAAATAATAATTTCTGCTAAACCCTTTTCCCAGTCCACTCCAGCCAACTCTACCTTATTTCCTTTGCAATTACCCTTATTTAAGTTTAGCACAGTAGTTTCTAACCCAAGTTTCTCAATCTCAAACTGAATGCTAAATTCCACCATGTCTAGCAAGTAGATCACTGTTTCCTAAGGGATCTTTCACTCTGAGATCATTTATTAAACCTGCCTCATTACACATTACCAGATCCAAAATAGCCTGATCCCTGGTCGGATCCATGACATATTGTTGTAGGAAACTGTCGCGAATACACCCTATGAATTCTTGCCCGTGGCTACCTCTGCCAATTTGATTTTCCCAATCTACATGAAGATTAAAGTCACCAATGATTAATGAACTGCCTCTTTTACATTATCTCCTCATTTATTCTCTGTCCTACACTATAGTTACTGTTAGGGGGCCTATAGACTACTCCCACCAGTGTCTCCTTCCCTTTGTTATTTCTTACCTCTGCCCATATGGATTCTACATCCTCTGATCCAAGACCATTTCTTGCTACCACAGTTACTCCATCTCGTACTAACAAAGCTACCCCACCACTCTTTCCTTCCTGGCCTTTTGAAAAGTCACATGCCAATGAATATTTAGTTCCCAGCTTTGATCTCCTTGTAACCTTGTCTCCATAATGGCTATAAGATCACACCCATTAAGCTCTATTTGTGCATTTATTTTGTTCTGAATACTATGTGCATTTAAATAGAGAGTCATTAATTTTGCCTTTATGCCATTTTTCCCCTTTTAACTCTATCTGCCATTTTACGTGGGTGGGCTAATTAAGGCCCGCCCAGCGTGACGCACACCCGGTAGTGCTGTGCGCTCCTTATGCGGGTGGGGGGGTGGATTCCGAGTCTTTCACACATGCATGTGAAAGGTGTAGAAATCCTGTGCCTCCGGGAGACTAGTTTAAGTTCTGAAAAATTTAACAAAGGAAAAGAAAAAATTTTAAAGCCATGTTCCCTCATGTGAAAATGTCACATGAGCTGGAACATGTCTATTAATTTTTTCAATTTAATTAATAAACCTTTAATGAGACCTCATCCCGCCTGTGGATGAGGTTTCATGATAAATGCGAAGGCCGCCTGGGCTCTTCACCTGCCCCCCACCAAGCTTAATGTTGGACGGGCAGCTTTCTAAACAACTTCAGTTGCTTTCTTCATGGCCTCAATAGGCCTTTGATAGTTGGTCGGGCGTTCAGTTGACTTGGCTGAGCGCCTGCTAAACTGACAATCTAAATGACGTACGGTGATGTCAGAATGTCCGCCCGACATCACCGCGCGTCATTTCACACATCAGCAGGCGGGCCCCGCCCTTGTTCACTAACCTGAAAATTCTTCCCATAATTTCCCTCTCACAAAACCATGTTGACTCTGCCTGATTACCTTGAATTTATCTAAGTGCCCTGCTATACATCTTTAATAATAGCTTCTAACATTAATTAATGGCGGGCACACATCGAACTTCATTGTGTTCCCACCCAGCGAAATATGGCGATGACACGTGGTGCAGTGGGGACACTCGCCCGACGTCACAGTGCGCCATTTTACACACTGGTGTGTGGGACTCGCCCACCACATGGTCAAGTTGAAAATTCTGCTCTATATGTAGATTAAAATCCCACATGATTATTTCCACACCTTTCTCACAACCTCTCATTACTTCTTCCTTTATACTCCATATGGGTACTCTTCAGGGGCCTGTACATCACTCCCAAAAGTGACTTCTTGCCTTTATCATTTCTCATCTCTACCTAAACTACTTCTGCATCCTGATTGCCTGAACTTAGGTCAACCCTCTCTTTTGTACTAATACTATCATTAATTAACAGAGCCACCCTTACACCTTTCCTTGTTTCCTAAATGTCACGAAACTTTCAATATCCAGGTCCCAACCTCTGTCCTCCTGTAGACAAGTCACGTTAATGGCTATCATAGTGTACTAATTTATTTCTGTTTGTGCTTTCAGTTCACCATTTTTTTTAATGCTTTGTGCATTCAGATACAGAGCCTTTAGTTTTATCCTTTAATTATTTTTGTAACCTCTAGCCTTACCTGTTGATTTATTCTTAGATTTGTACTTTCTGTCCCTTCCCATCAAGGTCTGTTTATTATTTCCCCTATTAGTATATTTTTCACTTGTCTTGCCTCTACTGTTTGATTTACCACATCTGCCCAAATTTGATCCCTTGCCCTCATTACCGAGTCTAAAATACTCTACTTCCCTTGTTAAGTGGCTCACTAGAACAGTAATCCCACGGTTCAGGTGTAGCAAAGGTACAGATCTCACTTTTCTCGGTAATTGTGCCAGTGCCCACAAACCGGAACCTAATTCTACCACAACATCCTTTGAGCCACGCGTTCACCTCTCTAATCTTATTTGTCCTATGCCAATTTGCATGTGGCTTCATTAATAATCCAGAGATTATTACCTTCAAGATTCTGCTTCTTAATTTGGTGCCCAGCTCGTCACACTGACTATGCAGAACCTCCTTCCTCATCCTGCCTATGTCATTGATACATGGACCACAATAACTGGATCCTCCTTCTCCCACTACAAGTTCCTCCCCAGCCCTGAGCTGATGCCCTGATCCCTGGTACCAGGCAGGCATCTGGATTCCCGCTCTTTGCTGCAGAGAACAGTGTCAATTCCCCCACACCGTACTGTTCCCTACTACCACTACATTCCTCTTTGTTCCCTCCACTTAAAGGCTTCCTGTACCATGGGGCCATGGTCAGTCAGCTCATCCACCCTGCAGCCCCCACTCTCATCCAAACGAGCTGAAAGAACCTCACATCGGACAACTGGACAATTTCAAAAGCTGATGCCCCTGCACCCCAGCCCTCTGGGTCCCCATACCTGCTTCACTCACTGTCACACTTGCCTGAGCCTGGCCACTGACCGAATCAGGAGGGGTGTGACTGCCTCCTGGTAGAATGTGTCCAGGTAACTTCCCCCCCACCCCCCCCTCCTTGATGCATTGCAGTGTCTGCAGCTCAGCCTCCAGCTCAGTGACTCTGAGCTGAAACTCCTCAAGCTGCAAACACTTACTGCAGACGTGTTTGCCCTGGATCACAGTGTTATCCAGGAGTTCATACATGCTGCAGCCTGTCCTGCCATCCTTAATGTGTTTTGATTAACTACTCAAATATTTTGTACAATTGAGTATTTCCCTTCTTTATGTATATTTTGTTAACCTTACCACCAGCTCATTTACTACTTTAAACCTTTGGAATCGTAAAGACCTTAACCACTTATCAGATATTTTCCAGGTACGCACAAAGCAGCTAGCTTCTCCCCCTGTAATAGAGTAAGAGCCAATTTCTACAGGGTGAACAAGTTAGAAAAAGAAAAGAAGCATCTCCTTTCCCTCTTCATCTAACTCCCTCGCTCACCAAACTCCCAGCACTCTATTCAATATTGTACTCCAGTGCTAAGTCACACTGAAAGGCCTGTACTTACATGCTGTGAAACTAAAGAGCTCAGCCCCAGGGCCAGAGAAACAGAAAAAAAAACAGATTAAGCTAATTTCCTTAATGAACTAACTTCAGCTGCTCTCCAGTGTGTAGCAGTAACTCCATCCTTCACCTCTGTCACAGTAAACCTGTATTTGGATGGTGCCATTCCATTTTTAATCCATCACATAGTATATTCCAAATACATGAGTACACAAAGTAACAAATAACATTAGACCAACTGTTTGATTAATTTTGCCCTACATTCAAAATCTCCTAAAATGCACGGAGCATTTCCCATTCCTTTCCAGTAAGTTACAGGCAGTAACCTGAATGAGTGAACATTGATTCAGAAATTTCCAAAAAAATCCAAGATAAATACTATGTTGCATGCTATAGTTGACCACATGGAAGGGCAATTTAGTGAAACATTTCTATGTTAGTTGTACGCCAGTCGCTTGATTACCAAAACCCATTTTTGAAGCGGTGTATTGATAAGGCAACAGTTGCACAAGTTATTCATTTATGCCTATCTTAATATTTATCAAATGACATTTAAAATTTTGGGTGCTGAGTGAAGTTTCATGTTTTCACATAACTTGACCCTTTACTAAGCATGTTAAAAACTTAGCCTCGTTCCACCCCCTATTGAAAGCTCAGTCAGGTACAATAATTAATTGAGTCATGAAAATAATCTGAAAGGAGAAAAACACCAGCCAGATAACCTGTGTGACAAATACAGGACAATCAACCCATGATATCACTGAACACAACACAGAGAAATCGCTCGATTTCTCTTTCTAAATAAACATTAGTGAACTGTAGGCGGGACAGAGGGATAGGTTCTGGAATCAAAACCAGTCAGTAGCTGGCAATTCCAGCTTCTCATGTAATTTGCCCATTGTTATTAACATGAACTACAATTTCTTAATAGATATACTGAAGCACTGAAGTGACAACATGTGAATGGATAAGCCTGGTTCAGTTGTTAAATTTAACAGTGAATTAGTTTACTTGTAAACTGAACCTTCAGTTTATTCCCAGGTGGGGTCCTGTGGATCTGCTGCACTGCTTCAAAGGTCTTTTCTTCACTGTTTTTTTACTATTTTTGTCAGAACTAATTTACTCAGCACCGCTGGCCACTTTCAAAGCACTTCAGTGTTTCAATGAAATACTGTATACCGATTGTTTTGTCAGCTGATAGGACTCAATCCTCTCTAAAATTGCTTCACTATGAGAAAACAAAAGCACACTTATGCTAACACTCAGATGCTGACACTTAGCATATTTAAGAAATTGTGAGCTAATGTCTGGTCTGTTCTAGAACAGGACGATCTTTTCATTTTTCATATTCCATATGCTGGTGCCAAAACGTGACTAACTCGTGTTGCGATTAAAAGTCTTTTCTAGCCTCAAACAGAATTCGGAGAGAGGAGACAGTTTACTTCTAATAATGTTGATGACTACACTTTAACTATTCCACAGAACTGGTGGCCCAGTTTTGCTACAACTAAGGAATTGTTTGCCCCTGGCAGGGGGTGCTCGGTGGGGGTGGGGCAGGGATGGCTGGGAAGCCGGCCGGAACCCGCGATCCGGCACTGCGATTTTACCATTAAGACCCACCCAGCATGGAACGTGAGCGGCAGCGCTTGGCGCTGTCTGTGTGGGCAGGGGGAGGAGGGAGAGCGGACTGATCACTAATGTTGTGCATGCACGCGAGTGAGCACTTCAATCTCCCTGAGGCACGGAGCACCATGAAAAAACTTAATGAACAAAATAAAAATGTCATTAAACGTGTCCCCTCGTGTGACACCGTCACGTGAACAGGGACGTGTTTTCAATTCAAGTGTAAAATTTTTATTTTTTTTTTTAATTTGCTTTAGGAAACCTCATTCCACCCGTGGATGAAGTTTCCTAAAAAAACGTAAAGGCCGCTTGGCCTTTTCGCCTGCCTGGCAGCCGTTAGGTTGGGTGGGCAGTGAACATTTCAGCACAGTTGTTAACTTAGTGGCCTTAACTGGCCTTTTGATTGTCGGTGGGAGTGCTTCCAGCTCTGGCGCACACCCGTCAACTTAACTATCACGAGAGTGCACACTGACATCAGCACGCTCGGCCGACATCAACACGCTTCATTTCATGTTCGGGCATGTCGGGCACCTTGTACTCAATTTACTCTCTAAAATGAAACTTTACATCAAACTAACAAACATTTATGATGTCTTGATTTGCAGAATTTTAAATCCAAATAAAGTTGACCTTAATAAGTAGCTTTGGTGACTCAACATAATGGCCTGGAAGAGCTGAGCTTTTATCTTGGTTTTGTCTAAAGATTGTACTCCTTCTTCCCATCCTTAATCCCCACAAGTCAGTGAGGTGTCCGACCTGGTGCAACAAAGCTCACAGCCACTGAGGAGGAAGGAGAACATTTACAGGTGATATATCAAAGATGCACACCAGCAACTCTCCTTAACCTCCCTGACATTTATCGCAAATCCAGGGAAAGAGAAAAGGTTGTACTCATAAAAATTAGCTTTTTTGCAGGACAGCAGAGGAGTTTTCTGACCTGCCCATACTGATGCAGTTATGGGGAATTACAGAGGAGTTTTCTGACCTGCCCATACTGATGCAGTTATGGGGAATTACAGAGGAGTTTTCTGACCTGCCCATACTGATGCAGTTATGGGGAATTACAGAGGAGTTTTCTGACCTGCCCATACTGATGCAGTTATGGGGAATTACAGAGGAGTTTTCTGACCTGCCCATACTGATGCAGTTATGAGGAATTACAGAGGAGTTTTCTGACCTGCCCATACTGATGCAGTTATGGGGAATTACAGAGGAGTTTTCTGACCTGCCCAAACTGATGCAGTTATGGGGAATTACAGAGGAGTTTTCTGACCTGCCCATACTGATGCAGTTATGGGGAATTACAGAGGAGTTTTCTGACCTGCCCATACTGATGCAGTTATGAGGAATTACAGAGGAGTTTTCTGACCTGCCCATACTGATGCAGTTATGGGGAATTACAGAGGAGTTTTCTGACCTGCCCATACTGATGCAGTTATGGGGAATTACAGAGGAGTTTTCTGACCTGCCCATACTGATGCAGTTATGGGGAATTACAGAGGAGTTTTCTGACCTGCCCATACTGATGCAGTTATGGGGAATTACAGAGGAGTTTTCTGACCTGCCCATACTGATGCAGTTATGGGGAATTACAGAGGAGTTTTCTGACCTGCCCATACTGATGCAGTTATGGGGAATTACAGAGGAGTTTTCTGACCTGCCCATACTGATGCAGTTATGGGGAATTACAGAGGAGTTTTCTGACCTGCCCATACTGATGCAGTTATGGGGAATTACAGAGGAGTTTTCTGACCTGCCCATACTGATGCAGTTATGAGGAATTACAGAGGAGTTTTCTGACCTGCCCATACTGATGCAGTTATGGGGAATTACAGAGGAGTTTTCTGACCTGCCCATACTGATGCAGTTATGGGGAATTACAGAGGAGTTTTCTGACCTGCCCATACTGATGCAGTTATGGGGAATTACAGAGGAGTTTTCTGACCTGCCCATACTGATGCAGTTATGGGGAATTACAGAGGAGTTTTCTGACCTGCCCATACTGATGCAGTTATGAGGAATTACAGAGGAGTTTTCTGACCTGCCCATACTGATGCAGTTATGGGGAATTACAGAGGAGTTTTCTGACCTGCCCATACTGATGCAGTTATGGGGAATTACAGAGGAGTTTTCTGACCTGCCCATACTGATGCAGTTATGGGGAATTACAGAGGAGTTTTCTGACCTGCCCATACTGATGCAGTTATGGGGAATTACAGAGGAGTTTTCTGACCTGCCCATACTGATGCAGTTATGGGGAATTACAGAGGAGTTTTCTGACCTGCCCATACTGATGCAGTTATGGGGAATTACAGAGGAGTTTTCTGACCTGCCCATACTGATGCAGTTATGGGGAATTACAGAGGAGTTTTCTGACCTGCCCATACTGATGCAGTTATGGGGAATTACAGAGGAGTTTTCTGACCTGCCCATACTGATGCAGTTATGGGGAATTACAGAGGAGTTTTCTGACCTGCCCATACTGATGCAGTTATGGGGAATTACAGAGGAGTTTTCTGACCTGCCCATACTGATGCAGTTATGGGGAATTACAGAGGAGTTTTCTGACCTGCCCATACTGATGCAGTTATGGGGAATTACAGAGGAGTTTTCTGACCTGCCCATACTGATGCAGTTATGAGGAATTACAGAGGAGTTTTCTGACCTGCCCATACTGATGCAGTTATGGGGAATTACAGAGGAGTTTTCTGACCTGCCCATACTGATGCAGTTATGGGGAATTACAGAGGAGTTTTCTGACCTGCCCATACTGATGCAGTTATGGGGAATTACAGAGGAGTTTTCTGACCTGCCCATACTGATGCAGTTATGGGGAATTACAGAGGAGTTTTCTGACCTGCCCATACTGATGCAGTTATGGGGAATTACAGAGGAGTTTTCTGACCTGCCCATACTGATGCAGTTATGGGGAATTACAGAGGAGTTTTCTGACCTGCCCATACTGATGCAGTTATGGGGAATTACAGAGGAGTTTTCTGACCTGCCCATACTGATGCAGTTATGGGGAATTACAGAGGAGTTTTCTGACCTGCCCATACTGATGCAGTTATGGGGAATTACAGAGGAGTTTTCTGACCTGCCCATACTGATGCAGTTATGGGGAATTACAGAGGAGTTTTCTGACCTGCCCAAACTGATGCAGTTATGGGGAATTACAGAGGAGTTTTCTGACCTGCCCATACTGATGCAGTTATGGGGAATTACAGAGGAGTTTTCTGACCTGCCCATACTGATGCAGTTATGGGGAATTACAGAGGAGTTTTCTGACCTGCCCATACTGATGCAGTTATGGGGAATTACAGAGGAGTTTTCTGACCTGCCCATACTGATGCAGTTATGGGGAATTACAGAGGAGTTTTCTGACCTGCCCATACTGATGCAGTTATGGGGAATTACAGAGGAGTTTTCTGACCTGCCCATACTGATGCAGTTATGGGGAATTACAGAGGAGTTTTCTGACCTGCCCAAACTGATGCAGTTATGGGGAATTACAGAGGAGTTTTCTGACCTGCCCATACTGATGCAGTTATGGGGAATTACAGAGGAGTTTTCTGACCTGCCCATACTGATGCAGTTATGGGGAATTACAGAGGAGTTTTCTGACCTGCCCAAACTGATGCAGTTATGGGGAATTACAGAGGAGTTTTCTGACCTGCCCAAACTGATGCAGTTATGGGGAATTACAGAGGAGTTTTCTGACCTGCCCATACTGATGCAGTTATGGGGAATTACAGAGGAGTTTTCTGACCTGCCCATACTGATGCAGTTATGGGGAATTACAGAGGAGTTTTCTGACCTGCCCATACTGATGCAGTTATGGGGAATTACAGAGGAGTTTTCTGACCTGCCCATACTGATGCAGTTATGGGGAATTACAGAGGAGTTTTCTGACCTGCCCATACTGATGCAGTTATGGGGAATTACAGAGGAGTTTTCTGACCTGCCCATACTGATGCAGTTATGGGGAATTACAGAGGAGTTTTCTGACCTGCCCATACTGATGCAGTTATGGGGAATTACAGAGGAGTTTTCTGACCTGCCCATACTGATGCAGTTATGGGGAATTACAGAGGAGTTTTCTGACCTGCCCATACTGATGCAGTTATGGGGAATTACAGAGGAGTTTTCTGACCTGCCCATACTGATGCAGTTATGGGGAATTACAGAGGAGTTTTCTGACCTGCCCATACTGATGCAGTTATGGGGAATTACAGAGGAGTTTTCTGACCTGCCCATACTGATGCAGTTATGGGGAATTACAGAGGAGTTTTCTGACCTGCCCATACTGATGCAGTTATGGGGAATTACAGAGGAGTTTTCTGACCTGCCCATACTGATGCAGTTATGGGGAATTACAGAGGAGTTTTCTGACCTGCCCATACTGATGCAGTTATGGGGAATTACAGAGGAGTTTTCTGACCTGCCCATACTGATGCAGTTATGGGGAATTACAGAGGAGTTTTCTGACCTGCCCATACTGATGCAGTTATGGGGAATTACAGAGGAGTTTTCTGACCTGCCCATACTGATGCAGTTATGGGGAATTACAGAGGAGTTTTCTGACCTGCCCATACTGATGCAGTTATGGGGAATTACAGAGGAGTTTTCTGACCTGCCCATACTGATGCAGTTATGGGGAATTACAGAGGAGTTTTCTGACCTGCCCATACTGATGCAGTTATGGGGAATTACAGAGGAGTTTTCTGACCTGCCCATACTGATGCAGTTATGGGGAATTACAGAGGAGTTTTCTGACCTGCCCATACTGATGCAGTTATGGGGAATTACAGAGGAGTTTTCTGACCTGCCCATACTGATGCAGTTATGAGGAATTACAGAGGAGTTTTCTGACCTGCCCATACTGATGCAGTTATGGGGAATTACAGAGGAGTTTTCTGACCTGCCCATACTGATGCAGTTATGGGGAATTACAGAGGAGTTTTCTGACCTGCCCATACTGATGCAGTTATGGGGAATTACAGAGGAGTTTTCTGACCTGCCCATACTGATGCAGTTATGGGGAATTACAGAGGAGTTTTCTGACCTGCCCATACTGATGCAGTTATGAGGAATTACAGAGGAGTTTTCTGACCTGCCCATACTGACGCAGTTATGGGGAATTACAGAGGAGTTTTCTGACCTGCCCATACTGACGCAGTTATGGGGAATTACAGAGGAGTTTTCTGACCTGCCCATACTGACGCAGTTATGGGGAATTACAGAGGAGTTTTCTGACCTGCCCATACTGATGCAGTTATGGGGAATTACAGAGGAGTTTTCTGACCTGCCCATACTGACGCAGTTATGGGGAATTACAGAGGAGTTTTCTGACCTGCCCATACTGATGCAGTTATGGGGAATTACAGAGGAGTTTTCTGACCTGCCCATACTGATGCAGTTATGGGGAATTACAGAGGAGTTTTCTGACCTGCCCATACTGATGCAGTTATGGGGAATTACAGAGGAGTTTTCTGACCTGCCCATACTGATGCAGTTATGGGGAATTACAGAGGAGTTTTCTGACCTGCCCATACTGATGCAGTTATGGGGAATTACAGAGGAGTTTTCTGACCTGCCCATACTGATGCAGTTATGGGGAATTACAGAGGAGTTTTCTGACCTGCCCATACTGATGCAGTTATGAGGAATTACAGAGGAGTTTTCTGACCTGCCCATACTGATGCAGTTATGGGGAATTACAGAGGAGTTTTCTGACCTGCCCATACTGATGCAGTTATGGGGAATTACAGAGGAGTTTTCTGACCTGCCCATACTGATGCAGTTATGGGGAATTACAGAGGAGTTTTCTGACCTGCCCATACTGATGCAGTTATGGGGAATTACAGAGGAGTTTTCTGACCTGCCCATACTGATGCAGTTATGGGGAATTACAGAGGAGTTTTCTGACCTGCCCATACTGATGCAGTTATGGGGAATTACAGAGGAGTTTTCTGACCTGCCCATACTGATGCAGTTATGGGGAATTACAGAGGAGTTTTCTGACCTGCCCATACTGATGCAGTTATGGGGAATTACAGAGGAGTTTTCTGACCTGCCCATACTGATGCAGTTATGGGGAATTACAGAGGAGTTTTCTGACCTGCCCATACTGATGCAGTTATGGGGAATTACAGAGGAGTTTTCTGACCTGCCCATACTGATGCAGTTATGGGGAATTACAGAGGAGTTTTCTGACCTGCCCATACTGATGCAGTTATGGGGAATTACAGAGGAGTTTTCTGACCTGCCCATACTGATGCAGTTATGGGGAATTACAGAGGAGTTTTCTGACCTGCCCATACTGATGCAGTTATGAGGAATTACAGAGGAGTTTTCTGACCTGCCCATACTGATGCAGTTATGGGGAATTACAGAGGAGTTTTCTGACCTGCCCATACTGATGCAGTTATGAGGAATTACAGAGGAGTTTTCTGACCTGCCCATACTGATGCAGTTATGGGGAATTACAGAGGAGTTTTCTGACCTGCCCATACTGATGCAGTTATGGGGAATTACAGAGGAGTTTTCTGACCTGCCCATACTGACGCAGTTATGGGGAATTACAGAGGAGTTTTCTGACCTGCCCATACTGATGCAGTTATGGGGAATTACAGAGGAGTTTTCTGACCTGCCCATACTGACGCAGTTATGGGGAATTACAGAGGAGTTTTCTGACCTGCCCATACTGACGCAGTTATGGGGAATTACAGAGGAGTTTTCTGACCTGCCCATACTGATGCAGTTATGGGGAATTACAGAGGAGTTTTCTGACCTGCCCATACTGATGCAGTTATGGGGAATTACAGAGGAGTTTTCTGACCTGCCCATACTGATGCAGTTATGGGGAATTACAGAGGAGTTTTCTGACCTGCCCATACTGATGCAGTTATGGGGAATTACAGAGGAGTTTTCTGACCTGCCCATACTGATGCAGTTATGGGGAATTACAGAGGAGTTTTCTGACCTGCCCATACTGATGCTGTCGTTGCAGGTTTTCTGGGTTTGCAACATGATAGGCAAACAGAGTTCAGACTGCAGACAGGAGAAGAGCTGTGGAGAGAGGATGAGGAGGAAGAGAGCTCTCCCTGAACGCCCTACCTACTAAAGGTCTTTAGGAAACACTTATTCTACCTTCACCTTAGCCAGGAACAACACCTAAGGTACCCAAGGTTCGCTGAGGAGACGGTCACTGAATTGTACCACCTCTTTCAACAGGATCTACAGCCATGACTGCAGGGTTAGGATGGCTCTGCCAATGGCCATCAAGCTCACTGTCACTTTCAATTTCTACACATCTGGATCCTTCCATGTGAAAATGGGAGGAAACCAATTTTGAAATCTGTTTAGTACCAAGACTGGAATCGATTCACATTTTTCTGCTGCTTGAGTAGTTTCTGCTATGTAGTCAGACATTTCAAAGAACCATTATTGTTTGTTGACATGTCGGTCTTGTTACCATTTTCTTCCCAAAATATAATCTGTTTCTTACACATCCTGAAAGAGGTTAAGTCCAAATCTACAATTGATAATTTGTATATCTTGGCCTGTTATCTAGAGTGAACAGCAAACTTCTCCAAACTAGGTGCCAGACATGCCCATGTTAGGTAGCAATGTGCATGTCCTCGGTGGGCATGTAGCTTAGAAGTGGCAAATAGGTTGTTCAGTGTTTTTTTCTCTGAACTTAGAATGCCATTAAGCTGATCTAAGAATAATCAATTTTAAGATTATCACAAGCAGAAAAGCCAACACCAAATTACTTTCAAAACACTCTTATTCCAGCTATTCCTGAATTCTTGACCTTTCATTGTTTCTAACTGACTAAACATTAAGTGTACAATAGCCTAGCCCTCAGCTGGTGCACTATCACTTATTGTCATGAATTATTTCCTGATTACTTCCAAACCAATTTAATTTCTTAGAAGATAAGTTAAAATTCTCCTGCACCTGAATTTTTCTAATCGAATTAGTAAAAACTTGAGCTCCATTAAATACTTGTAGTTCAAAACAAGCTTGTTATGACCCGGATGTTTTGATTCAACTTGCACTTTAATACACTTGTCGATAGCTAATGGAGAAATGCATTAGATATCTGACATTGTTACACACAATAAATTTAGATCCAGAACTGGCCACATATAATAACTAATACCCCAGAGAGGTTACAAGGCAAACTAAGGTCAGAAACTGCAAACATTTAGTTCATTGAGGATACCTGGCACCTGATTTAGAAAAAATGTGTGAATATTTTAGCATATGTGTGCTTCTAGTATAATTATGACTGTAGTTCTGCCCAGTCTAAGATATCCAAAAATGTTGTAATTTACTTTATTTTTCTTTGAGACTGTCCATTTCAAAACTTGTGTTTTCCCAATTGATGGTGTTTATATTGATATACAAATCATCTAGGAACATGTGCACTTAACTGACTAAAATGTAGAATTATGGGTGTAAAACACTGCAATTTAAAGTCTAGATTACTAGGGGAAATACCACTTGTAGTCACCAAGGTTATCTGGAATATTTGTACTAATTTTCTGTTGAAGTAAACATGAATAATAAAATTGCTTTAATGTTGGATAATACACCTCCTTGTTCCTAAAATCATCCATACTCTACGCTCATGTAATACAACACAAAATGCACCATCCACATTAAACAAAGTTTAAAAGAGCGAAATCTATCATTTTGCTTCTCGGAGATTTCACAGTTTACTTGCATAAATGTAGTTTAAAAACTTTAATGCAACTATCATTTTCCTTCACTAAAACTCTAAAATCCTCATACAAATGCTGTAAGGGACAATTGTTATACACAGTTTGGTGTCCAATGATAGGTTTGAGGACATATTAACGGTGCTTTCAATTAGCCAGGGTGAAATGCAAATATCAAACAAGAGAATGCTGCCTGATTTGTGTTAAAACTTGTCAATGTTCTGTAGACATAAAACTTCAGCGATTTAAGCTCTTCTTTAAGTAGCTAATCCCAACCTTTTAGAATAGCACAATTTCCATTTTCTTTCACAGTTCGATGCCATCACCTACAAAGCTGGTGGCTTCAGAAAGTAGGCTGAGCTGTTGGATTGCACAAGTGACCACTACCCAGGAATGAAAATTCCTGACATTAAATATCTCCATTTTTTTCTTTAAAAAAGAGAAAATAACTTTTAATCCAATCAAGTTATTTTAAAAACAGTCAAAGCTTCAAATAGTCCACTCTGCAGTGAGGAAAGCAGTCAAGATCCATGAATGCCCAACATTGAACACTAATCCCAATTGAAATTGCTTGACACTGAATACATACAATGGAAACTGTAACATTTCACAGAATGTTTCTTCAAACATATAATCAACAACTCTACATAAAGGTTATGGCAATTCCCTCAGTGAGCTTGTTAGAAATTTGACATGCAGAACAATAGTCACAAAAAGCCTACATAATTTCAGCTGGAACTGGCACAAAAGAGAATTATCTAGACATATTTGCATAACTTATGCTGGTTCATAATTCCTGTATACCTTCAAATATGGTGCATACATCACTAAAGATGCCTGTTATATATTTCTTTGTATCAATTACCACACTTAACTCCATCCTTTGCTCTTTGACCTTTCAGCTATATCTGGTCCTATATCTTTTCTGTAATCTTGTTCAAGATTTCTTCCACTTGGGTGTTTTAGCCGTCATTCAATTATTATATAATTTAATACAAAGCAAGGATTGAGAAAAATTATTTTCCTCTACAGTCCTACATCCAATTTGTTCCATTGTGGATTATAACCAGCACGTTAATAGAACAGTTTTGCAAGAATTCTTCCCTTGAGGCACTCCCAAAGTTTATCAAGTAAAATTCAATTTTTTTCTATTAAATCTCATAACCAGTTTATTCAACTCCAAAAAGTTGGTTTCTATAGACCTGCCCAAGGTTCACTACCTCTGAATGTCTCTGACTCGCCATTCATGAGCTATCTATTGCAGTTCTATAATTCATAGGCAGATATGTGAATGCAACTTGTTTTGATTCCTTTCCCAAGTTTATTAGTCCCTATTCATGCAATACTATGCATGAACGGTTGAATGAGCAGTCTCTAGCTCGAGTTAGCAGCACAGTGTAATCTAGAAGTCATCGTTAGAGTGAGCTAACCTGAAACTCAACCAGGATATTACTCCAATGCAATGGCACATTCAAGATGGGCTACATTGCAATTCAATCACCTCTAATTATTTTAGAGACTATAAAACGGAACTTGTACAGTTGTAAAGCTAGTATTAAAATGTAAAGACTACCTGCAGCCTTTCTCTTAATAGAAAGCCACCAATTGAAACCAGTCAATTTGTTCAATAGATATTCCTCAAGGTGCACTTGCCAGGTCCTTCAACTGTGATGAGTAATCAGAATTATTTAATCAACCTGAGACAGGGTTATTTACAGGCCCAAACAGCTCCTGTATTAAAGGTGTCTCCAGTGGCCCATTGCAGTATCTGGCTGCTTGAGGTATTCTTCTATTCAAACCATGGAGTGGGGCGCATGGCCAGGAAAGTCCTGAGGAACTCCTGGTCGTACATCCATGATGAGGTGGTTTGCGAGTTTGACAGCTATTTCAGAGTCCTTTGAAAAGAAGGCAGATCCCCTTACTTGCTGGTTCGATCTGTGAATGATAGCTCAGTGCGTAGCAATGTCTTCCTAAGGATTCAGGTAGGCAGTGTATTTGTAATTAGAAATCACTGACTACAAGGCAAGCTGCTATAAAGTTCTGTTCCAGGCTTACAAATAAGGTTGGTCTGAGGTAATAGTAGTTAAAGATCTGATTAACAACAATAGATAGAGAGAAAGTGAGTTGGTACAATGTTTTAGAAATGAAGCAGTATAGGGAAAATATAACTGTTCGTTCATCTGTTTCATGCAAATAAACCCATTTGTTGTTCAAAACCTGTTTCTTAATTCATTAAGAGTGCTTATGCAATCCATTGTCCACATGAAGAGCAGGATTCATACGGCAGGTACAAGTAGAAAGGGCAACTATTAACAGCCCCTGGGTTTCATTATGGGTCAGCATAATATTGGGCAGAAAGAGTGGCCTATGGATCACTTGAAAAGTGGCTGATATTGCAGAAACCAAGAAAATATCTAACATAAAAGGTTAATGTGTAAAATTAGAGCACATGGGGTTGGGGATAATATATTGGCACGGATTGAAAATTGCTTCACAGGCAGGAAACAGAGAGTCTTTTTCAGAGTGGCAGGCAATGACTAGTGGGGTACAGCAGGAATCAGTGCTTGGGGCCCCAGCTATTCACAATATGTATCAATAATTTAGATGAGGGAACCAAATGTAATATTTCCAAGTTTGCTGATGACACAAAATTGGTGGGAATGTGAGCGATGAGAATTTTAAGAGGCTTCAAGGCAATTTAGACAAGTTGAATGAGTAGGCAAATACATGGCAGATACAGTAAAATGTGGATAAGTGTGAAGTTATCCACTTTGGTAGGAAAAACAGAATGGCAGAGTATTATTTAAATGGTGATAGATTGGGGAATGTTGATGTACAAAGGGACCTGGGTGTCCTTGTACACCAATCACTGAAAGCAAACATGCAGGTGCAGCAAGCAGTTAGGAAAGCAAATGGCATGTTGGCCTTCATTGTTAAAGGACTTGAGTACAGGAGCAAAGATGTCTTACTGCAGCTGTACAGGGCCTTGGTGAGACCACAGCTGGGCCTGAATTTTACCTTTGGCAGGCACGCGTGATTGGCTGGCCTGGGAGTGGTCAGGAAACGGGCCCCTGATGGTGATCAGCCCCTGACTGTGGCCGGCCAGTGTGAAAGGTGCACTGGAAAGATCAGGGCAGGAAGAGGGAGAGCGATAATGTTTCTGTGGGCGTGGGTGAGCGCTATGAGAGAGCTCCCTGAAAGCAGACAGCCACTTCAGGGAGCTGCAGACCTAAAAACGATGAAGGAAAGGTTTAAAAAGCTGCAAAACAATGTCCAGTCAAGCACCTGAAAATGGAACTGATAAAAAAGCTGCTTACAGATGTTTATTTTTATTTCATGTCCGCACGGAGATTTCATCCTGCCCTTGGGTAAGGTTTGATGAAAAATGTAAAGGCCACCTGGTTGACTTGGCCATCTGCCAACCATAAGGTTGGATGGGCCACGGAAAATCGGAGACAATTTCGCCTTTAATGAGCTTAATTGCCTCTTAATTGTTGGTGGGCAAGCTTCTGACTTTTACACATGCCCGCCAAGTGAAATATTGCGCGAGGATGCTCGCCTGAGGTCTCTTCATGCAATTTTACACCCGATTGGGTCAGGCGCGCCCCTGCCCACATATGTAAAGTTCAGCCCCTGGAGTATTGTGTGCAGTTTTGGTCTCCTTACCTAAGAAAGGATATACATGCCATTGAGGGAGTGCAGCAAAGGTTCACCAGGCTGATCCCTGAGATGGCAGGATTGTCATATGAGGAGAGATTGGGCCAACTAGGCCTGTATTCCCTGGAGTTTAGAAGAATGAGAGGGGATCTCATTGAAACATATAAAATTCTGATAGGGATGGACAGACTGGATGCTGGGAGGATATTTCCTCTGGCTGGGGGGGTCTAGAACAAGAGATCACAGTCTCAGGATACGGGGTAGACTATTTAGGACTGAGATGAGAGGATGGTGAACCTGTGGAATTCTCTACCACAGAAGGCTGTAGACAGCAAGTCAATTAATATATCTAAGAAGGAAATAGATAGATATCTGGACTCTAAAGGTATCAAGGGGTATGGAGAGAGTGCGGGAGGATGACATTGAGATGGAGGATCAAACATGATCATATTGAATGGCGGAGCAGGCTTGAAGGGCTGAATGACCGACTCCTGCTCCCGTTTCTATGTTCTTATAAAATCAGAAAGCAGGATAAACTGCAGCTCCAGCTTTAGGACAAGTTTAGGGAGTCCTCCAAAGACTGGAAAATTGAACTGAAGTGCCATATTTATTTGCAACTATTATTCCCACATAAAGAGTTAATTAAATGTAGCCAGAGTTTCAGAAATCATTTGCAATTCTCTTCCCATAAATCTACTGTTTAATGCAATCAGGAGCACTTTGTAGATGTGACCTTGTACAACTTCAACTTTCACTGGCCACAGTTGAATTTTACAAAGCTAACTTAAACATTGAAATGAAAGTTTAAATGGATCGGAAGTCTCTTGGGACAGCTTTACATTCGAGTTGACAATAGCATGGTTGCCCAGTGAGAAAAGCCCAAAGCAGCTGAATTTTTCATGCACGCCCCTCGTCTTTGATCATTATGTGCACAGATGGTGGAATTGGGGGAAGGTGGGGGAAGTAGATCAGAAGATCTCCCAATTGATCTGCTCCAAAACTTAGCAAAAGTTGCCACCCATAAAATTGACGGTGGAGCTGGGTTTCAGGATGCTTGTCCCTCTTCTAAGAGCTCCCATACATGTCTGGGTGACCCTGGAGCCAGGTCACAGGATTTACACCAATGCAGCAGTTTGTTTCAGGCTTTTTTTTATAATCAATGGACAATGTTGGACATTCTGTCAGAATAGAATACTATTCTAAACTCAAATGCATTGTCAGTTCTTATGAATTAATTTTTTACTGCTTCCCTCCTTGTAAAATTAGAATTGGTCTATAGTAAAAGCCGCTCATCGGTTCAAACAAAATCTAACAGTGGAAATGGAGCAGCAAACATTAGTGCTGTACATTCATACACCACACAGAGGAAGTGCTGATGTCAAATCAGTGTAACTGCAGCATTATTATTGCGGCTGTGAAACAGGACAACTGCCAAGTTCCTGACATAATTGCGAACAAAAATGCTAAAAAGCACTCCAGAGCAGAGTTATACTCAGTTCAAAGTGTTTATGTTTCTGAAGAATTTAAGTTTAAAATCCCTGCATTGTGATTTGAGTTACTCATCCCTTAATCTTTTTGTCAAATTATTTCCTTAAAACTATTTCCTCATTAATGTGAAATTGCCAGGAATATTGCATCAAAATAAAACACTCGCTACAATGAACAAATGTTGGACAGAAGCTCAACATTGAGCATCTTTGTGTCACCCTGAATGCGAAAATAACACCTGAAGTTTGTTTTCTATTCTTTCAGGCTTTCATTAAAGATTTAACTAACTGAAGTGAGTGGGTTGTTTAAATCCATTTAACGAGTGAAAGTCATTTACTCCAAGCGTCTCCCACGTCTTCATGATAAATTACTAAATGAAGTTATATTTTTATGGTGAAGTGACTGAAGTAAAATGTAAGGACATAGCAGGTGCATGGATGGGGGAGGTGGTGGCATAGTGGTCATTTTGCTGGATTTGGAATGCAGAGGCCCAGGCTAATGCTCTGGTGAACATGGGTTCAAATCCCACCAAGGCAGTTGGTGGAATTTAAACTCAACTAATAATTCTGGAATTAAAAGCTAGTCTCAGTAATGGTGACTGTGACAACTATCATTGATTGTTATAAAAACACATGCGGCTCACCAAAGCCCTTGAGGAAAAGAAAGGAAATCTGCTTTCTTTACCTGGTCTGGCCTACATGTGACTCCAGACCCACAGCCTCTGAGGTGGTCCAGCAAGTTGTTCAATTTAAGGGCAGTTAGGATGGGTAATAAATGCTGGCCTTGCCAGCGATGCCTGCATCCCATGAAAGACAAAAAGGGCATCTCCATATAGATGGCAAGCTACAAAGCCTTAGAATGAGATGTTGGAAGCGTTCACAGTGTAGTATCTTAGGGGAGGATCTTCCGGTCAGTGTACAGGGGTGGGGCCCGTTCGCCGACACATTAAATGACGCAAGATGATGTCAGGTGGAACTCCCAACGTCGCCCCGGGTCACTTCCATTTTCAGGTCAGCCGAGTCAGCTGTGCAACTGCCGACCTGTCAACGGCCTATTGAGGCCTTTTAAAAATCAATTAAGCTCAATACTGGACCTGCCCGTCCAACCTTAAGGTCAGCGGGCAGGCCGAGAGCCCTGGCGAGGTTCAGGAAAAGCATCTAACCTCATCCACGGGCGGGATGAGGTTTCAAGAGGGTTTTTAAAATATTTAATAAAGGTTTCAGTAAAAGTGATGGACATGTCCCAACTCGTGTGACAGGATCACATGAGGGGATGTGTCAGGAACATATTGTTATCATTTGTTTACCATTTTTAAATTTGACACCGATCTCCCTGAAGCAGCACTTAGCCTCAGGGAGATGAGTGTGCTCTATCGTGTACGTGCGTGAAAGAGCACACTCTTGGCTCAGGGAACTCCCCCCTCCCTCCCCTCCTGCACAGGCAGCGCATAGCACTTCCTGACGGACATCATGTTTCTTGGCACCCCCCCACGTAAAATGGCGCCGCGCCCCCGATTGGGGGCACCAATTGGAGACACACCTGCCCATGCCCAATCCCGCACGTTTTCCCCATAGAGTACCACAGTCAATAACCTTTCCATCATCTGCTAAAAATGCCCACTGTAACACTTTTACATTATTTAGAATCAATTACTTTTTAAAAGTGTCACGAGGTTATTCCCCTTTGTTTTTGAAAATATTACTTTTCAACTTTCAACTGAGCTGAAATTTTGCAACTTGAACTGAAACAGAGCAGACTGCTCAAAAATGTAAGATCACGTTACGAGGTGAAGATGAGAAACAAAAAAAGTCACCCTCAGGAGAGCGTGAAGAGAGAGACGTTTCCTAGCTGGAGTTTTTTGACGAGGTGACAGATGGTCAATGAGAGCAAGGCCATTGATGTGGTGTATATGGACTTCCAAAAGGTGTTCGATACAGTGCCACACAACAGACTTGTGAGGAAAGTTATAGGTCATGGAATAAAAGTGACAGTAGCAACATGGATACAAAATTAGCTGAGGGATAGGAAACAGAGAGTGATGGTTAATGGATATTTTTCGGGCTGGAAGAAGGTTTACAGCGGAATGCCGTAGGAGTCGGTATTAGGACACTTGCTCTTTCTGATATATAAAATGATCTAAGGGACAATTTCAAAGTTTGCGGATGACACAAAACTTGGGAGAATTGTAAACTGAGGAGGACAGTGTAGAATTTCAAAAGGACATTGACACATTGGTGGAGTGGGCAGATAGGTGACACAGAAAGTTTAATGCAGAAAAGTGTGAGGTGATACACTTTGGTACAAAGAACATGGAGAGACAGTATTATTAAAGGATACTATTCTAAAGGGTGTGCAGGAGCAGAGAGACCTGGGTGTATTTGTACATAAGTCATTACAGGTGGCAGAACAGGTAGAGAGAGCTGTTTCTGAAGCATACAGTATTCTAGGCTTCTGTAATAGGGCCATAGAGTACAAGTGCAGGGAGGCTATGATCAACTTATATAAGACATTGGTTAGACCTCAGCTGGAGTATTGTGTACAGTTCTGGGCACCACATGAGACAAAGAATGTGAACGCATTGGACAGAGTGCAGAAGAGGTTTACGAGAGTGTTCTAGAAATGAGACACTTTAGTTGTGAGGAAAGATTGGAGAAGTTGGAACTGTTTTCCTTGGAGAGCAGAAGGCTAAGAGGAGACTTAATTGAAGTTTTCAAAATCATGAGAGGTCTGGACAGAGTAGAGAGGGAGAAACTATTCCCACTCGTAAACAGATCGAGAACCAGAGGGCACAGTTTTAAAGTGTTTTGCAAAAGAAGCAAATGTGAGGTGAGGAAAAGCATTTTCACACAGCCAATAATTAAGGTTTGGAATGCACTGCCTGAAGTGTGGTGGAGGCAGGTTCAATCGAGGCATTCAAGGGGGCATTGGATGATTATCTAAATACAGACAATGTGCAGGGTTATGGGGAAAAGGCAGGGGACTGGCACTAAGTTAAAATGTTTAGCGAGCTAGTGCAGACACGATAGGCCGAATGGCCCAGCTACACCTTAACAACTCTGTGACGAAGAATGTGTCACGTTGCTGGAACTATTATCCTTCAGGTAAGACATTTGCTGTGAAGGGTTACTGCAATAAACACAGCAAGCATTTGTGTAGCTGTTATAGTTTTGTGAAATGTAGAACTTTAAGAATAATCCTGTGTTGTAAGATCACATGATCTGTGTAAACCAATTGGTTAGCAGCGCGGAGAACCTCTACAGGAGGGAGTTCTTCTCTCGTGAGAGGGCAGAATTTTCCTCTGGTTGGATGGGAGCCAGCCCGACCGTTCACAAGGTAAAATGCTGCGCGATGATGTCAGTCGGTGGCAGTGCGCCCGCCGACAGTTAAGCAGCCTATTAAGGCCCTTAATCAATTAATTGAATAGAATTTTTTGTTGCCGGTCCAGCTGTTTGGCTGGAGAGTGGGCGAAAAGGCCAAGCGCCACAGGCGAGATGAGGTTTACACTGATGATTAAAAAATGAATAAAAACCTTTGAACACTCATATTTAACATGTCCCTGCTCGTGTGACAGTCAGCCCTGTCCCTCAGTCAGCTCTGTACCTCAGTCAGCCCTGTCCCTCAGTCAGATCTGTACCTCAGTCAGCCCTGTCCCTCAGTCAGCTCTGTCCCTCAGTCAGCTCTGTCCCTCAGTCAGCTCTGTCCCTCTGTCAGCCCTGTCCCTCAGTCAGCCCTGTCCCTCAGTCAGCCATGTCCCTCAGTAAGCTCTGTATCTCAGTCAGACCTGTCCCTCAGGTAGGTCTGTCCCTCAGTCAGCTCTGTCCCTCAGTCAGCCCAGTCCCACAGGGAGATCTGTCCCTCAGTCAGCTCTGTCCCTCAGTCAGCCTTGTCCCTCAGTCAGTTCTGTCCCTCAGTCAGCTCTGTCCCTCAGAAAGCCCTGTCCCACAGGGAGATCTGTCCCTCAGTCAGCCCGGTCCTCAGTCAGCTCTGTCCCTCTGTCAGCTCTGTCCCTCAGTCAGCTCTGTATCTCAGTCATCTCTGTCCCTCAGTCAGCCCTGTCCCTCAGTCAGCTCTGTCCCTCAGTCAGCTCTGTCCCTCTGTCAGCTCTGTCCCTCAGTCAGCTCTGTCCCTCAGTCAGCTCTGTCCCTCAGTCATCTCTGTCCCTCAGTCAGCTCTGTCCCTCAGTCAGCCCTGTCCCTCAGTCAGCTCTGTCCCTCAGTCAGCCCAGTCCCACAGGGAGATCTGTCCCTCAGTCAGCTCTCTCCCTCAGTCAGCCTTGTCCCTCAGTCAGTTCTGTCCCTCAGTCAGCTCTGTCCCTCAGAAAGCCCTGTCCCACAGGGAGATCTGTCCCTCAGTCAGCCCGGTCCCTCAGTCAGCTCTGTCCCTCTGTCAGCTCTGTCCCTCAGTCAGCTCTGTATCTCAGTCAGCCCTGTCCCTCAGTCAGCTCTGTCCCTCAGTCAGCTCTGTCCCTCAGTCAGCCCTGTCCCTCAGTCAGCTCTGTCCCTCAGTCAGCTCTGTCCCTCAGTCAGCCCTGTCCCTCAGCCAGCTCTGTCCCTCAGTCAGCTCTGTCCCTCAGTCAGCTCTGTACCTCAGTCAGCTCTGTCCCTCATTCACCTCTGTCCCTCAATCAACTCTGTACCTGAGTCAGCTCTGTCCCTCAGTCAGCCCTGTACCTCAGTGAGCTCTGTCCCTCAGTCAGCTCCGTCCCTCAGTCAGCTCTGTCCCTCTGTCAGCCCTGTCCCTCAGTCAGCCCTGTCCCTCGGTCAGCCTTGTCCCTCAGTCAGCTCTGTACCTCAGTCAGCCCTGTCTCTCAGGTAGCTCTGTCCATCAGTCAGCTCTGTCCCTCAGTCAGCTCTGTCCCTCAGTCAGACCTGTCCCACAGGGAGATCTGTCCCTCAGTCAGCCCTGTCCCTCAGTCAGCTCTGTCCCTCAGTCAGCCCTGTCCCTCAGTCAGCTCTGTCCCTCAGTCAGCCCTGTCCCTCAGTCAGCTCAGTCCCTCAGTCAGCTCTGTCCCTCAGTCAGCCCTGCCTCTCAGTCAGCTCTGTCCCTCAGTCAGCTCTGTCACTCAGTCAGACCTGTCCCTCAGTCAGCTCTGTTCCTCAGTCAGCTCTGTTCCTCAGTCAGCTCTGTCCCTCAGTCAGCTCTGTACCTCAGACAGCTCTGTCCCTCATTCACCTCTGTCCCTCAATCAAATCTGTCCCTCAGCCAGCTCTGTCCCTCAGTCAGCTCGGTCCCGCAGTCAGCCCTGTCCCTCAGTCAGCTCTGTACCTCAGTCAGCTCTGTCCCTCATTCACCTCTGTCCCTCAATCAACTCTGTACCTCAGTCAGCTCTGTCCCTCAGTCAGCCCTGTACCTCAGTCAGCTCTGTCCCTCAGGGAGCTCTGTCCCGCAGTCAGCCCTGTCCCTCAGTCAGCTCTGTCCCTCAGTCAGCTCTGTCCCTCAGTCAGCTCTGTATCTCAGTCAGCCCTGTCCCTCAGTCAGCTCTGTCCCTCAGTCAGCCCTGTCCCTCAGCCAGCTCTGTACCTCAGTCAGCTCTGTCCCTCAGTCAGCACTGTACCTCAGTGAGCTCTGTCCCTCAGTCAGCTCTGTCCCTCAGTCAGCCCTGTCCCTCAGTCAGCCCTGTCCCACAGTCAGCCTTGTCCCTCAGTCAGCTCTGTATCTCAGTCAGCCCTGTCTCTCAGGTAGCTCTGTCCATCAGTCAGCTCTGTCCCTCAGTCAGCTCTGTCCCTCAGTCAGCCCTGTCCCACAGGGAGATCTGCACCTCAGTCAGCTCTGTCCCTCAGTCAGCCCTGTCTCTCAGGTAGCTCTGTCCATCAGTCAGCTCTGTCCCTCAGTCAGCTCTGTCCCTCAGTCAGCCCTGTCTCTCAGGTAGCTCTGTCCATCAGTCAGCTCTGTCCCTCAGTCAGCTCTGTCCCTCAGTCAGCCCTGTCCCACAGGGAGATCTGCCCCTCAGTCAGCTCTGTCCCTCAGTCAGCCCTGTCCCTCAGTCAGCTCTGTCCCTCAGTCAGCCCTGTCCCTCAGGTAGCTCTGTCCCTCAGTCAGTTCTGTCCCTCAGCCAGCTCTGTCCCTCAGTCAGCCCTGTCCCTCAGTCAGCTCTGTCCCTCAGTCAGCTCTGTCCCTCAGTCAGCTCTGTCACTCAGTCAGCACTGTCCCTCAGTCAGCTCTGTTCCTCAGTCAGCTCTGTCCCTCAGTCAGCTCTGTACCTCAGACAGCTCTGTACCTCATTCACCTCTGTCCCTCAATCAACTCTGTCCCTCAGCCAGCTCTGTCCCTCAGTCAGCTCTGTCCCGCAGTCAGCCCTGTCCCTCAGTCAGCTCTGTACCTCAGTCAGCTCTGTCCCTCAGTCAGCCCTGTACCTCAGTCAGTCCTTCCCTCAGGGAGCTCTGTCCCTCAGTCAGCCCTGTCCCTCAGTCAGCTCTGTCCCTCAGTCAGCTCTGTCCCTCTGTCAGCCCTGTCCCTCAGTCAGCTCTGTCCCTCAGTCAGCTCTGTCCCTCTGTCAGCCCTGTCCCTCAGTCAGCCCTGTCCCTCAGTCAGCCTTGCCCCTCAGTCAGCTCTGTCCCTCAGTCAGCCCTGTCCCTCAGGTAGCTCTGTCCCTCAGTCAGCTCTGTCCCTCAGTCAGCTCTGTCCCTCAGTCAGCCCTGTCCCACAGGGAGATCTGTCCCTCAGTCAGCTCTGTCCCTCAGTCAGCCCTGTCCCTCAGTCAGCCCGGTCCCTCAGTCAGCTCTGTCCCTCTGTCAGCTCTGTCCCTCAGTCAGCTCTGTATCTCAGACAGCCCTGTCCCTCAGTCAGCCCTGTGCCTCAGTCAGCTCTGTATCTCAGTCTGCCCTGTCCCTCAGTTAGCTCTGTCCCACAGTCAGCCCTGTCCCTCAGTAAGCTCTGTCCCTCAGTCAGCCCTGTCCCTCAGTCAGCTCTGTCCCTCAGTCAGCCTTGTCCCTCAGTCAGCTCTGTTCCTCAGTCAGCTCTGTCCCTCAGTCAGCCCTGTCCCTCAGTCAGCCCGGTCCCTCAGTCAGCTCTGTCCCTCTGTCAGCTCTGTCCCTCAGTCAGCTCTGTATCTCAGTCAGCCCTGTCCCTCTGTCAGCCCTGTCCCTCAGTCAGCCCTGTCCCTCAGTCAGCCTTGCCCCTCAGTCAGCTCTGTCCCTCAGTCAGCCCTGTCCCTCAGTAGCTCAGTCCCTCAGTCAGCTCTGTACCTCAGTCAGCTCTGTCCCTCATTAACCTCTGTCTCTCAATCAACTCTGTACCTCAGTCAGCTCTGTCCCTCAGTCAGCCCTGTACCTCAGTCAGCTCTGTCCCTCAGGAAGCTCTGTCCCTCAGTCAGCCCTGTCCCTCAGTCAGCTCTGTCCCTCAGTCAGCTCTGTCCCTCAGTCAGCCCTGTCCCTCTGTCAGCCCTGTCCCTCAGTCAGCTCTGTCCCTCAGTCAGCTCTGTCCATCTGTCAGCCCTGTCCCTCAGTCAGCCCTGTCCCTCAGTCAGCTCTGTCCCTCAGTCAGCCATGTCCCTCAGGTAGCTCTGTCCCTCAGTCAGCCATGTCCCTCAGGTAGCTCTGTCCCTCAGTCAGCTCTGTCCCTCTGTCAGCTCTGTCCCTCAGTCAGCCCTGTCCCACAGGGAGATCTGTCCCTCAGACATCTCTGTCCCTCAGTCAGCCCAGTCCCTCAGTCAGCCCGGTCCCTCAGTCAGCTCTGTCCCTCTGTCAGCTCTGTCCCTCAGTCAGCTCTGTATCTCAGTCAGCCCTGTCCCTCAGTCAGCTCTGTATCTCAGTCAGCCCTGACCCTCAGTCAGCCCTGTGCCTCTGTCAGCTCTGTATCTCAGTCAGCCCTGTCCCTCAGTTAGCTCTGTCCCACAGTCAGCCCTGTCCCTCAGTAAGCTCTGTCCCTCAGTCAGCCCTGTCCTACAGTCAGCTCTGTCCCTCAGTCAGCCTTGTCCCTCAGTCAGCTCTGTTCCTCATTCAGCTCTGTCCCTCAGTCAGCTCCGTACCTCAGTCAGCTCTGGATCTCAGTCAGCCCTGTCCCTCAGTCAGCCCTGTCCCTCAGTCAGCTCTGTTCCTCAGTCAGCTCTGTCCCTCAGTCAGCCCTGTCCCTCAGACAGCCCTGTCCCTCAGTCAGCCCTGTCCCTCAGTCAGCTCTGTCCCTCAGTCAGCCCTGTCCCTCAATCAGCCCTGTCACTCAGTCAGCCCTGTCCCTCAGTCAGCCCTGTCCCTCAGTCAGCCCTGTCCCTCAGTCAGCTCTGTACCTCAGTCAGCCCTGTCCCTCAGTCAGCCCTGTCCCTCAGTCAGCTCTGTCCCTCAGTCAGCCCTCTCCCTCAGGTAGCTCTGTCCGTCAGTCTGCTCTGACCCTCAGTCAGCCCTGTCCCTCAGTCAGCTCTGTCCCTCAGGTAGCTCTGTCCATCAGTCAGCTCTGTCCCTCAGTCAGCTCTGTCCCTCATCAGCTCTGTCCCTCAGTCAGCCCTGTCTCTCAGTCAGCTCCGTACCTCACTCAGCCCTGTCCCTCAGTGAGCTCTGTCCCTCAGTCAGCTCTGCCCCTCAGTCAGCCCTGCCCCTCAGGTAGCTCTGTCCCTCGGTCAGCTCTGTCCCACAGTCAGCTCTGTCCCTCAGGGAGCTCTGTCCCTCAGTCAGCTCTGTCCCTCAGTCAGCCCTGTCCCTCAGTCAGCTTTGTCCCTCAGTCAGCCCTGTCCTTCAGTCAGCCCTGTCCCTCAGTCAGCTCTGTCCCTCAGTCAGCTCTGTCCCTCAGTCAGCCCTCTCCCTCAGGTAGCTCTGTCCGTCAGTCTGCTCTGACCCTCAGTCAGCCCTGTCCCTCAGTCAGCTCTGTCCCTAAGGTAGCTCTGTCCCTCAGTCAGCCCTGTCCCTCAGTCAGCTCCGTACCTCAGTCAGCTCTGTCCCTCAGTCAGCTCTGCCCCTCAGTCAGCCCTGTCCCTCAGGTAGCTCTGTCCCTCGGTCAGCTCTGTCCCTCAGTCAGCTCTGTCCCTCAGGGAGCTCTGTCCCTCAGTCAGCTCTGTCCCTCAGTCAGCTCTGTCCCTCAGTCATCTCTGTCCCTCAGTCAGCCCTGTCCCTCAGTCAGCTCTGTCCCTCAGTCAGCCCTGTCCCTCAGTCAGCTCTGTCCCTCAGTCAGCTCTGTCCCTCAGTCAGCTCTGTACCTCAGTCAGCTCTGTCCCTCATTCACCTCTGTCCCTCAATCAACTCTGTACCTCAGTCAGCTCTGTCCCTCAGTCAGCCCTGTACCTCAGTGAGCTCTGTCCCTCAGTCAGCTATGTCCCTCAGTCAGCTCTGTCCCTCTGTCAGCCCTGTCCCTCAGTCAGCCCTGTCCCTCAGTCAGCCCTGACCCACAGGGAGATCTGTCCCTCAGTCAGCTCTGTCCCCCAGTCAGCCCTGTCCCTCAGTCAGCTCTGTCCCTCAGTCAGCCCTGTCCGTCAGGTAGCTCTGTCCCTCAGTCAGCTCTGTCCCTCAGTCAGCTCTGTCCCTCAGTCAGCTCAGACCCTCAGTCAGCTCTGTCCCTCAGTCAGCCCTGTCCCTCAGTCAGCTCTGTCCCTCAGTCAGCTCTGTCACTCAGTCAGCCCTGTCCCTCAGTCAGCTCTGTTCCTCAGTCAGCTCTGTCCCTCAGTCAGCTCTGTACCTCAGACAGCTCTGTCCCTCATTCACCTCTGTCCCTCAATCAACACTGTCCCTCAGCCAGCTCTGTCCCTCAGTCAGCTCTGCCCCGCAGTCAGCCCTGTCCCTCAGTCAGCTCTGTACCTCAGTCAGCTCTGTCCCTCATTCACCTCTGTCCCTCAATCAACTCTGTACCTCAGTCAGCTCTGTCCCTCAGTCAGCCCTGTACCTCAGTCAGCTCTGTCCCTCAGGGAGCTCTGTCCCTCAGTCAGCCCTGTCCCTCAGTCAGCTCTGTCCCTCAGTCAGCCCTGTCCCTCTGTCAGCCCTGTCCCTCAGTCAGCTCTGTCCCTCAGTCAGCCCTGTCCCTCAGTCAGCCCTGTCCCTCAGTCAGCCCGGTCCCTCAGTCAGCTCTGTCCCTCTGTCAGCTCTGTCCCTCAGTCAGCTCTGTATCTCAGTCAGCCCTGTCCCTCAGTCAGCTCTGTCCCTCAGTCAGCTCTGTCCCTCAGTCAGCCCTGTCCCTCAGTCAGCTCTGTCCCTCAGTCAGCTCTGTCCCTCAGTCAGCCCTGTCCCTCAGCCAGCTCTGTCCCTCAGTCAGCTCTGTCCCTCAGTCAGCTCTGTATCTCAATCAGCTCTGTCCCTCTTTCACCTCTGTCCCTCAAACAACTCTGTACCTCAGTCAGCTCTGTCCCTCAGTCAGCCCTGTACCTCAGTGAGCTTTGTCCCTCAGTCAGCTCTGTCCCTCAGTCAGCTCTGTCCCTCTGTCAGCCCTGTCCCTCAGTCAGCCCTGTCCCACAGTCAGCCTTGTCCCTCAGTCAGCTCTGTATCTCAGTAAGCCATGTCTCTCAGGTAGCTCTGTCCAGCAGTCAGCTCCGTCCCTCAGTCAGCTCTGTCCCTCAGTCAGCCCTGTCCCACAGGGAGATCTGCCCCTCAGTCAGCTCTGTCCCTCAGTCGGCCCTGTCCCTCAGACAGCTCTGTCCCTCAGTCAGCCCTGTCCCTCAGTCAGCCCTGTCCCTCAATCAGCCCTGTCACTCAGTCAGCCCTGTCCCTCAGTCAGCCCTGTCCCTCAGTCAGCTCTGTACCTCAGTCAGCTCTGGATCTCAGTCAGCCCTGTCCCTCAGTCAGCCCTGTCCCTCAGTCAGCTCTGTTCCTCAGTAAGCTCTGTCCCTCAGACAGCCCTGTCCCTCAGTCAGCCCTGTCCCTCAGTCAGCTCTGTCCCTCAGTCAGCCCTGTCCCTCAATCAGCCCTGTCACTCAGTCAGCCCTGTCCCTCAGTCAGCCCTGTCCCTCAGTCAGCCCTGTCCCTCAGTCAGCTCTGTACCTCAGTCAGCCCTGTCCCTCAGTCAGCCCTGTCCCTCAGTCAGCTCTGTCCCTCAGTCAGCCCTCTCCCTCAGGTAGATCTGTCCGTCAGTCTGATCTGACCCTCAGTCAGCCCTGTCCCTCAGTCAGCTCTGTCCCTCAGGTAGCTCTGTCCATCAGTCAGCTCTGTCCCTCAGTCAGCTCTGTCCCTCATCAGCGCTGTCCCTCAGTCAGCCCTGTCTCTCAGTCAGCTCCGTACCTCAGTCAGCCCTGTCCCTCAGTGAGCTCTGTCCCTCAGTCAACTCTGCCCCTCAGTCAGCCCTGTCCCTCAGGTAGCTCTGTCCCTCGGTCAGCTCTGTCCCACAGTCAGCTCTGTCCCTCAGGGAGCTCTGTCCCTCAGTCAGCTCTGTCCCTCAGACAGCCATGTCCCTCAGTCAGCTTTGTACCTCAGTCAGCCCTGTCCTTCAGTCAGCCCTGTCCCTCAGTCAGCTCTGTCCCTCAGTCAGCTCTGTCCCTCAGTCAGCCCTCTCCCTCAGGTAGCTCTGTCCGTCAGTCTGCTCTGACCCTCAGTCAGCCCTGTCCCTCAGTCAGCTCTGTCCCTAAGGAAGCTCTGTCCCTCAGTCAGCTCTGTCCCTCAGTCAGCTCTGTCCCTCAGTCAGCTCTGTCCCTCAGTCAGCCCTGTCCCTCAGTCAGCCCTGTCCCTCAGTCATCTCTGTCCCTCAGTCAGCCCTGTCCCTCAGTCAGCTCTGTCCCTCAGTCAGCTCTGTCCCTCAGTCAGCCCTGTCCCTCAGTCAGCTCTGTCCCTCAGTCAGCTCTGTCCCTCAGTCAGCTCTGTACCTCAGTCAGCTCTGTCCCTCATTCACCTCTGTCCCTCAATCAACTCTGTACCTCAGTCAGCTCTGTCCCTCAGTCAGCCCTGTACCTCAGTGAGCTCTGTCCCTCAGTCAGCTATTTCCCTCAGTCAGCTCTGTCCCTCTGTCAGCCCTGTCCCTCTGTCAGCCCTGTCCCTCAGTCAGCCCTGTCCCTCAGTCAGCCCTGTCCCTCAGTCAGCCCTGTCCCTCAGTCAGCCCGGTCCCTCAGTCAGCTCTGTCCCTCTGTCAGCTCTGTCCCTCAGTCAGCTCTGTATCTCAGTCAGCCCTGTCCCTCAGTCAGCTCTGTCCCACAGTCAGCTCTGTCCCTCAGTCAGCCCTGTCCCTCAGTCAGCTCTGTCCCTCAGTCAGCTCTGTCCCTCAGTCAGCCCTGTCCCTCAGCCAGCTCTGTCCCTCAGTCAGCTCTGTCCCTCAGTCAGCTCTGTATCTCAATCAGCTCTGTCCCTCTTTCACCTCTGTCCCTCAAACAACTCTGTACCTCAGTCAGCTCTGTCCCTCAGTCAGCCCTGTACCTCAGTGAGCTTTGTCCCTCAGTCAGCTCTGTCCCTCAGTCAGCTCTGTCCCTCTGTCAGCCCTGTCCCTCAGTCAGCCCTGTCCCACAGTCAGCCTTGTCCCTCAGTCAGCTCTGTATCTCAGTAAGCCATGTCTCTCAGGTAGCTCTGTCCATCAGTCAGCTCCGTCCCTCAGTCAGCTCTGTCCCTCAGTCAGCCCTGTCCCACAGGGAGATCTGCCCCTCAGTCAGCTCTGTCCCTCAGTCAGCCCTGTCCCTCAGTCAGCTCTGTCCCTCAGTCAGCCCTGTCCCTCAGTCAGCTCTGTCCCTCAGTCAGCCCTGTCCCTCAGTCAGCCCTGTCCCTCAGTCAGCTCTGTACCTCAGTCAGCTCTGTCCCTCAGTCAGCCCTGTCCCTCAGTCAGCTCTGTCCCTCAGTCAGCCCTCTCCCTCAGGTAGCTCTGTCCGTCAGTCTGCTCTGACCCTCAGTCAGCCCTGTCCCTCAGTCAGCTCTGTCCCTCAGGTAGCTCTGTCCATCAGTCAGCTCTGTCCCTCAGTCAGCCCTGTCCCTCAGTCAGCTCTGTCCCTCAGTCAGCCCTCTCCCTCAGGTAGCTCTGTCCGTCAGTCTGCTCTGACCCTCAGTCAGCCCTGTCCCTCAGTCAGCTCTGTCCCTCAGTCAGCTCTGTCCCTCATCAGCTCTGTCCCTCAGTCAGCCCTGTCCCTCAGTCAGCTCCGTACCTCAGTCAGCCCTGTCCCTCAGTCAGCTCTGTCCCTCAGTCAGCCCTGTCCCTCAGGTAGCTCTGTCCCTCAGTCAGCTCTGTCCCTCTGTCAGCCCTGTCCCTCTGTCAGCCCTGTCCCTCAGTCAGCCATGTACCTCAGTAAGCTCTGTATCTCAGTCAGACCTGTCCCTCAGGTAGGTCTGTCCCTCAGTCAGCTCTGTCCCTCAGTCAGCCCGGTCCCACAGGGAGATCTGTCCCTCAGTCAGCTCTGTCCCTCAGTCAGCCTTGTCCCTCAGTCAGTTCTGTCCCTCAGTCAGCTCTGTCCCACAGACAGCCCTGTCCCACAGGGAGATCTGTCCCTCAGTCAGCCCGGTCCCTCAGTCAGCTCTGTCCCTCTGTCAGCTCTGTCCCTCAGTCAGCTCTGTATCTCAGTCAGCCCTGTCCCTCAGTCAGCTCTGTCCCTCAGTCAGCTTTGTCCCTCAGTCATCTCTGTCCCTCAGGCAGCTCTGTCCCTCAGTCAGCCCTGTCCCTCAGTCAGCTCTGTCCCTCAGTCAGCTCTGTCCCTCAGTCAGTCCTGTCCCTCAGCCAGCTCTGTCCCTCAGTCAGCTCTGTCCCTCAGTCAGCTCTCTACCTCAGTCAGCTCTGAACCCTCATTCACATCTGTCCCTCAATCAACTCTGTACCTCAGTCAGCTCTGTCCCTCAGTCAGCCCTGTACCTCGGTGAGCTCTGACCCTCAGTCAGCTCTGTCCCTCAGTCAGCTCTGTCCCTCAGTCAGCCCTGTCCCTCAGTCAGCCTTGTCCCTCAGTCAGCTCTGTACCTCAGTCAGCGCTGTCTCTCAGGTAGCCCTGTCCATCAGTCAGCTCTGTCCCTCAGTCAGCTCTGTCTCTCAGTCAGCTCTGTCACTCAGTCAGCCCAGTCCCTCAGTCAGCTATGTTCCTCAGTCAGCTCTGTCCCTCAGTCAGCTCTGTACCTCAGACAGCTCTGTCCCTCAGTCAGCCCTGTCCCTCAGTCAGCCCTGACCCACAGGGAGATCTGTACCTCAGTCAGCTCTGTCCCTCATTCACCTCTGTCCCTCAATCAACTCTGTACCTCAGTCAGCTCTGTCCCTCAGTCAGCCCTGTACCTCAGTCAGCTCTGTCCCTCAGGGAGCTCTGTCCCTCAGTCATCTCTGTCCCTCAGTCAGCTCTGTCCCTCAGTCAGCCCTGTCCCTCAGTCAGCTCTGTCCCTCAGTCAGCCCTGTCCCTCAGTCAGCTCTGTCCCTCAGTCAGCTCTGTCCCTCAGTCAGCCCTGTCCTTCAGCCAGCTCTGTCCCTCAGTCAACTCTGTCCCTCAGTCAGCTCTGTACCTCAGTCAGCTCTGTCCCTCATTCACCTCTGTCCCTCAATCAACTCTGTACCTCAGTCAGCTCTGTCCCTCAGTCAGCCCTGTACCTCAGTGAGGTCTGTCCCTCAGTCAGCTATGTCCCTCAGTCAGCTCTGTCCCTCTGTCAGCCCTGTCCCTCAGTCAGCCCTGTCCCTCAGTCAGCCCTGACCCACAGGGAGATCTGTCCCTCAGTCAGCTCTGTCCCCCAGTCAGCCCTGTCCCTCAGTCAGCTCTGTCCCTCAGTCAGCCCTGTCCGTCAGGTAGCTCTGTCCCTCAGTCAGCTCTGTCCCTCAGTCAGCTCTGTCCCTCAGTCAGCTCAGACCCTCAGTCAGCTCTGTCCCTCAGTCAGCCCTGTCCCTCAGTCAGCTCTGTCCCTCAGTCAGCTCTGTCACTCAGTCAGCCCTGTCCCTCAGTCAGCACTGTATCTCAGTCAGCCCAGTCCCTCAGTCAGCCCTGTGCCTCTGTCAGCTCTGTATCTCAGTCAGCCCTGTCCCTCAGTTAGCTCTGTCCCACAGTCAGCCCTGTCCCTCAGTAAGCTCTGTCCCTCAGTCAGCCCTGTCCCTCAGTCAGCTCTGTCCCTCAGTCAGCCTTGTCCCTCAGTCAGCTCTGTTCCTCAGTCAGCTCTGTCCCTCAGTCAGCTCCGTACCTCAGTCAGCTCTGGATCTCAGTCAGCCCTGTCCCTCAGTCAGCCCTGTCCCTCAGTCAGCCCTGGCCCTCAGTCAGCCTTGCCCCTCAGTCAGCTCTGTCCCTCAGTCAGCCCTGTCCCTCAGGTAGCTCTGTCCCTCAGTCAGCTCTGTACCTCAGTCAGCTCTGTTCCTCATTAACCTCTGTCCCTCAATCAACTCTGTACCTCAGTCAGCTCTGTCCCTCAGTCAGCCCTGTACCTCAGTCAGCTCTGTCCGTCAGGGAGCTCTGTCCCTCAGTCAGCCCTGTCCCTCAGTCAGCTCTGTCCCTCAGTCAGCTCTGTCCCTCAGTCAGCCCTGTCCCTCTGTCAGCCCTGTCCCTCAGTCAGCTCTGTCCCTCAGTCAGCTCTGTCCCTCTGTCAGCCCTGTCCCTCAGTCAGCCCTGTCCCTCAGTCAGCCTTGCCCCTCAGTCAGCTCTGTCCCTCAGTCAGCCCTGTCCCTCAGGTAGCTCTGTCCCTCAGTCAGCTCTGTCACTCTGTCAGCTCTGTCCCTCAGTCAGCCCGGTCCCTCAGTCAGCTCTGTCCCTCTGTCAGCTCTGTCCCTCAGTCAGCTCTGTATCTCAGTCAGCCCTGTCCCTCAGTCAGCTCTGTCCCTCAGTCAGCTCTGTCCCTCAGTCAGCCCTGTCCCTCAGACAGCTCTGTCCCTCAGTCAGCTCTGTCCCTCAGTCAGCCCTGTCCCTCAGCCAGCTCTGTCCCTCAGTCAGCTCTGTCCCTCAGTCAGCTCTGTATCTCAATCAGCTCTGTCCCTCTTTCACCTCTGTCCCTCAAACAACTCTGTACCTCAGTCAGCTCTGTCCCTCAGTCAGCCCTGTACCTCAGTGAGCTTTGTCCCTCAGTCAGCTCTGTCCCTCAGTCAGCTCTGTCCCTCTGTCAGCCCTGTCCCTCAGTCAGCCCTGTCCCACAGTCAGCCTTGTCCCTCAGTCAGCTCTGTATCTCAGTAAGCCATGTCTCTCAGGTAGCTCTGTCCATCAGTCAGCTCCGTCCCTCAGTCAGCTCTGTCCCTCAGTCAGCCCTGTCCCACAGGGAGATCTGCCCCTCAGTCAGCTCTGTCCCTCAGTCAGCCCTGTCCCTCAGTCAGCTCTGTCCCTCAGTCAGCCCTGTCCCTCAGTCAGCTCTGTCCTTCAGTCAGCCCTGTCCCTCAATCAGCCCTGTCACTCAGTCAGCCCTGTCCCTCAGTCAGCCCTGTCCCTCAGTCAGCTCTGTACCTCAGTCAGCTCTGTCCCTCAGTCAGCCCTGTCCCTCAGTCAGCTCTGTCCCTCAGTCAGCCCTCTCCCTCAGGTAGCTCTGTCCGTCAGTCTGCTCTGACCCTCAGTCAGCCCTGTCCCTCAGTCAGCTCTGTCCCTCAGGTAGCTCTGTCCATCAGTCAGCTCTGTCCCTCAGTCAGCCCTGTCCCTCAGTCAGCTCTGTCCCTCAGTCAGCCCTCTCCCTCAGGTAGCTCTGTCCGTCAGTCTGCTCTGACCCTCAGTCAGTCCTGTCCCTCAGTCAGCTCTGTCCCTCAGGTAGCTCTGTCCATCAGTCAGCTCTGTCCCTCAGTCAGCTCTGTCCCTCATCAGCTCTGTCCCTCAGTCAGCCCTGTCCCTCAGTCAGCTCCGTACCTCAGTCAGCCCTGTCCCTCAGTCAGCTCTGTCCCTCAGTCAGCCCTGTCCCTCAGGTAGCTCTGTCCCTCAGTCAGCTCTGTCCCTCTGTCAGCCCTGTCCCTCTGTCAGCCCTGTCCCTCAGTCAGCCATGTCCCTCAGTAAGCTCTGTATCTCAGTCAGACCTGTCCCTCAGGTAGGTCTGTCCCTCAGTCAGCTCTGTCCCTCAGTCAGCCCGGTCCCACAGGGAGATCTGTCCCTCAGTCAGCTCTGTCCCTCAGTCAGCCTTGTCCCTCAGTCAGTTCTGTCCCTCAGTCAGCTCTGTCCCACAGACAGCCCTGTCCCACAGGGAGATCTGTCCCTCAGTCAGCCCGGTCCCTCAGTCAGCTCTGTCCCTCTGTCAGCTCTGTCCCTCAGTCAGCTCTGTATCTCAGTCAGCCCTGTCCCTCAGTCAGCTCTGTCCCTCAGTCAGCTCTGTCCCTCAGTCATCTCTGTCCCTCAGGCAGCTCTGTCCCTCAGTCAGCCCTGCCCCTCAGTCAGCTCTGTCCCTCAGTCAGCTCTGTCCCTCAGTCAGTCCTGTCCCTCAGCCAGCTCTGTCCCTCAGTCAGCTCTGTCCCTCAGTCAGCTCTCTACCTCAGTCAGCTCTGTCCCTCATTCACCTCTGTCCCTCAATCAACTCTGTACCTCAGTCAGCTCTGTCCCTCAGTCAGCCCTGTACCTCGGTGAGCTCTGACCCTCAGTCAGCTCTGTCCCTCAGTCAGTTCTGTCCCTCAGTCAGCCCTGTCCCTCAGTCAGCCTTGTCCCTCAGTCAGCTCTGTACCTCAGTCAGCCCTGTCTCTCAGGTAGCCCTGTCCATCAGTCAGCTCTGTCCCTCAGTCAGCTCTGTCTCTCAGTCAGCTCTGTCCCTCAGTTGCCCTGTCCCTCAGTCAGCTCTGTCCCTCAGTCAGCTCTGTCCCTCAGGTAGCTCTGTCCCTCAGTCAGCTCTGTCCCTCAGTCAGCCCTGTCCCTCAGTCAGCTCTGTCACTCAGTCAGCTCTGTCCCTCAGTCAGCCCTGTCCCTCAGTCAGCTCTGTCCCTCAGTCAGCTCTGTCCCTCAGTCAGCCCTGTCCTTCAGCCAGCTCTGTCCCTCAGTCAACTCTGTCCCTCAGGGAGATCTGAACCTCAGTCAGCTCTGTCCCTCATTCACCTCTGTCCCTCAATCAACTCTGTACCTCAGTCAGCTCTGTCCCTCAGTCAGCCCTGTACCTCAGTGAGGTCTGTCCCTCAGTCAGCTATGTCCCTCAGTCAGCTCTGTCCCTCTGTCAGCCCTGTCCCTCAGTCAGCCCTCTCCCTCAGTCAGCCCTGACCCACAGGGAGATCTGTCCCTCAGTCAGCTCTGTCCCCCAGTCAGCCCTGTCCCTCAGTCAGCTCTGTCCCTCAGTCAGCCCTGTCCGTCAGGTAGCTCTGTCCCTCAGTCAGCTCTGTCCCTCAGTCAGCTCTGTCCCTCAGTCAGCTCAGACCCTCAGTCAGCTCTGTCCCTCAGTCAGCCCTGTCCCTCAGTCAGCTCTGTCCCTCAGTCAGCTCTGTCACTCAGTCAGCCCTGTCCCTCAGTCAGCACTGTATCTCAGTCAGCCCAGTCCCTCAGTCAGCCCTGTGCCTCTGTCAGCTCTGTATCTCAGTCAGCCCTGTCCCTCAGTTAGCTATGTCCCACAGTCAGCCCTGTCCCTCAGTAAGCTCTCTCCCTCAGTCAGCCCTGTCCCTCAGTCAGCTCTGTCCCTCAGTCAGCCTTGTCCCTCAGTCAGCTCTGTTCCTCAGTCAGCTCTGTCCCTCAGTCAGCTCCGTACCTCAGTCAGCTCTGGATCTCAGTCAGCCCTGTCCCTCAGTCAGCCCTGTCCCTCAGTCAGCCCTGGCCCTCAGTCAGCCTTGCCCCTCAGTCAGCTCTGTCCCTCAGTCAGCCCTGTCCCTCAGGTAGCTCTGTCCCTCAGTCAGCTCTGTACCTCAGTCAGCTCTGTTCCTCATTAACCTCTGTCCCTCAATCAACTCTGTACCTCAGTCAGCTCTGTCCCTCAGTCAGCCCTGTACCTCAGTCAGCTCTGTCCGTCAGGGAGCTCTGTCCCTCAGTCAGCCCTGTCCCTCAGTCAGCTCTGTCCCTCAGTCAGCTCTGTCCCTCAGTCAGCCCTGTCCCTCTGTCAGCCCTGTCCCTCAGTCAGCTCTGTCCCTCAGTCAGCTCTGTCCCTCTGTCAGCCCTGTCCCTCAGTCAGCCCTGTCCCTCAGTCAGCCTTGCCCCTCAGTCAGCTCTGTCCCTCAGTCAGCCCTGTCCCTCAGGTAGCTCTGTCCCTCAGTCAGCTCTGTCACTCTGTCAGCTCTGTCCCTCAGTCAGCCCTGTCCCACAGAGAGATCTGTCCCTCAGTCAGCACTGTCCCTCAGTCAGCCAAATCCCTCAGTCAGCCCGGTCCCTCAGTCAGCTCTCTCCCTCTGTCAGCTCTGTCCCTCAGTCAGCTCTGTATCTCAGTCAGCACTGTCCCTCAGTCAGCCCTGTGCCTCAGTCAGCTCTGAATCTCAGCCAGCCCTGTCCCTCAGTTAGCTCTGTCCCACAGTCAGACCTGTCCCTCAGTAAGCTCTGTCCCTCAGTTTGCCCTGTCCCTCAGTCAGCTCTGTCCCTCAGTCAGCCTTGTCCCTCAGTCAGCTCTGTTCCTGAGTCAGCTCTGTCCCTCAGACAGCTCCGTACCTCAGTCAGCTCTGGATCTCAGTCAGCCCTGTCCCTCAGTCAGCCCTGTCCCTCAGTCAGCTCTGTTCCTCAGTCAGCTCTGTCCCTCAGTCAGATCTGTCCCTCAGACAGCCCTGTCCCTCAATCAGCTCTGTCCCTCAGTCAGCCCTGTCCCTCAGTCAGCTCTGTCCCTCAGTCAGCTCTGTCCCTCAATCAGCCCGGTCACTCAGTCAGCTCTGTCCCTCTGTCAGCCCTGTCCCTCAGTCAGCCCTGTCCCTCAGTCAGCCCTGACCCACAGGGAGATCTGTACCTCAGTCAGCTCTGTCCCTCATTCACCTCTGTCCCTCAATCAACTCTGTACCTCAGTCAGCTCTGTCCCTCAGTCAGCCCTGTACCTCATTCAGCTCTGTCCCTCAGGGAGCTCTGTCCCTCAGTCATCTCTGTCCCTCAGTCAGCTCTGTCCCTCAGTCAGCCCTGTCCCTCAGTCAGCTCTGTCCCTCAGTCAGCCCTGTCCCTCAGTCAGCTCTGTCCCTCAGTCAGCTCTGTCCTTCAGTCAGCCCTGTCCTTCAGCCAGCTCTGTCCCTCAGTCAACTCTGTCCCTCAGTCAGCTCTGTACCTCAGTCAGCTCTTTCCCTCATTCACCTCTGTCCCTCAATCAACTCTGTACCTCAGTCAGCTCTGTCCCTCAGTCAGCCCTGTACCTCAGTGAGGTCTGTCCCTCAGTCAGCTATGTCCCTCAGTCAGCTCTGTCCCTCTGTCAGCCCTGTCCCTCAGTCAGCCCTGTCCCTCAGTCAGCCCTGACCCACAGGGAGATCTGTCCCTCAGTCAGCTCTGTCCCTCAGTCAGCCCTGTCCCTCAGTCAGCTCTGTCCCTCAGTCAGCCCTGTCCGTCAGGTAGCTCTGTACCTCAGTCAGCTCTGTCCCTCAGTCAGCTCTGTCCCTCAGTCAGCTCAGACCCTCAGTCAGCTCTGTCCCTCAGTCAGCCCTGTCCCTCAGTCAGCTCTGTCCCTCAGTCAGCTCTGTCACTCAGTCAGCCCTGTCCCTCAGTCAGCTCTGTTCCTCAGTCAGCTCTGTCCCTCAGTCAGCTCTGTACCTCAGACAGCTCTGTCCCTCATTCACCTCTGTCCCTCAATCAACACTGTCCCTCAGCCAGCTCTGTCCCTCAGTCAGCTCTGTCCCGCAGTCAGCCCTGTCCCTCAGTCAGCTCTGTACCTTAGTCAGCTCTATCCCTCATTCACCTCTGTCCCTCAATCAACTCTGTACCTCAGTCAGCTCTGTCCCTCAGTCAGCCCTGTACCTCAGTCAGCTCTGTCCCTCAGGGAGCTCTGTCCCTCAGTCAGCCCTGTCCCTCAGTCAGCTCTGTCCCTCAGTCAGCCCTGTCCCTCTGTCAGCCCTGTCCCTCAGTCAGCTCTGTCCCTCACTCAGCACTGTCCCTCAGTCAGCCCTGTCTCTCAGTCAGCCCGGTCCCTCAGTCAGCTCTGTCCCTCTGTCAGCTCTGTCCCTCAGTCAGCTCTGTATCTCAGTCAGCCCTGTCCCTCAGTCAGCTCTGTCCCTCAGTCAGCTCTGTCCCTCAGTCAGCCCTGTCCCTCAGTCAGCTCTGTCCCTCAGTCAGCTCTGTCCCTCAGTCAGCCCCTGTCCCTCAGCCAGCTCTGTCACTCAGTCAGCTCTGTCCCTCAGTCAGCTCTGTATCTCAATCAGCTCTGTCCCTCTTTCACCTCTGTCCGTCAAACAACTCTGTACCTCAGTCAGCTCTGTCCCTCAGTCAGCCCTGTACCTCAGTGAGCTTTGTCCCTCAGTCAGCTCTGTCCCTCAGTCAGCTCTGTCCCTCTGTCAGCTCTGTCCCTCAGTCAGCCCTGTCCCACAGTCAGCCTTGTCCCTCAGTCAGCTCTGTATCTCAGTAAGCCCTGTCTCTCAGGTAGCTCTGTCCATCAGTCAGCTCCGTCCCTCAGTCAGCTCTGTCCCTCAGTCAGCCCTGTCCCACAGGGAGATCTGCCCCTCAGTCAGCTCTGTCCCTCAGTCAGCCCTGTCCCTCAGTCAGCTCTGTCCCTCAGTCAGCCCTGTCCCTCAGTCAGCTCTGTCCCTCAGTCAGCCCTGTCCCTCAATCAGCCCTGTCACTCAGTCAGCCCTGTCCCTCAGTCAGCCCTGTCCCTCAGTCAGCTCTGTACCTCAGTCAGCTCAGTCCCTCAGTCAGCCCTGTCCCTCAGTCAGCTGTGTCCCTCAGTCAGCCCTCTCCCTCAGGTAGCTCTGTCCGTCAGTCTGCTCTGACCCTCAGTCAGCCCTGTCCCTCAGTCAGCTCTGTCCCTCAGGTAGCTCTGTCCATCAGTCAGCACTGTCCCTCAGTCAGCCCTGTCCCTCAGTCAGCTCTGTCCCTCAGTCAGCCCTCTCCCTCAGGTAGCTCTGTCCGTCAGTCTGCTCTGACCCTCAGTCAGCCCTGTCCCTCAGTCAGCTCTGTCCCTCAGGTAGCTCTGTCCATCAGTCAGCTCTGTCCCTCAGTCAGCTCTGTCCCTCATCAGCTCTGTCCCTCAGTCAGCCCTGTCCCTCAGTCAGCTCCGTACCTCAGTCAGCCCTGTCCCTCAGTCAGCTCTGTCCCTCAGTCAGCCCTGTCCCTCAGGTAGCTCTGTCCCTCAGTCAGCTCTGTCCCTCTGTCAGCCCTGTCCCTCAGTCAGCCCTGTCCCTCAGTCAGCCATGTCCCTCAGTAAGCTCTGTATCTCAGTCAGACCTGTCCCTCAGGTAGGTCTGTCCCTCAGTCAGCTCTGTCCCTCAGTCAGCCTGGTCCCACAGGGAGATCTGTCCCTCAGTCAGCTCTGTCCCTCAGTCAGCCTTGTCCCTCAGTCAGTTCTGTCCCTCAGTCAGCTCTGTCCCACAGACAGCCCTGTCCCACAGGGAGATCTGTCCCTCAGTCAGCCCGGTCCCTCAGTCAGCTCTGTCCCTCTGTCAGCTCTGTCCCTCAGTCAGCTCTGTATCTCAGTCAGCCCTGTCCCTCAGTCAGCTCTGTCCCTCAGTCAGCTCTGTCCCTCAGTCATCTCTGTCCCTCAGGCAGCTCTGTCCCTCAGTCAGCCCTGTCCCTCAGTCAGCTCTGTCCCTCAGTCAGCTCTGTCCCTCAGTCAGTCCTGTCCCTCAGCCAGCTCTGTCCCTCAGTCAGCTCTGTCCCTCAGTCAGCTCTCTACCTCAGTCAGCTCTGTCCCTCATTCACCTCTGTCCCTCAATCAACTCTGTACCTCAGTCAGCTCTGTCCCTCAGTCAGCCCTGTACCTCGGTGAGCTCTGACCCTCAGTCAGCTCTGTCCCTCAGTCAGCTCTGTCCCTCAGTCAGCCCTCTCCCTCAGTCAGCCTTGTCCCTCAGTCAGCTCTGTACCTCAGTCAGCCCTGTCTCTCAGGTAGCTCTGTCCATCAGTCAGCTCTGTCCCTCAGTCAGCTCTGTCCCTCAGTCAGCCCTGTCCCACAGGGAGATCTGTCTCTCAGTCAGCTCTGTCCCTCAGTCAGCCCTGTCCCTCAGTCAGCTCTGTCCCTCAGTCAGCTCTGTCCCTCAGGTAGCTCTGTCCCTCAGTCAGCTCTGTCCCTCAGTCAGCTCTGTCCCTCAGTCAGCCCTGTCCCTCTGTCAGCCCTGTCCCTCAGTCAGCTCTGTCACTCAGTCAGCCCTGTCCCTCAGTCAGCTCTGTTCCTCAGTCAGCTCTGTACCTCAGATAGCTCTGTCCCTCATTCACCTCTGTCCCTAAATCAACTCTGTCCCTCAGCCAGCTCTGTCCCTCAGTCAGCTCTGTCCCGCAGTCAGCCCTGTCCCTCAGTCAGCTCTGTACCTCAGTCAGCTCTGTCCCTCATTCACCTCTGTCCCTCAATCAACTCTGTCCCACAGTCAGCCCTGTCCCTCTGTCAGCCCTGTCCCTCAGTCAGCTCTGTCCCTCAGTCAGCTCTGTCCCTCAGTTTGCCCTGTCCCTCAGTCAGCCCGGTCCCTCAGTCAGCTCTGTCCCTCTGTCAGCTCTGTCCCTCAGTCAGCTCTGTATCTCAGTCAGCCCTGTCCCTCAGTCAGCTCTGTCCCTCAGTCAGCTCTGTCCCTCAGTCAGCCCTGTACCTCAGTCAGCTCTGTCCCTCAGTCAGCTCTGTCCCTCAGTCAGCCCTGTCCCTCAGCCAGCTCTGTCCCTCAGTCAGCTCTGTCACTCAGTCAGCTCTGTATCTCAGTCAGCTCTGTCCCTCTTTCACCTCTGTCCCTCAATCAACTCTGTACCTCAGTCACCTCTGTCCCTCAGTCAGCCCTCTACCTCAGTGAGCTCTGTCCCTCAGTCAGCTCTGTCCCTCAGTCAGCTCTGTCCCTCTGTCAGCCCTGTCCCTCAGTCAGCCCTGTCCCTCAGTCAGCCTTGTCCCTCAGTCAGCTCTGTATCTCAGTCAGCCCTGTCTCTCAGGTAGCTCTGTCCAGCAGTCAGCTCTGTCCCTCAGTCAGTCTGTCCCTCAGTCAGCCCTGTCCCACAGGGAGATCTGCCCCTCAGTCAGCTCTGTCCCTCAGTCAGCCCTGTCTCTCAGGTAGCTCTGTCCCTCAGTCAGCTCTGTCCCTCAGCCAGCTCTGTCCCTCAGTCAGACCTGTCCCTCAGTCAGCTCTGTCCCTCAGTCAGCTCTGTCCCTCAGTCAGCTCTGTCACTCAGTCAGCTCTGTTCCTCAGTCAGCTCTGTCCCTCAGTCAGCTCTGTCCCTCAGTCAGCTCTGTACCACAGACAGCTCTGTCCCTCATTCACCTCTGTCCCTCAATCAACTCTGTCCCTCAGTCAGCTCTGTCCCTCAGTCAGCCCTGTCCCTCAGTCAGCCCGGTCCCTCAGTCAGCTCTGTCCCTCTGTCAGCTCTGTCCCTCAGTGAGCTCTGTATCTCAGTCAGCCCTGTCCCTCAGTCAGCACTGTATCTCAGTCAGCCCAGTCCCTCAGTCAGCCCTGTGCCTCTGTCAGCTCTGTATCTCAGTCAGCCCTGTCCCTCAGTTAGCTCTGTCCCACAGTCAGCCCTGTCCCTCAGTCAGCTCTGTCCTTCAGGTAGCTCTGTCCATCAGTCAGCTCTGTCCCTCAGTCAGCTCTGTCCCTCATCAGCTCTGTCCCTCAGTCAGCCCTGTCGCTCAGTCAGCTCCGTACCTCAGTCAGCACTGTCCCCCAGTCAGCTCTGTCCCTCAGTCAGCTCTGCCCCTCAGACAGCCCTGTCCCTCAGGTAGGTCTGTCCCTCGGTCAGCTCTGTCCCACAGTCAGCTCTGTCCCTCAGGGAGCTCTGTCGCTCAGTCAGCTCTGTCCCTCAGACAGCCATGTCCCTCAGTCAGCTTTGTACCTCAGTCAGCCCTGTCCCTCAGTCAGCCCTGTCCCTCAGTCAGCTCTGTCCCTCAGTCAGCTCTGTCCCTCAGTCAGCCCACTCCCTCAGGTAGCTCTGTCCGTCAGTCTGCTCTGACCCTCAGTCAGCCCTGTCCCTCAGTCAGCTCTGTCCCTCAGGTAGCTCTGTCCCTCAGTCAGCCCTGTCCCTCAGTCAGCTCCGTACCTCAGTCAGCCCTGTCCCTCAGTCAGCTCTGTCCTTCAGTCAGCTCTGCCCCTCAGTCAGCCCTGTCCCTCCGGTAGCTCTGTCCCTCAGTCAGCTCTGTCCCTCAGTCAGCTCTGTCCCTCAGTCAGCTCTGTCCCTCAGTCAGCCCTGTCCCTCAGTCAGCTCTGTCCCTCAGTCAGCTCTGTCCCTCAGTCAGCCCTGTCCCTCAGCCAGCTCTGTCCCTCAGTCAGCTCTGTCCCTCAGTCAGCTCTGTCCCTCAGTCAGCTCTGTAACTCAGTCAGCTCTGTCCCTCAGTCAGCCCTGTACCTCAGTGAGCTCTGTCCCTCAGTCAGCTCTGTCCCCCAGTCAGCTCTGTCCCTCTGTCAGCCCTGTCCCTCAGTCAGCCCTGTCCCTCAGTCAGCCCTGTCCCACAGGGAGATCTGTCCCTCAGTCAGCTCTGTCCCTCAGTCAGCCCTGTCCCTCAGTCAGCTCTGTCCCTCAGTCATCCCTGTCCCTCAGGTAGCTCTGTCCCTCAGTCAGCTCTGTCCCTCAGTCAGCTCTGTCCCTCAGTCAGCCCTGTCCCTCAGTCAGCTCAGTCCCTCAGTCAGCTCTGTCCCTCAGTCAGCCCTGTCCCTCAGTCAGCTCTGTCCCTCAGTCAGCTCTGTCACTCAGTCAGCCCTGTCCTTCAGTCAGGTCAGTTCCTCAGTCAGCTCTGTCCCTCAGCCAGCTCTGTACCTCAGTCAGCTCAGTCCCGCAGTCAGCCCTGTCCCTCAGTAAGCTCTGTACCTCAGTCAGCTCTGTCCCTCATTCACCTCTGTCCCTCAATCAACTCTGTACCTCAGTCAGCTCTGTCCCTCAGTCAGCCCTGTACCTCAGTCATCTCTGTCCCTCGGGGAGCTCTGTCCCTCAGTCAGCCCTGTCCCTCAGTCAGCTCTGTCCCTCAGTCAGCCCTGTCCCTCAGTCAGCTCTGTCCCTCAGTCAGCTCTGTCCCTCAGTCAGCCCTGTCCCTCAGTCAGCCCGGTCCCTCAGTCAGCTCTGTCCCTCTGTCACCTCTGTCCCTCAGTCAGCTCTGTCCCTCAGTCAGCCCTGTACCTCAGTCATCTCTGTCCCTCAGTCAGCTCTGTCCCTCAGTCAGCTCTGTCCCTCAGTCAGCCCTGTCCCTCAGCCAGCTCTGTCCCTCAGTCAGGTCTGTCCCTCAGTCAGCTCTGTATCTCGGTCAGCTCTGTCCCTCTTTCACCTCTGTCCCTCAATCAACTCTGCACCTCAGTCAGCTCTGTCCCTCAGTCAGCTCTGTCACTCAGTCAGCCCTGTCCCTCAGTCAGCTCTGTTCCTCAGTCAGCTCTGTCCCTCAGTCAGCTCTGTACCTCAGACAGCTCTGTCCCTCATTCACCTCTGTCCCTCAATCAACTCTGTCCCTCAGTCAGCTCTGTCCCTCAGTCAACCCTGTCCCTCAGTCAGCCCAGTCCCTCAGTCAGCTCTGTCCCTCTGTAAGCTCTGTCCTTCAGTCAGCTCTGTATCTCAGTCAGCCCTGTCCCTCAGTCAGCTCTGTATCTCAGTCAGCCCTGTCCCTCAGTCAGCCCTGTGCCTCAGTCAGCTCTGTCCCTCAGTCTGCCCTGTCCCTCAGTCAGCTCCGTCCCTCATTCAGCCTTGTCCCTCAGTCAGCTCTGTTCCTCAGTCAGCTCTGTCCCTCAGTCAGCTCCGTACCTCAGTCAGCTCTGGTTCTCAGTCAGCCCTGTCCCTCTGTCAGCCCTGTCCCTCAGTCAGCCCTGGCCCTCAGTCAGCCTTGCCCCTCAGTCAGCTCTGTGCCTCAGTCAGCTCTGTCCCTCATTAACCTCTGTCCCTCAATCAACTCTGTACCTCAGTCAGCTCTGTCCCTCAGTCAGCCCTGTACCTCAGTCAGCTCTGTCCGTCAGGGAGCTCTGTCCCTCAGTCAGCCCTGTCCCTCAGTCAGCTCTGTCCCTCAGTCAGCTCTGTCCCTCAGTCAGCCTGTCCCTCTGTCAGCCCTGTCCCTCAGTCAGCTCTGTCCCTCAGTCAGCTCTGTCCCTCTGTCAGCCCTGTCCCTCAGTCAGCCCTGTCCCTCAGTCAGCCTTGCCCCTCAGTCAGCTCTGTCCCTCAGTCAGCCCTGTCCCTCAGGTAGCTCTGTCCCTCAGTCAGCTCTGTCCCTCTGTCAGCTCTGTCCCTCAGTCAGCCCTGTCCCACAGGGAGATCTGTCCCTCAGTCAGCTCTGTCCCTCAGTCAGCCAAGTCCCTCAGTCAGCCCGGTCCCTCAGTCAGCTCTGTCCCTCTGTCAGCTCTGTCCCTCAGTCAGCTCTGTATCTCAGTCAGCCCTGTCCCTCAGTCAGCTCTGTATCTCAGTCAGCCCTGTCCCTCAGTCAGCCCTGTGCCTCAGTCAGCTCTGTATCTCAGTCAGCCCTGTCCCTCAGTTAGCTCTGTCCCACAGTCAGCCCTGTCCCTCAGTAAGCTCTGTCCCTCAGTCAGCCCTGTCCCTCAGTCAGCTCTGTCCCTCAGTCAGCCTTGTCCCTCAGTCAGCTCTGTTCCTCAGTCAGCTCTGTCCCTCAGTCAGCTCCGTACCTCAGTCAGCTCTGGATCTCAGTCAGCCCTGTCCCTCAGTCAGCTCTGTTCCTCAGTCAGCTCTGTCCCTCAGTCAGCCCTGTCCCTCAGACAGCCCTGTCCCTCAGTCAGCTCTGTCCCTCAGTCAGCCCTGTCCCTCAGTCAGCTCTGTCCCTCAGTCAGCTCTGTCCCTCAATCAGCCTTGTCACTCAGTCAGCCCTGCCCCTCAGTCAGCCCTGTCCCTCAGTCAGCCCTGTCCCTCAGTCAGCTCTGTACCTCAGTCAGCCCTGTCCCTCAGTCAGCTCAGTCCCACAGTCAGCCCTCTCCCTCAGGTAGCTCTGTCCGTCAGTCTGCTCTGACCCTCAGTCAGCCCTGTCCCTCAGTCAGCTCTGTCCCTCAGGTAGCTCTGTCCATCAGTCAGCTCTGTCCCTCAGTCAGCTCTGTCCCTCATCAGCTCTGTCCCTCAGTCAGCCCTGTCTCTCAGTCAGCTCCGTACCTCAGTCAGCCCTGTCCCTCAGTCAGCTCTGTCCCTCAGTCAGCTCTGCCCCTCAGTCAGCCCTGTCCCTCAGGTAACTCTTTCCCTCGGTCAGCTCTGTCCCACAGTCAGCTCTGTCCCTCAGGGAGCTCTGTCCCTCAGTCAGCTCTGTCCCTCAGACAGCCATGTCCCTCAGTCAGCTTTGTACCTCAGTCAGCCCTGTCCCTCAGTCAGCCCTGTCCCTCAGTCAGCTCTGTCCCTCAGTCAGCTCTGTCCCTCAGTCAGCCCTCTCCCTCAGTTAGCTCTGTCCGTCAGTCTGCTCTGACCCTCAGTCAGCCCTGTCCCTCAGTCAGCTCTGTCCCTCTGTCAGCCCTGTCCCTCAGTCAGCCCTGTCCCTCAGTCAGCCCTGTCCCACAGGGAGATCTGTCCCTCAGTCAGCTCTGTCCCTCAGTCAGCCCTGTCCCTCAGTCAGCTCTGTCCCTCAGTCAGCCCTGTCCCTCAGGTAGCTCTGTCCCTCAGTCAGCTCTGTCCCTCAGTCAGCTCTGTCCCTCAGTCAGCCCTGTCCCTCAGTCAGCTCAGTCCCTCAGTCAGCTCTGTCCCTCAGTCAGCCCTGTCCCTCAGTCAGCTCTGTCCCTCAGTCAGCTCTGTCACTCAGTCAGCCCTGTCCTTCAGTCAGGTCAGTTCCTCAGTCAGCTCTGTCCCTCAGTCAGCTCTGTACCTCAGACAGCTCTGTCCCTCATTCACCTCTGTCCCTCAATCAACTCTGTCCCTCAGCCAGCTCTGTCCCTCAGTCAGCTCAGTCCCGCAGTCAGCCCTGTCCCTCAGTAAGCTCTGTACCTCAGTCAGCTCTGTCCCTCATTCACCTCTGTCCCTCAATCAACTCTGTACCTCAGTCAGCTCTGTCCCTCAGTCAGCCCTGTACCTCAGTCATCTCTGTCCCTCGGGGAGCTCTGTCCCTCAGTCAGCCCTGTCCCTCAGTCAGCTCTGTCCCTCAGTCAGCCCTGTCCCTCTGTCAGCCCTGTCCCTCAGTCAGCTCTGTCCGTCAGTCAGCTCTGTCCCTCAGTCAGCCCTGTCCCTCAGTCAGCCCGGTCCCTCAGTCAGCTCTGTCCCTCTGTCACCTCTGTCCCTCAGTCAGCTCTGTCCCTCAGTCAGCCCTGTACCTCAGTCATCTCTGTCCCTCAGTCAGCTCTGTCCCTCAGTCAGCTCTGTCCCTCAGTCAGCCCTGTCCCTCAGCCAGCTCTGTCCCTCAGTCAGGTCTGTCCCTCAGTCAGCTCTGTATCTCGGTCAGCTCTGTCCCTCTTTCACCTCTGTCCCTCAATCAACTCTGTACCTCAGTCAGCTCTGTCCCTCAGTCAGCTCTGTCACTCAGTCAGCCCTGTCCCTCAGTCAGCTCTGTTCCTCAGTCAGCTCTGTCCCTCAGTCAGCTCTGTACCTCAGACAGCTCTGTCCCTCATTCACCTCTGTCCCTCAATCAACTCTGTCCCTCAGTCAGCTCTGTCCCTCAGTCAACCCTGTCCCTCAGTCAGCCCAGTCCCTCAGTCAGCTCTGTCCCTCTGTCACCTCTGTCCCTCAGTCAGCTCTGTATCTCAGTCAGCCCTGTCCCTCAGTCAGCTCTGTATCTCAGTCAGCCCTGTCCCTCAGTCAGCCCTGTGCCTCAGTCAGCTCTGTCCCTCAGTCTGCCCTGTCCCTCAGTCAGCTCCGTCCCTCATTCAGCCTTGTCCCTCAGTCAGCTCTGTTCCTCAGTCAGCTCTGTCCCTCAGTCAGCTCCGTACCTCAGTCAGCTCTGGATCTCAGTCAGCCCTGTCCCTCTGTCAGCCCTGTCCCTCAGTCAGCCCTGGCCCTCAGTCAGCCTTGCCCCTCAGTCAGCTCTGTGCCTCAGTCAGCTCTGTCCCTCATTAACCTCTGTCCCTCAATCAACTCTGTACCTCAGTCAGCTCTGTCCCTCAGTCAGCCCTGTACCTCAGTCAGCTCAGTCCGTCAGGGAGCTCTGTCCCTCAGTCAGCCCTGTCCCTCAGTCAGCTCTGTCCCTCAGTCAGCTCTGTCCCTCAGTCAGCCCTGTCCCTCTCTCAGCCCTGTCCCTCAGTCAGCTCTGTCTCTCAGTCAGCTCTGTCCCTCTGTCAGCCCTGTCCCTCAGTCAGCCCTGTCCCTCAGTCAGCCTTGCCCCTCAGTCAGCTCTGTCCCTCAGTCAGCCCTGTCCCTCAGGTAGCTCTGTCCCTCAGTCAGCTCTGTCCCTCTGTCAGCTCTGTCCCTCAGTCAGCCCTGTCCCACAGGGAGATCTGTCCCTCAGTCAGCTCTGTCCCTCAGTCAGCCAAGTCCCTCAGTCAGCCCGGTCCCTCAGTCAGCTCTGTCCCTCTGTCAGCTCTGTCCCTCAGTCAGCTCTGTATCTCAGTCAGCCCTGTCCCTCAGTCAGCTCTGTATCTCAGTCAGCCCTGTCCCTCAGTCAGCCCTGTGCCTCAGTCAGCTCTGTATCTCAGTCAGCCCTGTCCCTCAGTTAGCTCTGTCCCACAGTCAGCCCTGTCCCTCAGTAAGCTCTGTCCCTCAGTCAGCCCTGTCCCTCAGTCAGCTCTGTCCCTCAGTCAGCCTTGTCCCTCAGTCAGCTCTGTTCCTCAGTCAGCTCTGTCCCTCAGTCAGCTCCGTACCTCAGTCAGCTCTGGATCTCAGTCAGCCCTGTCCCTCAGTCAGCTCTGTTCCTCAGTCAGCTCTGTCCCTCAGTCAGCCCTGTCCCTCAGACAGCCCTGTCCCTCAGTCAGCTCTGTCCCTCAGTCAGCCCTGTCCCTCAGTCAGCTCTGTCCCTCAGTCAGCTCTGTCCCTCAATCAGCCTTGTCACTCAGTCAGCCCTGCCCCTCAGTCAGCCCTGTCCCTCAGTCAGCCCTGTCCCTCAGTCAGCTCTGTACCTCAGTCAGCCCTGTCCCTCAGTCAGCTCAGTCCCACAGTCAGCCCTCTCCCTCAGGTAGCTCTGTCCGTCAGTCTGCTCTGACCCTCAGTCAGCCCTGTCCCTCAGTCAGCTCTGTCCCTCAGGTAACTCTGTCCATCAGTCAGCTCTGTCCCTCAGTCAGCTCTGTCCCTCATCAGCTCTGTCCCTCAGTCAGCCCTGTCTCTCAGTCAGCTCCGTACCTCAGTCATCCCTGTCCCTCAGTCAGCTCTGTCCCTCAGTCAGCTCTGCCCCTCAGTCAGCCCTGTCCCTCAGGTAACTCTTTCCCTCGGTCAGCTCTGTCCCACAGTCAGCTCTGTCCCTCAGGGAGCTCTGTCCCTCAGTCAGCTCTGTCCCTCAGACAGCCATGTCCCTCAGTCAGCTTTGTACCTCAGTCAGCCCTGTCCCTCAGTCAGCCCTGTCCCTCAGTCAGCTCTGTCCCTCAGTCAGCTCTGTCCCTCAGTCAGCCCTCTCCCTCAGGTAGCTCTGTCCGTCAGTCTGCTCTGACCCTCAGTCAGCCCTGTCCCTCAGTCAGCTCTGTCCCTCAGGTAGCTCTGTCCCTCAGTCAGCCCTGTCCCTCAGTCAGCTCCGTACATCAGTCAGCCCTGTCCCTCAGTCAGCTCTGTCCTTCAGTCAGCTCTGCCCCTCAGTCAGCCCAGTCCCTCAGGTAGCTCTGTCCCTCGGTCAGCTCTGTCCCTCAGTCAGCTCTGTCCCTCAGGGAGCTCTGTCCCTCAGTCAGCTCTGTCCCTCAGTCAGCTCTGTCCCTCAGTCATCTCTGTCCCTCAGTCAGCTCTGTCACTCAGTCAGCCCTGTCCCTCAGTCAGCTCTGTTCCTCAGTCAGCTCTGTCCCTCAGTCAGCTCTGTACCTCAGTCAGCTCTGTCCCTCATTCACCTCTGTCCCTCAATCAACTCTGTCCCTCAGCCAGCTCTGTCCCTCAGTCAGCTCTGGCCCGGAGTCAGCCCTGTCCCTCAGTCAGTTCTGTACCTCAGTCAGCTCTGTCCCTCATTCACCTCTGTCCCTCAATCAACTCTGTACCTCAGTCAGCTCTTTCCCTCAGTCAGCCCTGTACCTCAGTCAGCTCTGTCCCTCAGGGAGCTCTGTCCCTCAGTCAGCCCTGTCCGTCAGACAGCTCTGTCCCTCAGTCAGCCCTGTCCCTCTGTCAGCCCTGTCCCTCAGTCAGCTCTGTCCCTCAGTCAGCTCGGTCCCTCAGTCAGCCCTGTCCCTCAGTCAGCCCGGTCCCTCAGTCAGCTCTGTCCATCTGTCAGCTCTGTCCCTCAGTCAGCTCTGTATCTCAGTCAGCCCTGTCCCTCAGTCAGCTCTGTCCCTCATTCACCTCTGTCCCTCAATCAACTCTGTACCTCAGTCAGCTCTGTCCCTCAGTCAGCCCTGTACCTCAGTGAGCTCTGTCCCTCAGTCAGCTCTGTCCCTCAGTCAGCTCTGTCCCTCTGTCAGCCCTGTCCCTCAGTCAGCCCTGTCCCTCAGTCAGCCCTGTCCCACAGGGAGCTCTGTCCTTCAGTCAGCCCTGTCCCTCAGTCAGCTCTGTCCCTCAGTCAGCCCTGTCCCTCTGTCAGCCCGGTCCCTCAGTTAGCTCTGTCCCTCTCTCACCTCTGTCCCTCAGTCAGCTCTGTATCTCAGTCAGCCCTGTCCCTCAGTCAGCTCTGTCCCTCAGTCAGCTCTGTCCCTCAGTCAGCCCTGTACCTCAGTCATCTCTGTCCCTCAGTCAGCTGTGTCCCTCAGTCAGCTCTGTCCCTCAGTCATCCCTGTCCCTCAGCCAGCTCTGTCCCTTAGTCAGCTCTGTCCCTCAGTCAGCTCTGTATCTCAGTCAGCTCTGTCCCTCTTTCACCTCTGTCCCTCAATCAACTCTGTACCTCAGTCAGCTCTGTCCCTCAGTCAGCCCTGTACCTCAGTGAGCTTTGTCCCTCGGTCAGCTTTGTCCCTCAGTCAGCTCTGTCCCTCTGTCAGCCCTGTCCCTCAGTCAGCCCTGTCCCTCAGTCAGCCTTGTCCCTCAGTCAGCTCTGTATCTCAGTCAGCCCTGTCCCTCAGGCAGCTCTGTCCCTCAGACAGCCCTCTCCCTCAGGTAGCTCTGTCCGTCAGTCTGCTCTGACCCTCAGTCAGCCCTGTCCCTCAGTCAGCTCCGTACCTCAGTCAGCCCTGTCCCTCAGTCAGCTCTGTCCCTCAGTCAGCTCTGCCCCTCACTCAGCCCTGTCCCTCAGGTAGCTCTGTCCCTCGGTCAGCTCTGCCCCACAGTCAGCTCTGACCCTCAGGGAGCTCTGTCCCTCAGTCAGCTCTGTCCCTCAGACAGCAATGTCCCTCAGTCAGCTTTGTACCTCAGTCAGCCCTGTCCCTCAGTCAGCCCTGTCCCTCAGTCAGCTCTGTCCCTCAGTCAGCCCTCTCCCTCAGGTAGCTCTGTCCTTCAGTCTGCTCTGACCCTCAGTCAGCCCTGTCCCTCAGTCAGCTCTGTCGCTCAGGTAGCTCTGTCCCTCAGTCAGCCCTGTCCCTCAGTCAGCTCCGTACATCAGTCAGACCTGTCCCTCAGTCAGCTCTGTCCTTCAGTCAGCTCTGCCCCTCAGTCAGCCCTGTCCCTCAGGTAGCTCTGTCCCTCGGTCAGCTCTGTCCCTCAGTCAGCTCTCTCCCTCAGGGAGCTCTGTCCCTCAGTCAGCTCTGTCCCTCAGTCAGCTCTGTCCCTCAGTCATCTCTGTCCCTCAGTCAGCTCTGTCCCTCAGTCAGCCCTATCCCTCAGTCAGCTCTGTCCCTCAGTCAGCTCTGTCCCTCAGTCAGCCCTGTCCCTCAACCAGCTCTGTCCCTCAGTCAGCTCTGTCCCTCAGTCAGCTCTGTACCTCAGTCAGCTCTGTCCCTCATTCACCTCTGTCCCTCAATCAACTCTGTACCTCAGTCAGCTCTGTCCCTCAGTCAGCCCTGTACCTCAGTGAGCTCTGTCCCACAGTCAGCTCTGTCCCTCAGTCAGCTCTGTCCCTCTGTCAGCCCTGTCCCTCAGTCAGCCCTGTCCCTCAGTCAGCCCTGTCCCACAGGGAGCTCTGTCCTTCAGTCAGCCCTGTCCCTCAGTCAGCTCTGTCCCTCAGTCAGCCCTGTCCCTCTGTCAGCCAGGTCCCTCAGTCAGCTCTGTCCCTCTCTCACCTCTGTCCCTCAGTCAGCTCTGTATCTCAGTCAGCCCTGTCCCTCAGTCAGCTCTGTCCCTCAGTCAGCTCTGTCCCTCAGTCAGCCCTGTACCTCAGTCATCTCTGTCCCTCAGTCAGCTTTGTCCCTCAGTCAGCTCTGTCCCTCAGTCAGCCCTGTCCCTCAGCCAGCTCTGTCCCTCAGTCAGCTCTGTCCCTCAGTCAGCTCTGTATCTCAGTCAGCTCTGTCCCTCTTTCACCTCTGTCCCTCAATCAACTCTGTACCTCAGTCAGCTCTGTCCCTCAGTCAGCCCTGTACCTCAGTGAGCTTTGTCCCTCAGTCAGCTTTGTCCCTCAGTCAGCTCTGTCCCTCTGTCAGCCCTGTCCCTCAGTCAGCCCTGTCCCTCAGTCAGCCTTGTCCCTCTGTCAGCTCTGTATCTCAGTCAGCCCTGTCTCTCAGGCAGCTCTGTCCATCAGTCAGCTCTGTCCCTCTGTCAGCTCTGTCCCTCACTCATCCCTGTCCCACAGGGAGATCTGCCCCTCAGTCAGCTCTGTCCCTCAGTCAGCCCTGTCCCTCAGTCAGCTCTGTCCCTCAGTCGGCCCTGTCCCTCAGTCAGCTCTGTCCCTCAGTCAGCTCTGTCCCTCAATCAGCCCTGTCACTCAGTCAGCCCTGTCCCTCAGTCAGCCCTGTGCCTCAGTCAGCCCTGTCCCTCAGTCAGCTCTGTACCTCAGTCAGCTCTGTCCCTCAGTCAGCCCTGTTCCTCAGTCAGCCCTGTCCCTCAGTCAGCTCTGTCCCTCAGTCAGCCCTCTCCCTCAGGTAGCTCTGTCCGTCAGTCTGCTCTGTCCCTCAGTCAGCCCTGTCCCTCAGTCAGCTCTGTCCCTCAGTCAGCTCTGCCCCTCACTCAGCCCTGTCCCTCAGGTAGCTCTGTCCCTCGGTCAGCTCTGCCCCACAGTCAGCTCTGTCCCTCAGGGAGCTCTGTCCCTCAGTCAGCTCTGTCCCTCAGACAGCAATGTCCCTCAGTCAGCTTTGTACCTCAGTCAGCCCTGTCCCTCAGTCAGCCCTGTCCCTCAGGTAGCTCTGTCCCACAGTCAGCTCTGAACCCTCTGTCAGCCCTGTCCCTCAGTCAGCCATGTCCCTCAGTAAGCTCTGTCCTTCAGTCAGCCCTGTCCCTCAGTCAGCTCTGTCCCTCAGTCAGCCCTGTCCCTCTGTCAGCCAGGTCCCTCAGTCAGCTCTGTCCCTCTCTCACCTCTGTCCCTCAGTCAGCTCTGTATCTCAGTCAGCCCTGTCCCTCAGTCAGCTCTGTCACTCAGTCAGCTCTGTCCCTCAGTCAGCCCTGTACCTCAGTCATCTCTGTCCCTCAGTCAGCTTTGTCCCTCAGTCAGCTCTGTCCCTCAGTCAGCCCTGTCCCTCAGCCAGCTCTGTCCCTCAGTCAGCTCTGTCCCTCAGTCAGCTCTGTATCTCAGTCAGCTCTGTCCCTCTTTCACCTCTGTCCCTCAATCAACTCTGTACCTCAGTCAGCTCTGTCCCTCAGTCAGCCCTGTACCTCAGTGAGCTTTGTCCCTCAGTCAGCTTTGTCCCTCAGTCAGCTCTGTCCCTCTGTCAGCCCTGTCCCTCAGTCAGCCTTGTCCCTCAGTCAGCTCTGTATCTCAGTCAGCCCTGTCTCTCAGGCAGCTCTGTCCATCAGTCAGCTCTGTCCCTCAGTCAGCTCTGTCCCTCACTCAGCCCTGTCCCACAGGGAGATCTGCCCCTCAGTCAGCTCTGTCCCTCAGTCAGCCCTGTCCCTCAGTCAGCTCTGTCCCTCAGTCGGCCCTGTCCCTCAGTCAGCTCTGTCCCTCAGTCAGCTCTGTCCCTCAGTCAGCCCTGTGCCTCAGTCAGCCCTGTCCCTCAGTCAGCTCTGTACCTCAGTCAGCTCTGTCCCTCAGTCAGCCCTGTTCCTCAGTCAGCCCTGTCCCTCAGTCAGCTCTGTCCCTCAGTCAGCCCTCTCCCTCAGGTAGCTCTGTCCGTCAGTCTGCTCTGACCCTCAGTCAGCCCTGTCCCTCAGTCAGCTCTGTCCCTCAGGTAGCTCTGTCCATCATTCAGCTCTGTCCCTCAGTCAGCTCTGTCCCTCATCAGCTCTGTCCCTCAGTCAGCCCTGTCCCTCAGTCAGCTCCGTACCTCAGTCAGCCCTGTCCCTCAGTCAGCTCTGTCCCTCAGTCAGCTCTGCCCCTCACTCAGCCCTGTCCCTCAGGTAGCTCTGTCCCTCGGTCAGCTCTGCCCCACAGTCAGCTCTGTCCCTCAGGGAGCTCTGTCCCTCAGTCAGCTCTGTCCCTCAGACAGCAATGACCCTCAGTCAGCTTTGTACCTCAGTCAGCCCTGTCCCTCAGTCAGCCCTGTCCCTCAGTCAGCTCTGTCCCTCAGTCAGCCCTGTCCCTCAGGTAGCTCTGTCCCACAGTCAGCTCTGAACCCTCTGTCAGCCCTGTCCCTCAGTCAGCCATGTCCCTCAGTAAGCTCTGTATCTCAGTCAGACCTGTCCCTCAGGTAGGTCTGTCCCTCAGTCAGCTCTGTCCCTCAGTCAGCCCTGTCCCACAGGGAGATCTGTCCCTCAGTCAGCTCTGTCCCTCAGTCAGCCTTGTCCCTCAGTCAGTTCTGTCCCTCAGTCAGCTCTGTCCCTCAGACAGCCCTGTCCCACAGGGCACCTGTCCCTCAGTCAGCCCGGTCCCTCAGTCAGCTCTGTCCCTCTGTCAGCTCTGTCCCTCAGTCAGCTCTGTTTCTCAGTCAGCCCTGTCCCTCAGTCAGCTCTGTCCCTCAGTCAGCTCTGTCCTTCAGTCATCTCTGTCCCTCAGGCAGCTCTGTCCCTCAGTCAGCCCTGTCACTCAGTCAGCTCTGTCCCTCAGTCAGCTCTGTCCCTCAGTCAGCCCTGTCCCTCAGCCAGCTCTGTCCCTCAGTCAGCTCTGTACCTCAGTCAGCTCTGTCCCTCATTCACCTCTGTCCCTCAATCAACTCTGTACCTCAGTCAGATCTGTCCCTCAGTCAGCCCTGTACCTCAGTGAGCTCTGACCCTCAGTCAGCTCTGTCCCTCAGTCAGCTCTGTCCCTCTGTCAGCCCTGTCCCTCAGTCAGCCCTGTCCCTCAGTCAGCCTTGTCCCTCAGTCAGCTCTGTACCTCAGTCAGCCCTGTCTCTCAGGTTGCTCTGTCCATCAGTCAGCTCTGTCCCTCAGTCAGCTCTGTCCCTCAGTCAGCCCTGTCCCACAGGGAGATCTGTCTCTCAGTCAGCTCTGTCCCTCAGTCAGCCCTGTCCCTCAGTCAGCTCTGTCCCTCAGTCAGCCCTGTCCCTCAGGTAGCTCTGTCCCTCAGTCAGCTCTGTCCCTCAGTCAGCCCTGTCCCTCAGTCAGCCCTGTCCCTCAGTCAGCTCTGTCACTCAGTCAGCCCTGTCCCTCAGTCAGCTCTGTTCCTCAGTCAGCTCTGTCCCTCAGTCAGCTCTGTACCTCAGACAGCTCTGTCCCTCATTCACCTCTGTCCCTCAATCAACTCTGTCCCTCAGCCAGCTCTGTCCCTCAGTCAGCTCTGGCCCGGAGTCAGCCCTGTCCCTCAGTCAGTTCTGTACCTCAGTCAGCTCTGTCCCTCATTCACCTCTGTCCCTCAATCAACTCTGTACCTCAGTCAGCTCTTTCCCTCAGTCAGCCCTGTACCTCAGTCAGCTCTGTCCCTCAGGGAGCTCTGTCCCTCAGTCAGCCCTGTCCGTCAGACAGCTCTGTCCCTCAGTCAGCTCTGTCCCTCAGTCAGCCCTGTCCCTCTGTCAGCCCTGTCCCTCAGTCAGCTCTGTCCCTCAGTCAGCTCGGTCCCTCAGTCAGCCCTGTCCCTCATTCAGCCCGGTCCCACAGTCAGCTCTGTCCCTCTGTCAGCTCTGTCCCTCAGTCAGCTCTGTATCTCAGTCAGCCCTGTCCCTCAGTCAGCTCTGTCCCTCAGTCAGCTCTGTCCCTCAGTCAGCCCTGTACCTCAGTCATCTCTGTCCCTCAGTCAGCTCTGTCCCTCAATCAGCTCTGTCCCTCAGTCAGCCCTGTCACTCAGCCAGCTCTGACCCTCAGTCAGCTCTGTCCCTCAGTCAGCTCAGTATCTCAGTCAGCTCTGTCCCTCATTCACCTCTGTCCCTCAATCAACTCTGTACCTCAGTCAGCTCTGTCCCTCAGTCAGCCCTGTACCTCAGTGAGCTCTGTCCCTCAGTAAGCTCTGTCCCTCAGTCAGCTCTGTCCCTCTGTCAGCCCTGTCCCTCAGTCAGCCCTGTCCCTCAGTCAGCCTTGTCCCTCAGTCAGCTCTGTATCTCAGTCAGCCCTGTCTCTCAGGTAGCTCTGTCCCTCAGTCAGCTCTGTCCCTCAGTCAGCCATGTCCCACAGGGAGATCTGCCCCTCAGTCAGCTCTGTCCCTCAGTCAGCCCTGTCTCTCAGGTAGCTCTGTCCATCAGTCAGCTCTGTCCCGCAGTCAGCTCTGTCCCTCAGTCAGCTCTGTCCCTCAGTCAGCCCTGTCTCTCAGGTAGCTCTGTCCATCAGTCTGCTCTGTCCCTCAGTCAGCTCTGTCCCTCAGTCAGCCCTGTCCCACAGGTAGCTCTGCCCCTCAGTCAGCTCTGTCCCTCAGTCAGCCCTGTCCCTCAGTCAGCTCTGTCCCTCAGTCAGCCCTGTCCCTCTGGTAGCTCTGTCCCTCAGTCAGCTCTGTCCCTCAGCCAGCTCTGTCCCTCAGTCAGCCCTGTCCCTCAGTCAGCTCTGTCCCTCAGTCAGCTCTGTCCCTCATTAACCTCTGTCCCTCAATCAACTCTGTACCTCAGTCAGCTCTGTCCCTCAGTCAGCCCTGTACCTCAGTCAGCTCTGTCCCTCAGGGAGCCCTGTCCCTCAGTCAGCTCTGTCCCTCAGTCAGCTCTGTCCCTCAGTCAGCCCTGTCCCTCTGTCAGCCCTGTCCCTCAGTCAGCTCTGTCCCTCAGTCAGCTCTGTCCCTCTGTCAGCCCTGTCACTCAGTCAGCCCTGTCCCTCAGTCAGCCTTGCCCCTCAGTCAGCTCTGTCCCTCAGTCAGCCCTGTCCCTCAGGTATTTCTGTCCCTCAGTCAGCTCTGTCCCTCAGTCAGCTCTGTCCCTCAGTGAGCCCTGTCCCACAGGGAGATCTGTCCCTCAGTCAGCTCTGTCCCTCAGTCAGCCCTGTCCCTCAGTCAGCCCGGTTCCTCAGTCAGCTCTGTCCCTCTGTCAGCTCTGTCCCTCAGTCAGCTCTGTATCTCAGTCAGCCCTGTCCCTCAGTCAGCTCTGTATCTCAGTCAGCCCTGTCCCTCAGTAAGCTCTGTCCCTCAGTCAGCCCTGTCCCTCAGTCAGCTCTGTCACTCAGTCAGCCTTGTCCCTCAGTCAGCTCTGTTCCTCAGTCAGCTCTGTCCCTCAGTCAGCTCCGTACTTCAGCCAGCTCTGGATCTCAGTCAGCCCTGTCCCTCAGTCAGCTCTTTCCCTCAGTCAGCCCTGTACCTCAGTCAGCTCTGTCCCTCAGGGAGCTCTGTCCCTCAGTCAGCCCTGTCCGTCAGACAGCTCTGTCCCTCAGTCAGCTCTGTCCCTCAGTCAGCCCTGTCCCTCTGTCAGCCCTGTCCCTCAGTCAGCTCTGTCCCTCAGTCAGCTCTGTCCCTCAGTCAGCCCTGTCTCTCAGGTAGCTCTGTCCCTCAGTCAGCCATGTCCCTCAGTCAGCCCTGTCCCTCAGTCAGCTCCGTACCTCAGTCAGCCCTGTCCCTCAGTCAGCTCTGTCCTTCAGTCAGCTCTGTCGCTCAGTCAGCTCTGCCCCTCAATCAGCCCTGTCCCTCAGGTAGCTCTGTCCCTCGGTCAGCTCTGTCCCTCAGTCAGCTCTGTCCCTCAGGGAGCTCTGTCCCTCAGTCAGCTCTGTCCCTCAGTCAGCTCTGTCCCTCAGTCATCTCTGTCCCTCAGTCAGCTCTGTCCCTCAGTCAGCCCAGTCCCTCAGTCAGCTCTGTCCCTCAGTCAGCTCTGTCCCTCAGTCAGCCCTGTCCCTCAGCCAGCTCTGTTCCTCAGTCAGCTCTGTCCCTCAGTCCGCTCTGTCCCTCAGTCAGCTTTGTACCTCAATCAGTTCTGTCCCTCATTCACCTCTGTCCCTCAATCAACTCTGTACCTCAGTCAGCTCTGTCCCTCAGTCAGCCCTGTACCTCAGTGAGCTCTGTCCCTCAGTCAGCTCTGTCCCTCAGTCAGCTCTCTCCCTCTGTAAGCCCTGTCCCTCAGTCAGCCCTGTCCCTCAGTCAGCCTTGTCCCTCAGTCAGCTCTGTATCTCAGTCAGCCGTGTCTCTCAGGAAGCTCTGTCCATCAGTCAGCTCTGTCCCTCAGTCAGCTCTGTACCTCAGTCAGCCCTGTCACACAGGGAGATCTGTCCCTCAGTCAGCCCTGTCCCTCAGTCAGCTCTGTCCCTCAGTCAGCTCTGTCCCTCAGTCAGCCCTGTCCCTCAGTCAGCTCTGTCCCTCAGTCAGCTCTGTCACTCAGTCAGCCCTGTCCCACAGTCAGCTCTGTTCCTCAGTCAGCTCTGTCCCTCAGTCAGCTCTGTACCTCAGACAGCTCTGTCCCTCATTCACCTCTGTCCCTCAATCAACTCTGTCCCTCAGCCAGCTCTGTCCCTCAGTCAGCTCTGTTCAGCCGTCAGCCCTGTCCCTCAGTCAGCTCTGTACGTCAGTCAGCTCTGTCCCTCATTCACCTCTGTCCCTCAATCAACTCTGTACCTCAGTCAGCTCTGTCCCTCAGTCAGCCCTGTACCTCAGACAGCTCTGTCCCTCAGGGAGCTCTGTCCCTCAGTCAGCCCTGTCCCTCAGTCAGCTCTGTCCCTCAGTCAGCTCTGTCCCTCAGTCAGCCCTGTCCCTCAGTCAGCTCTGTCCCTCAGTCAGCCCTGTCCCTCAGTCAGCCCTGTCCCTCAGTCAGCCCGGTCCCTCAGTCAGCTCTGTCCCTCTGTCTGCTCTGTCCCTCAGTCAGCTCTGTATCTCAGTCAGCCCTGTACCTCAGTCATCTCTGTCCCTCAGTCAGCCCTGTCCCTCAGTCAGCTCTGTCCCTCAGTCAGCCCTGTCCCTCAGTCAGCCCTGTCCCTCAGTCAGCCCGGTCCCTCAGTCAGCTCTGTCCCTCATTCACCTCTGTCCCTCAATCAGCTCTGTATCTCAGTCAGCCCTGTCCCTCAGTCAGCCCTGTACCTCAGACAGCTCTGTCCCTCAGGGAGCTCTGTCCCTCAGTCAGCCCTGTCCCTCAGTCAGCTCTGTCCCTCAGTCAGCTCTGTCCCTCAGTCAGCCCTGTCCCTCAGTCAGCCCTGTCCCTCAGTCAGCCCTGTCCCTCAGTCAGCCCGGTCCCTCAGTCAGCTCTGTCCCTCTGTCAGCTCTGTCCCTCAGTCAGCTCTGTATCTCAGTCAGCCCTGTCCCTCAGTCAGCTCTGTCCCTCAGTCAGCCCTGTCCCTCAGTCAGCCCTGTACCTCAGTCATCTCTGTCCCTCAGTCAGCTCTGTCCCTCAGTCAGCCCTGTCCCTCAGTCAGCCCTGTCCCTCAGTCAGCCCGGTCCCTCAGTCAGCTCTGTCCCTCTGTCAGCTCTGTCCCTCAGTCAGCTCTGTATCTCAGTCAGCCCTGTCCCTCAGTCAGCTCTGTCCCTCAGTCAGCCCTGTCCCTCAGTCAGCCCTGTACCTCAGTCATCTCTGTCCCTCAGTCAGCTCTGTCCCTCAGTCAGCTCTGTCCCTTAGTCAGCCCTGTCCCTCAGCCAGCTCTGTCCCTCAGTCAGCTCTGTCCCTCAGTCAGCTCTGTATCTCAGTAAGCTCTGTCCCTCTTTCACCTCTGTCCCTCAATCAACTCTGTACCTCAGTCAGCTCTGTCCCTCAGTCAGCCCTGTACCTCAGTGAGCTCTGTCCCTCAGTCAGCTCTGTCCCTCAGTCAGCTCTGTCCCACTGTCAGCCCTGTCCCTCAGTCAGCCCTGTCCCTCAGTCAGCCTTGTCCCTCAGTCAGCTCTGTATCTCAGTCAGCCCTGTCTCTCAGGTAGCTCTGTCCATCAGTCAGCTCTTTCCCTCAGTCGGCTCTGTCCCTCAGTCAGCTCTGTCCCTCAGTCAGCTCTGTCCCTCAGTCAGCCCTGTCCCACAGGGAGATCTGCCCCTCAGTCAGCTCTGTCCCTCAGTCAGCCCTGTCCCTCAGTCAGCCCTGTCCCTCAGGTAGCTCTATCCCTCAGTCAGCTCTGTCCCTCAGTCAGCCCTGTCCCTCAGTCAGCTCTGTCCCTCAGTCAGCTCTGTCCCTCAGTCAGCTCTGTCACTCAGTCAGCCCTGTTCCTCAGTCAGCTCTGTCCCTCAGTCAGCTCTGTACCTCAGACAGCTCTGTCCCTCATTCACCTCTGTCCCTCAATCAACTCTGTACCTCAGTCAGCTCTGTCCCTCAGTCAGCCCTGTACCTCAGTCAGCTCTGTCCCTCAGGGAGCTCTGTCCCTCAGTCAGCCCTGTCCCTCAGTCAGCTCTGTCCCTCAGTCAGCCCTGTCCCTCAGTCAGCCCTGTCCCTCAGTCAGCCCTGTCCCTCAGTCAGCCTTGCCCCTCAGTCAGCTCTGTCCCTCAGTCAGCCCTGTCCCTCAGGTAGCTCTGTCCCTCAGTCAGCTCTGTCCCTCAGGTAGCTCTGTCCATCAATCAGCTCTGTCCCTCAGTCAGCTCTGTCCCTCATCAGCTCTGTCCCTCAGTCAGCCCTGTCCCTCAGTCAGCTCCATGCCTCAGTCAGCCCTGTCCCTCAGTCAGCTCTGTCCCTCAGTCAGCTCTGCCCCTCAGTCAGCCCTGTCCCTCAGTCAGCTCTGTCCCTCAGACAGCCCTCTCCCTCAGGTAGCTCTGTCCGTCAGTCTGCTCTGACACTCAGTCAGCCCTGTCCCTCAGTCAGCTCTGTCCCTCAGGTTGCTCTGTCCATCAATCAGCTCTTTCCCTCAGTCAGCTCTGTCCCTCATCAGCTCTGTCCCTCAGTCAGCCCTGTCCCTCAGTCAGCTACATACCTCAGTCAGCCCTGTCCCTCAGTCAGCTCTGTCCCTCAGTCAGCTCTGCCCCTCAGTCAGCCCTGTCCCTCAGGTAGCTCTGTCCCTCGGTCAGCTCTGTCCCACAGTCAGCTCTGTCCCTCAGGGAGCTCTGTCCCTCAGTCAGCTCTGTCCCTCAGACAGCCATGTCCCTCAGTCAGCTTTGTACCTCAGTCAGCCCTGTCCCTCAGTCAGCTCTGTCCCTCAGTCAGCTCTGTCCCTCAGTCAGCCCTCTCCCTCAGGTAGCTCTGTCCGTCAGTCTGCTCTGACCCTCAGTCAGCCCTGTCCCTCAGTCAGCTCTGTCCCTCAGGTAGCTCTGTCCATCAGTCAGCTCTGTCCCTCAGTGAGCTCTGTCCCTCATCAGCTCTGTCCCTCAGTCAGCCCTGTCCCTCAGTCAGCTCCGTACCTCAGTCAGCCCTGTCCCTCAGTCAGCTCTGTCCTTCAGTCAGCTCTGCCCCTCAGTCAGCCCTGTCCCTCAGTCAGCTCTGTCCCTCAGACAGCCCTCTCCCTCAGGTAGCTCTGTCCGTCAGTCTGCTCTGACCCTCAGTCAGCCCTGTCCCTCAGTCAGCTCTGTCCCTCAGGTAGCTCTGTCCATCAATCAGCTCTGTCCCTCAGTCAGCTCTGTCCCTCATCAGCTCTGTCCCTCAGTCAGCCCTGTCCCTCAGTCAGCTCCATACCTCAGTCAGCCCTGTCCCTCTGTCAGCTCTGTCCCTCAGTCAGCTCTGCCCCTCAGTCAGCCCTGTCCCTCAGGTAGCTCTGTCCCTCGGTCAGCTCTGTCCCACAGTCAGCTCTGTCCCTCAGGGAGCCATGTCCCTCAGTCAGCTCTGTCCCTCAGTCAGCTCTGTCCCTCAGACAGCCATGTCCCTCAGTCAGCTCTGTCCCTCAGTCAGCTCTGTCCCTCAGACAGCCATGTCCCTCAGTCAGCTTTGTACCTCAGTCAGCCCTGTCCCTCAGTCAGCTCTGTCCCTCAGTCAGCTCTGTCCCTCAGTCAGCCCTCTCCCTCAGGTAGCTCTGTCCGTCAGTCTGCTCTGACCCTCAGTCAGCCCTGTCCCTCAGTCAGCTCTGTCCCTCAGGTAGCTCTGTCCATCAGTCAGCTCTGTCCCGCAGGCAGCTCTGTCCCTCATCAGCTCTGTCCCTCAGTCAGCCCTGTCCCTCAGTCAGCTCCGTACCTCAGTCAGCCCTGTCCCTCAGTCAGCTCTGTCCTTCAGTCAGCTCTGCCCCTCAGTCAGCCCTGTCCCTCAGGTAGCTCTGTCCCTCGGTTAGCTCTGTCCCTCAGTCAGCTCTGTCCCTCAGGGAGCTCTGTCCCTCAGTCAGCTCTGTCCCTCAGACAGCCATGTCCCTCAGTCAGCTTTGTACCTCAGTCAGCCCTGTCCCTCAGTCAGCCCTGTCCCTCAGTCAGCTCTGTCCCTCAGTCAGCCTTGTCCCTCAGTCAGCACTGTACCTCAGTTAGCTCTGTCTCTCAGGGAGATCTGTCCCTCAGTAATCTCTGTACCTCAGTCAGGTCTGTCCTTCAGTCAGCTCTGTCCCTCAGTCAGCCCTGTCCCTCAGTCAGCCCTCTCCCTCAGGTAGCTCTGTCCCTCAGTCAGCTCTGTCCCTCAGTCAGCTCTGTCCCTCAGTCAGCCTTGTCCCTCTGTCAGCCCTGTGCCTCAGTCAGCCTTGTCCCTCATTCAGCTCTGTATCTCAGTCAGCCCTGTCCCTCAGGTAGCTCTGTCCATCAGTCAGTTCTGTCCCTCAGTCAGCCCTGTCCCACTGTCAGCCCTGTCCCTCAGTCAGCTCTGTCCCTCAGTCAGCTCTGTCCCTCAGTCAGCTCTGAATCTCAGTCAGCCCTGTCCCTCAGTCAGCTCTGTCCCTCAGTCAGCTCTGTCCCTCAGTCAGCTCTGTCCATCAGTCAGCCCTGTACCTCAGTCATCTCTGTCCCTCAGTCAGCCCTGTCCCTCAGTCAGCCCTGTCCCTCAGTCAGCTCTGTCCCTCAGTCAGCCCTGTCCCTCAGCCAGCTCTGTCCCTCAGTCAGCTCTGTCCCTCAGTCAGCCCTGTACCTCAGTCAGCTCTGTCCCTCATTCACCTCTGTCACTCAGTCAACTCTGTACCTCAGTCAGCTCTGTCCCTCTGTCAGCCCTGTCCCTCAGTCAGCCCTGTCCCTCAGTCAGCCTTGTCCCTCAGTCAGCCCTGTCCCTCAGTCAGCTCTGTCTCTCAGTCAGCCCTGTCCCTCAGGTAGCTCTGCCCCTCAGTCAGCTCTGTCCCTCAGTCAGCTCTGTCCCTCAGTCAGCTCTGTCCCTCAGTCAGCTCTGTCCCTCAGTCAGCCCTGTCCCTCAGTCAGCTCTGTCCCTCAGTCAGCTCTGTCACTCAGTCAGCCCTGTCCCTCAGTCCGCTCTGTTCCTCAGTCAGCTCTGTCCATCATTCAGCTCTGTACCTCAGTCAGCTCTGTCCCTCATTCACCTCTGTCCCCCACTCAACTCTGTCCCTCAGTCAGCTCTGTCCCTCAGTCAGCTCTGTCCCGCAATCAGCCCTGTCCCTCAGTCAGCTCTGTACCTCAGTCAGCTCTGTCCCTCATTCACCTCTGTCCCTCAATCAACTCTGTACCTCAGTCAGCTCTGTCACTCAGTCAGCCCTGTACCTCAGTCAGCTCTGTCCCTCAGGGTGCTCTGTCCCTCAGTCAGCCCTGTCCCTCAGTCAGCCATGTCCCTCAGTCAGCCCTGTCCCTCAGTCAGCTCTGTCCCTCAGTCAGCTCTGACCCTCAGTCAGACCTGTCCCTCTGTCAGCCCTGTCTCTCAGTCAGTTCTGTCCCTCACTCAGCTCTGTCCCTCTGTCAGCCCGTCCCTCAGTCAGACCTGTCCCTCAGTCAGCCTTGTCCCTCAGTCAGCTCTGTCCCTCAGTCAGCCCTGTCCCTCAGGAAGCTCTGTCCCTCAGTCAGCTCTGTCCCTCAGTCTGCCCTGTCCCACAGGGAGAACTTTCCCTCAGTCAGCTCTGTCCCTCAGTCAGCCCTGTCCCTCAGTCAGCCCGGTCCCTCAGTCAGCTCTGTCCCTCTGTCAGCTCTGTATCTCAGTCAGCCCTGTCCCTCAGTCAGCTCTGTCCCTCAGTCAGCTCTGTCCATCAGTCAGCCCCGTAGCTCAGTCATCTCTGTCCCTCAGTCAGCCCTGTCCCTCAGTCAGCCCTGTCCCTCAGTCAGCTCTGTCCCTCAGTCAGCCCTGTCCCTCAGCCAGCTCTGTCCCTCAGTCAGCTCTGTCCCTCAGTCAGCCCTGTCCCTCAGTCAGCCCTGTACCTGTCAGCTCTGTCCCTCATTCACCTCTGTCCCTCAGTCAACTCTGTACCTCAGTCAGCTCTGTCCCTCAGTCAGCTCTGTCCCTCTGTCAGCCCTGTCCCTCAGTCAGCCCTGTCCCTCAGTCAGCCTTGTCCCTCAGTCAGCCCTGTCCCTCTGTCAGCCCTGTCCCTCAGGTAGCTCTGCCCCTCAGTCAGCTCTGTCCCTCAGTCAGCTCTGTCCCTCAGTCAGCCCTGTCCCTCAGTCAGCTCTGTCCCTCAGTCAGCCCTGTCCCTCAGTCAGCCCTGTCCCTCAGTCAGCTCTGTCCCTCAGTCAGCTCTGTCACTCAGTCAGCCCTGTCCCTCAGTCAGCTCTGTTCCTCAGTCAGCTCTGTCCCTCATTCAGCTCTGTACCTCAGTCAGCTCTGTCCCTCATTCACCTCTGTCCCCCAATCAACTCTGTCCCTCAGTCAGCTCTCTCCCTCAGTCAGCTCTGTCCCGCAATCAGCCCTGTCCCTCAGTCAGCTCTGTACCTCAGTCAGCTCTGTCCCTCATTCACCTCTGTCCCTCAATCAACTCTGTACCTCAGTCAGCTCTGTCACTCAGTCAGCCCTGTACCTCAGTCAGCTCTGTCCCTCAGCGTGCTCTGTCCCTCAGTCAGCCCTGTCCCTCAGTCAGCCATGTGCCTCAGTCAGCCCTGTCCCTCAGTCAGCTCTGTCCCTCAGTCAGCTCTGTCCCTCAGTCAGACCTGTCCCTCTGTCAGCCCTGTCTCTCAGTCAGTTCTGTCCCTCACTCAGCTCTGTCCCTCTGTCAGCCCGTCCCTCAGTCAGACCTGTCCCTCAGTCAGCCTTGTCCCTCAGTCAGCTGTGTCCCTCAGTCAGCCCTGTCCCTCAGGTAGCTCTGTCCCTCAGTCAGCTCTGTCCCTCAGTCTGCCCTGTCCCACAGGGAGATCTTTCCCTCAGTCAGCTCTGTCCCTCAGTCAGTCCTGTCCCTCAGTTAGCCCGGTCCCTCAGTCAGCTCTGTCCCTCTGTCAGCTCTGTATCTCAGTCAGCCCTGTCCCTCAGTCAGCCCTGTCCCTCAGTCAGCTCTGTCCCTCAGTCAGCTCTGTCCCTCAGGGAGCCCTGTACCTCAGTCATCTCTGTCCCTCAGTCAGCTCTGTCCCTCAGTCAGCCCTGTCCCTCAGTCAGCTCTGTCCCTCAGTCAGCTCTGTCCCTCAGCCAGCTCTGTCCCTCAGTCAGCTCTGTCCCTCAGTCAGCTCTGTACCTCAGTCAGCTCTTCCCTCATTCACATCTGTCCCTCAGTCAACTCTGTACCTCAGTCAGCTCTGTCCCTCAGTCAGCCCTGTACCACAGTGAGCTCTGTCCCTCAGTCAGCTCTGTCCCTCAGTCAGCTCTGTCCCTCTGTCAGCCCTGTCCCTCAGTCAGCCCTGTCCCTCAGTCAGCCTTGTCCCTCAGTCAGCTCTGTATCTCAGTCAGCCCTGTCTCTCAGGTAGCTCTGTCCCTCTGTCAGCTCTGTCCCTCAGTCACCTCTGTCCCTCAGTCAGCTCTGTCCCACAGGGAGATCTGTCCCTCAGTCAGCTCTGTCCCTCAGTCAGCGCTGTCCCTCAGTCAGCTCTGTCACTCAGTCAGCCCTGTCCCTCAGTCAGCTCTGTTCCTCAGTCAGCTCTTTCCCTCAGTCAGCTCTGTACCTCAGACAGCTCTGTCCCTCATTCACCTCTGTCCCTCAATCAACTCTGTCCCTCAGCCAGCTCTGTCCCTCAGTCAGCTCTGTTCCGCAGTCAGCCCTGTCCCTCAGTCAGCTCTGTACCTCAGTCAGCTCTGTCCCTCATTCACCTCTGTCCCTCAATCAACTCTGGACCTCAGTCAGCTCTGTCCCTCAGTCAGCCCTGTACCTCAGTCAGCTCTGTCCCTCAGTCAGCCCTGTCCCTCAGTCAGCTCTGTACCTCAGTCAGCTCTGTCCCTCATTCACCTCTGTCCCTCAATCAACTCTGTACCTCAGTCAGCTCTGTCACTCAGTCAGCCCTGTACCTCAGTCAGCTCTGTCCCTCAGCGTGCTCTGTCCCTCAGTCAGCCCTGTCCCTCAGTCAGCCATGTCCCTCAGTCAGCCCTGTCCCTCAGTCAGTTCTGTCCCTCACTCAGCTCTGTCCCTCTGTCAGCCCGTCCCTCAGTCAGACCTGTCCCTCAGTCAGCCTTGTCCCTCAGTCAGCTGTGTCCCTCAGTCAGACCTGTCCCTCTGTCAGCCCTGTCTCTCAGTCAGTTCTGTCCCTCACTCAGCTCTGTCCCTCTGTCAGCCCGTCCCTCAGTCAGACCTGTCCCTCAGTCAGCCTTGTCCCTCAGTCAGCTGTGTCCCTCAGTCAGCCCTGTCCCTCAGGTAGCACTGTCCCTCAGTCAGCCCTGTCCCTCAGTCAGCCATGTGCCTCAGTCAGCCCTGTCCCTCAGTCAGCTCTGTCCCTCAGTCAGCTCTGTCCCTCAGTCAGACCTGTCCCTCTGTCAGCCCTGTCTCTCAGTCAGTTCTGTCCCTCACTCAGCTCTGTCCCTCTGTCAGCCCGTCCCTCAGTCAGACCTATCCCTCAGTCAGCCTTGTCCCTCAGTCAGCTGTGTCCCTCAGTCAGCCCTGTCCCTCAGGTAGCTCTGTCCCTCAGTCAGCTCTGTCCCTCAGTCTGCCCTGTCCCACAGGGAGATCTTTCCCTCAGTCAGCTCTGTCCCTCAGTCAGTCCTGTCCCTCAGTTAGCCCGGTCCCTCAGTCAGCTCTGTCCCTCTGTCAGCTCTGTATCTCAGTCAGCCCTGTCCCTCAGTCAGCCTTGTCCCTCAGTCAGCTCTGTATCTCAGTCAGCCCTGTCTCTCAGGTAGCTCTGTCCCTCTGTCAGCTCTGTCCCTCAGTCACCTCTGTCCCTCAGTCAGCTCTGTCCCACAGGGAGATCTGTCCCTCAGTCAGCTCTGTCCCTCAGTCAGCGCTGTCCCTCAGTCAGCTCTGTCACTCAGTCAGCCCTGTCCCTCAGTCAGCTCTGTTCCTCAGTCAGCTCTTTCCCTCAGTCAGCTCTGTACCTCAGACAGCTCTGTCCCTCATTCACCTCTGTCCCTCAATCAACTCTGTCCCTCAGCCAGCTCTGTCCCTCAGTCAGCTCTGTTCCGCAGTCAGCCCTGTCCCTCAGTCAGCTCTGTACCTCAGTCAGCTCTGTCCCTCATTCACCTCTGTCCCTCAATCAACTCTGGACCTCAGTCAGCTCTGTCCCTCAGTCAGCCCTGTACCTCAGTCAGCTCTGTCCCTCAGTCAGCCCTGTCCCTCAGTCAGCTCTGTACCTCAGTCAGCTCTGTCCCTCATTCACCTCTGTCCCTCAATCAACTCTGTACCTCAGTCAGCTCTGTCACTCAGTCAGCCCTGTACCTCAGTCAGCTCTGTCCCTCAGCGTGCTCTGTCCCTCAGTCAGCCCTGTCCCTCAGTCAGCCATGTCCCTCAGTCAGCCCTGTCCCTCAGTCAGTTCTGTCCCTCACTCAGCTCTGTCCCTCTGTCAGCCCGTCCCTCAGTCAGACCTGTCCCTCAGTCAGCCTTGTCCCTCAGTCAGCTGTGTCCCTCAGTCAGACCTGTCCCTCTGTCAGCCCTGTCTCTCAGTCAGTTCTGTCCCTCACTCAGCTCTGTCCCTCTGTCAGCCCGTCCCTCAGTCAGACCTGTCCCTCAGTCAGCCTTGTCCCTCAGTCAGCTGTGTCCCTCAGTCAGCCCTGTCCCTCAGGTAGCACTGTCCCTCAGTCAGCCCTGTCCCTCAGTCAGCCATGTGCCTCAGTCAGCCCTGTCCCTCAGTCAGCTCTGTCCCTCAGTCAGCTCTGTCCCTCAGTCAGACCTGTCCCTCTGTCAGCCCTGTCTCTCAGTCAGTTCTGTCCCTCACTCAGCTCTGTCCCTCTGTCAGCCCGTCCCTCAGTCAGACCTGTCCCTCAGTCAGCCTTGTCCCTCAGTCTGCTGTGTCCCTCAGTCAGCCCTGTCCCTCAGGTAGCTCTGTCCCTCAGTCAGCTCTGTCCCTCAGTCTGCCCTGTCCCACAGGGAGATCTTTCCCTCAGTCAGCTCTGTCCCTCAGTCAGTCCTGTCCCTCAGTTAGCCCGGTCCCTCAGTCAGCTCTGTCCCTCTGTCAGCTCTGTATCTCAGTCAGCCCTGTCCCTCAGTCAGCCCTGTCCCTCAGTCAGCTCTGTCCCTCAGTCAGCTCTGTCCCTCAGGGAGCTCTGTACCTCAGTCATCTCTGTCCCTCAGTCAGCTCTGTCCCTCAGTCAGCCCTGTCCCTCAGTCAGCTCTGTCCCTCAGTCAGCTCTGTCCCTCAGCCAGCTTTGTCCCTCAGTCAGCTCTGTCCCTCAGTCAGCTCTGTACCTCAGTCAGCTCTTCCCTCATTCACATCTGTCCCTCAGTCAACTCTGTACCTAAGTCAGCTCTGTCCCTCAGTCAGCCCTGTACCACAGTGAGCTCTGTCCCTCAGTCAGCTCTGTCCCTCAGTCAGCTCTGTCCCTCTGTCAGCCCTGTCCCTCAGTAAGCCCTGTCCCTCAGTCAGCCTTGTCCCTCAGTCAGCTCTGTATCTCAGTCAGCCCTGTCTCTCAGGTAGCTCTGTCCCTCTGTCAGCTCTGTCCCTCAGTCACCTCTGTCCCTCAGTCAGCTCTGTCCCACAGGGAGATCTGTCCCTCAGTCAGCTCTGTCCCTCAGTCAGCGCTGTCCCTCAGTCAGCTCTGTCACTCAGTCAGCCCTGTCCCTCAGTCAGCTCTGTTCCTCAGTCAGCTCTTTCCCTCAGTCAGCTCTGTACCTCAGACAGCTCTGTCCCTCATTCACCTCTGTCCCTCAATCAACTCTGTCCCTCAGCCAGCTCTGTCCCTCAGTCAGCTCTGTTCCGCAGTCAGCCCTGTCCCTCAGTCAGCTCTGTACCTCAGTCAGCTCTGTCCCTCATTCACCTCTGTCCCTCAATCAACTCTGGACCTCAGTCAGCTCTGTCCCTCAGTCAGCCCTGTACCTCAGTCAGCTCTGTCCCTCAGTCAGCCCTGTCCCTCAGTCAGCTCTGTACCTCAGTCAGCTCTGTCCCTCATTCACCTCTGTCCCTCAATCAACTCTGTACCTCAGTCAGCTCTGTCACTCAGTCAGCCCTGTACCTCAGTCAGCTCTGTCCCTCAGCGTGCTCTGTCCCTCAGTCAGCCCTGTCCCTCAGTCAGCCATGTCCCTCAGTCAGCCCTGTCCCTCAGTCAGTTCTGTCCCTCACTCAGCTCTGTCCCTCTGTCAGCCCGTCCCTCAGTCAGACCTGTCCCTCAGTCAGCCTTGTCCCTCAGTCAGCTGTGTCCCTCAGTCAGACCTGTCCCTCTGTCAGCCCTGTCTCTCAGTCAGTTCTGTCCCTCACTCAGCTCTGTCCCTCTGTCAGCCCGTCCCTCAGTCAGACCTGTCCCTCAGTCAGCCTTGTCCCTCAGTCAGCTGTGTCCTCAGTCAGCCCTGTCCCTCAGGTAGCACTGTCCCTCAGTCAGCTCTGTCCCTCAGTCTGCCCTGTCCCACAGGGAGATCTTTCCCTCAGTCAGCTCTGTCCCTCAGTCAGTCCTGTCCCTCAGTTAGCCCGGTCCCTCAGTCAGCTCTGTCCCTCTGTCAGCTCTGTATCTCAGTCAGCCCTGTCCCTCAGTCAGCCCTGTCCCTCAGTCAGCTCTGTCCCTCAGTCAGCTCTGTCCCTCAGGGAGCCCTGTACCTCAGTCATCTCTGTCCCTCAGTCAGCTCTGTCCCTCAGTCAGCCCTGTCCCTCAGTCAGCTCTGTCCCTCAGTCAGCTCTGTCCCTCAGCCAGCTCTGTCCCTCAGTCAGCTCTGTCCCTCAGTCAGCTCTGTACCTCAGTCAGCTCTTCCCTCATTCACATCTGTCCCTCAGTCAACTCTGTACCTCAGTCAGCTCTGTCCCTCAGTCAGCCCTGTACCACAGTGAGCTCTGTCCCTCAGTCAGCTCTGTCCCTCAGTCAGCTCTGTCCCTCTGTCAGCCCTGTCCCTCAGTCAGCCCTGTCCCTCAGTCAGCCTTGTCCCTCAGTCAGCTCTGTATATCAGTCAGCCCTGTCTCTCAGGTAGCTCTGTCCCTCTGTCAGCTCTGTCCCTCAGTCACCTCTGTCCCTCAGTCAGCTCTGTCCCACAGGGAGATCTGTCCCTCAGTCAGCTCTGTCCCTCAGTCAGCGCTGTCCCTCAGTCAGCTCTGTCACTCAGTCAGCCCTGTCCCTCAGTCAGCTCTGTTCCTCAGTCAGCTCTTTCCCTCAGTCAGCTCTGTACCTCAGACAGCTCTGTCCCTCATTCACCTCTGTCCCTCAATCAACTCTGTCCCTCAGCCAGCTCTGTCCCTCAGTCAGCTCTGTTCCGCAGTCAGCCCTGTCCCTCAGTCAGCTCTGTACCTCAGTCAGCTCTGTCCCTCATTCACCTCTGTCCCTCAATCAACTCTGGACCTCAGTCAGCTCTGTCCCTCAGTCAGCCCTGTACCTCAGTCAGCTCTGTCCCTCAGGGAGCTCTGTCCCTCAGTCAGCTCTGTCCCTCAGTCAGCTCTGTCCCTCTGTCAGCCCTGTCCCTCAGTCAGCCCTGTCCCTCAGTCAGCCCTGTCCCTCAGTCAGCCCGGTTCCTCAGTCAGCTCTGTCCCTCTGTCAGCTCTGTCCCTCAGTCAGCTCTGTATCTCAGTCAGCCCTGTCCCTCAGTCAGCTCTGTCCCTCAGTCAGCCCTGTACCTCAGTCATCTCTGTCCCTCAGTCAGCTCTGTCCCTCAGTCAGCACTGTCCCTCAGTCAGCTCTGTCCCTCAGTCAGCCCTGTCCCTCAGCCAGCTCTGTCCCTCAGTAAGCTCTGTCCCTCAGTCAGCTCTGTATCTCAGTCAGCTCTGTCCCTCATTCACCTCTGTCCCTCAATCAACTCTGTACCTCAGTCAGCTCTGTCCCTCAGTCAGCCCTGTACCTCAGTGAGCTCTGTCCCTCAGTCAGCTCTGTCCCTCAGTCAGCTCTGTCCCTCTGTCAGCCCTGTCCCTCAGTCAGCCCTGTCCCTCAGTCAGCCTTATCCCTCAGTCAGCTCTGTATCTCAGTCAGCCCTGTCTCTCAGGTAGCTCTGTCCATCAGTCAGCTCTGTCCCTCATTCAGCTCTGTGCGTCAGTCAGCCCTGTTCCACAGTGAGATCTGCCCCTCAGTCAGCTCTGTCCCTCAGTCAGCCCTGTCCCTCAGTCAGCACTGTCCCTCAGGTAGCTCTGTCCCTCAGTCAGCTCTGTCCCTCAGTCAGCCCTGTCCCTCAGTCAGCTCTGTCCCTCAGTCAGCTCTGTCCCTCAGTCAGCCCTGTCCCTCAGTCAGCCCTGTCCCTCAGTCAGCTCTGTCCCTCAGTCAGCCCTGTCCCTCAGTCAGCCCTGTCCCTCAGTCAGCTCTGTCCCTCAGTCAGCCCTCTCCCTCAGGTAGCTCTGTCCATCAGTCTGCTCTGACCCTCAGTCAGCCCTGTCCCTCAGTCAGCTCTGTCCCTCAGGTAGCTCTGTCCATCAGTCAGCAGTGTTCCTCAGTCAGCTCTGTCCCTCAGTCAGCTCTGTCCCTCAGTCAGCTCAGTCCCTCAGTCAGCCCTCTCCCTCAGGTAGCTCTGTCCGTCAGTCTGCTCTGACCCTCAGTCAGGCCTGTCCATCAGTCAGCTCTGTCCCTCAGGCAGCTCTGTCCCTCATCAGCTCTGTCCCTCAGTCAGCCCTGTCCCTCAGTCAGCTCCGTACCTCAGTCAGCCCTGTCCCTCAGTCAGCTCTGTCCTTCAGTCAGCTCTGCCCCTCAGTCAGCCCTGTCCCTCAGGTAGCTCTGTCCCTCGGTCAGCTCTGTCCCTCAGTCAGCTCTGTCCCTCAGGGAGCTCTGTCCCTCAGTCAGCTCTGTCCCTCAGACAGCCATGTCCCTCAGTCAGCTTTGTAACTCAGTCAGCCCTGTCCCTCAGTCAGCACTGTACCTCAGTTAGCTCTGTCGCTCACTCAGCTCTGTCCCTCAGTCATCTCTGTACCTCAGTCAGGTCTGTCCCTCAGTCAGCTCTGTCCCTCAGTCAGCCCTGTCCCTCAGTCAGCCCTCTCCTCAGGTAGCTCTGTCCCTCAGTCAGCTCTGTCCCTCAGTCAGCTCTGTCCCTCAGTCAGCCTTGTTCCTCTGTCAGCCCTGTGCCTCAGTCAGCCTTGTCCCTCAGTCAGCTCTGTATCTCAGTCAGCCCTGTCCCTCAGGTAGCTCTGTCCATCAGACAGTTCTGTCCCTCAGTCAGCCCTGTCCCACTGTCAGCCCGGTCCCTCAGTCAGTTCTGTCCCTCTGTCAGCTCTGTCCCTCAGTCAGCTCTGTATCTCAGTCAGCCCTGTCCCTCAGTCAGCTCTGTACCTCAGTCAGCTCTGTCCATCAGTCAGCCCTGTACCTCAGTCATCTCTGTCCCTCAGTCAGCCCTGTCCCTCAGTCAGCCCTGTCCCTCAGTCAGCTCTGTATCTCAGTCAGCCCTGTCTCTCAGGTAGCTCTGTCCCTCTGTCAGCTCTGTCCCTCAGTCACCTCTGTCCCTCAGTCAGCTCTGTCCCACAGGGAGATCTGTCCCTCAGTCAGCTCGGTCCCTCAGTCAGCGCTGTCCCTCAGTCAGCTCTGTCACTCAGTCAGCCCTGTCCCTCAGTCAGCTCTGTTCCTCAGTCAGCTCTTTCCCTCAGTCAGCTCTGTACCTCAGACAGCTCTGTCCCTCATTCACCTCTGTCCCTCAATCAACTCTGTCCCTCAGCCAGCTCTGTCCCTCAGTCAGCTCTGTTCCGCAGTCAGCCCTGTCCCTCAGTCAGCTCTGTACCTCAGTCAGCTCTGTCCCTCATTCACCTCTGTCCCTCAATCAACTCTGGACCTCAGTCAGCTCTGTCCCTCAGTCAGCCCTGTACCTCAGTCAGCTCTGTCCCTCAGGGAGCTCTGTCCCTCAGTCAGCTCTGTCCCTCAGTCAGCTCTGTCCCTCAGTCAGCTCTGTCCCTCTGTCAGCCCTGTCCCTCAGTCAGCCCTGTCCCTCAGTCAGCCATGTCCCTCAGTCAGCCCTGTCCCTCAGTCAGTTCTGTCCCTCACTCAGCTCTGTCCCTCTGTCAGCCCGTCCCTCAGTCAGACCTGTCCCTCAGTCAGCCTTGTCCCTCAGTCAGCTGTGTCCCTCAGTCAGACCTGTCCCTCTGTCAGCCCTGTCTCTAAGTCAGTTCTGTCCCTCACTCAGCTCTGTCCCTCTGTCAGCCCGTCCCTCAGTCAGACCTGTCCCTCAGTCAGCCTTGTCCCTCAGTCAGCTGTGTCCCTCAGTCAGCCCTGTCCCTCAGGTAGCACTGTCCCTCAGTCAGCCCTGTCCCTCAGTCAGCCATGTGCCTCAGTCAGCCCTGTCCCTCAGTCAGCTCTGTCCCTCAGTCAGCTCTGTCCCTCAGTCAGACCTGTCCCTCTGTCAGCCCTGTCTCTCAGTCAGTTCTGTCCCTCACTCAGCTCTGTCCCTCTGTCAGCCCGTCCCTCAGTCAGACCTGTCCCTCAGTCAGCCTTGTCCCTCAGTCTGCTGTGTCCCTCAGTCAGCCCTGTCCCTCAGGTAGCTCTGTCCCTCAGTCAGCTCTGTCCCTCAGTCTGCCCTGTCCCACAGGGAGATCTTTCCCTCAGTCAGCTCTGTCCCTCAGTCAGTCCTGTCCCTCAGTTAGCCCGGTCCCTCAGTCAGCTCTGTCCCTCTGTCAGCTCTGTATCTCAGTCAGCCCTGTCCCTCAGTCAGCCCTGGTCCCTCAGTCAGCTCTGTCCCTCAGTCAGCTCTGTCCCTCAGGGAGCTCTGTACCTCAGTCATCTCTGTCCCTCAGTCAGCTCTGTCCCTCAGTCAGCCCTGTCCCTCAGTCAGCTCTGTCCCTCAGTCAGCTCTGTCCCTCAGCCAGCTTTGTCCCTCAGTCAGCTCTGTCCCTCAGTCAGCTCTGTACCTCAGTCAGCTCTTCCCTCATTCACATCTGTCCCTCAGTCAACTCTGTACCTAAGTCAGCTCTGTCCCTCAGTCAGCCCTGTACCACAGTGAGCTCTGTCCCTCAGTCAGCTCTGTCCCTCAGTCAGCTCTGTCCCTCTGTCAGCCCTGTCCCTCAGTCAGCCCTGTCCCTCAGTCAGCCTTGTCCCTCAGTCAGCTCTGTATCTCAGTCAGCCCTGTCTCTCAGGTAGCTCTGTCCCTCTGTCAGCTCTGTCCCTCAGTCACCTCTGTCCCTCAGTCAGCTCTGTCCCACAGGGAGATCTGTCCCTCAGTCAGCTCTGTCCCTCAGTCAGCGCTGTCCCTCAGTCAGCTCTGTCACTCAGTCAGCCCTGTCCCTCAGTCAGCTCTGTTCCTCAGTCAGCTCTTTCCCTCAGTCAGCTCTGTACCTCAGACAGCTCTGTCCCTCATTCACCTCTGTCCCTCAATCAACTCTGTCCCTCAGCCAGCTCTGTCCCTCAGTCAGCTCTGTTCCGCAGTCAGCCCTGTCCCTCAGTCAGCTCTGTACCTCAGTCAGCTCTGTCCCTCATTCACCTCTGTCCCTCAATCAACTCTGGACCTCAGTCAGCTCTGTCCCTCAGTCAGCCCTGTACCTCAGTCAGCTCTGTCCCTCAGTCAGCCCTGTCCCTCAGTCAGCTCTGTACCTCAGTCAGCTCTGTCCCTCATTCACCTCTGTCCCTCAATCAACTCTGTACCTCAGTCAGCTCTGTCACTCAGTCAGCCCTGTACCTCAGTCAGCTCTGTCCCTCAGCGTGCTCTGTCCCTCAGTCAGCCCTGTCCCTCAGTCAGCCATGTCCCTCAGTCAGCCCTGTCCCTCAGTCAGTTCTGTCCCTCACTCAGCTCTGTCCCTCTGTCAGCCCGTCCCTCAGTCAGACCTGTCCCTCAGTCAGCCTTGTCCCTCAGTCAGCTGTGTCCCTCAGTCAGACCTGTCCCTCTGTCAGCCCTGTCTCTCAGTCAGTTCTGTCCCTCACTCAGCTCTGTCCCTCTGTCAGCCCGTCCCTCAGTCAGACCTGTCCCTCAGTCAGCCTTGTCCCTCAGTCAGCTGTGTCCCTCAGTCAGCCCTGTCCCTCAGGTAGCACTGTCCCTCAGTCAGCTCTGTCCCTCAGTCTGCCCTGTCCCACAGGGAGATCTTTCCCTCAGTCAGCTCTGTCCCTCAGTCAGTCCTGTCCCTCAGTTAGCCCGGTCCCTCAGTCAGCTCTGTCCCTCTGTCAGCTCTGTATCTCAGTCAGCCCTGTCCCTCAGTCAGCCCTGTCCCTCAGTCAGCTCTGTCCCTCAGTCAGCTCTGTCCCTCAGGGAGCCCTGTACCTCAGTCATCTCTGTCCCTCAGTCAGCTCTGTCCCTCAGTCAGCCCTGTCCCTCAGTCAGCTCTGTCCCTCAGTCAGCTCTGTCCCTCAGCCAGCTCTGTCCCTCAGTCAGCTCTGTCCCTCAGTCAGCTCTGTACCTCAGTCAGCTCTTCCCTCATTCACATCTGTCCCTCAGTCAACTCTGTACCTCAGTCAGCTCTGTCCCTCAGTCAGCCCTGTACCACAGTGAGCTCTGTCCCTCAGTCAGCTCTGTCCCTCAGTCAGCTCTGTCCCTCTGTCAGCCCTGTCCCTCAGTCAGCCCTGTCCCTCAGTCAGCCTTGTCCCTCAGTCAGCTCTGTATCTCAGTCAGCCCTGTCTCTCAGGTAGCTCTGTCCCTCTGTCAGCTCTGTCCCTCAGTCACCTCTGTCCCTCAGTCAGCTCTGTCCCACAGGGAGATCTGTCCCTCAGTCAGCTCTGTCCCTCAGTCAGCGCTGTCCCTCAGTCAGCTCTGTCACTCAGTCAGCCCTGTCCCTCAGTCAGCTCTGTTCCTCAGTCAGCTCTTTCCCTCAGTCAGCTCTGTACCTCAGACAGCTCTGTCCCTCATTCACCTCTGTCCCTCAATCAACTCTGTCCCTCAGCCAGCTCTGTCCCTCAGTCAGCTCTGTTCCGCAGTCAGCCCTGTCCCTCAGTCAGCTCTGTACCTCAGTCAGCTCTGTCCCTCATTCACCTCTGTCCCTCAATCAACTCTGGACCTCAGTCAGCTCTGTCCCTCAGTCAGCCCTGTACCTCAGTCAGCTCTGTCCCTCAGGGAGCTCTGTCCCTCAGTCAGCTCTGTCCCTCAGTCAGCTCTGTCCCTCAGTCAGCTCTGTCCCTCTGTCAGCCCTGTCCCTCAGTCAGCCCTGTCCCTCAGTCAGCCCTGTCCCTCAGTCAGCCCGGTTCCTCAGTCAGCTCTGTCCCTCTGTCAGCTCTGTCCCTCAGTCAGCTCTGTATCTCAGTCAGCCCTGTCCCTCAGTCAGCTCTGTCCCTCAGTCAGCCCTGTACCTCAGTCATCTCTGTCCCTCAGTCAGCTCTGTCCCTCAGTCAGCACTGTCCCTCAGTCAGCTCTGTCCCTCAGTCAGCCCTGTCCCTCAGCCAGCTCTGTCCCTCAGTAAGCTCTGTCCCTCAGTCAGCTCTGTATCTCAGTCAGCTCTGTCCCTCATTCACCTCTGTCCCTCAATCAACTCTGTACCTCAGTCAGCTCTGTCCCTCAGTCAGCCCTGTACCTCAGTGAGCTCTGTCCCTCAGTCAGCTCTGTCCCTCAGTCAGCTCTGTCCCTCTGTCAGCCCTGTCCCTCAGTCAGCCCTGTCCCTCAGTCAGCCTTATCCCTCAATCAGCTCTGTATCTCAGTCAGCCCTGTCTCTCAGGTAGCTCTGTCCATCAGTCAGCTCTGTCCCTCATTCAGCTCTGTCCGTCAGTCAGCCCTGTTCCACAGTGAGATCTGCCCCTCAGTCAGCTCTGTCCCTCAGTCAGCCCTGTCCCTCAGTCAGCACTGTCCCTCAGGTAGCTCTGTCCCTCAGTCAGCTCTGTCCCTCAGTCAGCCCTGTCCCTCAGTCAGCTCTGTCCCTCAGTCAGCTCTGTCCCTCAGTCAGCCCTGTCCCTCAGTCAGCCCTGTCCCTCAGTCAGCCCTGTCCCTCAGTCAGCCCTGTCCCTCAGTCAGCCCTGTCCCTCAGTCAGCTCTGTCCCTGAGTCAGCCCTCTCCCTCAGGTAGCTCTGTCCATCAGTCTGCTCTGACCCTCAGTCAGCCCTGTCCCTCAGTCAGCTCTGTCCCTCAGGTAGCTCTGTCCATCAGTCAGCAGTGTTCCTCAGTCAGCTCTGTCCCTCAGTCAGCTCTGTCCCTCAGTCAGCTCAGTCCCTCAGTCAGCCCTCTCCCTCAGGTAGCTCTGTCCGTCAGTCTGCTCTGACCCTCAGTCAGGCCTGTCCATCAGTCAGCTCTGTCCCTCAGGCAGCTCTGTCCCTCATCAGCTCTGTCCCTCAGTCAGCCCTGTCCCTCAGTCAGCTCCGTACCTCAGTCAGCCCTGTCCCTCAGTCAGCTCTGTCCTTCAGTCAGCTCTGCCCCTCAGTCAGCCCTGTCCCTCAGGTAGCTCTGTCCCTCGGTCAGCTCTGTCCCTCAGTCAGCTCTGTCCCTCAGGGAGCTCTGTCCCTCAGTCAGCTCTGTCCCTCAGACAGCCATGTCCCTCAGTCAGCTTTGTAACTCAGTCAGCCCTGTCCCTCAGTCAGCACTGTACCTCAGTTAGCTCTGTCGCTCACTCAGCTCTGTCCCTCAGTCATCTCTGTACCTCAGTCAGGTCTGTCCCTCAGTCAGCTCTGTCCCTCAGTCAGCCCTGTCCCTCAGTCAGCCCTCTCCTCAGGTAGCTCTGTCCCTCAGTCAGCTCTGTCCATCAGTCAGCTCTGTCCCTCAGTCAGCCTTGTTCCTCTGTCAGCCCTGTGCCTCAGTAAGCCTTGTCCCTCAGTCAGCTCTGTATCTCAGTCAGCCCTGTCCCTCAGGTAGCTCTGTCCATCAGACAGTTCTGTCCCTCAGTCAGCCCTGTCCCACTGTCAGCCCGGTCCCTCAGTCAGTTCTGTCCCTCTGTCAGCTCTGTCCCTCAGTCAGCTCTGTATCTCAGTCAGCCCTGTCCCTCAGTCAGCTCTGTACCTCAGTCAGCTCTGTCCATCAGTCAGCCCTGTACCTCAGTCATCTCTGTCCCTCAGTCAGCCCTGTCCCTCAGTCAGCCCTGTCCCTCAGTCAGCTCTGTATCTCAGTCAGCCCTGTCTCTCAGGTAGCTCTGTCCCTCTGTCAGCTCTGTCCCTCAGTCACCTCTGTCCCTCAGTCAGCTCTGTCCCACAGGGAGATCTGTCCCTCAGTCAGCTCGGTCCCTCAGTCAGCGCTGTCCCTCAGTCAGCTCTGTCACTCAGTCAGCCCTGTCCCTCAGTCAGCTCTGTTCCTCAGTCAGCTCTTTCCCTCAGTCAGCTCTGTACCTCAGACAGCTCTGTCCCTCATTCACCTCTGTCCCTCAATCAACTCTGTCCCTCAGCCAGCTCTGTCCCTCAGTCAGCTCTGTTCCGCAGTCAGCCCTGTCCCTCAGTCAGCTCTGTACCTCAGTCAGCTCTGTCCCTCATTCACCTCTGTCCCTCAATCAACTCTGGACCTCAGTCAGCTCTGTCCCTCAGTCAGCCCTGTACCTCAGTCAGCTCTGTCCCTCAGGGAGCTCTGTCCCTCAGTCAGCTCTGTCCCTCAGTCAGCTCTGTCCCTCAGTCAGCTCTGTCCCTCTGTCAGCCCTGTCCCTCAGTCAGCCCTGTCCCTCAGTCAGCCCTGTCCCTCAGTCAGCCCGGTTCCTCAGTCAGCTCTGTCCCTCTGTCAGCTCTGTCCCTCAGTCAGCTCTGTATCTCAGTCAGCCCTGTCCCTCAGTCATCTCTGTCCCTCAGTCAGCCCTGTACCTCAGTCATCTCTGTCCCTCAGTCAGCTCTGTCCCTCAGTCAGCACTGTCCCTCAGTCAGCTCTGTCCCTCAGTCAGCTCTGTCCCTCAGTCAGCCCTGTCCCTCAGCCAGCTCTGTCCCTCAGTAAGCTCTGTCCCTCAGTCAGCTCTGTATCTCAGTCAGCTCTGTCCCTCATTCACCTCTTATCCCTCAATCAACTCTGTACCTCAGTCAGCTCTGTCCCTCAGTCAGCCCTGTACCTCAGTGAGCTCTGTCCCTCAGTCAGCTCTGTCCCTCAGTCAGCTCTGTCCCTCTGTCAGCCCTGTCCCTCAGTCAGCCCTGTCCCTCAGTCAGCCTTATCCCTCAATCAGCTCTGTATCTCAGTCAGCCCAGTCTCTCAGGTAGCTCTGTCCATCAGTCAGCTCTGTCCCTCATTCAGCTCTGTCCGTCAGTCAGCCCTGTTCCACAGTGAGATCTGCCCCTCAGTCAGCTCTGTCCCTCAGTCAGCCCTGTCCCTCAGTCAGCACTGTCCCTCAGGTAGCTCTGTCCCTCAGTCAGCTCTGTCCCTCAGTCAGCCCTGTCCCTCAGTCAGCTCTGTCCCTCAGCCAGCTCTGTCCCTCAGTCAGCTCTGTCCCTCAGTCAGCTCTGTCACTCAGTCAGCCCTGTCCCTCAGTCAGCCCTGTCCCTCAGTCAGCTCTGTCCCTCAGTCAGCCCTGTCCCTCAGTCAGCCCTGTCCCTCAGTCAGCTCTGTCCCTCAGTCTGCCCTCTCCCTCAGGTAGCTCTATCCATCAGTCTGCTCTGACCCTCAGTCAGCCCTGTCCCTCAGTCAGCTCTGTCCCTCAGGTAGCTCTGTCCATCAGTCAGCAGTGTTCCTCAGTCAGCTCTGTCCCTCAGTCAGCTCTGCCCCTCAGTCAGCCCTGTCACTCAGGTAGCTCTGTCCCTCGGTCAGCTCTGTCCCACAGTCAGCTCTGTCCCTGAGGGAGCTCTGTCCCTCAGTCAGCTCTGTCCCTCAGACAGCCATGTCCCTCATTCAGCTTTGTACCTCAGTCAGCCCTGTCCCTCAGTCAGCTCTGTCCCTCAGTCAGCTCAGTCCCTCAGTCAGCCCTCTCCCTCAGGTAGCTCTGTCCGTCAGTCTGCTCTGACCCTCAGTCAGGCCTGTCCCTCAGTCAGCTCTGTCCCTCAGGTAGCTCTGTCCATCAGTCAGCTCTGTCCCTCAGGCAGCTCTGTCCCTCATCAGCTCTGTCCCTCAGTCAGCCCTGTCCCTCAGTCAGCTCCGTACCTCAGTCAGCTCTGTCCCTCAGTCAGCTCTGTCCTTCAGTCAGCTCTGCCCCTCAGTCAGCCCTGTCCCTCAGGTAGCTCTGTCCCTCGGTCAGCTCTGTCCCTCAGTCAGCTCTGTCCCTCAGGGAGCTCTGTCCCTCAGTCAGCTCTGTCCCTCAGACAGCCATGTCCCTCAGTCAGCTTTGTAACTCAGTCAGCTCTGTCCCTCAGTCAGCTCTGTCCCTCAGTCAGCTCTGTCCCTCAGTCAGCCTTGTTCCTCTGTCAGCCCTGTGCCTCAGTCAGCCTTGTCCCTCAGTCAGCTCTGTATCTCAGTCAGCCCTGTCCCTCAGGTAGCTCTGTCCATCAGACAGTTCTGTCCCTCAGTCAGCCCTGTCCCACTGTCAGCCCGGTCCCTCAGTCAGTTCTGTCCCTCTGTCAGCTCTGTCCCTCAGTCAGCTCTGTATCTCAGTCAGCCCTGTCCCTCAGTCAGCTCTGTACCTCAGTCAGCTCTGTCCATCAGTCAGCCCTGTACCTCAGTCATCTCTGTCCCTCAGTCAGCCCTGTCCCTCAGTCAGCTCTGTCCCTCAGTCAGCCCTGTCCCTCAGCCAGCTCTGTCCCTCAGTCAGCTCTGTCCCTCAGTCAGCCCTGTCCCTCAGTCAGCCCAGTACCTCAGTCAGCTCTGTCCCTCATTCACCTCTGGCCCTCAGTCAACTCTGTACCTCAGTCAGCTCTGTCCCTCAGTCAGCTCTGTCCCGCAATCAGCCCTGTCCCTCTGTCAGCTCTGTACCTCAGTCAGCTCTGTCCCTCATTCACCTCTGTCCCTCAATCAACTCTGAACCTCAGTCAGCTATGTCACTCATTCAGCCCTGTACCTCAGTCAGCTCTGTCCCTCAGGGTGCTCTGTCCCTCAGTCAGCCCTGTCCCTCAGTCAGCCCTGTCCCTCAGTCAGCCCTGTCCCTCAGTCAGCTCTGTCCCTCAGTCAGCTCTGTCCCTCAGTCAGACCTGTCCCTCTGTCAGCCCTGTCCCTCAGTCAGTTCTGTCCCTCACTCAGCTCTGTCCCTCTGTCAGCCCGTCCCTCAGTCAGCCCTGTCCCTCAGTCAGCCTTGTCCCTCAGTCAGCTCTGTCCCTCAGTCAGCCCTGTCCCTCAGGTAGCTCTGTCCCTCAGTCAGCTCTGTCCCTCAGTCAGCCCTGTCCCACAGGGAGATCTTTCCCTCAGTCAGCTCTGTCCCTCAATCAGCCCTGTCCCTCAGTCATCCCGGTCCCTCAGTCAGCTCTGTCCCTCTGTCAGCTCTGTCCCTCAGTCAGCTCTGTATCTCAGTCAGCCCTGTCCCTCAGTCAGCTCTGTCCCTCAGTCAGCTCTGTCCCTCAGGGAGCCCTGTACCTCAGTCATCTCTGTCCCTCAGTCAGCCCTGTCCCTCAGTCAGCTCTGTCCCTCAGTCAGCTCTGTCCCTCAGCCAGCTCTGTCCCTCAGTCAGCTCTGTCCCTCAGTCAGCTCTGTACCTCAGTCAGCTCTGTCCCTCATTCACCTCTGTCCCTCAATCAACTCTGTACCTCAGTCAGCTCTGTCCCTCAGTCAGCCCTGTACCACAGTGAGCTCTGTCCCTCAGTCAGCTCTGTCCCTCAGTCAGCTCTGTCCCTCTGTCAGCCCTGTCCCTCAGTCAGCCCTGTCCCTCAGTCAGCTCTGTATCTCAGTCAGCCCTGTCTCTCAGGTAGCTCTGTCCATCAGTCAGCTCTGTCCCTCAGTCAGCTCTGTCCCACAGGGAGATCTGTCCCTCAGTCAGCTCTGTCCCTCAGTCAGCTCTGTCACTCAGTCAGCCCTGTCCCTCAGTCAGCTCTGTCCCTCAGTCAGCCTTGTTCCTCTGTCAGCCCTGTGCCTCAGTCAGCCTTGTCCCTCAGTCAGCTCTGTATCTCAGTCAGCCCTGTCCCTCAGGTAGCTCTGTCCATCAGACAGTTCTGTCCCTCAGTCAGCCCTGTCCCACTGTCAGCCCGGTCCCTCAGTCAGTTCTGTCCCTCTGTCAGCTCTGTCCCTCAGTCAGCTCTGTATCTCAGTCAGCCCTGTCCCTCAGTCAGCTCTGTACCTCAGTCAGCTCTGTCCATCAGTCAGCCCTGTACCTCAGTCATCTCTGTCCCTCAGTCAGCCCTGTCCCTCAGTCAGCTCTGTCCCTCAGTCAGCCCTGTCCCTCAGGCAGCTCTGTCCCTCAGTCAGCTCTGTCCCTCAGTCAGCCCTGTCCCTCAGTCAGCCCAGTACCTCAGTCAGCTCTGTCCCTCATTCACCTCTGGCCCTCAGTCAACTCTGTACCTCAGTCAGCTCTGTCCCTCAGTCAGCTCTGTCCCGCAATCAGCCCTGTCCCTCTGTCAGCTCTGTACCTCAGTCAGCTCTGTCCCTCATTCACCTCTGTCCCTCAATCAACTCTGTACCTCAGTCAGCTATGTCACTCATTCAGCCCTGTACCTCAGTCAGCTCTGTCCCTCAGGGTGCTCTGTCCCTCAGTCAGCCCTGTCCCTCAGTCAGCCCTGTCCCTCAGTCAGCCCTGTCCCTCAGTCAGCTCTGTCCCTCAGTCAGCTCTGTCCCTCAGTCAGACCTGTCCCTCTGTCAGCCCTGTCCCTCAGTCAGTTCTGTCCCTCACTCAGCTCTGTCCCTCTGTCAGCCCGTCCCTCAGTCAGCCCTGTCCCTCAGTCAGCCTTGTCCCTCAGTCAGCTGTGTCCCTCAGTCAGACCTGTCCCTCTGTCAGCCCTGTCTCTCAGTCAGTTCTGTCCCTCACTCAGCTCTGTCCCTCTGTCAGCCCGTCCCTCAGTCAGACCTGTCCCTCAGTCAGCCTTGTCCCTCAGTCAGCTGTGTCCCTCAGTCAGCCCTGTCCCTCAGGTAGCACTGTCCCTCAGTCAGCTCTGTCCCTCAGTCTGCCCTGTCCCACAGGGAGATCTTTCCCTCAGTCAGCTCTGTCCCTCAGTCAGTCCTGTCCCTCAGTTAGCCCGGTCCCTCAGTCAGCTCTGTCCCTCTGTCAGCTCTGTATCTCAGTCAGCCCTGTCCCTCAGTCAGCCCTGTCCCTCAGTCAGCTCTGTCCCTCAGTCAGCTCTGTCCCTCAGGGAGCCCTGTACCTCAGTCATCTCTGTCCCTCAGTCAGCTCTGTCCCTCAGTCAGCCCTGTCCCTCAGTCAGCTCTGTCCCTCAGTCAGCTCTGTCCCTCAGCCAGCTCTGTCCCTCAGTCAGCTCTGTCCCTCAGTCAGCTCTGTACCTCAGTCAGCTCTTCCCTCATTCACATCTGTCCCTCAGTCAACTCTGTACCTCAGTCAGCTCTGTCCCTCAGTCAGCCCTGTACCACAGTGAGCTCTGTCCCTCAGTCAGCTCTGTCCCTCAGTCAGCTCTGTCCCTCTGTCAGCCCTGTCCCTCAGTCAGCCCTGTCCCTCAGTCAGCCTTGTCCCTCAGTCAGCTCTGTATCTCAGTCAGCCCTGTCTCTCAGGTAGCTCTGTCCCTCTGTCAGCTCTGTCCCTCAGTCACCTCTGTCCCTCAGTCAGCTCTGTCCCACAGGGAGATCTGTCCCTCAGTCAGCTCTGTCCCTCAGTCAGCGCTGTCCCTCAGTCAGCTCTGTCACTCAGTCAGCCCTGTCCCTCAGTCAGCTCTGTTCCTCAGTCAGCTCTTTCCCTCAGTCAGCTCTGTACCTCAGACAGCTCTGTCCCTCATTCACCTCTGTCCCTCAATCAACTCTGTCCCTCAGCCAGCTCTGTCCCTCAGTCAGCTCTGTTCCGCAGTCAGCCCTGTCCCTCAGTCAGCTCTGTACCTCAGTCAGCTCTGTCCCTCATTCACCTCTGTCCCTCAATCAACTCTGGACCTCAGTCAGCTCTGTCCCTCAGTCAGCCCTGTACCTCAGTCAGCTCTGTCCCTCAGGGAGCTCTGTCCCTCAGTCAGCTCTGTCCCTCAGTCAGCTCTGTCCCTCAGTCAGCTCTGTCCCTCTGTCAGCCCTGTCCCTCAGTCAGCCCTGTCCCTCAGTCAGCCCTGTCCCTCAGTCAGCCCGGTTCCTCAGTCAGCTCTGTCCCTCTGTCAGCTCTGTCCCTCAGTCAGCTTGTATCTCAGTCAGCCCTGTCCCTCAGTCAGCTCTGTCCCTCAGTCAGCCCTGTACCTCAGTCATCTCTGTCCCTCAGTCAGCTCTGTCCCTCAGTCAGCACTGTCCCTCAGTCAGCTCTGTCCCTCAGTCAGCCCTGTCCCTCAGCCAGCTCTGTCCCTCAGTAAGCTCTGTCCCTCAGTCAGCTCTGTATCTCAGTCAGCTCTGTCCCTCATTCACCTCTGTCCCTCAATCAACTCTGTACCTCAGTCAGCTCTGTCCCTCAGTCAGCCCTGTACCTCAGTGAGCTCTGTCCCTCAGTCAGCTCTGTCCCTCAGTCAGCTCTGTCCCTCTGTCAGCCCTGTCCCTCAGTCAGCCCTGTCCCTCAGTCAGCCTTATCCCTCAATCAGCTCTGTATCTCAGTCAGCCCTGTCTCTCAGGTAGCTCTGTCCATCAGTCAGCTCTGTCCCTCATTCAGCTCTGTCCGTCAGTCAGCCCTGTTCCACAGTGAGATCTGCCCCTCAGTCAGCTCTGTCCCTCAGTCAGCCCTGTCCCTCAGTCAGCACTGTCCCTCAGGTAGCTCTGTCCCTCAGTCAGCTCTGTCCCTCAGTCAGCCCTGTCCCTCAGTCAGCTCTGTCCCTCAGTCAGCTCTGTCCCTCAGTCAGCCCTGTCCCTCAGTCAGCCCTGTCCCTCAGTCAGCTCTGTCCCTCAGTCAGCCCTGTCCCTCAGTCAGCCCTGTCCCTCAGTCAGCCCTCTCCCTCAGGTAGCTCTGTCCATCAGTCTGCTCTGACCCTCAGTCAGCCCTGTCCCTCAGTCAGCTCTGTCCCTCAGGTAGCTCTGTCCATCAGTCAGCAGTGTTCCTCAGTCAGCTCTGTCCCTCAGTCAGCTCTGTCCCTCAGTCAGCTCAGTCCCTCAGTCAGCCCTCTCCCTCAGGTAGCTCTGTCCGTCAGTCTGCTCTGACCCTCAGTCAGGCCTGTCCATCAGTCAGCTCTGTCCCTCAGGCAGCTCTGTCCCTCATCAGCTCTGTCCCTCAGTCAGCCCTGTCCCTCAGTCAGCTCCGTACCTCAGTCAGCCCTGTCCCTCAGTCAGCTCTGTCCTTCAGTCAGCTCTGCCCCTCAGTCAGCCCTGTCCCTCAGGTAGCTCTGTCCCTCGGTCAGCTCTGTCCCTCAGTCAGCTCTGTCCCTCAGGGAGCTCTGTCCCTCAGTCAGCTCTGTCCCTCAGACAGCCATGTCCCTCAGTCAGCTTTGTAACTCAGTCAGCCCTGTCCCTCAGTCAGCACTGTACCTCAGTTAGCTCTGTCGCTCACTCAGCTCTGTCCCTCAGTCATCTCTGTACCTCAGTCAGGTCTGTCCCTCAGTCAGCTCTGTCCCTCAGTCAGCCCTGTCCCTCAGTCAGCCCTCTCCTCAGGTAGCTCTGTCCCTCAGTCAGCTCTGTCCCTCAGTCAGCTCTGTCCCTCAGTCAGCCTTGTTCCTCTGTCAGCCCTGTGCCTCAGTAAGCCTTGTCCCTCAGTCAGCTCTGTATCTCAGTCAGCCCTGTCCCTCAGGTAGCTCTGTCCATCAGACAGTTCTGTCCCTCAGTCAGCCCTGTCCCACTGTCAGCCCGGTCCCTCAGTCAGTTCTGTCCCTCTGTCAGCTCTGTCCCTCAGTCAGCTCTGTATCTCAGTCAGCCCTGTCCCTCAGTCAGCTCTGTACCTCAGTCAGCTCTGTCCATCAGTCAGCCCTGTACCTCAGTCATCTCTGTCCCTCAGTCAGCCCTGTCCCTCAGTCAGCCCTGTCCCTCAGTCAGCTCTGTATCTCAGTCAGCCCTGTCTCTCAGGTAGCTCTGTCCCTCTGTCAGCTCTGTCCCTCAGTCACCTCTGTCCCTCAGTCAGCTCTGTCCCACAGGGAGATCTGTCCCTCAGTCAGCTCGGTCCCTCAGTCAGCGCTGTCCCTCAGTCAGCTCTGTCACTCAGTCAGCCCTGTCCCTCAGTCAGCTCTGTTCCTCAGTCAGCTCTTTCCCTCAGTCAGCTCTGTACCTCAGACAGCTCTGTCCCTCATTCACCTCTGTCCCTCAATCAACTCTGTCCCTCAGCCAGCTCTGTCCCTCAGTCAGCTCTGTTCCGCAGTCAGCCCTGTCCCTCAGTCAGCTCTGTACCTCAGTCAGCTCTGTCCCTCATTCACCTCTGTCCCTCAATCAACTCTGGACCTCAGTCAGCTCTGTCCCTCAGTCAGCCCTGTACCTCAGTCAGCTCTGTCCCTCAGGGAGCTCTGTCCCTCAGTCAGCTCTGTCCCTCAGTCAGCTCTGTCCCTCAGTCAGCTCTGTCCCTCTGTCAGCCCTGTCCCTCAGTCAGCCCTGTCCCTCAGTCAGCCCTGTCCCTCAGTCAGCCCGGTTCCTCAGTCAGCTCTGTCCCTCTGTCAGCTCTGTCCCTCAGTCAGCTCTGTATCTCAGTCAGCCCTGTCCCTCAGTCATCTCTGTCCCTCAGTCAGCCCTGTACCTCAGTCATCTCTGTCCCTCAGTCAGCTCTGTCCCTCAGTCAGCACTGTCCCTCAGTCAGCTCTGTCCCTCAGTCAGCTCTGTCCCTCAGTCAGCCCTGTCCCTCAGCCAGCTCTGTCCCTCAGTAAGCTCTGTCCCTCAGTCAGCTCTGTATCTCAGTCAGCTCTGTCCCTCATTCACCTCTTATCCCTCAATCAACTCTGTACCTCAGTCAGCTCTGTCCCTCAGTCAGCCCTGTACCTCAGTGAGCTCTGTCCCTCAGTCAGCTCTGTCCCTCAGTCAGCTCTGTCCCTCTGTCAGCCCTGTCCCTCAGTCAGCCCTGTCCCTCAGTCAGCCTTATCCCTCAATCAGCTCTGTATCTCAGTCAGCCCAGTCTCTCAGGTAGCTCTGTCCATCAGTCAGCTCTGTCCCTCATTCAGCTCTGTCCGTCAGTCAGCCCTGTTCCACAGTGAGATCTGCCCCTCAGTCAGCTCTGTCCCTCAGTCAGCCCTGTCCCTCAGTCAGCACTGTCCCTCAGGTAGCTCTGTCCCTCAGTCAGCTCTGTCCCTCAGTCAGCCCTGTCCCTCAGTCAGCTCTGTCCCTCAGCCAGCTCTGTCCCTCAGTCAGCTCTGTCCCACAGTCAGCTCTGTCACTCAGTCAGCCCTGTCCCTCAGTCAGCCCTGTCCCTCAGTCAGCTCTGTCCCTCAGTCAGCCCTGTCCCTCAGTCAGCCCTGTCCCTCAGTCAGCTCTGTCCCTCAGTCTGCCCTCTCCCTCAGGTAGCTCTATCCATCAGTCTGCTCTGACCCTCAGTCAGCCCTGTCCCTCAGTCAGCTCTGTCCCTCAGGTAGCTCTGTCCATCAGTCAGCAGTGTTCCTCAGTCAGCTCTGTCCCTCAGTCAGCTCTGCCCCTCAGTCAGCCCTGTCACTCAGGTAGCTCTGTCCCTCGGTCAGCTCTGTCCCACAGTCAGCTCTGTCCCTGAGGGAGCTCTGTCCCTCAGTCAGCTCTGTCCCTCAGACAGCCATGTCCCTCATTCAGCTTTGTACCTCAGTCAGCCCTGTCCCTCAGTCAGCTCTGTCCCTCAGTCAGCTCAGTCCCTCAGTCAGCCCTCTCCCTCAGGTAGCTCTGTCCGTCAGTCTGCTCTGACCCTCAGTCAGGCCTGTCCCTCAGTCAGCTCTGTCCCTCAGGTAGCTCTGTCCATCAGTCAGCTCTGTCCCTCAGGCAGCTCTGTCCCTCATCAGCTCTGTCCCTCAGTCAGCCCTGTCCCTCAGTCAGCTCCGTACCTCAGTCAGCTCTGTCCCTCAGTCAGCTCTGTCCTTCAGTCAGCTCTGCCCCTCAGTCAGCCCTGTCCCTCAGGTAGCTCTGTCCCTCGGTCAGCTCTGTCCCTCAGTCAGCTCTGTCCCTCAGGGAGCTCTGTCCCTCAGTCAGCTCTGTCCCTCAGACAGCCATGTCCCTCAGTCAGCTTTGTAACTCAGTCAGCTCTGTCCCTCAGTCAGCTCTGTCCCTCAGTCAGCTCTGTCCCTCAGTCAGCCTTGTTCCTCTGTCAGCCCTGTGCCTCAGTCAGCCTTGTCCCTCAGTCAGCTCTGTATCTCAGTCAGCCCTGTCCCTCAGGTAGCTCTGTCCATCAGACAGTTCTGTCCCTCAGTCAGCCCTGTCCCACTGTCAGCCCGGTCCCTCAGTCAGTTCTGTCCCTCTGTCAGCTCTGTCCCTCAGTCAGCTCTGTATCTCAGTCAGCCCTGTCCCTCAGTCAGCTCTGTACCTCAGTCAGCTCTGTCCATCAGTCAGCCCTGTACCTCAGTCATCTCTGTCCCTCAGTCAGCCCTGTCCCTCAGTCAGCTCTGTCCCTCAGTCAGCCCTGTCCCTCAGCCAGCTCTGTCCCTCAGTCAGCTCTGTCCCTCAGTCAGCCCTGTCCCTCAGTCAGCCCAGTACCTCAGTCAGCTCTGTCCCTCATTCACCTCTGGCCCTCAGTCAACTCTGTACCTCAGTCAGCTCTGTCCCTCAGTCAGCTCTGTCCCGCAATCAGCCCTGTCCCTCTGTCAGCTCTGTACCTCAGTCAGCTCTGTCCCTCATTCACCTCTGTCCCTCAATCAACTCTGTACCTCAGTCAGCTATGTCACTCATTCAGCCCTGTACCTCAGTCAGCTCTGTCCCTCAGGGTGCTCTGTCCCTCAGTCAGCCCTGTCCCTCAGTCAGCCCTGTCCCTCAGTCAGCCCTGTCCCTCAGTCAGCTCTGTCCCTCAGTCAGCTCTGTCCCTCAGTCAGACCTGTCCCTCTGTCAGCCCTGTCCCTCAGTCAGTTCTGTCCCTCACTCAGCTCTGTCCCTCTGTCAGCCCGTCCCTCAGTCAGCCCTGTCCCTCAGTCAGCCTTGTCCCTCAGTCAGCTCTGTCCCTCAGTCAGCCCTGTCCCTCAGGTAGCTCTGTCCCTCAGTCAGCTCTGTCCCTCAGTCAGCCCTGTCCCACAGGGAGATCTTTCCCTCAGTCAGCTCTGTCCCTCAATCAGCCCTGTCCCTCAGTCATCCCGGTCCCTCAGTCAGCTCTGTCCCTCTGTCAGCTCTGTCCCTCAATCAACTCTGTACCTCAGTCAGCTCTGTCCCTCAGTCAGACCTGTCCCTCTGTCAGCCCTGTCCCTCAGTCAGTTCTGTCCCTCACTCAGCTCTGTCCCTCTGTCAGCCCGTCCCTCAGTCAGCCCTGTCCCTCAGTCAGCCTTGACCCTCAGTCAGCTCTGTCCCTCAGTCAGCCCTGTCCCTCAGGTAGCTCTGTCCCTCAGTCAGCTCTGTCCCTCAGTCAGCCCTGTCCCACAGGGAGATCTTTCCCTCAGTCAGCTCTGTCCCTCAATCAGCCCTGTCCCTCAGTCATCCCGGTCCCTCAGTCAGCTCTGTCCCTCTGTCAGCTCTGTCCCTCAGTCAGCTCTGTATCTCAGTCAGCCCTGTCCCTCAGTCAGCTCTGTCCCTCAGTCAGCTCTGTCCCTCAGGGAGCCCTGTACCTCAGTCATCTCTGTCCCTCAGTCAGCCCTGTCCCTCAGTCAGCTCTGTCCCTCAGCCAGCTCTGTCCCTCAGTCAGCTCTGTCCCTCAGTCAGCTCTGTACCTCAGTCAGCTCTGTCCCTCATTCACCTCTGTCCCTCAATCAACTCTGTACCTCAGTCAGCTCTGTCCCTCAGTCAGCCCTGTACCACAGTGAGCTCTGTCCCTCAGTCAGCTCTGTCCCTCAGTCAGCTCTGTCCCTCTGTCAGCCCTGTCCCTCAGTCAGCCCTGTCCCTCAGTCAGCTCTGTATCTCAGTCAGCCCTGTCTCTCAGGTAGCTCTGTCCATCAGTCAGCTCTGTCCCTCAGTCAGCTCTGTCCCACAGGGAGATCTGTCCCTCAGTCAGCTCTGTCCCTCAGTCAGCTCTGTCACTCAGTCAGCCCTGTCCCTCAGTCAGCTCTGTTCCTCAGTCAGCTCTGTCCCTCAGTCAGCTCTGTACCTCAGTCAGCTCTGTCACTCATTCACCTCTGTCCCTCAATCAACTCTGTCCCTCAGCCAGCTCTGTCCCTCAGTCAGCTCTGTTCCGCAGTTAGCCCTGTCCCTCAGTCAGCTCTGTACCTCAGTCAGCGCTGTCCCTCATTCACCTCTGTCCCTCAATCAGCCCTCTCCCTCAGGTAGCTCTGTCCATCAGTCTGCTCTGACCCTCAGTCAGCCCTGTCCCTCAGTCAGCTCTGTCCCTCAGGTAGCTCTGTCCATCAGTCAGCAGTGTTCCTCAGTCAGCTCTGTCCCTCAGTCAGCTCTGCCCCTCAGTCAGCCCTGTCACTCAGGTAGCTCTGTCCCTCGGTCAGCTCTGTCCCACAGTCAGCTCTGTCCCTCAGGGAGCTCTGTCCCTCAGTCAGCTCTGTCCCTCAGACAGCCATGTCCCTCATTCAGCTTTGTACCTCAGTCAGCCCTGTCCCTCAGTCAGCTCTGTCCCTCAGTCAGCTCAGTCCCTCAGTCAGCCCTCTCCCTCAGGTAGCTCTGTCCGTCAGTCTGCTCTGACCCTCCGTCAGGCCTGTCCCTCAGTCAGCTCTGTCCCTCAGGTAGCTCTGTCCATCAGTCAGCTCTGTCCCTCAGGCAGCTCTGTCCCTCATCAGCTCTGTCCCTCAGTCAGCCCTGTCCCTCAGTCAGCTCCGTACCTCAGTCAGCCCTGTCCCTCAGTCAGCTCTGTCCCTCAGTCAGCTCTGTCCCTCAGGGAGCTCTGTCCCTCAGTCAGCTCTGTCCCTCAGACAGCCATGTCCCTCAGTCAGCTTTGTAACTCAGTCAGCCCTGTCCCTCAGTCAGCACTGTACCTCAGTTAGCTCTGTCGCTCACTCAGCTCTGTCCCTCAGTCATCTCTGTACCTCAGTCAGGTCTGTCCCTCAGTCAGCTCTGTCCCTCAGTCAGCCCTGTCCCTCAGTCAGCCCTCTCCTCAGGTAGCTCTGTCCCTCAGTCAGCTCTGTCCCTCAGTCAGCTCTGTCCCTCAGTCAGCCTTGTCCCTCTGTCAGCCCTGTGCCTCAGTCAGCCTTGTCCCTCAGTCAGCTCTGTATCTCAGTCAGCCCTGTCCCTCAGGTAGCTCTGTCCATCAGACAGTTCTGTCCCTCAGTCAGCCCTGTCCCACTGTCAGCCCGGTCCCTCAGTCAGTTCTGTCCCTCTGTCAGCTCTGTCCCTCAGTCAGCTCTGTATCTCAGTCAGCCCTGTCCCTCAGTCAGCTCTGTACCTCAGTCAGCTCTGTCCATCAGTCAGCCCTGTACCTCAGTCATCTCTGTCCCTCAGTCAGCCCTGTCCCTCAGTCAGCCCTGTCCCTCAGTCAGCTCTGTCCCTCAGTCAGCCCTGTCCCTCAGCCAGCTCTGTCCCTCAGTCAGCTCTGTCCCTCAGTCAGCCCTGTCCCTCAGTCAGCCCAGTACCTCAGTCAGCTCTGTCCCTCATTCACCTCTGTCCCTCAGTCAACTCTGTACCTCAGTCAGCTCTGTCCCGCAGTCAGCCCTGTCCCTCTGTCAGCTCTGTACCTCAGTCAGCTCTGTCCCTCATTCACCTCTGTCCCTCAATCAACTCTGTACCTCAGTCAGCTATGTCACTCATTCAGCCCTGTACCTCAGACAGCTCTGTCCCTCAGGGTGCTCTGTCCCTCAGTCAGCCCTGTCCCTCAGTCAGCCCTGTCCCTCAGTCAGCCCTGTCCCTCAGTCAGCTCTGTCCCTCAGTCAGCTCTGTCCCTCAGTCAGACCTGTCCCTCTGTCAGCCCTGTCCCTCAGTCAGTTCTGTCCCTCACTCAGCTCTGTCCCTCTGTCAGCCCGTCCCTCAGTCAGCCCTGACCCTCAGTCTGCCTTGTCCCTCAGTCAGCTCTGTCCCTCAGTCAGCCCTGTCCCTCAGGTAGCTCTGTCCCTCAGTCAGCTCTGTCCCTCAGTCAGCCCTGTCCCACAGGGAGATCTTTCCCTCAGTCAGCTCTGTCCCTCAATCAGCCCTGTCCCTCAGTCATCCTGGTCCCTCAGTCAGCTCTGTCCCTCTGTCAGCTCTGTCCCAAGTCAGCTCTGTATCTCAGTCAGCCCTGTCCCTCAGTCAGCTCTGTCCCTCAGTCAGCTCTGTCCCTCAGTCAGCCCTGTCCCTCAGCCAGCTCTGTCCCTCAGTCAGCTCTGTCCCTCAGTCAGCTCTGTATCTCAGTCAGCTCTGTCCCTCATTCACCTCTGTCCCTCAATCAACTCTGTACCTCAGTCAGCTCTGTCCCTCAGTCAGCCCTGTACCTCAGTGAGCTCTGTCCCTCAGTCAGCTCTGTCCCTCAGTCAGCTCTGTCCCTCGGTCAGCCCTGTCCCTCAGTCAGCCCGGTCCCTCAGTCAGCCTTATCCCTCAGTCAGCTCTGTATCTCAGTCAGCCCTGTCTCTCAGGTAGCTCTGTCCATCAGTCAGCCCTGTACCTCAGTGAGCTCTGTCCCACAGTGAGATCTGCCCCTCAGTCAGCTCTGTCCCTCAGTCAGCCCTGTCCCTCAGTCAGCTCTGTCCCTCAGTCAGCTCTGTCCCTCAGTCAGCCCTCTCCCTCAGGTATCTCTGTCCGTCAGGGAGATCTGTCCCTCAGTCAGCTCTGTACCTCAGTCAGCTCTGTCCCTCAGTCAGCTCTGTCCCTCAGTCAGCCCTTTCCCTCAGTCAGCCCACTCCCTCAGGTAGCTCTGTCCCTCAGTCAGCTCTGTTCCTCAGTCAGCTCTGTCCCTCAGTCAGCCCTGTCCCTCAGGTAGCTCTGTCCCTCAGTCAGCTCTGTCCCTCAGTCAGCTCTTTCCCTCAGTCAGCTCTGTACCTCAGTCAGCTGTGTCCCTCATTCACCTCTGTCCCTCAATCAACTCTGTACCTCAGTCAGCTCTGTCCCTCAGTCAGCCCAGTACCTCAGTCAGCTCTGTCCCTCGGGGAGCTCTGTCCCTCAGTCAGCTCTGTCCCTCAGTCAGCTCTGTCCCTCTGTCAGCCCTTTCCCTCAGTCAGCCCTGTCCCTCAGTCAGCCTTGTCCCTCAGTCAGCCCTGTCCCTCAGGTTGCTCTGTCCCTCAGTCAGCTCTGTCCCTCAGTCAGCTCTGTCCCTCAGTCAGCTCTGTCCCTCAGTCAGCCCTGTCCCTCAGTCAGCCCGGTCCCTCAGTCAGCTCTGTCCCTCTGTCAGCTCTGTCCCTCAGTCAGCTCTGTATCTCAGTCAGCCCTGTTCCTCAGTCACCTCTGTATCTCAGTCAGCCCTGTCCCTCAGTCAGCCCTGTCCCTCAGTCAGCTCTGTATCTCAGTCAGCCCTGTCCCTCAGTCAGATCTGTCCCACAGTCAGCCCTGTCCCTCAGTCAGCTCTGTCCCTCAGTCAGCCCTGTCCCTCAGTCAGCTCTGTCCCTCAGTCAGCCTTGTCACTCAGTCAGCTCTGTTCCTCAGTCAGCTCTGTCCCTCAGTCAGCTCCGTACCTCAGTCAGCTCTGGATTTCAGTCAGCCCTGTCCCTCAGTCAGCTCTGTCCCTAAGTCAGCTCTGTTACTGAGTCAGCTCTGTCCCTCAGTCAGCCCTGTCCCTCAGACAGCCCTGTCCCTCAGTCAGCTCTGTCCCTCAGTCAGCCCTGTCCCTCAGTCAGCTCTGTCCCTCAGTCAGCTCTGTCCCTCAATCAGCCCTGTCCCTCAGTCAGCCCTGTCCCTCAGTCAGCCCTGTCCCTCAGTCAGCTCTGTACCTCAGTCAGCCCTGTCCCTCAGGTAGCCCTGTCCCTCAGTCAGCTCTGTCCCTCAGTCAGCCCTCTCCCTCAGGTAGCTCTGTCCGTCAGTCTGCTCTGACCCTCAGTCAGCCCTGTCCCTCAGTCAGCTCTGTCCCTCAGGTAGCTCTGTCCATCAGTCAGCTCTGTCCCTCATCAGCTCTGTCCCTCATCAGCTCTGTCCCTCAGTCAGCCCTGTCCCTCAGTCAGCTCCGTACCTCAGTCAGCCCTGTCCCTCAGTCAGCTCTGTCCCTCAGTCAGCTCTGCCCCTCAATCAGCCCTGTCCCTCAGGTAGCTCTGTCCCTCGGTCAGCTTTGTCCCACAGTCAGCTCTGTCCCTCAGGGAGCTCTGTCCCTCAGTCAGCTCTGTCCCTCAGACAGCCATGTCCCTCAGTCAGCTTTGTACCTCAGTCAGCCCTGTCCCTCAGTCAGCCCTGTCCCTCAGTTAGCTCTGTCCCTCAGTCAGCTCTGTCCCTCAGTCAGCCCTCTCCCTCAGGTAGCTCTGTCCGTCAGGGAGATCTGTCCCTCAGTCAGCTCTGTACCTCAGTCAGCTCTGTCCCTCAGTCAGCTCTGTCCCTCAGTCAGCCCTTTCCCTCAGTCAGCCCTCTCCCTCAGGTAGCTCTGTCCCTAAGTCAGCTCTGTTCCTCAGTCAGCTCTGTCCCTCAGTCAGCCCTGTCCCTCAGGTAGCTCTGTCCCTCAGTCAGCTCTGTCCCTCAGTCAGCTCTTTCCCTCAGTCAGCTCTGTACCTCAGTCAGCTCTGTCCCTCATTCACCTCTGTCCCTCAATCAACTCTGTACCTCAGTCAGCTCTGTCCCTCAGTCAGCCCTGTACCTCAGTAAGCTCTGTCCCTCAGGGAGCTCTGTCCCTCAGTCAGCTCTGTCCCTCAGTCAGCTCTGTCCCTCTGTCAGCCCTGTCCCTCAGTCAGCCCTGTCCCTCAGTCAGCCTTGTCCCTCAGTCAGCTCTGTATCTCAGTCAGACCTGTCCCTCAGGTAGGTCTGTCCCTCAGTCAGCTCTGTCCCTCAGTCAGCCCTGTCCCACAGGGAGATCTGTCCCTCAGTCAGCTCTGTCCCTCAGTCAGCCTTGTCCCTCAATCAGTTCTGTCCCTCAGTCAGCTCTGTCCCTCAGTCATCTCTGTCCCTCAGTCAGCCCTGTCCCTCAGTCAGCTCTGTCCATCAGACAGCTCTGTCCCTCAGTCAGCTCTGTACCTCAGTCAGCTCTGTCCCTCAGTCACCTCTGTCCCTCAATCAACTCTGTACCTCAGTCAGCTCTGTCCCTCAGTCAGCCCTGTACCTAAGTCAGCTCTGTCCCTCAGGGAGCTCTGTCCCTCAGTCAGCCCTGTCCCTCAGTCAGCCCTGTCCCTCAGTCAGCTCTGTCCCTCAGTCAGCTCTGTCCCACAGTCAGCCCTGTCCCTCAGGTAGCTCTGTCCCTCAGTCAGCTCTGTATCTCAGTCAGCCCTCTCCCTCAGGTAGCTCTGTCCCTCAGTCAGCTCTGTCCCTCAGTCAGCCCTGTCCCTCAGTCAGATCTGTTCCTCAGTCAGCCCTGTCCCTCAGTCAGTTCTGTCCCTCCGTCAGCCCTGTCCCTCAGTCAGCCCTGTCCCTCAGTCAGCCTTGTCCCTCAGTCAGCTCTGTATCTCAGTCAGCCCTGTCTCTCAGGTAGCTCTGTCCATCAGTCAACTCTGTCCCTCAGTCAGCTCAGTCCCTCAGTCAGCTCTGTCCCACAGGGAGATCTGTTGCTCAGTCAGCTCTGTCCCTCAGTCAGCTCTGTCCCTCAGTCAGCTCTGTCACTCAGTCAGCCCTGTCCCTCAGTCAGCTCTGTTCCTCAGTCAGCTCTGCCCTCAGTCAGCTCTGTACCTCAGACAGCTCTGTCCCTCATTCACCTCTGTCCCTCAATCAACTCTGTCCCTCAGCCAGCTCTGTCCCTCAGTCAGCTCTGTCCCTCAGTCAGCTCTGTCCCTCATTCACCTCTGTCCCTCAGTCAGCTCTGTACCTCAGTCAGCTCTGTCCCTCAGTCACCTCTGTACCTCAATCAACTCTGTACCTCCGTCAGCTCTGTCCCTCAGTCAGCCCTGTACCTCAGTCAGCTCTGTCCCTCAGGGAGCTCTGTCCCTCAGTCAGCCCTGTCCCTCAGTCAGCCCTGTCCCTCAGTCAGCTCTGTCCCTCTGTCAGCTCTGTCCCACAGTCAGCCCTGTCCCTCAGGTAGCTCTGTCCCTCAGTAAGCTCTGTATCTCAGTCAGCCCTGTCCCTCAGGTAGCTCTGTCCCTCAGTCAGCTCTGTCCCTCTGTCAGCCCTGTCCCTCAGTCAGCTCTGTGCCTCTGTCAGCCCAGTCCCTCAGTCAGCCTTGTCCCTCAGTCAGCTCTGTATTCAGGGAGCTCTGTCCCTCAGTCAGCCCTGTCCCTCAGTCAGCTCTGTTCCTCAGTCAACTCTGTCCCTCAGTCAGCTCTGTACCTCAGACAGCTCTGTCCCTCATTCACCTCTGTCCCTCAATCAACTCTGTCCCTCAGCCAGCTCTGACCCTCAGTCAGCTCTGTCCCGCAGTCAGCCCTGTGCCTCAGTCAGCTCCGTACCTCAGTCAGCCCTGTCCCTCAGTCAGCTCTGTCCCTCAGTCAGCTCTGCCCCTCAATCAGCCCTGTCCCTCAGGTAGCTCTGTCCCTCGGTCAGCTCTGTCCCACAGTCAGCTCTGTCCTTCAGGGAGCTCTGTCCCTCAGTCAGCTCTGTATCTCAGTCAGTTCTGTCCCTCATTCACCTCTGTCCCTCAATCAACTCTGTACCTCAGTCAGCTCTGTCCCTCAGTCAGCCCTGTACCTCAGTGAGCTCTGTCCCTCAGTCAGCTCTGTCCCTCAGTGAGCTCTGTCCCTCTGTCAGCCCTGTCCCTCAGTCAGCCCTATCCCTCAGTCAGCCTTATCCCTCAGTCAGCTCTGTATCTCAGTCAGCCCTGTCTCTCAGGTAGCTCTGTCCATCAGTCAGCCCTGTCCCACAGTGAGATCTGCCCCTCAGTCAGCTCTGTCCCTCAGTCAGCCCTGTCCCTCAGTCAGCCCTGTCCCTCAGGTAAATCTGTCCCTCAGTCAGCTCTGTCCCTCAGTCAGCCCTGTCCCTCAGTCAGCTCTGTCCCTCAGTCAGCTCTGTCCCTCAGTCAGCCCTGTCCCTCAGTCAGCTCTGTCCCTCAGTCAGCTCTGTCACTCAGTCAGCCCTGTCCCTCTGTCAGCTCTGTTCCTCAGTCAGCTCTGTCCCTCAGTCAGCTCTGTACCTCAGACAGCTCTGTCCCTCAGTCAGATCTGTTCCTCAGTCAGCCCTGTCCCTCAGTCAGTTCTGTCCCTCCGTCAGCCCTGTCCCTCAGTCAGCCCTGTCCCTCAGTCAGCCTTGTCCCTCAGTCAGCTCTGTATCTCAGTCAGCCCTGTCTCTCAGGTAGCTCTGTCCATCAGTCAACTCTGTCCCTCAGTCAGCTCAGTCCCTCAGTCAGCTCTGTCCCACAGGGAGATCTGTTGCTCAGTCAGCTCTGTCCCTCAGTCAGCTCTGTCCCTCAGTCAGCTCTGTCACTCAGTCAGCCCTGTCCCTCAGTCAGCTCTGTTCCTCAGTCAGCTCTGCCCTCAGTCAGCACTGTACCTCAGACAGCTCTGTCCCTCATTCACCTCTGTCCCTCAATCAACTCTGTCCCTCAGCCAGCTCTGTCCCTCAGTCAGCTCTGTCCCTCAGTCAGCTCTGTCCCTCATTCACCTCTGTCCCTCAGTCAGCTCTGTACCTCAGTCAGCTCTGTCCCTCAGTCACCTCTGTACCTCAATCAACTCTGTACCTCCGTCAGCTCTGTCCCTCAGTCAGCCCTGTACCTCAGTCAGCTCTGTCCCTCAGGGAGCTCTGTCCCTCAGTCAGCCCTGTCCCTCAGTCAGCCCTGTCCCTCAGTCAGCTCTGTCCCTCTGTCAGCTCTGTCCCACAGTCAGCCCTGTCCCTCAGGTAGCTCTGTCCCTCAGTAAGCTCTGTATCTCAGTCAGCCCTGTCCCTCAGGTAGCTCTGTCCCTCAGTCAGCTCTGTCCCTCTGTCAGCCCTGTCCCTCAGTCAGCTCTGTGCCTCTGTCAGCCCAGTCCCTCAGTCAGCCTTGTCCCTCAGTCAGCTCTGTATTCAGGGAGCTCTGTCCCTCAGTCAGCCCTGTCCCTCAGTCAGCTCTGTTCCTCAGTCAACTCTGTCCCTCAGTCAGCTCTGTACCTCAGACAGCTCTGTCCCTCATTCACCTCTGTCCCTCAATCAACTCTGTCCCTCAGCCAGCTCTGACCCTCAGTCAGCTCTGTCCCGCAGTCAGCCCTGTGCCTCAGTCAGCTCCGTACCTCAGTCAGCCCTGTCCCTCAGTCAGCTCTGTCCCTCAGTCAGCTCTGCCCCTCAATCAGCCCTGTCCCTCAGGTAGCTCTGTCCCTCGGTCAGCTCTGTCCCACAGTCAGCTCTGTCCTTCAGGGAGCTCTGTCCCTCAGTCAGCTCTGTATCTCAGTCAGTTCTGTCCCTCATTCACCTCTGTCCCTCAATCAACTCTGTACCTCAGTCAGCTCTGTCCCTCAGTCAGCCCTGTACCTCAGTGAGCTCTGTCCCTCAGTCAGCTCTGTCCCTCAGTGAGCTCTGTCCCTCTGTCAGCCCTGTCCCTCAGTCAGCCCTATCCCTCAGTCAGCCTTATCCCTCAGTCAGCTCTGTATCTCAGTCAGCCCTGTCTCTCAGGTAGCTCTGTCCATCAGTCAGCCCTGTCCCACAGTGAGATCTGCCCCTCAGTCAGCTCTGTCCCTCAGTCAGCCCTGTCCCTCAGTCAGCCCTGTCCCTCAGGTAAATCTGTCCCTCAGTCAGCTCTGTCCCTCAGTCAGCCCTGTCCCTCAGTCAGCTCTGTCCCTCAGTCAGCTCTGTCCCTCAGTCAGCCCTGTCCCTCAGTCAGCTCTGTCCCTCAGTCAGCTCTGTCACTCAGTCAGCCCTGTCCCTCTGTCAGCTCTGTTCCTCAGTCAGCTCTGTCCCTCAGTCAGCTCTGTACCTCAGACAGCTCTGTCCCTCATTCACCTCTGTCCCTCAATCAACTCTGTCCCTCAGCCAGCTCTGTCCCTCAGTCAGCTCTGTCCCGCAGTCAGCCCTGTCTCTCAGTCAGCTCTGTACGTCAGTCAGCTCTGTCCTCATTCACCTCTGTCCCTCAATCAACTCTGTACCTCAGTCAGCTCTGTCACTCAGTCAGCCCTGTACCTCAGTCAGCTCTGTCCCTCAGGGAGCTCTGCCCCTCAGTCAGCTCTGTCCCTCAGTCAGCTCTGTCCCTCTGTCAGCCCTGTCCCTCAGTCAGCCCTGTCCCTCAGTCAGCCTTGCCCCTCAGTCAGCTCTGTCCCTCAGTCAGCCCTGTCCCTCAGGTAGCTCTGTCCCTCAGTCAGCTCTGTCCCTCAGTCAGCTCTGTCCCTCAGTCAGCCCTGTCCTACAGGGAGATCTGTCCCTCAGTCAGCTCTGTCCCTCAGTCAGCCCTGTCCCTCAGTCAGCCCGGTCCCTCAGTCAGCTCTGTCCCTCTGTCAGCTCTGTCCCTCAGTCAGCTCTGTATCTCAGTCAGCCCTGTCCCTCAGTCAGCTCCGTATCTCAGTCAGCCCTGTCCCTCAGTCAGCCCTGTCCCTCAGTCAGCTCTGTATCTCAGTCAGCCCTGTCCCTCAGTCCGCTCTGTCCCACAGTCAGCCCTGTCCCTCAGTCAGCTCTGTCCCTCAGTCAGCCCTGTCCCTCAGTCAGCTATGTCCCTCAGTCAGCCCTGTCCCTCAGGTAGCTCTGTCCCTCAGTCAGCTCTGTCCCTCAGTCAGCTCTGTCCCTCAGTCAGCCCTGTCCCACAGAGAGATCTGCCCCTCATCAGCTCTGTTCCTCAGTCAGCCCTGTCCCTCAGTCAGCTCTGTCCCTCAGTCAGCTCTGTCCCTCAATCAGCCCCGTCCCTCAGTCAGCCCTGTCCCTCAGTCAGCCCTGTCCCTCAGTCAGCTCTGTACCTCAGTCAGCCCTGTCCCTCAGTCAGCCCTGTCCCTCAGTTAGCCCTGTCCCTCAGTCAGCCCTCTCCCTCAGGTAGCTCTGTCCGTCAGTCTGCTCTGACCCTCAGTCAGCCCTGTCCCTCAGTCAGCTCTGTCCCTCAGGTAGCTCTGTCCATCAGTCAGCTCTGTCCCTCAGTGAGCTCTGTCCCTCATCAGCTCTGTCCCTCAGTCAGCCCTGTCCCTCATTCAGCTCCGTAACTCAGTCAGCCCTGTCCCTCAGTCAGCTCTGTCCCTCAGTCAGCTCTGCCCCTCAATCAGCCCTGTCCCTCAGGTAGCTCTGTCCCTCGGTCAGCTCTGTCCCACAGTCAGCTCTGTCCCTCAGGGAGCTCTGTCCCTCAGTCAGCTCTGTCCCTCAGACAGCCATGTCCCTCAGTCAGCTTTGTACATCAGTCAGCCCTGTCCCTCAGTCAGCCCTGTACCTCAGTCAGCCCTGTCCCTCAGTCAGCCCTGTCCCTCAGTCAGCTCTGTCCCTCAGTCAGCTCTGTCCCTCAGTCAGCCCTCTCCCTCAGGTAGCTCTGTCCGTCAGGGAGATCTGTCCCTCAGTCTGCTCTGTAGCTCAGTCAGCTCTGTCCCTCAGTCAGCTCTGTCCCTCAGTCAGCCCTGTCCCTCAGGTAGCTCTGTCCCTCAGTCAGCTCTGTCCCTCAGTCAGCTCTGTCCCTCAGTCAGCCCTGTCCCTCAGGTAGCTCTGTCCCTCAGTCAGCTCTGTCCCTCATTCACCTCTGTCCCTCAATCAACTCTGTACCTCAGTCAGCTCTGTCCCTCAGTCAGCTCTGTCCCTCAGTCAGCCCTGTACCTCAGTCAGCTCTGTCCCTCAGGGAGCTCTGTCCCTCAGTCAGCCCTGTCCCTCAGTCAGCCCTGTCCCTCAGTCAGCTCTGTATTCAGGGAGCTCTGTACCTCAGTCAGCTCTGTCCCTCAGTCAGCTCTTTCCCTCAGTCAGCTCTGTACCACAGTCAGCTCTGTCCCTCATTCACCTCTGTCCCTCAATCAACTCTGTACCTCAGTCAGCTCTGTCCCTCAGTCAGCTCTGTCCCTCAGTCAGCCCTGTACCTCAGTCAGCTCTGTCCCTCAGGGAGCTCTGTCCCTCAGTCAGCCCTGTCCCTCAGTCAGCCCTGTCCCTCAGTCAGCTCTGTCCCTCAGTCAGCCCTGTCCCTCAGTCAGCCTTGTCCCTCAGTCAGCTCTGTCCCTCTGTCAGCCCTGTCCCTCAGTCAGCTCTGTCCCTCTGTCAGCCCTGTCCCTCAGTCAGCCTTGTCCCTCAGTCAGCTCTGTATTCAGGGAGCTCTGTACCTCAGTCAGCTCTGTCCCTCAGTCAGCCCTGTCCCTCAGTCAGCTCTGTTCCTCAGTCAGCCCTGTCCCTCAGTCAGCCCTGTCCCTCCGTCAGCCCTGTCCCTCAGTCAGCCCTGTCCCTCAGTCAGCCTTGTCCCTCAGTCAGCTCTGTATCTCAGTCAGCCCTGTCTCTCAGGTAGCTCTGTCCATCAGTCAGCTCTGTCCCTCAGTCAGCTCTGTCCCTCAGTCAGCTCTGTCCCACAGGGAGATCTGTCCCTCAGTCAGCCCTGTCCCTCAGTCAGCTCTGTCCCTCAGTCAGCTCTGTCACTCAGTCAGCCCTGTCCCTCAGTCAGCTCTCTTCCTCAGTCAGCTCTGTCCCTCAGTCAGCTCTGTACCTCAGACAGCTCTGTCCCTCATTCAGCTCTGTCCCTCAATCAACTCTGTCCCTCAGCCAGCTCTGTCCCTCAGTCAGCTCTGTTCCGCAGTCAGCCCAGTCCCTCAGTCAGCTCTGTACCTCAGTCAGCTCTGTCCCTCATTCACCTCTGTCCCTCAATCAACTCTGTACCTCAGTCAGCAATGTCCCTCAGTCAGCCCGGTTCCTCAGTCAGCTCTGTCCCTCTGTCAGCTCTGTCCCTCAGTCAGCTCTGTATCTCAGTCAGCCCTGTCCCTCAGTCAGCTCTGTCCCTCAGTCAGCCCTGTACCTCAGTCATCTCTGTCCCTCAGTCAGCTCTGTCCCTCAGTCAGCCCTGTCCCTCAGTCAGCTCTGTCCCTCAGTCAGCTCTGTCCCTCAGTCAGCCCTGTCCCTCAGCCAGCTCTGTCCCTCAGTCAGCTCTGTCCCTCAGTCAGCCCTGTCCCTCAGTCAGCTCTGTCCCTCAGTCAGCTCTGTGCCTCAGTCAGCCCTGTCCCTCAGTCAGCTCTGTCCCTCAGTCAGCTCTGTCACTCAGTCAGCCCTGTCCCTCAGTCAGCTCTGTTCCTCAGTCAACTCTGTCCCTCAGTCAGCTCTGTACCTCAGACAGCTCTGTCCCTCATTCACCTCTGTCCCTCAATCAACTCTGTACCTCAGCCAGCTCTGTCCCTCAGTCAGCTCTGTCCCACAGTCAGCCCTGTCCCTCAGTCAGCCCGTACCTCAGTCAGCTCTGTCCCTCATTCACCTCTGTCCCTCAATCAACTCTGCACCTCAGTTAGCTCTGTCCCTCAGTCAGCCCTGTACCTCAGTCAGCTCTGTCCCTCAGGGAGCTCTGTCCCTCAGTCAGCTCTGTCCCTCAGTCAGCTCTGTCCCTCTGTCAGCCCTGTCCCTCAGTCAGCCCTGTCCCTCAGTCAGCCTTGCCCCTCAGTCAGCTCTGTCCCTCAGTTAGCTCTGTCCCTCAGTCAGCTCTGTCCCTCAGTCAGCTCTGTATCTCAGTCAGCCCTGTCCCTCAGTCAGCTCTGTATCTCAGTCAGCCCTGTCCCTCAGTCAGCCCTGTCCCTCAGTCAGCTCTGTATCTCAGTCAGCCCTGTCCCTCAGTCAGCTCTGTCCCACAGTCAGCCCTGTCCCTCAGTCAGCTCTGTCCCTCAGTCAGCCCTGTCCCTCAGTCAGCTCTGTCCCTCAGTCTGCCTTGTCCCTCAGTCAGCTCTGTCCCTCAGTCAGCTCTGTCCCTCAGTCAGCTCTGTCCCTCAGTCAGCCCTGTCCCACAGGGAGATCTGTCCCTCAGTCAGCTCTGTCCCTCAGTCAGCCCTGTCCCTCAGTCAGCCCGGTCCCTCAATCAGCTCTGTCCCTCTGTCAGCTCTGTCCCTCAGTCAGCCCTGTCCCTCAGTCAGCCCGTACCTCAGTCAGCTCTGTCCCTCATTCACCTCTGTCCCTCAATCAACTCTGCACCTCAGTTAGCTCTGTCCCTCAGTCAGCCCTGTACCTCAGTCAGCTCTGTCCCTCAGGGAGCTCTGTCCCTCAGTCAGCTCTGTCCCTCAGTCAGCCCTGTCCCTCAGTCAGCCTTGCCCCTCAGTCAGCTCTGTCCCTCAGGTAGCTCTGTCCCTCAGTCAGCTCTGTCCCTCATTCAGCTCTGTCCCTCAGTCAGCCCGGTCCCTCAGTCAGCTCTGTCCCTCTGTCAGCTCTGTCCCTCAGTCAGCTCAGTATCTCAGTCAGCCCTGTCCCTCAGTCAGCTCTGTATCTCAGTCAGCCCTGTCCCTCAGTCAGCCCTGTCCCTCAGTCAGCTCTGTATCTCAGTCAGCGCTGTCCCTCAGTCAGCTCTGTCCCACAGTCAGCCCTGTCCCTCAGTCAGCTCTGTCCCTCAGTCAGCCCTGTCCCTCAGTCAGCTCTGTCCCTCAGTCTGCCTTGTCCCTCAGTCAGCTCTGTCCCTCAGTCAGCTCTGTCCCTCAGTCAGCCCTGTCCCACAGGGAGATCTGTCCCTCAGTCAGCTCTGTCCCTTAGTCAGCCCTGTCCCTCAGTCAGCCCGGTCCCTCAATCAGCTCTGTCCCTCTGTCAGCTCTGTCCCTCAGTCAGCTCTGTATCTCAGTCAGCCCTGTTCCTCAGTCAGCTCTGTATCTCAGTCAGCCCTGTCCCTCAGTCAGCCCTGTCCCTCAGTCAGCTCTGTATCTCAGTCAGCCCTGTCCCTCAGTCAGCTCTGTCCCACAGTCAGCCCTGTCCCTCAGTCAGCTCTGTCCCTCAGTCAGCCCTGTCCCTCAGTCAGCTCTGTCCCTCAGTCAGCCTTGTCACTCAGTCAGCCTTGTCACTCAGTCAGCTCTGTTCCTCAGTCAGCTCTGTCCCTCAGTCAGCTCCGTACCTCAGTCAGCTCAGGATCTCAGTCAGCCCTGTCCCTCAGTCAGCTCTGTCCCTCAGTCAGCTCTGTTACTGAGTCAGCTCTGTCCCTCAGTCAGCCCTGTCCCTCAGACAGCCCTGTCCCTCAGTCAGCTCTGTCCCTCAGTCAGCTCTGTCCCTCAGTCAGCACTGTCCCTCAATCAGCCCTGTCCCTCAGTCAGCCCTGTCCCTCAGTCAGCCCTGTCCCTCAGTCAGCTCTGTACCTCAGTCAGCCCTGTCCCTCAGGTAGCCCTGTCCCTCAGTCAGCTCTGTCCCTCAGTCAGCCCTCTCCCTCAGGTAGCTCTGTCCGTCAGTCTGCTCTGACCCTCAGTCAGCCCTGTCCCTCAGTCAGCTCTGTCCCTCAGGTAGCTCTGTCCATCAGTCAGCTCTGTCCCTCAGTCAGCCCTGTCCCTCAGTCAGCTCCGTACCTCAGTCAGCCCTGTCCCTCAGTCAGCTCTGTCCCTCAGTCAGCTCTGCCCCTCAATCAGCCCTGTCCCTCAGGTAGCTCTGTCCCTCGGTCAGCTTTGTCCCACAGTCAGCTCTGTCCCTCAGGGAGCTTTGTCCCTCAGTCAGCTCTGTCCCTCAGACAGCCATGTCCCTCAGTCAGCTTTGTACCTCAGTCAGCCCTGTCCCTCAGTCAGCCCTGTCCCTCAGTTAGCTCTGTCCCTCAGTCAGCTCTGTCCCTCAGTCAGCCCTCTCCCTCAGGTAGCTCTGTCCGTCAGGGAGATCTGTCCCTCAGTCAGCTCTGTACCTCAGTCAGCTCTGTCCCTCAGTCAGCTCTGTCCCTCAGTCAGCCCTTTCCCTCAGTCAGCCCTCTCCCTCAGTCAGCTCTGTCCCTCAGTCAGCCCTGTCCCTCAGGTAGCTCTGTCCCTCAGTCAGCTCTGTCCCTCAGTCAGCTCTTTCCCTCAGTCAGCTCTGTACCTCAGTCAGCTCTGTCCCTCATTCACCTCTGTCCCTCAATCAACTCTGTACCTCAGTCAGCTCTGTCCCTCAGTCAACCCTGTACCTCAGTCAGCTCTGTCCCTCAGGGAGCTCTGTCCCTCAGTCAGCTCTGTCCCTCAGTCAGCTCTGTCCCTCTGTCAGCCCTGTCCCTCAGTCAGCCCTGTCCCTCAGTCAGCCTTGTCCCTCAGTCAGCTCTGTATCTCAGTCAGACCTATCCCTCAGGTAGGTCTGTCCCTCAGTTAGCTCTGTCCCTCAGTCAGCCCTGTCCCACAGGGAGATCTGTCCCTCAGTCAGCTCTGTCCCTCAGTCAGCCTTGTCCCTCAATCAGTTCTGTCCCTCAGTCAGCCCTGTCCCTCAGTCAGCTCTGTCCATCAGTCAGCTCTGTCCCTCAGTCAGCTCTGTACCTCAGTCAGCTCTGTCCCTCAGTCACCTCTGTCCCTCAATCAACTCTGTACCTCAGTCAGCTCTGTCCCTCAGTCAGCCCTGTACCTCAGTCAGCTCTGTCCCTCAGGGAGCTCTGTCCCTCAGTCAGCCCTGTTCCTCAGTCAGCCCTGTCCCTCAGTCAGCTCTGTCCCTCAGTCAGCTCTGTCCCATAGTCAGCCCTGTCCCTCAGTCAGCCTTGTCCCTCAGTCATCTCTGTATCTCAGTCAGCCCTGTCTCTCAGGTAGCTCTGTCCATCAGTCAACTCTGTCCCTCAGTCAGCTCAGTCCCTCAGTCAGCTCTGTCCCACAGGGAGATCTGTCCCTCAGTCAGCTCTGTCCCTCAGTCAACTCTGTCCCTCAGTCAGCTCTGTCACTCAGTCAGCCCTGTCACTCAGTCAGCTCTGTTCCTCAGTCAGCTCTGTCCCTCAGTCAGCTCTGTACCTCAGACAGCTCTGCCCTCATTCACCTCTGTCCCTCAATCAACTCTGTCCCTCAGCCAGCTCTGTCCCTCAGTCAGCTCGGTACCTCAGTCAGCTCTGTCCCTCATTCACCTCTGTCCCTCAGTCAGCTCTGTACCTCAGTCAGCTCTGTCCCTTAGTCACCTCTGTCCCTCAATCAACTCTGTACCTACGTCAGCTCTGTCCCTCAGTCAGCCCTGTACCTCAGTCAGCTCTGTACCTCAGGGAGCTCTGTCCCTCAGTCAGCCCTGTCCCTCAGTCAGCCCTGTCCCTCAGTCAGCTCTGTCCCTCTGTCAGCTCTGTCCCACAGTCAGCCCTGTCCCTCAGGTAGCTCTGTCCCTCAGTCAGCTCTGTATCTCAGTCAGCCCTGTCCCTCAGGTAGCTCTGTCCCTCAGTCAGCTCTGTCCCTCTGTCAGCCCTGTCCCTCAGTCAGCTCTGTCCCTCTGTCAGCCCTGTCCCTCAGTCAGCCTTGTCCCTCAGTCAGCTCTGTATTCAGGGAGCTCTGTCCCTCAGTCAGCCCTGTCCCTCAGTCAGCTCTGTTCCTCAGTCAACTCTGTCCCTCAGTCAGCTCTGTACCTCAGACAGCTCTGTCCCTCATTCACCTCTGTCCCTCAATCAACTCTGTCCCTCAGCAAGCTCTGTCCCTCAGTCAGCTCTGTCCCGCAGTCAGCCCTGTACCTCAGTCAGCTCTGTCCCTCAGGGAGCTCTGTCCCTCAGTCAGCCCTGTCCCTCAGTCAGCCCTGTCCCTCAGTCAGCTCTGTCCCTCAGTCAGCCCTGTCCCTCAGTCAGCCTTGTCCCTCAGTCAGCTCTGTCCCTCTGTCAGCCCTGTCCCTCAGTCAGCTCTGTCCCTCTGTCAGCCCTGTCCCTCAGGTAGCTCTGTCCCTCAGTCAGCTCTGTCCCTCTGTCAGCCCTGTCCCTCAGTCAGCCTTGTCCCTCAGTCAGCTCTGTATTCAGGGAGCTCTGTACCTCAGTCAGCTCTGTCCCTCAGTCAGCCCTGTCCCTCAGTCAGCTCTGTTCCTCAGTCAGCCTTGTCCCTCAGTCAGCTCTGTCCCTCCGTCAGCCCTGTCCCTCAGTCAGCCCTGTCCCTCAGTCAGCCTTGTCCCTCAGTCAGCTCTGTATCTCAGTCAGCCCTGTCTCTCAGGTAGCTCTGTCCATCAGTCAGCTCTGTCCCTCAGTTAGCTCTGTCCCTCAGTCAGCTCTGTCCCACAGGGAGATCTGTCCCTCAGTCAGCCCTGTCCCTCAGTCAGCTCTGTCCCTCAGTCAGCTCTGTCACTCAGTCAGCCCTGTCCCTCAGTCAGCTCTGTTCCTCAGTCAGCTCTGTCCCTCAGTCAGCTCTGTCCCTCAGTCAGCCCTGTCCCACAGTCAGCCCTGTCCCTCAGTCAGCTCTGTCCCTCAGTCAGCTCTGTACCTCAGACAGCTCTGTCCCTCATTCACCTCTGTCCCTCAATCAACTCTGTCCCTCAGCCAGCTCTGTCCCTCAGTCAGCTCTGTTCCGCAGTCAGCCCTGTCCCTCAGTCAGCTCTGTACCTCAGTCAGCTCTGTCCCTCATTCACCTCTGTCCCTCAATCAACTCTGTACCTCAGTCAGCCATGTCCCTCAGTCAGCCCGGTTCCTCAGTCAGCTCTGTCCCTCTGTCAGCTCTGTCCCTCAGTCAGCTCTGTATCTCAGTCAGCCCTGTCCCTCAGTCAGCTCTGTCCCTCAGTCAGCCCTGTACCTCAGTCATCTCTGTCCCTCAGTCAGCTCTGTCCCTCAGTCAGCCCTGTCCCTCAGTCAGCTCTGTCCCTCAGTCAGCTCTGTCCCTCAGTCAGCCCTGTCCCTCAGCCAGCTCTTTCCCTCAGTCAGCTCTGTCCCTCAGTCAGCTCTGTCCCTCAGTCAGCTCTTTCCCTCAGTCAGCCCTGTCCCTCAGTCAGCTCTGTCACTCAGTCAGCCCTGTCCCTCTGTCAGCTCTGTTCCTCAGTCAACTCTGTCCCTCAGTCAGCTCTGTACCTCAGACAGCTCTGTCCCTCATTCACCTCTGTCCCTCAATCAACTCTGTCCCTCAGCCAGCTCTGTCCCTCAGTCAGCTCTGTCCCGCAGTCAGCCCTGTCCCTCAGTCAGCCCGTACCTCAGTCAGCTCTGTCCCTCATTCACCTCTGTCCCTCAATCAACTCTGTACCTCAGTCAGCTCTGTCACTCAGTCAGCCCTGTACCTCAGTCAGCTCTGTACCTCAGTGAGCTCTGTCCCTCAGTCAGCTCTGTCCCTCAGTCAGCTGTGTCCCTCAGTCAGCTCTGTCCCTCTGTCTGCCCTGTCCCTCAGTCAGCCCTGTCCCTCAGTCAGCCTTGCCCCTCAGTCAGCTCTGTCCCTCAGGTAGCTCTGTCCCTCAGTCAGCTCTGTCCCTCAGTCAGCTCTGTCCCTCAGTCAGCCCTGCCCCTCAGTCAGCCCGGTCCCTCAGTCAGCTCTGTCCCTCTGTCAGCCTTGTCCCTCAGTCAGCTCTGTATCTCAGTCAGCCCTGTCCCTCAGTCAGCTCTGTATCTCAGTCAGCCCTGTCCCTCAGTCAGCCCTGTCCCTCAGTCAGCTCTGTATCTCAGTCAGCCCTGTCCCTCAGTCAGCCCGTACCTCAGTCAGCTCTGTCCCTCATTCACCTCTGTCCCTCAGTCAGCTCTGTATCTCAGTCAGCCCTGTCCCTCAGTCAGCCCTGTCCCTCAGTCAGCTCTGTTCCTGAGTGAGCTCTGTCCCTCAATCAGCCCTGTCCCTCAATCAGCCCTGTCCCTCAGTCAGCCCTGTCCCACAGTCAGCTCTGTACCTCAGTCAGCCCTGTCCCTCAGTCAGCCCTGTCCCTCAGTCAGCCCTGTCCCTCAGTCAGCTCTGTCCCTCAGTCAGCCCTCTCCCTCAGGTAGCTCTGTCCGTCAGTCTGCTCAAACCCTCAGTCAGCACCGTCCCTCAATCAGCTCTGTCCCTCAGGTATCTCTGTCCATCACTCAGCTCTGTCCCACAGTCAGCTCTGTCCCTCATCAGCTCTGTCCCTCAGTCAGCCCTGTCCCTCAGTCAGCTCCGTACCTCAGTCAGCCCTGTCCCTCAGTCAGCTCTGTCCCTCAGTCAGCTCTGCCCCTCAATCAGCCCTGTCCCTCAGGTAGCTCTGTCCCTCGGTCTGCTCTGTCCCACAGTCAGCTCTGTCCTTCAGGGAGCTCTGTCCCTCAGTCAGCTCTGTATCTCAGTCAGTTCTGTCCCTCATTCACCTCTGTCCCTCAATCAACTCTGTACCTCAGTCAGCTCTGTCCCTCAGTCAGCCCTGTACCTCAGTGAGCTCTGTCCCTCAGTCAGCTCTGTCCCTCAGTCAGCTCTGTCCCTCTGTCAGCCCTGTCCCTCAGTCAGCCCTGTCCCTCAGTCAGCCTTATCCCTCAGTCAGCTCTGTATCTCAGTCAGCCCTGTCTCTCAGGTAGCTCTGTCCATCAGTCAGCCCTGTCCCACAGTGAGATCTGCCCCTCAGTCAGCTCTGTCCCTCAGTCAGCCCTGTCCCTCAGTCAGCCCTGTCCCTCAGGTAAATCTGTCCCTCAGTCAGCTCTGTCCCTCAGTCAGCCCTGTCCCTCAGTCAGCTCTGTCCCTCAGTCAGCTCTGTCCCTCAGTCAGCCCTGTCCCTCAATCAGCTCTACATCAGTCAGCCCTGTCACTCAGTCAGCCCTGTCCCTCTGTCAGCTCTGTTCCTCAGTCAGCTCTGTCCCTCAGTCAGCTCTGTACCTCAGACAGCTCTGTCCCTCATTCACCTCTGTCCCTCAATCAACTCGGTCCCTCAGCCAGCTCTGTCCCTCAGTCAGCTCTGTCCCGCAGTCAGCCCTGTCTCTCAGTCAGCTCTGTACCTCAGCCAGCTCTGTCCCTCATTCACCTCTGTCCCTCAATCAACTCTGTACCTCAGTCAGCTCTGTCACTCAGTCAGCCCTGTACCTCAGTCAGCTCTGTCCCTCAGGGAGCTCTGCCCCTCAGTCAGCTCTGTCCCTCAGTCAGCTCTGTCCCTCTGTCAGCCCTGTCCCTCAGTCAGCCCTGTCCCTCAGTCAGCCTTGCCCCTCAGTCAGGTCTGTCCCTCAGTCAGCCCTGTCCCTCAGGTAGCTCTGTCCCTCAGTCAGCTCTGTCCCTCAGTCAGCTCTGTCCCTCAGTCAGCTCTGTCCCTCAGTCAGCCCTGTCCCACAGGGAGATCTGTCCCTCAGTCAGCTCTGTCCCTCAGTCAGCCCTGTCCCTTTGTCAGCCCGGTCCCTCAGTCAGCTCTGTCCCTCTGTCAGCTCTGTCCCTCAGTCAGCTCTGTATCTCAGTCAGCCCTGTCCCTCAGTCAGCTCTGTATCTCAGTCAGCCCTGTCCCTCAGTCAGCCCTGTCCCTCAGTCAGCTCTGTATCTCAGTCAGCCCTGTCCCTCAGTCAGCTCTGTCCCACAGTCAGCCCTGTCCCTCAGTCAGCTCTGTCCCTCAGTCAGCCCTGTCCCTCAGTCAGCTCTGTCCCTCAGTCAGCCCTGTCCCTCAGGTAGCTCTGTCCCTCAGTCAGCTAAGTCCCTCAGTCAGCTCTGTCCCTCAGTCAGCCCTGTCCCACAGGGAGATCTGCCCCTCATCAGCTCTGTCCCTCAGTCAGCCCTGTCCCTCAGTCAGCTCTGTCCCTCAGTCAGCTCTGTCCCTCAGTTAGCCCTGTCCCTCAGTCAGCCCTGTCCCTCAGTCAGCTCTGTACCTCAGTCAGCCCTGTCCCTCAGTCAGCCCTGTCCCTCAGTCAGCCTTGTCCCTCAGTCAGCCCTCTCCCTCAGGTAGCTCTGTCTGTCAGTCTGCTCTGACCCTCAGTCAGCCCTGTCCCTCAGTCAGCTCTGTCCCTCAATTATCTCTGTCCATCAGTCAGCTCTGTCCCTCAGTGAGCTCTGTCCCTCATCAGCTCTGTCCCTCAGTCAGCCCTGTCCCTCAGTCAGCTCCGTACCTCAGTCAGCCCTGTCCCTCAGTCAGCTCTGTCCCTCAGTCAGCTCTGCCCCTCAATCAGCCCTGTCCCTCAGGTAGCTCTGTCCCTCGGTCAGCTCTGTCCCACAGTCAGCTCTGTCCCTCAGGGAGCTCTGTCCCTCAGTCAGCTCTGTCCCTCAGACAGCCATGTCCCTCAGTCAGCTTTGTACCTCAGTCAGCCCTGTCCCTCAGTCAGACCTGTCCCTCAGTCAGCTCTGTCCCTCAGTCAGTTCTGTCCCTCAGTCAGCCCTCTCCCTCAGGTAGCTCTGTCCTTCAGGGAGATCTGTCCCTCAGTCAGCTCTGTAGCTCAGTCAGCTCTGTCCCTCAGTCAGCTCTGTCCCTCAGTCAGCCCTGTCCCTCAGTCAGCCCTCTCCCTCAGGTAGCTCTGTCCCTCAGTCAGCCCTGTCCCTCAGTCAGCCCTGTCCCTCAGTCAGCTCTGTCCCTCAGTCAGCCCTGTCCCTCAGTCAGCCTTGTCCCTCAGTCAGCTCTGTCCCTCTGTCAGCCCTGTCCCTCAGTCAGCTCTGTCCCTCTGTCAGCCCTGTCCCTCAGGTAGCTCTGTCCCTCAGTCAGCTCTGTCCCTCTGTCAGCCCTGTCCCTCAGTCAGCCTTGTCCCTCAGTCAGCTCTGTATTCAGGGAGCTCTGTACCTCAGTCAGCTCTGTCCCTCAGTCAGCCCTGTCCCTCAGTCAGCTCTGTTCCTCAGTCAGCCTTGTCCCTCAGTCAGCTCTGTCCCTCCGTCAGCCCTGTCCCTCAGTCAGCCCTGTCCCTCAGTCAGCCTTGTCCCTCAGTCAGCTCTGTATCTCAGTCAGCCCTGTCTCTCAGGTAGCTCTGTCCATCAGTCAGCTCTGTCCCTCAGTTAGCTCTGTCCCTCAGTCAGCTCTGTCCCACAGGGAGATCTGTCCCTCAGTCAGCCCTGTCCCTCAGTCAGCTCTGTCCCTCAGTCAGCTCTGTCACTCAGTCAGCCCTGTCCCTCAGTCAGCTCTGTTCCTCAGTCAGCTCTGTCCCTCAGTCAGCTCTGTCCCTCAGTCAGCCCTGTCCCACAGTCAGCCCTGTCCCTCAGTCAGCTCTGTCCCTCAGTCAGCTCTGTACCTCAGACAGCTCTGTCCCTCATTCACCTCTGTCCCTCAATCAACTCTGTCCCTCAGCCAGCTCTGTCCCTCAGTCAGCTCTGTTCCGCAGTCAGCCCTGTCCCTCAGTCAGCTCTGTACCTCAGTCAGCTCTGTCCCTCATTCACCTCTGTCCCTCAATCAACTCTGTACCTCAGTCAGCCATGTCCCTCAGTCAGCCCGGTTCCTCAGTCAGCTCTGTCCCTCTGTCAGCTCTGTCCCTCAGTCAGCTCTGTATCTCAGTCAGCCCTGTCCCTCAGTCAGCTCTGTCCCTCAGTCAGCCCTGTACCTCAGTCATCTCTGTCCCTCAGTCAGCTCTGTCCCTCAGTCAGCCCTGTCCCTCAGTCAGCTCTGTCCCTCAGTCAGCTCTGTCCCTCAGTCAGCCCTGTCCCTCAGCCAGCTCTTTCCCTCAGTCAGCTCTGTCCCTCAGTCAGCTCTGTCCCTCAGTCAGCTCTTTCCCTCAGTCAGCCCTGTCCCTCAGTCAGCTCTGTCACTCAGTCAGCCCTGTCCCTCTGTCAGCTCTGTTCCTCAGTCAACTCTGTCCCTCAGTCAGCTCTGTACCTCAGACAGCTCTGTCCCTCATTCACCTCTGTCCCTCAATCAACTCTGTCCCTCAGCCAGCTCTGTCCCTCAGTCAGCTCTGTCCCGCAGTCAGCCCTGTCCCTCAGTCAGCCCGTACCTCAGTCAGCTCTGTCCCTCATTCACCTCTGTCCCTCAATCAACTCTGTACCTCAGTCAGCTCTGTCACTCAGTCAGCCCTGTACCTCAGTCAGCTCTGTACCTCAGTGAGCTCTGTCCCTCAGTCAGCTCTGTCCCTCAGTCAGCTGTGTCCCTCAGTCAGCTCTGTCCCTCTGTCAGCCCTGTCCCTCAGTCAGCCCTGTCCCTCAGTCAGCCTTGCCCCTCAGTCAGCTCTGTCCCTCAGGTAGCTCTGTCCCTCAGTCAGCTCTGTCCCTCAGTCAGCTCTGTCCCTCAGTCAGCCCTGCCCCTCAGTCAGCCCGGTCCCTCAGTCAGCTCTGTCCCTCTGTCAGCCTTGTCCCTCAGTCAGCTCTGTATCTCAGTCAGCCCTGTCCCTCAGTCAGCTCTGTATCTCAGTCAGCCCTGTCCCTCAGTCAGCCCTGTCCCTCAGTCAGCTCTGTATCTCAGTCAGCCCTGTCCCTCAGTCAGCCCGTACCTCAGTCAGCTCTGTCCCTCATTCACCTCTGTCCCTCAGTCAGCTCTGTATCTCAGTCAGCCCTGTCCCTCAGTCAGCCCTGTCCCTCAGTCAGCTCTGTTCCTGAGTGAGCTCTGTCCCTCAATCAGCCCTGTCCCTCAATCAGCCCTGTCCCTCAGTCAGCCCTGTCCCACAGTCAGCTCTGTACCTCAGTCAGCCCTGTCCCTCAGTCAGCCCTGTCCCTCAGTCAGCCCTGTCCCTCAGTCAGCTCTGTCCCTCAGTCAGCCCTCTCCCTCAGGTAGCTCTGTCCGTCAGTCTGCTCAAACCCTCAGTCAGCACCGTCCCTCAATCAGCTCTGTCCCTCAGGTATCTCTGTCCATCACTCAGCTCTGTCCCACAGTCAGCTCTGTCCCTCATCAGCTCTGTCCCTCAGTCAGCCCTGTCCCTCAGTCAGCTCCGTACCTCAGTCAGCCCTGTCCCTCAGTCAGCTCTGTCCCTCAGTCAGCTCTGCCCCTCAATCAGCCCTGTCCCTCAGGTAGCTCTGTCCCTCGGTCTGCTCTGTCCCACAGTCAGCTCTGTCCTTCAGGGAGCTCTGTCCCTCAGTCAGCTCTGTATCTCAGTCAGTTCTGTCCCTCATTCACCTCTGTCCCTCAATCAACTCTGTACCTCAGTCAGCTCTGTCCCTCAGTCAGCCCTGTACCTCAGTGAGCTCTGTCCCTCAGTCAGCTCTGTCCCTCAGTCAGCTCTGTCCCTCTGTCAGCCCTGTCCCTCAGTCAGCCCTGTCCCTCAGTCAGCCTTATCCCTCAGTCAGCTCTGTATCTCAGTCAGCCATGTCTCTCAGGTAGCTCTGTCCATCAGTCAGCCCTGTCCCACAGTGAGATCTGCCCCTCAGTCAGCACTGTCCCTCAGTCAGCCCTGTCCCTCAGTCAGCCCTGTCCCTCAGGTAAATCTGTCCCTCAGTCAGCTCTGTCCCTCAGTCAGCCCTGTCCCTCAGTCAGCTCTGTCCCTCAGTCAGCTCTGTCCCTCAGTCAGCCCTGTCCCTCAATCAGCTCTACATCAGTCAGCTCTGTCACTCAGTCAGCCCTGTCCCTCTGTCAGCTCTGTTCCTCAGTCAGCTCTGTCCCTCAGTCAGCTCTGTACCTCAGACAGCTCTGTCCCTCATTCACCTCTGTCCCTCAATCAACTCGGTCCCTCAGCCAGCTCTGTCCCTCAGTCAGCTCTGTCCCGCAGTCAGCCCTGTCTCTCAGTCAGCTCTGTACCTCAGCCAGCTCTGTCCCTCATTCACCTCTGTCCCTCAATCAACTCTGTACCTCAGTCAGCTCTGTCACTCAGTCAGCCCTGTACCTCAGTCAGCTCTGTCCCTCAGGGAGCTCTGCCCCTCAGTCAGCTCTGTCCCTCAGTCAGCTCTGTCCCTCTGTCAGCCCTGTCCCTCAGTCAGCCCTGTCCCTCAGTCAGCCTTGCCCCTCAGTCAGGTCTGTCCCTCAGTCAGCCCTGTCCCTCAGGTAGCTCTGTCCCTCAGTCAGCTCTGTCCCTCAGTCAGCTCTGTCCCTCAGTCAGCTCTGTCCCTCAGTCAGCCCTGTCCCACAGGGAGATCTGTCCCTCAGTCAGCTCTGTCCCTCAGTCAGCCCTGTCCCTTTGTCAGCCCGGTCCCTCAGTCAGCTCTGTCCCTCTGTCAGCTCTGTCCCTCAGTCAGCTCTGTATCTCAGTCAGCCCTGTCCCTCAGTCAGCTCTGTATCTCAGTCAGCCCTGTCCCTCAGTCAGCCCTGTCCCTCAGTCAGCTCTGTATCTCAGTCAGCCCTGTCCCTCAGTCAGCTCTGTCCCACAGTCAGCCCTGTCCCTCAGTCAGCTCTGTCCCTCAGTCAGCCCTGTCCCTCAGTCAGCTCTGTCCCTCAGTCAGCCCTGTCCCTCAGGTAGCTCTGTCTCTCAGTCAGCTAAGTCCCTCAGTCAGCTCTGTCCCTCAGTCAGCCCTGTCCCACAGGGAGATCTGCCCCTCATCAGCTCTGTCCCTCAGTCAGCCCTGTCCCTCAGTCAGCTCTGTCCCTCAGTCAGCTCTGTCCCTCAGTCAGCCCTGTCCCTCAGTCAGCCCTGTCCCTCAGTCAGCTCTGTACCTCAGTCAGCCCTGTCCCTCAGTCAGCCCTGTCCCTCAGTCAGCCTTGTCCCTCAGTCAGCCCTCTCCCTCAGGTAGCTCTGTCTGTCAGTCTGCTCTGACCCTCAGTCAGCCCTGTCCCTCAGTCAGCTCTGTCCCTCAATTATCTCTGTCCATCAGTCAGCTCTGTCCCTCAGTGAGCTCTGTCCCTCATCAGCTCTGTCCCTCAGTGAGCCCTGTCCCTCAGTCAGCTCCGTACCTCAGTCAGCCCTGTCCCTCAGTCAGCTCTGTCCCTCAGTCAGCTCTGCCCCTCAATCAGCCCTGTCCCTCAGGTAGCTCTGTCCCTCGGTCAGCTCTGTCCCACAGTCAGCTCTGTCCCTCAGGGAGCTCTGTCCCTCAGTCAGCTCTGTCCCTCAGACAGCCATGTCCCTCAGTCAGCTTTGTACCTCAGTCAGCCCTGTCCCTCAGTCAGACCTGTCCCTCAGTCAGCTCTGTCCCTCAGTCAGTTCTGTCCCTCAGTCAGCCCTCTCCCTCAGGTAGCTCTGTCCTTCAGGGAGATCTGTCCCTCAGTCAGCTCTGTAGCTCAGTCAGCTCTGTCCCTCAGTCAGCTCTGTCCCTCAGTCAGCCCTGTCCCTCAGTCAGCCCTCTCCCTCAGGTAGCTCTGTCCCTCAGTCAGCTCTGTCCCTCAGACAGCTCTGTCCCTCAGTCAGCCCTGTCCCTCAGGTAGCTCTGTCCCTCAGTCAGCTCTGTCCCTCAGTCAGCTCTTTCCCTCAGTCAGCTCTGTACCTCAGTCAGCTGTGTCCCTCATTCACCTCTGTCCCTCAATCAACTCTGTACCTCAGTCAGCTCTGTCCCTCAGTCAGCCCTGTCCCTCAGTCAGCTCTGTCCCTCAGTCAGCTCTGTCCCTCAGTCAGCCCTGTCCCTCAATCAGCTCTACCTCAGTCAGCTCTGTCACTCAGTCAGCCCTGTCCCTCTGTCAGCTCTGTTCCTCAGTCAGCTCTGTCCCTCAGTCAGCTCTGTACCTCAGACAGCTCTGTCCCTCATTCACCTCTGTCCCTCAATCAACTCTGTCCCTCAGCCAGCTCTGTCCCTCAGTCAGCTCTGTCCCGCAGTCAGCCCTGTCTCTCAGTCAGCTCTGTACCTCAGTCAGCTCTGTCCCTCATTCACCTCTGTCCCTCAATCAACTCTGTACCTCAGTCAGCTCTGTCACTCAGTCAGCCCTGTACCTCAGTCAGCTCTGTCCCTCAGGGAGCTCTGCCCCTCAGTCAGCTCTGTCCCTCAGTCAGCTCTGTCCCTCTGTCAGCCCTGTCCCTCAGTCAGCCCTGTCCCTCAGTCAGCCTTGCCCCTCAGTCAGCTCTGTCCCTCAGTCAGCCCTGTCCCTCAGGTAGCTCTGTCCCTCAGTCAGCTCTGTCCCTCAGTCAGCTCTGTCCCTCAGTCAGCCCTGTCCCACAGGGAGATCTGTCCCTCAGTCAGCTCTGTCCCTCAGGCCCTGTCCCTCAGTCAGCCCGGTCCCTCAGTCAGCTCTGTCCCTCTGTCAGCTCTGTCCCTCAGTCAGCTCTGTATCTCAGTCAGCCCTGTCCCTCAGTCAGCTCTGTATCTCAGTCAGCCCTGTCCCTCAGTCAGCCCTGTCCCTCAGTCAGCTCTGTATCTCAGTCAGCCCTGTCCCTCAGTCAGCTCTGTCCCACAGTCAGCCCTGTCCCTCAGTCAGCTCTGTCCCTCAGTCAGCCCTGTCCCTCAGTCAGCTCTGTCCCTCAGTCAGCCCTGTCCCTCAGGTAGCTCTGTCCCTCAGTCAGCTCTGTCCCTCAGTCAGCTCTGTCCCTCAGTCAGCCCTGTCCCACAGGGAGATCTGCCCCTCATCAGCTCTGTCCCTCAGTCAGCTCTGTCCCTCAGTCAGCTCTGTCCCTCAGTCAGCTCTGTCCCTCAGTCAGCCCTGTCCCTCAGTCAGCCCTGTCCCTCAGTCAGCTCTGTACCTCAGTCAGCCCTGTCCCTCAGTCAGCCCTGTCCCTCAGTCAGCCTTGTCCCTCAGTCAGCCCTCTCCCTCAGGTAGCTCTGTCCGTCAGTCTGCTCTGACCCTCAGTCAGCCCTGTCCCTCAGTCAGCTCTGTCCCTCAGGTAGCTCTGTCCATCAGTCAGCTCTGTCCCTCAGTGAGCTCTGTCCCTCATCAGCTCTGTCCCTCAGTCAGCCCTGTCCCTCAGTCAGCTCCGTACCTCAGTCAGCCCTGTCCCTCAGTCAGCTCTGTCCCTCAGTCAGCTCTGCCCCTCAATCAGCCCTGTCCCTCAGGTAGCTCTGTCCCTCGGTCAGCTCTGTCCCACAGTCAGCTCTGTCCCTCAGGGAGCTCTGTCCCTCAGTCAGCTCTGTACCCCAGACAGCCATGTCCCTCAGTCAGCTTTGTACCTCAGTCAGCCCTGTCCCTCAGTCAGCCCTGTCCCTCAGTCAGCTCTGTCCCTCAGTCAGCTCTGTCCCTCAGTCAGCCCTCTCCCTCAGGTAGCTCTGTCCGTCAGGGAGATCTGTCCCTCAGTCAGCTCTGTAGCTCAGTCAGCTCTGTCCCTCAGTCAGCTCTGTCCCTCAGTCAGCCCTGTCCCTCAGTCAGCCCTCTCACTCAGGTAGCTCTGTCCCTCAGTCAGCTCTGTCCCTCAGTCAGCTCTGTCCCTCAGTCAGCCCTGTCCCTCAGGTAGCTCTGTCCCTCAGTCAGATCTGTCCCTCAGTCAGCTCTTTCCCTCAGTCAGCTCTGTACCTCAGTCAGCTCTGTCCCTCATTCACCTCTGTCCCTCAATCAACTCTGTACCTCAGTCAGCTCTGTCCCTCAGTCAGCTCTGTCCCTCAGTCAGCCCTGTACGTCAGTCAGCTCTGTCCCTCAGGGAGCTCTGTCCCTCAGTCAGCCCTGTCCCTCAGTCAGCCCTGTCCCTCAGTCAGCTCTGTATTCAGGGAGCTCTGTACCTCAGTCAGCTCTGTCCCTCAGTCAGCTCTTTCCCTCAGTCAGCTCTGTACCTCAGTCAGCTCTGTCCCTCATTCACCTCTGTCCCTCAATCAACTCTGTACCTCAGTAAGCTCTGTCCCTCAGTCAGCTCTGTCCCGCAGTCAGCCCTGTCTCTCAGTCAGCTCTGTCCCTCAGTCAGCTCTGTCCCTCAGTCAGCCCTGTACCTCAGTCATCTCTGTCCCTCAGGGAGCTCTGTCCCTCAGTCAGCCCTGTCCCTCAGTCAGCCCTGTCCCTCAGTCAGCTCTGTCCCTCAGTCAGCCCTGTCCCTCAGTCAGCCTTGTCCCTCAGTCAGCTCTGTCCCTCAGGTAGCTCTGTCCCTCAGTCAGCTCTGTCCCTCAGTCAGCCCTGTCCCTCAGTCAGCCTTGTCCCACAGTCAGCTCTGTATTCAGGGAGCTCTGTACCTCAGTCAGCTCTGTCCCTCAGTCAGCCCTGTCCCTCAGTCAGCTCTGTTCCTCAGTCAGCCCTGTCCCTCAGTCAGCTCTGTCCCTCCGTCAGCCCTGTCCCTCAGTCAGCCCTGTCCCTCAGACAGCCTTGTCCCTCAGTCAGCTCTGTATCTCAGTCAGCCCTGTCTCTCAGGTAGCTCTGTCCATCAGTCAGCTCTGTCCCTCAGTCAGCTCGGTCCCTCAGTCAGCTCTGTCCCACAGGGAGATCTGTCCCTCAGTCAGCTCTGTCCCTCATTCACCTCTGTCCCTCAATCAACTCTGTACCTCAGTAAGCTCTGTCCCTCAGTCAGCTCTGTCCCGCAGTCAGCCCTGTCTCTCAGTCAGCTCTGTCCCTCAGTCAGCTCTGTCCCTCAGTCAGCCCTGTACCTCAGTCATCTCTGTCCCTCAGGGAGCTCTGTCCCTCAGTCAGCCCTGTCCCTCAGTCAGCCCTGTCCCTCAGTCAGCTCTGTCCCTCAGTCAGCCCTGTCCCTCAGTCAGCCTTGTCCCTCAGTCAGCTCTGTCCCTCAGGTAGCTCTGTCCCTCAGTCAGCTCTGTCCCTCAGTCAGCCCTGTCCCTCAGTCAGCCTTGTCCCACAGTCAGCTCTGTATTCAGGGAGCTCTGTACCTCAGTCAGCTCTGTCCCTCAGTCAGCCCTGTCCCTCAGTCAGCTCTGTTCCTCAGTCAGCCCTGTCCCTCAGTCAGCTCTGTCCCTCCGTCAGCCCTGTCCCTCAGTCAGCCCTGTCCCTCAGACAGCCTTGTCCCTCAGTCAGCTCTGTATCTCAGTCAGCCCTGTCTCTCAGGTAGCTCTGTCCATCAGTCAGCTCTGTCCCTCAGTCAGCTCTGTCCCTCAGTCAGCTCTGTCCCACAGGGAGATCTGTCCCTCAGTCAGCCCTGTCCCTCAGTCAGCTCTGTCCCTCATCAGCTCTGTCCCTCAGTCAGCCCTGTCCCTCAGTCAGCTCCGTACCTCAGTCAGCCCTGTCCCTCAGTCAGCTCTGTCCCTCAGTCAGCTCTGCCCCTCAATCAGCCCTGTCCCTCAGGTAGCTCTGTCCCTCGGTCAGCTCTGTCCCACAGTCAGCTCTGTCCCTCAGGGAGCTCTGTCCCTCAGTCAGCTCTGTCCCTCAGACAGCCATGTCCCTCAGTCAGCTTTGTACCTCAGTCAGCCCTGTCCCTCAGTCAGACCTGTCCCTCAGTCAGCTCTGTCCCTCAGGCAGTTCTGTCCCTCAGTCAGCCCTCTCCCTCAGGTAGCTCTGTCCTTCAGGGAGATCTGTCCCTCAGTCAGCTCTGTAGCTCAGTCAGCTCTGTCCCTCAGTCAGCTCTGTCCCTCAGTCAGCCCTGTCCCTCAGTCAGCCCTCTCCCTCAGGTAGCTCTGTCCCTCAGTCAGCTCTGTCCCTCAGTCAGCTCTGTCCCTCAGTCAGCCCTGTCCCTCAGGTAGCTCTGTCCCTCAGTCAGCTCTGTCCCTCAGTCAGCTCTTTCCCTCAGTCAGCTCTGTACCTCAGTCAGCTGTGTCCCTCATTCACCTCTGTCCCTCAATCAACTCTGTACCTCAGTCAGCTCTGTCCCTCAGTCAGCCCTGTCCCTCAGTCAGCTCTGTCCCTCAGTCAGCTCTGTCCCTCAGTCAGCCCTGTCCCTCAATCAGCTCTACCTCAGTCAGCTCTGTCACTCAGTCAGCCCTGTCCCTCTGTCAGCTCTGTTCCTCAGTCAGCTCTGTCCCTCAGTCAGCTCTGTACCTCAGACAGCTCTGTCCCTCATTCACCTCTGTCCCTCAATCAACTCTGTCCCTCAGCCAGCTCTGTCCCTCAGTCAGCTCTGTCCCGCAGTCAGCCCTGTCTCTCAGTCAGCTCTGTACCTCAGTCAGCTCTGTCCCTCATTCACCTCTGTCCCTCAATCAACTCTGTACCTCAGTCAGCTCTGTCACTCAGTCAGCCCTGTACCTCAGTCAGCTCTGTCCCTCAGGGAGCTCTGCCCCTCAGTCAGCTCTGTCCCTCAGTCAGCTCTGTCCCTCTGTCAGCCCTGTCCCTCAGTCAGCCCTGTCCCTCAGTCAGCCTTGCCACTCAGTCAGCTCTGTCCCTCAGTCAGCCCTGTCCCTCAGGTAGCTCTGTCCCTCAGTCAGCTCTGTCCCTCAGTCAGCTCTGTCCCTCAGTCAGCCCTGTCCCACAGGGAGATCTGTCCCTCAGTCAGCTCTGTCCCTCAGGCCCTGTCCCTCAGTCAGCCCGGTCCCTCAGTCAGCTCTGTCCCTCTGTCAGCTCTGTCCCTCAGTCAGCTCTGTATCTCAGTCAGCCCTGTCACTCAGTCAGCTCTGTATCTCAGTCAGCCCTGTCCCTCAGTCAGCCCTGTCCCTCAGTCAGCTCTGTATCTCAGTCAGCCCTGTCCCTCAGTCAGCTCTGTCCCACAGTCAGCCCTGTCCCTCAGTCAGCTCTGTCCCTCAGTCAGCCCTGTCCCTCAGTCAGCTCTGTCCCTCAGTCAGCCCTGTCCCTCAGGTAGCTCTGTCCCTCAGTCAGCTCTGTCCCTCAGTCAGCTCTGTCCCTCAGTCAGCCCTGTCCCACAGGGAGATCTGCCCCTCATCAGCTCTGTCCCTCAGTCAGCTCTGTCCCTCAGTCAGCTCTGTCCCTCAGTCAGCTCTGTCCCTCAGTCAGCCCTGTCCCTCAGTCAGCCCTGTCCCTCAGTCAGCTCTGTACCTCAGTCAGCCCTGTCCCTCAGTCAGCCCTGTCCCTCAGTCAGCCTTGTCCCTCAGTCAGCCCTCTCCCTCAGGTAGCTCTGTCCGTCAGTCTGCTCTGACCCTCAGTCAGCCCTGTCCCTCAGTCAGCTCTGTCCCTCAGGTAGCTCTGTCCATCAGTCAGCTCTGTCCCTCAGTGAGCTCTGTCCCTCATCAGCTCTGTCCCTCAGTCAGCCCTGTCCCTCAGTCAGCTCCGTACCTCAGTCAGCCCTGTCCCTCAGTCAGCTCTGTCCCTCAGTCAGCTCTGCCCCTCAATCAGCCCTGTCCCTCAGGTAGCTCTGTCCCTCGGTCAGCTCTGTCCCACAGTCAGCTCTGTCCCTCAGGGAGCTCTGTCCCTCAGTCAGCTCTGTACCCCAGACAGCCATGTCCCTCAGTCAGCTTTGTACCTCAGTCAGCCCTGTCCCTCAGTCAGCCCTGTCCCTCAGTCAGCTCTGTCCCTCAGTCAGCTCTGTCCCTCAGTCAGCCCTCTCCCTCAGGTAGCTCTGTCCGTCAGGGAGATCTGTCCCTCAGTCAGCTCTGTAGCTCAGTCAGCTCTGTCCCTCAGTCAGCTCTGTCCCTCAGTCAGCCCTGTCCCTCAGTCAGCCCTCTCACTCAGGTAGCTCTGTCCCTCAGTCAGCTCTGTCCCTCAGTCAGCTCTGTCCCTCAGTCAGCCCTGTCCCTCAGGTAGCTCTGTCCCTCAGTCAGATCTGTCCCTCAGTCAGCTCTTTCCCTCAGTCAGCTCTGTACCTCAGTCAGCTCTGTCCCTCATTCACCTCTGTCCCTCAATCAACTCTGTACCTCAGTCAGCTCTGTCCCTCAGTCAGCTCTGTCCCTCAGTCAGCCCTGTACGTCAGTCAGCTCTGTCCCTCAGGGAGCTCTGTCCCTCAGTCAGCCCTGTCCCTCAGTCAGCCCTGTCCCTCAGTCAGCTCTGTATTCAGGGAGCTCTGTACCTCAGTCAGCTCTGTCCCTCAGTCAGCTCTTTCCCTCAGTCAGCTCTGTACCTCAGTCAGCTCTGTCCCTCATTCACCTCTGTCCCTCAATCAACTCTGTACCTCAGTAAGCTCTGTCCCTCAGTCAGCTCTGTCCCGCAGTCAGCCCTGTCTCTCAGTCAGCTCTGTCCCTCAGTCAGCTCTGTCCCTCAGTCAGCCCTGTACCTCAGTCATCTCTGTCCCTCAGGGAGCTCTGTCCCTCAGTCAGCCCTGTCCCTCAGTCAGCCCTGTCCCTCAGTCAGCTCTGTCCCTCAGTCAGCCCTGTCCCTCAGTCAGCCTTGTCCCTCAGTCAGCTCTGTCCCTCAGGTAGCTCTGTCCCTCAGTCAGCTCTGTCCCTCAGTCAGCCCTGTCCCTCAGTCAGCCTTGTCCCACAGTCAGCTCTGTATTCAGGGAGCTCTGTACCTCAGTCAGCTCTGTCCCTCAGTCAGCCCTGTCCCTCAGTCAGCTCTGTTCCTCAGTCAGCCCTGTCCCTCAGTCAGCTCTGTCCCTCCGTCAGCCCTGTCCCTCAGTCAGCCCTGTCCCTCAGACAGCCTTGTCCCTCAGTCAGCTCTGTATCTCAGTCAGCCCTGTCTCTCAGGTAGCTCTGTCCATCAGTCAGCTCTGTCCCTCAGTCAGCTCTGTCCCTCATTCAGCTCTGTCCCTCAGTCAGCTCTGTCCCACAGGGAGATCTGTCCCTCAGTCAGCTCTGTCCCTCATTCACCTCTGTCCCTCAATCAACTCTGTACCTCAGTAAGCTCTGTCCCTCAGTCAGCTCTGTCCCGCAGTCAGCCCTGTCTCTCAGTCAGCTCTGTCCCTCAGTCAGCTCTGTCCCTCAGTCAGCCCTGTACCTCAGTCATCTCTGTCCCTCAGGGAGCTCTGTCCCTCAGTCAGCCCTGTCCCTCAGTCAGCCCTGTCCCTCAGTCAGCTCTGTCCCTCAGTCAGCCCTGTCCCTCAGTCAGCCTTGTCCCTCAGTCAGCTCTGTCCCTCAGGTAGCTCTGTCCCTCAGTCAGCTCTGTCCCTCAGTCAGCCCTGTCCCTCAGTCAGCCTTGTCCCACAGTCAGATCTGTATTCAGGGAGCTCTGTACCTCAGTCAGCTCTGTCCCTCAGTCAGCCCTGTCCCTCAGTCAGCTCTGTTCCTCAGTCAGCCCTGTCCCTCAGTCAGCTCTGTCCCTCCGTCAGCCCTGTCCCTCAGTCAGCCCTGTCCCTCAGACAGCCTTGTCCCTCAGTCAGCTCTGTATCTCAGTCAGCCCTGTCTCTCAGGTAGCTCTGTCCATCAGTCAGCTCTGTCCCTCAGTCAGCTCTGTCCCTCAGTCAGCTCTGTCCCACAGGGAGATCTGTCCCTCAGTCAGCCCTGTCCCTCAGTCAGCTCTGTCCCTCAGTCAGCTCTGTCACTCAGTCAGCCCTGTCCCTCAGTCAGCTCTGTTCCTCAGTCAGCTCTGTCCCTCAGTCAGCTCTGTACCTCAGACAGCTCTGTCCCTCATTCACCTCTGTCCCTCAATCAACTCTGTCCCTCAGCCAGCTCTGTCCCTCAGTCAGCTCTGTTCCGCAGTCAGCCCTGTCCCTCAGTCAGCTCAGTACCTCAGTCAGCTCTGTCCCTCATTCACCTCTGTCCCTCAATCAACTCTGTACCTCAGTCAGCCATGTCCCTCAGTCAGCCCGGTTCCTCATTCAGCTCTGTCCCTCTGTCAGCTCTGTCCCTTAGTCAGCTCTGTATCTCAGTCAGCCCTGTCCCTCAGTCAGCTCTGTCCCTCAGTCAGCCCTGTCCCTCAGGGAGCTCTGTCCCTCAGTCAGCTCTGTCCCTCAGTCAGCTCTGTCCCTCAGTCAGCTCTGTCCCTCAGTCAGCCCTGTCCCTCAGCCAGCTCTGTCCCTCAGTCAGCCCTGTCCCTCAGTCAGCTCTGTCCCTCAGTCAGCTCTGTCCCTCAGTCAGCTCTGTCACTCAGTCAGCCCTGTCCCTCAGTCAGCTCTGTTCCTCAGTCAACTCTGTCCCTCAGTCAGCTCTGTACCTCAGACAGCTCTGTCCCTCATTCACCTCTGTCCCTCAATCAACTCTGTCCCTCAGCCAGCTCTGTCCCTCAGTCAGCTCTGTCCCGCAGTCATCCCTGTCCCTCAGTCAGCCCGTACCTCAGTCAGCTCTGTCCCTCATTCACCTCTGTCCCTCAATCAACTCTGTACCTCAGTTAGCTCTGTCCCTCAGTCAGCCCTGTACCTCAGTCAGCTCTGTCCCTCAGGGAGCTCTGTCCCTCAGTCAGCTCTGTTCCTCAGTCAGCTCTGTCCCTCAGTCAGCTCTGTCCCTCTGTCAGCCCTGTCCCTCAGTCAGCCCTGTCCCTCAGTCAGCCTTGCCTCTCAGTCAGCTCTGTCCCTCAGGTAGCTCTGTCCCTCAGTCAGCTCTGTCCCTCAGTCAGCTCTGTCCCTCAGTCAGCCCTGTCCCTCAGTCAGCCCGGTCCCTCAGTCAGCTCTGTCCCTCTGTCAGCTCTGTCCCTCAGTCAGCTCTGTATCTCAGTCAGCGCTGTCCCTCAGTCAGCTCTGTATCTCAGTCAGCCCTGTCCCTCAGTCAGCCCTGTCCCTCAGTCAGCTCTGTATCTCAGTCAGCCCTGTCCCTCAGTCAGCTCTGTCCCACAGTCAGCCCTGTCCCTCAGTCAGCTCTGTCCCTCAGTCAGCCCTGTCCCTCAGTCAGCTCTGTCCCTCAGTCTGCCTTGTCCCTCAGTCAGCTCTGTCCCTCAGTCAGCTCCGTACCTCAGTCAGCTCTGGATCTCAGTCAGCCCTGTCCCTCAGTCAGCCCTGTCCCTCAGTCAGCTCTGTTCCTGAGTCAGCTCTGCCCCTCAGTCAGCCCGGTCCCTCAGACAGCCCTGTCCCTCAGTCAGCTCAGTCCCTCAGTCAGCCCTGTCCCTCAGTCAGCCCTGTCCCTCAATCAGCCCTGTCCCTCAATCAGCCCTGTCCCTCAGTCAGCCCTGTCACTCAGTCAGCCCTGTCCCACAGTCAGCTCTGTACCTCAGTCAGCCCTGTCCCTCTGTCAGCCCTGTCCCTCAGTCAGCCCTGTCCCTTAGTCAGCTCTGTCCCTCAGTCAGCCCTCTCCCTCAGGTAGCTCTGTCCGTCAGTCTGCTCTGACCCTCAGTCAGCCCTGTCCCTCAGTCAGCTCTGTCCCTCAGGTAGCTCTGTCCATCAGTCAGCTCTGTCCCACCGTCAGCTCTGTCCCTCATCAGCTCTGTCCCTCAGTCAGCCCTGTCCCTCAGTCAGCTCCGTACCTCAGTCAGCCCTGTCCCTCAGTCAGCTCTGTCCCTCAGTCAGCTCTGCCCCTCAATCAGCCCTGTCCCTCTGGTAGCTCTGTCCCTCGGTCAGCTCTGTCCCACAGTCAGCTCTGTCCTTCAGGGAGCTCTGTCCCTCAGTCAGCTCTGTATCTCAGTCAGTTCTGTCCCTCATTCACCTCTGTCCCTAAATCAACTCTGTACCTCAGTCAGCTCTGTCCCTCAGTCAGCCCTGTACCTCAGTGAGCTCTGTCCCTCAGTCAGCTCTGTCCCTCAGTCAGCTCTGTCCCTCTGTCAGCCCTGTCCCTCAGTCAGCCCTGTCCCTCAGTCAGCCTTATCCCTCAGTCAGCTCTGTATCTCAGTCAGCCCTGTCTCTCAGGTAGCTCTGTCCATCAGTCAGCCCTGTCCCACAGTGAGATCTGCCCCTCAGTCAGCTCTGTCCCTCAGTCAGCCCTGTCCCTCAGTCAGCCCTGTCCCTCAGGTAAATCTGTCCCTCAGTCAGCCCTGTCCCTCAGTCAGCTCTGTCCCTCAGTCAGCTCTGTCCCTCAGTCAGCCCTGTCCCTCAGTCAGCTCTGTCCCTCAGTCAGCTCTGTCACTCAGTCAGCCCTGTCCCTCTGTCAGCTCTGTTCCTCAGTCAGCTCTGTCCCTCAGTCAGCTCTGTACCTCAGACAGCTCTGTCCCTCATTCACCTCTGTCCCTCAATCAACTCTGTCCCTCAGCCAGCTCTGTCCCTCAGTCAGCTCTGTCCCGCAGTCAGCCCTGTCTCTCAGTCAGCTCTGTACCTCAGTCAGCTCTGTCCCTCAGTCAGCTCTGTCCCTCAGTCAGCTCTGTCCCTCTGTCAGCCCTGTCCCTCAGTCAGCCCTGTCCCTCAGTCAGCCTTGCCCCTCAGTCAGCTCTGTCCGTCAGGTAGCTCTGTCCCTCAGTCAGCTCTGTCCCTCAGTCAGCTCTGTCCCTCAGTCAGCCCTGTCCCTCAGTCAGCCCGGTCCCTCAGTCAGCTCTGTCCCTCTGTCAGCTCTGTCCCTCAGTCAGCTCTGTATCTCAGTCAGCCCTGTCCCTCAGTCAGCTCTGTATCTCAGTCAGCCCTGTCCCTCAGTCAGCCCTGTCCCTCACTCAGCTCTGTATCTCAGTCAGCCCTGTCCCTCAGTCAGCTCTGTCCCACAGTCAGCCCTGTGCCTCAGTCAGCTCTGTCCCTCAGTCAGCCCTGTCCCTCAGTCAGCTCTGTCCCTCAGTCTGCCTTGTCCCTCAGTCAGCTCTGTCCCTCAGTCAGCTCCGTACCTCAGTCAGCTCTGGATCTCAGTCAGCCCTGTCCCTCAGTCAGCCCTGTCCCTCAGTCAGCTCTGTTCCTGAGTCAGCTCTGTCCCTCAGTCAGCCCTGTCCCTCAGACAGCCCTGTCCCTCAGTCAGCTCAGTCCCTCAGTCAGCCCTGTCCCTCAGTCAGCCCTGTCCCTCAATCAGCCCTGTCCCTCAATCAGCCCTGTCCCTCAGTCAGCCGGGTCCCACAGTCAGCTCTGTACCTCAGTCAGCCCTGTCCCTCTGTCAGCCCTGTCCCTCAGTCAGCCCTGTCCCTCAGTCAGCTCTGTCCCTCAGTCAGCCCTCTCCCTCAGGAAGCTCTGTCCGTCAGTCTGCTCTGACCCTCAGTCATCCCTGTCCCTCAGTCAGCTCTGTCCCTCAGTCAGCCCTGTCCCTCAGTCAGCTCCGTACCTCAGTCAGCCCTGTCCCTCAGTCAGCTCTGTCCCTCAGTCAGCTCTGCCCCTCAATCAGCCCTGTCCCTCAGGTAGCTCTGTCCCTCGGTAAGCTCTGTCCCACAGTCAGCTCTGTCCTTCAGGGAGCTCTGTCCCTCAGTCAGCTCTGTATCTCAGTCAGTTCTGTCCCTCATTCACCTCTGTCCCTCAATCAACTCTGTACCTCAGTCAGCTCTGTCCCTCAGTCAGCCCTGTACCTCAGTGAGCTCTGTCCCTCAGTCAGCTCTGTCCCTCAGTCAGCTCTGTCCCTCTGTCAGCCCTGTCCCTCAGTCTGCCCTGTCCCTCAGTCAGCCTTATCCCTCAGTCAGCTCTGTATCTCAGTCAGCCCTGTCTCTCAGGTAACTCTGTCCATCAGTCAGCCCTGTCCCACAGTGAGATCTGCCCCTCAGTCAGCTCTGTCCCTCAGTCAGCCCTGTCCCTCAGTCAGCCCTGTCCCTCAGGTAAATCTGTCCCTCAGTCAGCTCTGTCCCTCAGTCAGCCCTGTCCCTCAGTCAGCTCTGTCCCTCAGTCAGCCCTGTCCCTCAGTCAGCTCTGTCCCTCAGTCAGCTCTGTCACTCAGTCAGCCCTGTCCCTCTGTCAGCTCGGTTCCTCAGTCAGCTCTGTCCCTCAGTCAGCTCTGTACCTCAGACAGCTCTGTCCCTCATTCACCTCTGTCCCTCAATCAACTCTGTCCCTCAGCCAGCTCTGTCCCTCAGTCAGCTCTGTCCCGCAGTCAGCCCTGTCTCTCAGTCAGCTCTGTACCTCAGTCAGCTCTGTCCCTCATTCACCTCTGTCCCTCAATCAACTCTGTACCTCAGTCAGCTCTGTCACTCAGTCAGCCCTGTACCTCAGTCAGCTCTGTCCCTCAGGGAGCTCTGCCCCTCAGTCAGCTCTGTCCCTCAGTCAGCTCTGTCACTCTGTCAGCCCTGTCCCTCAGTCAGCCCTGTCCCTCAGTCAGCCTTGCCCCTCAGTCAGCTCTGTCCCTCAGTCAGCCCTGTCCCTCAGGTAGCTCTGTCCCTCAGTCAGCTCTGTCCCTCAGTCAGCTCTGTCCCTCAGTCAGCCCTGTCCCACAGGGAGATCTGTCCCTCAGTCAGCTCTGTCCCTCAGTCAGCCCTGTCCCTCAGTCAGCCCGGTCCCTCAGTCAGCTCTGTCCCTCTGTCAGCTCTGTCCCTCAGTCAGCTCTGTATCTCAGTCAGCCCTGTCCCTCAGTCAGCTCTGTATCTCAGTCAGCCCTGTCCCTCAGTCAGCTCTGTCCCTCAGTCAGCCCTGTACCTCAGTCATCTCTGTCCCTCAGTCAGCTCTGTCCCTCAGTCAGCCCTGTCCCTCAGTCAGCTCTGTCCCTCAGTCAGCTCTGTCCCTCAGTCAGCCCTGTCCCTCAGCCAGCTCTGTCCCTCAGTCAGCCCTGTCCCTCAGTCAGCTCTGTCCCTCAGTCAGCTCTGTCCCTCAGTCAGCTCTGTCACTCAGTCAGCCCTGTCCCTCAGTCAGCTCTGTTCCTCAGTCAACTCTGTCCCTCAGTCAGCTCTGTACCTCAGACAGCTCTGTCCCTCATTCACCTCTGTCCCTCAATCAACTCTGTCCCTCAGCCAGCTCTGTCCCTCAGTCAGCTCTGTCCCGCAGTCATCCCTGTCCCTCAGTCAGCCCGTACCTCAGTCAGCTCTGTCCCTCATTCACCTCTGTCCCTCAATCAACTCTGTACCTCAGTTAGCTCTGTCCCTCAGTCAGCCCTGTACCTCAGTCAGCTCTGTCCCTCAGGGAGCTCTGTCCCTCAGTCAGCTCTGTTCCTCAGTCAGCTCTGTCCCTCAGTCAGCTCTGTCCCTCTGTCAGCCCTGTCCCTCAGTCAGCCCTGTCCCTCAGTCAGCCTTGCCCCTCAGTCAGCTCTGTCCCTCAGTCAGCCCTGTCCCTCAGTCAGCCCTGTCCCTCAGGTAAATCTGTCCCTCAGTCAGCTCTGTCCCTCAGTCAGCCCTGTCCCTCAGTCAGCTCTGTCCCTCAGTCAGCCCTGTCCCTCAGTCAGCTCTGTCCCTCAGTCAGCTCTGTCACTCAGTCAGCCCTGTCCCTCTGTCAGCTCTGTTCCTCAGTCAGCTCTGTCCCTCAGTCAGCTCTGTACCTCAGACAGCTCTGTCCCTCATTCACCTCTGTCCCTCAATCAACTCTGTCCCTCAGCCAGCTCTGTCCCTCAGTCAGCTCTGTCCCGCAGTCAGCCCTGTCTCTCAGTCAGCTCTGTACCTCAGTCAGCTCTGTCCCTCATTCACCTCTCTCCCTCAATCAACTCTGTACCTCAGTCAGCTCTGTCACTCAGTCAGCCCTGTACCTCAGTCAGCTCTGTCCCTCAGGGAGCTCTGCCCCTCAGTCAGCTCTGTCCCTCAGTCAGCTCTGTCACTCTGTCAGCCCTGTCCCTCAGTCAGCCCTGTCCCTCAGTCAGCCTTGCCCCTCAGTCAGCTCTGTCCCTCAGTCAGCCCTGTCCCTCAGGTAGCTCTGTCCCTCAGTCAGCTCTGTCCCTCAGTCAGCTCTGTCCCTCAGTCAGCCCTGTCCCACAGGGAGATCTGTCCCTCAGTCAGCTCTGTCCCTCAGTCAGCCCTGTCCCTCAGTCAGCCCGGTCCCTCAGTCAGCTCTGTCCCTCTGTCAGCTCTGTCCCTCAGTCAGCTCTGTATCTCAGTCAGCCCTGTCCCTCAGTCAGCTCTGTATCTCAGTCAGCCCTGTCCCTCAGTCAGCTCTGTCCCTCAGTCAGCCCTGTACCTCAGTCATCTCTGTCCCTCAGTCAGCTCTGTCCCTCAGTCAGCCCTGTCCCTCAGTCAGCTCTGTCCCTCAGTCAGCTCTGTCCCTCAGTCAGCCCTGTCCCTCAGCCAGCTCTGTCCCTCAGTCAGCCCTGTCCCTCAGTCAGCTCTGTCCCTCAGTCAGCTCTGTCCCTCAGTCAGCTCTGTCACTCAGTCAGCCCTGTCCCTCAGTCAGCTCTGTTCCTCAGTCAACTCTGTCCCTCAGTCAGCTCTGTACCTCAGACAGCTCTGTCCCTCATTCACCTCTGTCCCTCAATCAACTCTGTCCCTCAGCCAGCTCTGTCCCTCAGTCAGCTCTGTCCCGCAGTCATCCCTGTCCCTCAGTCAGCCCGTACCTCAGTCAGCTCTGTCCCTCATTCACCTCTGTCCCTCAATCAACTCTGTACCTCAGTTAGCTCTGTCCCTCAGTCAGCCCTGTACCTCAGTCAGCTCTGTCCCTCAGGGAGCTCTGTCCCTCAGTCAGCTCTGTTCCTCAGTCAGCTCTGTCCCTCAGTCAGCTCTGTCCCTCTGTCAGCCCTGTCCCTCAGTCAGCCCTGTCCCTCAGTCAGCCTTGCCCCTCAGTCAGCTCTGTCCCTCAGGTAGCTCTGTCCCTCAGTCAGCTCTGTCCCTCAGTCAGCTCTGTCCCTCAGTCAGCCCTGTCCCTCAGTCAGCCCGGTCCCTCAGTCAGCTCTGTCCCTCTGTCAGCTCTGTCCCTCAGTCAGCTCTGTATCTCAGTCAGCCCTGTCCCTCAGTCAGCTCTGTATCTCAGTCAGCCCTGTCCCTCAGTCAGCCCTGTCCCTCAGTCAGCTCTGTATCTCAGTCAGCCCTGTCCCTCAGTCAGCTCTGTCCCACAGTCAGCCCTGTCCCTCAGTCAGCTCTGTCCCTCAGTCAGCCCTGTCCCTCAGTCAGCTCTGTCCCTCAGTCTGCCTTGTCCCTCAGTCAGCTCTGTCCCTCAGTCAGCTCCGTACCTCAGTCAGCTCTGGATCTCAGTCAGCCCTGTCCCTCAGTCAGCCCTGTCCCTCAGTCAGCTCTGTTCCTGAGTCAGCTCTGCCCCTCAGTCAGCCCTGTCCCTCAGACAGCCCTGTCCCTCAGTCAGCTCAGTCCCTCAGTCAGCCCTGTCCCTCAGTCAGCCCTGTCCCTCAATCAGCCCTGTCCCTCAATCAGCCCTGTCCCTCAGTCAGCCCTGTCACTCAGTCAGCCCTGTCCCACAGTCAGCTCTGTACCTCAGTCAGCCCTGTCCCTCTGTCAGCCCTGTCCCTCAGTCAGCCCTGTCCCTTAGTCAGCTCTGTCCCTCAGTCAGCCCTCTCCCTCAGGTAGCTCTGTCCGTCAGTCTGCTCTGACCCTCAGTCAGCCCTGTCCCTCAGTCAGCTCTGTCCCTCAGGTAGCTCTGTCCATCAGTCAGCTCTGTCCCACCGTCAGCTCTGTCCCTCATCAGCTCTGTCCCTCAGTCAGCCCTGTCCCTCAGTCAGCTCCGTACCTCAGTCAGCCCTGTCCCTCAGTCAGCTCTGTCCCTCAGTCAGCTCTGCCCCTCAATCAGCCCTGTCCCTCTGGTAGCTCTGTCCCTCGGTCAGCTCTGTCCCACAGTCAGCTCTGTCCTTCAGGGAGCTCTGTCCCTCAGTCAGCTCTGTATCTCAGTCAGTTCTGTCCCTCATTCACCTCTGTCCCTCAATCAACTCTGTACCTCAGTCAGCTCTGTCCCTCAGTCAGCCCTGTACCTCAGTGAGCTCTGTCCCTCAGTCAGCTCTGTCCCTCAGTCAGCTCTGTCCCTCTGTCAGCCCTGTCCCTCAGTCAGCCCTGTCCCTCAGTCAGCCTTATCCCTCAGTCAGCTCTGTATCTCAGTCAGCCCTGTCTCTCAGGTAGCTCTGTCCATCAGTCAGCCCTGTCCCACAGTGAGATCTGCCCCTCAGTCAGCTCTGTCCCTCAGTCAGCCCTGTCCCTCAGTCAGCCCTGTCCCTCAGGTAAATCTGTCCCTCAGTCAGCCCTGTCCCTCAGTCAGCTCTGTCCCTCAGTCAGCTCTGTCCCTCAGTCAGCCCTGTCCCTCAGTCAGCTCTGTCCCTCAGTCAGCTCTGTCACTCAGTCAGCCCTGTCCCTCTGTCAGCTCTGTTCCTCAGTCAGCTCTGTCCCTCAGTCAGCTCTGTACCTCAGACAGCTCTGTCCCTCATTCACCTCTGTCCCTCAATCAACTCTGTCCCTCAGCCAGCTCTGTCCCTCAGTCAGCTCTGTCCCGCAGTCAGCCCTGTCTCTCAGTCAGCTCTGTACCTCAGTCAGCTCTGTCCCTCAGTCAGCTCTGTCCCTCAGTCAGCTCTGTCCCTCTGTCAGCCCTGTCCCTCAGTCAGCCCTGTCCCTCAGTCAGCCTTGCCCCTCAGTCAGCTCTGTCCGTCAGGTAGCTCTGTCCCTCAGTCAGCTCTGTCCCTCAGTCAGCTCTGTCCCTCAGTCAGCCCGGTCCCTCAGTCAGCTCTGTCCCTCTGTCAGCTCTGTCCCTCAGTCAGCTCTGTATCTCAGTCAGCCCTGTCCCTCAGTCAGCTCTGTATCTCAGTCAGCCCTGTCCCTCAGTCAGCCCTGTCCCTCACTCAGCTCTGTATCTCAGTCAGCCCTGTCCCTCAGTCAGCTCTGTCCCACAGTCAGCCCTGTGCCTCAGTCAGCTCTGTCCCTCAGTCAGCCCTGTCCCTCAGTCAGCTCTGTCCCTCAGTCTGCCTTGTCCCTCAGTCAGCTCTGTCCCTCAGTCAGCTCCGTACCTCAGTCAGCTCTGGATCTCAGTCAGCCCTGTCCCTCAGTCAGCCCTGTCCCTCAGTCAGCTCTGTTCCTGAGTCAGCTCTGTCCCTCAGTCAGCCCTGTCCCTCAGACAGCCCTGTCCCTCAGTCAGCTCAGTCCCTCAGTCAGCCCTGTCCCTCAGTCAGCCCTGTCCCTCAATCAGCCCTGTCCCTCAATCAGCCCTGTCCCTCAGTCAGCCGGGTCCCACAGTCAGCTCTGTACCTCAGTCAGCCCTGTCCCTCTGTCAGCCCTGTCCCTCAGTCAGCCCTGTCCCTCAGTCAGCTCTGTCCCTCAGTCAGCCCTCTCCCTCAGGTAGCTCTGTCCGTCAGTCTGCTCTGACCCTCAGTCATCCCTGTCCCTCAGTCAGCTCTGTCCCTCAGTCAGCCCTGTCCCTCAGTCAGCTCCGTACCTCAGTCAGCCCTGTCCCTCAGTCAGCTCTGTCCCTCAGTCAGCTCTGCCCCTCAATCAGCCCTGTCCCTCAGGTAGCTCTGTCCCTCGGTAAGCTCTGTCCCACAGTCAGCTCTGTCCTTCAGGGAGCTCTGTCCCTCAGTCAGCTCTGTATCTCAGTCAGTTCTGTCCCTCATTCACCTCTGTCCCTCAATCAACTCTGTACCTCAGTCAGCTCTGTCCCTCAGTCAGCCCTGTACCTCAGTGAGCTCTGTCCCTCAGTCAGCTCTGTCCCTCAGTCAGCTCTGTCCCTCTGTCAGCCCTGTCCCTCAGTCTGCCCTGTCCCTCAGTCAGCCTTATCCCTCAGTCAGCTCTGTATCTCAGTCAGCCCTGTCTCTCAGGTAACTCTGTCCATCAGTCAGCCCTGTCCCACAGTGAGATCTGCCCCTCAGTCAGCTCTGTCCCTCAGTCAGCCCTGTCCCTCAGTCAGCCCTGTCCCTCAGGTAAATCTGTCCCTCAGTCAGCTCTGTCCCTCAGTCAGCCCTGTCCCTCAGTCAGCTCTGTCCCTCAGTCAGCCCTGTCCCTCAGTCAGCTCTGTCCCTCAGTCAGCTCTGTCACTCAGTCAGCCCTGTCCCTCTGTCAGCTCTGTTCCTCAGTCAGCTCTGTCCCTCAGTCAGCTCTGTACCTCAGACAGCTCTGTCCCTCATTCACCTCTGTCCCTCAATCAACTCTGTCCCTCAGCCAGCTCTGTCCCTCAGTCAGCTCTGTCCCGCAGTCAGCCCTGTCTCTCAGTCAGCTCTGTACCTCAGTCAGCTCTGTCCCTCATTCACCTCTCTCCCTCAATCAACTCTGTACCTCAGTCAGCTCTGTCACTCAGTCAGCCCTGTACCTCAGTCAGCTCTGTCCCTCAGGGAGCTCTGCCCCTCAGTCAGCTCTGTCCCTCAGTCAGCTCTGTCACTCTGTCAGCCCTGTCCCTCAGTCAGCCCTGTCCCTCAGTCAGCCTTGCCCCTCAGTCAGCTCTGTCCCTCAGTCAGCCCTGTCCCTCAGGTAGCTCTGTCCCTCAGTCAGCTCTGTCCCTCAGTCAGCTCTGTCCCTCAGTCAGCCCTGTCCCACAGGGAGATCTGTCCCTCAGTCAGCTCTGTCCCTCAGTCAGCCCTGTCCCTCAGTCAGCCCGGTCCCTCAGTCAGCTCTGTCCCTCTGTCAGCTCTGTCCCTCAGTCAGCTCTGTATCTCAGTCAGCCCTGTCCCTCAGTCAGCTCTGTATCTCAGTCAGCCCTGTCCCTCAGTCAGCTCTGTCCCTCAGTCAGCCCTGTACCTCAGTCATCTCTGTCCCTCAGTCAGCTCTGTCCCTCAGTCAGCCCTGTCCCTCAGTCAGCTCTGTCCCTCAGTCAGCTCTGTCCCTCAGTCAGCCCTGTCCCTCAGCCAGCTCTGTCCCTCAGTCAGCCCTGTCCCTCAGTCAGCTCTGTCCCTCAGTCAGCTCTGTCCCTCAGTCAGCTCTGTCACTCAGTCAGCCCTGTCCCTCAGTCAGCTCTGTTCCTCAGTCAACTCTGTCCCTCAGTCAGCTCTGTACCTCAGACAGCTCTGTCCCTCATTCACCTCTGTCCCTCAATCAACTCTGTCCCTCAGCCAGCTCTGTCCCTCAGTCAGCTCTGTCCCGCAGTCATCCCTGTCCCTCAGTCAGCCCGTACCTCAGTCAGCTCTGTCCCTCATTCACCTCTGTCCCTCAATCAACTCTGTACCTCAGTTAGCTCTGTCCCTCAGTCAGCCCTGTACCTCAGTCAGCTCTGTCCCTCAGGGAGCTCTGTCCCTCAGTCAGCTCTGTTCCTCAGTCAGCTCTGTCCCTCAGTCAGCTCTGTCCCTCTGTCAGCCCTGTCCCTCAGTCAGCCCTGTCCCTCAGTCAGCCTTGCCCCTCAGTCAGCTCTGTCCCTCAGGTAGCTCTGTCCCTCAGTCAGCTCTGTCCCTCAGTCAGCTCTGTCCCTCAGTCAGCCCTGTCCCTCAGTCAGCCCGGTCCCTCAGTCAGCTCTGTCCCTCTGTCAGCTCTGTCCCTCAGTCAGCTCTGTATCTCAGTCAGCCCTGTCCCTCAGTCAGCTCTGTATCTCAGTCAGCCCTGTCCCTCAGTCAGCCCTGTCCCTCAGTCAGCTCTGTATCTCAGTCAGCCCTGTCCCTCAGTCAGCTCTGTCCCACAGTCAGCCCTGTCCCTCAGTCAGCTCTGTCCCTCAGTCAGCCCTGTCCCTCAGTCAGCTCTGTCCCTCAGTCTGCCTTGTCCCTCAGTCAGCTCTGTCCCTCAGTCAGCTCCGTACCTCAGTCAGCTCTGGATCTCAGTCAGCCCTGTCCCTCAGTCAGCCCTGTCCCTCAGTCAGCTCTGTTCCTGAGTCAGCTCTGCCCCTCAGTCAGCCCTGTCCCTCAGACAGCCCTGTCCCTCAGTCAGCTCAGTCCCTCAGTCAGCCCTGTCCCTCAGTCAGCCCTGTCCCTCAATCAGCCCTGTCCCTCAATCAGCCCTGTCCCTCAGTCAGCCCTGTCACTCAGTCAGCCCTGTCCCACAGTCAGCTCTGTACCTCAGTCAGCCCTGTCCCTCTGTCAGCCCTGTCCCTCAGTCAGCCCTGTCCCTTAGTCAGCTCTGTCCCTCAGTCAGCCCTCTCCCTCAGGTAGCTCTGTCCGTCAGTCTGCTCTGACCCTCAGTCAGCCCTGTCCCTCAGTCAGCTCTGTCCCTCAGGTAGCTCTGTCCATCAGTCAGCTCTGTCCCACCGTCAGCTCTGTCCCTCATCAGCTCTGTCCCTCAGTCAGCCCTGTCCCTCAGTCAGCTCCGTACCTCAGTCAGCCCTGTCCCTCAGTCAGCTCTGTCCCTCAGTCAGCTCTGCCCCTCAATCAGCCCTGTCCCTCTGGTAGCTCTGTCCCTCGGTCAGCTCTGTCCCACAGTCAGCTCTGTCCTTCAGGGAGCTCTGTCCCTCAGTCAGCTCTGTATCTCAGTCAGTTCTGTCCCTCATTCACCTCTGTCCCTCAATCAACTCTGTACCTCAGTCAGCTCTGTCCCTCAGTCAGCCCTGTACCTCAGTGAGCTCTGTCCCTCAGTCAGCTCTGTCCCTCAGTCAGCTCTGTCCCTCTGTCAGCCCTGTCCCTCAGTCAGCCCTGTCCCTCAGTCAGCCTTATCCCTCAGTCAGCTCTGTATCTCAGTCAGCCCTGTCTCTCAGGTAGCTCTGTCCATCAGTCAGCCCTGTCCCACAGTGAGATCTGCCCCTCAGTCAGCTCTGTCCCTCAGTCAGCCCTGTCCCTCAGTCAGCCCTGTCCCTCAGGTAAATCTGTCCCTCAGTCAGCCCTGTCCCTCAGTCAGCTCTGTCCCTCAGTCAGCTCTGTCCCTCAGTCAGCCCTGTCCCTCAGTCAGCTCTGTCCCTCAGTCAGCTCTGTCACTCAGTCAGCCCTGTCCCTCTGTCAGCTCTGTTCCTCAGTCAGCTCTGTCCCTCAGTCAGCTCTGTACCTCAGACAGCTCTGTCCCTCATTCACCTCTGTCCCTCAATCAACTCTGTCCCTCAGCCAGCTCTGTCCCTCAGTCAGCTCTGTCCCGCAGTCAGCCCTGTCTCTCAGTCAGCTCTGTACCTCAGTCAGCTCTGTCCCTCAGTCAGCTCTGTCCCTCAGTCAGCTCTGTCCCTCTGTCAGCCCTGTCCCTCAGTCAGCCCTGTCCCTCAGTCAGCCTTGCCCCTCAGTCAGCTCTGTCCGTCAGGTAGCTCTGTCCCTCAGTCAGCTCTGTCCCTCAGTCAGCTCTGTCCCTCAGTCAGCCCGGTCCCTCAGTCAGCTCTGTCCCTCTGTCAGCTCTGTCCCTCAGTCAGCTCTGTATCTCAGTCAGCCCTGTCCCTCAGTCAGCTCTGTATCTCAGTCAGCCCTGTCCCTCAGTCAGCCCTGTCCCTCACTCAGCTCTGTATCTCAGTCAGCCCTGTCCCTCAGTCAGCTCTGTCCCACAGTCAGCCCTGTGCCTCAGTCAGCTCTGTCCCTCAGTCAGCCCTGTCCCTCAGTCAGCTCTGTCCCTCAGTCTGCCTTGTCCCTCAGTCAGCTCTGTCCCTCAGTCAGCTCCGTACCTCAGTCAGCTCTGGATCTCAGTCAGCCCTGTCCCTCAGTCAGCCCTGTCCCTCAGTCAGCTCTGTTCCTGAGTCAGCTCTGTCCCTCAGTCAGCCCTGTCCCTCAGACAGCCCTGTCCCTCAGTCAGCTCAGTCCCTCAGTCAGCCCTGTCCCTCAGTCAGCCCTGTCCCTCAATCAGCCCTGTCCCTCAATCAGCCCTGTCCCTCAGTCAGCCGGGTCCCACAGTCAGCTCTGTACCTCAGTCAGCCCTGTCCCTCTGTCAGCCCTGTCCCTCAGTCAGCCCTGTCCCTCAGTCAGCTCTGTCCCTCAGTCAGCCCTCTCCCTCAGGTAGCTCTGTCCGTCAGTCTGCTCTGACCCTCAGTCATCCCTGTCCCTCAGTCAGCTCTGTCCCTCAGTCAGCCCTGTCCCTCAGTCAGCTCCGTACCTCAGTCAGCCCTGTCCCTCAGTCAGCTCTGTCCCTCAGTCAGCTCTGCCCCTCAATCAGCCCTGTCCCTCAGGTAGCTCTGTCCCTCGGTAAGCTCTGTCCCACAGTCAGCTCTGTCCTTCAGGGAGCTCTGTCCCTCAGTCAGCTCTGTATCTCAGTCAGTTCTGTCCCTCATTCACCTCTGTCCCTCAATCAACTCTGTACCTCAGTCAGCTCTGTCCCTCAGTCAGCCCTGTACCTCAGTGAGCTCTGTCCCTCAGTCAGCTCTGTCCCTCAGTCAGCTCTGTCCCTCTGTCAGCCCTGTCCCTCAGTCTGCCCTGTCCCTCAGTCAGCCTTATCCCTCAGTCAGCTCTGTATCTCAGTCAGCCCTGTCTCTCAGGTAACTCTGTCCATCAGTCAGCCCTGTCCCACAGTGAGATCTGCCCCTCAGTCAGCTCTGTCCCTCAGTCAGCCCTGTCCCTCAGTCAGCCCTGTCCCTCAGGTAAATCTGTCCCTCAGTCAGCTCTGTCCCTCAGTCAGCCCTGTCCCTCAGTCAGCTCTGTCCCTCAGTCAGCCCTGTCCCTCAGTCAGCTCTGTCCCTCAGTCAGCTCTGTCACTCAGTCAGCCCTGTCCCTCTGTCAGCTCTGTTCCTCAGTCAGCTCTGTCCCTCAGTCAGCTCTGTACCTCAGACAGCTCTGTCCCTCATTCACCTCTGTCCCTCAATCAACTCTGTCCCTCAGCCAGCTCTGTCCCTCAGTCAGCTCTGTCCCGCAGTCAGCCCTGTCTCTCAGTCAGCTCTGTACCTCAGTCAGCTCTGTCCCTCATTCACCTCTGTCCCTCAATCAACTCTGTACCTCAGTCAGCTCTGTCACTCAGTCAGCCCTGTACCTCAGTCAGCTCTGTCCCTCAGGGAGCTCTGCCCCTCAGTCAGCTCTGTCCCTCAGTCAGCTCTGTCACTCTGTCAGCCCTGTCCCTCAGTCAGCCCTGTCCCTCAGTCAGCCTTGCCCCTCAGTCAGCTCTGTCCCTCAGTCAGCCCTGTCCCTCAGGTAGCTCTGTCCCTCAGTCAGCTCTGTCCCTCAGTCAGCTCTGTCCCTCAGTCAGCCCTGTCCCACAGGGAGATCTGTCCCCCAGTCAGCTCTGTCCCTCAGTCAGCCCTGTCCCTCAGTCAGCCCGGTCCCTCAGTCAGCTCTGTCCCTCTGTCAGCTCTGTCCCTCAGTCAGCTCTGTATCTCAGTCAGCCCTGTCCCTCAGTCAGCTCTGTATCTCAGTCAGCCCTGTCCCTCAGTCAGCCCTGTCCCTCAGTCAGCTCTGTATCTCAGTCAGCCCTGTCCCTCAGTCAGCTCTGTCCCACAGTCAGCCCTGTCCCTCAGTCAGCTCTGTCCCTCAGTCAGCCCTGTCCCTCAGTCAGCTCTGTCCCTCAGTCAGCCCTGTCCCTCAGGTAGCTCTGTCCCTCAGTCAGCTCTGTCCCTCAGTCAGCTCTGTCCCTCAGTCAGCCCTGTCCCACAGGGAGATCTGCCCCTCATCAGCTCTGTCCCTCAGTCAGCCCTGTCCCTCAGTCAGCTCTGTCCCTCAGTCAGCTCTGTCCCTCAATCAGCCCTGTCCCTCAGTCAGCCCTGTCCCTCAGTCAGCCCTGTCCCTCAGTCAGCTCTGTGCCTCAGTCAGCCCTGTCCCTCTGTCAGCTCTGTTCCTCAGTCAGCTCTGTCCCTCAGTCAGCTCTGTACCTCAGACAGCTCTGTCCCTCATTCACCTCTGTCCCTCAATCAACTCTGTCCCTCAGCCAGCTCTGTCCCTCAGTCAGCTCTGTCCCGCAGTCAGCCCTGTCTCTCAGTCAGCTCTGTACCTCAGTCAGCTCTGTCCCTCAGTCAGCTCTGTCCCTCAGTCAGCTCTGTCCCTCTGTCAGCCCTGTCCCTCAGTCAGCCCTGTCCCTCAGTCAGCTCTGTCCCTCAGGTAGCTCTGTCCCTCAGTCAGCTCTGTCCCTCAGTCAGCTCTGTCCCTCAGTCAGCCCTGTCCCTCAGTCAGCCCGGTCCCTCAGTCAGCTCTGTCCCTCTGTCAGCTCTGTCCCTCTGTCAGCTCTGTATCTCAGTCAGCCCTGTCCCTCAGTCAGCTCTGTATCTCAGTCAGCCCTGTCCCTCAGTCAGCCCTGTCCCTCAGTCAGCTCTGTATCTCAGTCAGCCCTGTCCCTCAGTCAGCTCTGTCCCACAGTCAGCCCTGTCCCTCAGTCAGCTCTGTCCCTCAGTCAGCCCTGTCCCTCAGTCAGCTCTGTCCCTCAGTCAGCCCTGTCCCTCAGGTAGCTCTGTCCCTCAGTCAGCTCTGTCCCTCAGTCAGCTCTGTCCCTCAGTCAGCCCTGTCCCACAGGGGGATCTGCCCCTCATCAGCTCTGTCCCTCAGTCAGCCCTGTCCCTCAGTCAGCTCTGTCCCTCAGTCAGCTCTGTCCCTCAATCAGCCCTGTCCCTCAGTCAGCCCTGTCCCTCAGTCAGCCCTGTCCCTCAGTCAGCTCTGTACCTCAGTCAGCCCTGTCCCTCAGTCAGCCCTGTCCCTCAGTCAGCCCTGTCCGTCAGTCTGCTCTGACCCTCAGTCAGCCCTGTCCCTCAGTCAGCTCTGTCCCTCAGGTAGCTCTGTCCATCAGTCAGCTCTGTCCCTCAGTGAGCTCTGTCCCTCATCAGCTCTGTCCCTCAGTCAGCCCTGTCCCTCAGTCAGCTCCGTACCTCAGTCAGCCCTGTCCCTCAGTCAGCTCTGTCCCTCAGTCAGCTCTGCCCCTCAATCAGCCCTGTCCCTCAGGTAGCCCTGTCCCTCAGTCAGCTCTGTTCCTGAGTCAGCTCAGTCCCTCAGTCAGCCCTGTCCCTCAGTCAGCCCTCTCCCTCAGGTAGCTCTGTCCGTCAGTCTGCTCTGACCCTCAGTCATCCCTGTCCCTCAGTCAGCTCTGTCCCTCAGGTAGCTCTGTCCATCAGTCAGCTCTGTCCCACAGTCAGCTCTGTCCCTCATCAGCTCTGTCCCTCAGTCAGCCCTGTCCCTCAGTCAGCTCCGTACCTCAGTCAGCCCTGTCCCTCAGTCAGCTCTGTCCCTCAGTCAGCTCTGCCCCTCAATCAGCCCTGTCCCTCAGGTAGCTCTGTCCCTCGGTCAGCTCTGTCCCACAGTCAGCTGTGTCCTTCAGGGAGCTCTGTCCCTCAGTCAGCTCTGTATCTCAGTCAGTTCTGTCCCTCATTCACCTCTGTCCCTCAATCAACTCTGTACCTCAGTCAGCTCTGTCCCTCAGTCAGCCCTGTACCTCAGTGAGCTCTGTCCCTCAGTCAGCTCTGTCCCTCAGTCAGCTCTGTCCCTCTGTCAGCCCTGTCCCTCAGTCTGCCCTGTCCCTCAGTCAGCCTTATCCCTCAGTCAGCTCTGTATCTCAGTCAGCCCTGTCTCTCAGGTAGCTCTGTCCATCAGTCAGCCCTGTCCCACAGTGAGATCTGCCCCTCAGTCAGCTCTGTCCCTCAGTCAGCCCTGTCCCTCAGTCAGCCCTGTCCCTCAGGTAAATCTGTCCCTCAGTCAGCTCTGTCCCTCAGTCAGCCCTGTCCCTCAGTCAGCTCTGTCCCTCAGTCAGCCCTGTCCCTCAGTCAGCTCTGTCCCTCAGTCAGCTCTGTCACTCAGTCAGCCCTGTCCCTCTGTCAGCTCTGTTCCTCAGTCAGCTCTGTCCCTCAGTCAGCTCTGTACCTCAGACAGCTCTGTCCCTCATTCACCTCTGTCCCTCAATCAACTCTGTGCCTCAGCCAGCTCTGTCCCTCAGTCAGCTCTGTCCCGCAGTCAGCCCTGTCTCTCAGTCAGCTCTGTACCTCAGTCAGCTCTGTCCCTCATTCACCTCTGTCCTTCAATCAACTCTGTACCTCAGTCAGCTCTGTCACTCAGTCAGCCCTGTACCTCAGTCAGCTCTGTCCCTCAGGGAGCTCTGCCCCTCAGTCAGCTCTGTACCTCAGTCAGCTCTGTCCCTCTGTCAGCCCTGTCCCTCAGTCAGCTCTGTATCTCAGTCAGCCCTGTCCCTCAGTCAGCTCTGTCCCACAGTCAGCCCTGTCCCTCAGTCAGCTCTGTCCCTCAGTCAGCCCTGTCCCTCAGTCAGCTCTGTCCCTCAGTCAGCCCTGTCCCTCAGGTAGCTCTGTCCCTCAGTCAGCTCTGTCCCTCAGTCAGCTCTGTCCCTCAGTCAGCCCTGTCCCACAGGGGGATCTGCCCCTCATCAGCTCTGTCCCTCAGTCAGCCCTGTCCCTCAGTCAGCTCTGTCCCTCAGTCAGCTCTGTCCCTCAATCAGCCCTGTCCCTCAGTCAGCCCTGTCCCTCAGTCAGCCCTGTCCCTCAGTCAGCTCTGTACCTCAGTCAGCCCTGTCCCTCAGTCAGCCCTGTCCCTCAGTCAGCCCTGTCCCTCAGGTAGCTCTGTCCGTCAGTCTGCTCTGACCCTCAGTCAGCCCTGTCCCTCAGTCAGCTCTGTCCCTCAGGTAGCTCTGTCCATCAGTCAGCTCTGTCCCTCAGTGAGCTCTGTCCCTCATCAGCTCTGTCCCTCAGTCAGACCTGTCCCTCAGTCAGCTCCGTACCTCAGTCAGCCCTGTCCCTCAGTCAGCTCTGTCCCTCAGTCAGCTCTGCCCCTCAATCAGCCCTGTCCCTCAGGTAGCCCTGTCCCTCAGTCAGCTCTGTTCCTGAGTCAGCTCAGTCCCTCAGTCAGCCCTGTCCCTCAGTCAGCCCTGTCCCTCAATCAGCCCTGTCCCTCAATCAGCCCTGTCCCTCAGTCAGCCGGGTCCCACAGTCAGCTCTGTACCTCAGTCAGCCCTGTCCCTCTGTCAGCCCTGTCCCTCAGTCAGCCCTGTCCCTCAGTCAGCTCTGTCCCTCAGTCAGCCCTCTCCCTCAGGTAGCTCTGTCCGTCAGTCTGCTCTGACCCTCAGTCATCCCTGTCCCTCAGTCAGCTCTGTCCCTCAGGTAGCTCTGTCCATCAGTCAGCTCTGTCCCACAGTCAGTTCTGTCCCTCATCAGCTCTGTCCCTCAGTCAGCCCTGTCCCTCAGTCAGCTCCGTACCTCAGTCAGCCCTGTCCCTCAGTCAGCTCTGTCCCTCAGTCAGCTCTGCCCCTCAATCAGCCCTGTCCCTCAGGTAGCTCTGTCCCTCGGTCAGCTCTGTCCCACAGTCAGCTCTGTCCTTCAGGGAGCTCTGTCCCTCAGTCAGCTCTGTATCTCAGTCAGTTCTGTCCCTCATTCACCTCTGTCCCTCAATCAACTCTGTACCTCAGTCAGCTCTGTCCCTCAGTCAGCCCTGTACCTCAGTGAGCTCTGTCCCTCAGTCAGCTCTGTCCCTCAGTCAGCTCTGTCCCTCTGTCAGCCCTGTCCCTCAGTCTGCCCTGTCCCTCAGTCAGCCTTATCCCTCAGTCAGCTCTGTATCTCAGTCAGCCCTGTCTCTCAGGTAGCTCTGTCCATCAGTCAGCCCTGTCCCACAGTGAGATCTGCCCCTCAGTCAGCTCTGTCCCTCAGTCAGCCCTGTCCCTCAGTCAGCCCTGTCCCTCAGGTAAATCTGTCCCTCAGTCAGCTCTGTCCCTCAGTCAGCCCTGTCCCTCAGTCAGCTCTGTCCCTCAGTCAGCCCTGTCCCTCAGTCAGCTCTGTCCCTCAGTCAGCTCTGTCACTCAGTCAGCCCTGTCCCTCTGTCAGCTCTGTTCCTCAGTCAGCTCTGTCCCTCAGTCAGCTCTGTACCTCAGACAGCTCTGTCCCTCATTCACCTCTGTCCCTCAATCAACTCTGTGCCTCAGCCAGCTCTGTCCCTCAGTCAGCTCTGTCCCGCAGTCAGCCCTGTCTCTCAGTCAGCTCTGTACCTCAGTCAGCTCTGTCCCTCATTCACCTCTGTCCTTCAATCAACTCTGTACCTCAGTCAGCTCTGTCACTCAGTCAGCCCTGTACCTCAGTCAGCTCTGTCCCTCAGGGAGCTCTGCCCCTCAGTCAGCTCTGTCCCTCAGTCAGCTCTGTCCCTCTGTCAGCCCTGTCCCTCAGTCAGCCCTGTCCCTCAGTCAGCCTTGCCCCTCAGTCAGCTCTGTCCCTCAGTCAGCCCTGTCCCTCACTCAGCTCTGTCCCTCAGTCAGCTCTGTCCCTCAGTCAGCCCTGTCCCACAGGGAGATCTGTCCCTCAGTCAGCTCTGTCCCTCAGTCAGCCCTGTCCCTCAGTCAGCCCGGTCCCTCAGTCAGCTCTGTCCCTCTGTCAGCTCTGTCCCTCAGTCAGCTCTGTATCTCAGTCAGCCCTGTCCCTCAGTCAGCTCTGTATCTCAGTCAGCCCTGTCCCTCAGTCAGCCCTGTCCCTTAGTCAGCTCTATATCTCAGTCAGCCCTGTCCCTCAGTCAGCTCTGTCCCACAGTCAGCCCTGTCCCTCAGTCAGCTCTGTCCCTCAGTCAGCCCTGTCCCTCAGTCAGCTCTGTCCCTCAGTCAGCCCTGTCCCTCAGGTAGCTCTGTCCCTCAGTCAGCTCTGTCCCTCAGTCAGCTCTGTCCCTCAGTCAGCCCTGTCCCACAGGGAGATCTGCCCCTCATCAGCTCTGTCCCTCAGTCAGCCCTGTCCCTCAGTCAGCTCTGTCCCTCAGTCAGCTCTGTCCCTCAATCAGCCCTGTCCCTCAGTCAGCCCTGTCCCTCAGTCAGCCCTGTCCCTCAGTCAGCTCTGTACCTCAGTCAGCCCTGTCCCTCTGTCAGCTCTGTTCCTCAGTCAGCTCTGTCCCTCAGTCAGCTCTGTACCTCAGACAGCTCTGTACCTCATTCACCTCTGTCCCTCAATCAACTCTGTCCCTCAGCCAGCTCTGTCCCTCAGTCAGCTCTGTCCCGCAGTCAGCCCTGTCTCTCAGTCAGCTCTGTACCTCAGTCAGCTCTGTCCCTCAGTCAGCTCTGTCCCTCAGTCAGCTCTGTCCCTCTGTCAGCCCTGTCCCTCAGTCAGCCCTGTCCCTCAGTCAGCTCTGTCCCTCAGTCAGCTCTGTCCCTCAGTCAGCCCTGTCCCTCAGTCAGCCCGGTCCCACAGTCAGCTCTGTCCCTCTGTCAGCTCTGTCCCTCAGTCAGCTCTGTATCTCAGTCAGCCCTGTCCCTCAGTCAGCTCTGTATCTCAGTCAGCCCTGTCCCTCAGTCAGCCCTGTCCCTCAGTCAGCTCTGTATCTCAGTCAGCCCTGTCCCTCAGTCAGCTCTGTCCCACAGTCAGCCCTGTCCCTCAGTCAGCTCTGTCCCTCAGTCAGCCCTGTCCCTCAGTCAGCTCTGTCCCTCTGTCAGCCCTGTCCCTCAGGTAGCTCTGTCCCTCAGTCAGCTCTGTCCCTCAGTCAGCTCTGTCCCTCAGTCAGCCCTGTCCCACAGGGGGATCTGCCCCTCATCAGCTCTGTCCCTCAGTCAGCCCTGTCCCTCAGTCAGCTCTGTCCCTCAGTCAGCTCTGTCCCTCAATCAGCCCTGTCCCTCAGTCAGCCCTGTCCCTCAGTCAGCCCTGTCCCTCAGTCAGCTCTGTACCTCAGTCAGCCCTGTCCCTCAGTCAGCCCTGTCCCTCAGTCAGCCCTGTCCCTCAGGTAGCTCTGTCCGTCAGTCAGCTCTGACCCTCAGTCAGCCCTGTCCCTCAGTCAGCTCTGTCCCTCAGGTAGCTCTGTCCATCAGTCAGCTCTGTCCCTCAGTGAGCTCTGTCCCTCATCAGCTCTGTCCCTCAGTCAGCCCTGTCCCTCAGTCAGCTCCGTACCTCAGTCAGCCCTGTCCCTCAGTCAGCTCTGTCCCTCAGTCAGCTCTGCCCCTCAATCAGCCCTGTCCCTCAGGTAGCTCTGTCCCTCGGTCAGCTCTGTCCCACAGTCAGCTCTGTCCCTCAGGGAGCTCTGTCCCACAGTCAGATCTGTCCCTCAGACAGCCATGTCCCTCAGTCAGCTTTGTACCTCAGTCAGCCCTGTCCCTCAGTCAGCCCTGTCCCTCAGTCAGCTCTGTTCCTCAGTCAGCTCTGTCCCTCAGTCAGCTCTGCCCCTCAATCAGCCCTGTCCCTCAGGTAGCTCTGTCCCTCGGTCAGCTCTGTCCCACAGTCAGCTCTGTCCTTCAGGGAGCTCTGTCCCTCAGTCAGCTCTGTATCTCAGTCAGTTCTGTCCCTCATTCACCTCTGTCCCTCAATCAACTCTGTACCTCAGTCAGCTCTGTCCCTCAGTCAGCCCTGTACCTCAGTGAGCTCTGTCCCTCAGTCAGCTCTGTCCCTCAGTCAGCTCTGTCCCTCTGTCAGCCCTGTCCCTCAGTCAGCCCTGTCCCTCAGTCAGCCTTATCCCTCAGTCAGCTCTGTATCTCAGTCAGCCCTGTCTCACAGGTAGCTCTGTCCATCAGTCAGCCCTGTCCCACAGTGAGATCTGCCCCTCAGTCAGCTCTGTCCCTCAGTCAGCCCTGTCCCTCAGTCAGCCCTGTCCCTCAGGTAAATCTGTCCCTCAGTCAGCCCTGTCCCTCAGTCAGCTCTGTCCCTCAGTCAGCTCTGACCCTCAGTCAGCCCTGTCCATCAGTCAGCTCTGTCCCTCAGTCAGCTCTGTCACTCAGTCAGCCCTGTCCCTCTGTCAGTACTGTTCCTCAGTCAGCTCTGTCCCTCAGTCAGCTCTGTACCTCAGACAGCTCTGTCCCTCAATCACCTCTGTCCCTCAATCAACTCTGTCCCTCAGCCAGCTCTGTCCCTCAGTCAGCTCTGTCCCGCAGTCAGCCCTGTCTCTCAGTCAGCTCTGTACCTCAGTCAGCTCTGTCCCACAGTCAGCTCTGTCCCTCAGTCAGCTCTGTCCCTCTGTCAGCCCTGTCCCTCAGTCAGCCCTGTCCCTCAGTCAGCCTTGCCCCTCAGTCAGCTCTGTCCCTCAGGTAGCTCTGTCCCTCAGTCAGCTCTGTCCCTCAGTCAGCTCTGTCACTCAGTCAGCCCTGTCCCTCAGTCAGCCCGGTCCCTCAGTCAGCTCTGTCCCTCTGTCAGCTCTGTCCCTCTGTCAGCTCTGTATCTCAGTCAGCCCTGTCCCTCAGTCAGCTCTGTATCTCAGTCAGCCCTGTCCCTCAGTCAGCCCTGTCCCTCAGTCAGCTCTGTATCTCAGTCAGCCCTGTCCCTCAGTCAGCTCTGTCCCACAGTCAGCCCTGTCCCTCAGTCAGCTCTGTCCCTCAGTCAGCCCTGTCCCTCAGACAGCTCTGTCCCTCAGTCTGCCTTGTCCCTCAGTCAGCTCTGTCCCTCAGTCAGCTCCGTACCTCAGTCAGCTCTGGATCTCAGTCAGCCCTGTCCCTCAGTCAGCCCTGTCCCTCAGTCAGCTCTGTTCCTGAGTCAGCTCTGTCCCTCAGTCAGCCCTGTCCCTCAGACAGCCCTGTCCCTCAGTCAGCTCAGTCCCTCAGTCAGCCCTGTCCCTCAGTCAGCCCTGTCCCTCAATCAGCCCTGTCCCTCAATCAGCCCTGTCCCTCAGTAAGCCGGGTCCCACAGTCAGCTCTGTACCTCAGTCAGCCCTGTCCCTCTGTCAGCCCTGTCCCTCAGTCAGCCCTGTCCCTCAGTCAGCTCTGTCCCTCAGTCAGCCCTCTCCCTCAGGTAGCTCTGTCCGTCAGTCTGCTCTGACCCTCAGTCATCCCTGTCCCTCAGTCAGCTCTGTCCCTCAGGTAGCTCTGTCCATCAGTCAGCTCTGTCCCACAGTCAGCTCTGTCCCTCATCAGCTCTGTCCCTCAGTCAGCCCTGTCCCTCAGTCAGCTCCGTACCTCAGTCAGCCCTGTCCCTCAGTCAGCTCTGTCCCTCAGTCAGCTCTGCCCCTCAATCAGCCCTGTCCCTCAGGTAGCTCTGTCCCTCGGTCAGCTCTGTCCCACAGTCAGCTCTGTCCTTCAGGGAGCTCTGTCCCTCAGTCAGCTCTGTATCTCAGTCAGTTCTGTCCCTCATTCACCTCTGTCCCTCAATCAACTCTGTACCTCAGTCAGCTCTGTCCCTCAGTCAGCCCTGTACCTCAGTGAGCTCTGTCCCTCAGTCAGCTCTGTCCCTCAGTCAGCTCTGTCCCTCTGTCAGCCCTGTCCCTCAGTCTGCCCTGTCCCTCAGTCAGCCTTATCCCTCAGTCAGCTCTGTATCTCAGTCAGCCCTGTCTCTCAGGTAGCTCTGTCCATCAGTCAGCCCTGTCCCACAGTGAGATCTGCCCCTCAGTCAGCTCTGTCCCTCAGTCAGCCCTGTCCCTCAGTCAGCCCTGTCCCTCAGGTAAATCTGTCCCTCAGTCAGCTCTGTCCCTCAGTCAGCCCTGTCCCTCAGTCAGCTCTGTCCCTCAGTCAGCCCTGTCCCTCAGTCAGCTCTGTCCCTCAGTCAGCTCTGTCACTCAGTCAGCCCTGTCCCTCTGTCAGCTCTGTTCCTCAGTCAGCTCTGTCCCTCAGTCAGCTCTGTACCTCAGACAGCTCTGTCCCTCATTCACCTCTGTCCCTCAATCAACTCTGTACCTCAGTCAGCTCTGTCACTCAGTCAGCCCTCTACCTCAGTCAGCTCTGTCCCTCAGGGAGCTCTGCCCCTCAGTCAGCTCTGTCCCTCAGTCAGCTCTGTCCCTCTGTCAGCCCTGTCCCTCAGTCAGCCCTGTCCCTCAGTCAGCCTTGCCCCTCAGTCAGCTCTGTCCCTCAGTCAGCCCTGTCCCTCAGGTAGCTCTGTCCCTCAGTCAGCTCTGTCCCTCAGTCAGCTCTGTCCCTCAGTCAGCCCTGTCCCACAGGGAGATCTGTCCCTCAGTCAGCTCTGTCCCTCAGTCAGCCCTGTCCCTCAGTCAGCCCGGTCCCTCAGTCAGCTCTGTCCCTCTGTCAGCTCTGTCCCTCAGTCAGCTCTGTATCTCAGTCAGCCCTGTCCCTCAGTCAGCTCTGTATCTCAGTCAGCCCTGTCCCTCAGTCAGCCCTGTCCCTCAGTCAGCTCTGTATCTCAGTCAGCCCTGTCCCTCAGTCAGCTCTGTCCCACAGTCAGCCCTGTCCCTCAGTCAGCTCTGTCCCTCAGTCAGCCCTGTCCCTCAGTCAGCTCTGTCCCTCAGTCAGCCCTGTCGCTCAGGTAGCTCTGTCCCTCAGTCAGCTCTGTCCCTCAGTCAGCTCTGTCCCTCAGTCAGCCCTGTCCCACAGGGAGATCTGCCCCTCATCAGCTCTGTCCCTCAGTCAGCCCTGTCCCTCAGTCAGCTCTGTCCCTCAGTCAGCCCTGTCCCTCAGGTAGCTCTGTCCCTCAGTCAGCTCTGTCCCTCAGTCAGCTCTGTCCCTCAGTCAGCCCTGTCCCACAGGGAGATCTGCCCCTCATCAGCTCTGTCCCTCAGTCAGCCCTGTCCCTCAGTCAGCTCTGTCCCTCAGTCAGCTCTGTCCCTCAATCAGCCCTGTCCCTCAGTCAGCCCTGTCCCTCAGTCAGCCCTGTCCCTCAGTCAGCTCTGTACCTCAGTCAGCCCTGTCCCTCTGTCAGCTCTGTTCCTCAGTCAGCTCTGTCCCTCAGTCAGCTCTGTACCTCAGACAGCTCTGTACCTCATTCACCTCTGTCCCTCAATCAACTCTGTCCCTCAGCCAGCTCTGTCCCTCAGTCAGCTCTGTCCCTCAGTCAGCCCTGTCCCTCAGTCAGCCCGGTCCCACAGTCAGCTCTGTCCCTCTGTCAGCTCTGTCCCTCAGTCAGCTCTGTATCTCAGTCAGCCCTGTCCCTCAGTCAGCTCTGTATCTCAGTCAGCCCTGTCCCTCAGTCAGCCCTGTCCCTCAGTCAGCTCTGTATCTCAGTCAGCCCTGTCCCTCAGTCAGCTCTGTCCCACAGTCAGCCCTGTCCCTCAGTCAGCTCTGTCCCTCAGTCAGCCCTGTCCCTCAGTCAGCTCTGTCCCTCTGTCAGCCCTGTCCCTCAGGTAGCTCTGTCCCTCAGTCAGCTCTGTCCCTCAGTCAGCTCTGTCCCTCAGTCAGCCCTGTCCCACAGGGGGATCTGCCCCTCATCAGCTCTGTCCCTCAGTCAGCCCTGTCCCTCAGTCAGCTCTGTCCCTCAGTCAGCTCTGTCCCTCAATCAGCCCTGTCCCTCAGTCAGCCCTGTCCCTCAGTCAGCCCTGTCCCTCAGTCAGCTCTGTACCTCAGTCAGCCCTGTCCCTCAGTCAGCCCTGTCCCTCAGTCAGCCCTGTCCCTCAGGTAGCTCTGTCCGTCAGTCAGCTCTGACCCTCAGTCAGCCCTGTCCCTCAGTCAGCTCTGTCCCTCAGGTAGCTCTGTCCATCAGTCAGCTCTGTCCCTCAGTGAGCTCTGTCCCTCATCAGCTCTGTCCCTCAGTCAGCCCTGTCCCTCAGTCAGCTCCGTACCTCAGTCAGCCCTGTCCCTCAGTCAGCTCTGTCCCTCAGTCAGCTCTGCCCCTCAATCAGCCCTGTCCCTCAGGTAGCTCTGTCCCTCGGTCAGCTCTGTCCCACAGTCAGCTCTGTCCCTCAGGGAGCTCTGTCCCACAGTCAGATCTGTCCCTCAGACAGCCATGTCCCTCAGTCAGCTTTGTACCTCAGTCAGCCCTGTCCCTCAGTCAGCCCTGTCCCTCAGTCAGCTCTGTTCCTCAGTCAGCTCTGTCCCTCAGTCAGCTCTGCCCCTCAATCAGCCCTGTCCCTCAGGTAGCTCTGTCCCTCGGTCAGCTCTGTCCCACAGTCAGCTCTGTCCTTCAGGGAGCTCTGTCCCTCAGTCAGCTCTGTATCTCAGTCAGTTCTGTCCCTCATTCACCTCTGTCCCTCAATCAACTCTGTACCTCAGTCAGCTCTGTCCCTCAGTCAGCCCTGTACCTCAGTGAGCTCTGTCCCTCAGTCAGCTCTGTCCCTCAGTCAGCTCTGTCCCTCTGTCAGCCCTGTCCCTCAGTCAGCCCTGTCCCTCAGTCAGCCTTATCCCTCAGTCAGCTCTGTATCTCAGTCAGCCCTGTCTCACAGGTAGCTCTGTCCATCAGTCAGCCCTGTCCCACAGTGAGATCTGCCCCTCAGTCAGCTCTGTCCCTCAGTCAGCCCTGTCCCTCAGTCAGCCCTGTCCCTCAGGTAAATCTGTCCCTCAGTCAGCCCTGTCCCTCAGTCAGCTCTGTCCCTCAGTCAGCTCTGACCCTCAGTCAGCCCTGTCCATCAGTCAGCTCTGTCCCTCAGTCAGCTCTGTCACTCAGTCAGCCCTGTCCCTCTGTCAGTACTGTTCCTCAGTCAGCTCTGTCCCTCAGTCAGCTCTGTACCTCAGACAGCTCTGTCCCTCAATCACCTCTGTCCCTCAATCAACTCTGTCCCTCAGCCAGCTCTGTCCCTCAGTCAGCTCTGTCCCGCAGTCAGCCCTGTCTCTCAGTCAGCTCTGTACCTCAGTCAGCTCTGTCCCACAGTCAGCTCTGTCCCTCAGTCAGCTCTGTCCCTCTGTCAGCCCTGTCCCTCAGTCAGCCCTGTCCCTCAGTCAGCCTTGCCCCTCAGTCAGCTCTGTCCCTCAGGTAGCTCTGTCCCTCAGTCAGCTCTGTCCCTCAGTCAGCTCTGTCACTCAGTCAGCCCTGTCCCTCAGTCAGCCCGGTCCCTCAGTCAGCTCTGTCCCTCTGTCAGCTCTGTCCCTCTGTCAGCTCTGTATCTCAGTCAGCCCTGTCCCTCAGTCAGCTCTGTATCTCAGTCAGCCCTGTCCCTCAGTCAGCCCTGTCCCTCAGTCAGCTCTGTATCTCAGTCAGCCCTGTCCCTCAGTCAGCTCTGTCCCACAGTCAGCCCTGTCCCTCAGTCAGCTCTGTCCCTCAGTCAGCCCTGTCCCTCAGACAGCTCTGTCCCTCAGTCTGCCTTGTCCCTCAGTCAGCTCTGTCCCTCAGTCAGCTCCGTACCTCAGTCAGCTCTGGATCTCAGTCAGCCCTGTCCCTCAGTCAGCCCTGTCCCTCAGTCAGCTCTGTTCCTGAGTCAGCTCTGTCCCTCAGTCAGCCCTGTCCCTCAGACAGCCCTGTCCCTCAGTCAGCTCAGTCCCTCAGTCAGCCCTGTCCCTCAGTCAGCCCTGTCCCTCAATCAGCCCTGTCCCTCAATCAGCCCTGTCCCTCAGTAAGCCGGGTCCCACAGTCAGCTCTGTACCTCAGTCAGCCCTGTCCCTCTGTCAGCCCTGTCCCTCAGTCAGCCCTGTCCCTCAGTCAGCTCTGTCCCTCAGTCAGCCCTCTCCCTCAGGTAGCTCTGTCCGTCAGTCTGCTCTGACCCTCAGTCATCCCTGTCCCTCAGTCAGCTCTGTCCCTCAGGTAGCTCTGTCCATCAGTCAGCTCTGTCCCACAGTCAGCTCTGTCCCTCATCAGCTCTGTCCCTCAGTCAGCCCTGTCCCTCAGTCAGCTCCGTACCTCAGTCAGCCCTGTCCCTCAGTCAGCTCTGTCCCTCAGTCAGCTCTGCCCCTCAATCAGCCCTGTCCCTCAGGTAGCTCTGTCCCTCGGTCAGCTCTGTCCCACAGTCAGCTCTGTCCTTCAGGGAGCTCTGTCCCTCAGTCAGCTCTGTATCTCAGTCAGTTCTGTCCCTCATTCACCTCTGTCCCTCAATCAACTCTGTACCTCAGTCAGCTCTGTCCCTCAGTCAGCCCTGTACCTCAGTGAGCTCTGTCCCTCAGTCAGCTCTGTCCCTCAGTCAGCTCTGTCCCTCTGTCAGCCCTGTCCCTCAGTCTGCCCTGTCCCTCAGTCAGCCTTATCCCTCAGTCAGCTCTGTATCTCAGTCAGCCCTGTCTCTCAGGTAGCTCTGTCCATCAGTCAGCCCTGTCCCACAGTGAGATCTGCCCCTCAGTCAGCTCTGTCCCTCAGTCAGCCCTGTCCCTCAGTCAGCCCTGTCCCTCAGGTAAATCTGTCCCTCAGTCAGCTCTGTCCCTCAGTCAGCCCTGTCCCTCAGTCAGCTCTGTCCCTCAGTCAGCCCTGTCCCTCAGTCAGCTCTGTCCCTCAGTCAGCTCTGTCACTCAGTCAGCCCTGTCCCTCTGTCAGCTCTGTTCCTCAGTCAGCTCTGTCCCTCAGTCAGCTCTGTACCTCAGACAGCTCTGTCCCTCATTCACCTCTGTCCCTCAATCAACTCTGTACCTCAGTCAGCTCTGTCACTCATTCAGCCCTCTACCTCAGTCAGCTCTGTCCCTCAGGGAGCTCTGCCCCTCAGTCAGCTCTGTCCCTCAGTCAGCTCTGTCCCTCTGTCAGCCCTGTCCCTCAGTCAGCCCTGTCCCTCAGTCAGCCTTGCCCCTCAGTCAGCTCTGTCCCTCAGTCAGCCCTGTCCCTCAGGTAGCTCTGTCCCTCAGTCAGCTCTGTCCCTCAGTCAGCTCTGTCCCTCAGTCAGCCCTGTCCCACAGGGAGATCTGTCCCTCAGTCAGCTCTGTCCCTCAGTCAGCCCTGTCCCTCAGTCAGCCCGGTCCCTCAGTCAGCTCTGTCCCTCTGTCAGCTCTGTCCCTCAGTCAGCTCTGTATCTCAGTCAGCCCTGTCCCTCAGTCAGCTCTGTATCTCAGTCAGCCCTGTCCCTCAGTCAGCCCTGTCCCTCAGTCAGCTCTGTATCTCAGTCAGCCCTGTCCCTCAGTCAGCTCTGTCCCACAGTCAGCCCTGTCCCTCAGTCAGCTCTGTCCCTCAGTCAGCCCTGTCCCTCAGTCAGCTCTGTCCCTCAGTCAGCCCTGTCGCTCAGGTAGCTCTGTCCCTCAGTCAGCTCTGTCCCTCAGTCAGCTCTGTCCCTCAGTCAGCCCTGTCCCACAGGGAGATCTGCCCCTCATCAGCTCTGTCCCTCAGTCAGCCCTGTCCCTCAGTCAGCTCTGTCCCTCAGGGAGCTCTGTCCCTCAATCAGCCCTGTCCCTCAGTCAGCTCTGTACCTCAGTCAGCCCTGTCCCTCTGTCAGCTCTGTTCCTCAGTCAGCTCTGTCCCTCAGTCAGCTCTGAACCTCAGACAGCTCTGTCCCTCATTCACCTCTGTCCCTCAATCAACTCTGTCCCTCAGCCAGCTCTGTCCCTCAGTCAGCTCTGTCCCGCAGTCAGCCCTGTCTCTCAGTCTGCTCTGTACCTCAGTCAGCTCTGTCCCTCAGTCAGCTCTGTCCCTCAGTCAGCTCTGTCCCTCTGTCAGCCCTGTCCCTCAGTCAGCCCTGTCCCTCAGTCAGCTCTGTCCCTCAGGTAGCTCTGTCCCTCAGTCAGCTCTGTCCCTCAGTCAGCTCTGTCCCTCAGTCAGCCCTGTCCCTCAGTCAGCCCGGTCCCTCAGTCAGCTCTGTCCCTCTGTCAGCTCTGTCCCTCAGTCAGCTCTGTATCTCAGTCAGCCCTGTCCCTCAGTCAGCCCTGTCCCTCAGTCAGCTCTGTATCTCAGTCAGCCCTGTCCCTCAGTCAGCTCTGTCCCACAGTCAGCCCTGTCCCTCAGTCAGCTCTGTCCCTCAGTCAGCCCTGTCCCTCAGTCAGCTCTGTCCCTCAGTCAGCCCTGTCCCTCAGGTAGCTCTGTCCCTCAGTCAGCTCTGTCCCTCAGTCAGCTCTGTCCCTCAGTCAGCCCTGTCCCACAGGGGGATCTGCCCCTCATCAGCTCTGTCCCTCAGTCAGCCCTGTCCCTCAGTCAGCTCTGTCCCTCAGTCAGCTCTGTCCCTCAATCAGCCCTGTCCCTCAGTCAGCCCTGTCCCTCAGTCAGCCCTGTCCCTCAGTCAGCTCTGTACCTCAGTCAGCCCTGTCCCTCAGTCAGCCCTGTCCCTCAGTCAGCCCTGTCCCTCAGGTAGCTCTGTCCGTCAGTCTGCTCTGACCCTCAGTCAGCCCTGTCCCTCAGTCAGCTCTGTCCCTCAGGTAGCTCTGTCCATCAGTCAGCTCTGTCCCTCAGTGAGCTCTGTCCCTCATCAGCTCTGTCCCTCAGTCAGCCCTGTCCCTCAGTCAGCTCCGTACCTCAGTCAGCCCTGTCCCTCAGTCAGCTCTGTCCCTCAGTCAGCTCTGCCCCTCAATCAGCCCTGTCCCTCAGGTAGCTCTGTCCCTCGGTCAGCTCTGTCCCACAGTCAGCTCTGTCCCTCAGGGAGCTCTGTCCCACAGTCAGATCTGTCCCTCAGACAGCCATGTCCCTCAGTCAGCTTTGTACCTCAGTCAGCCCTGTCCCTCAGTCAGCCCTGTCCCTCAGTCAGCTCTGTCCCTCAGTCAGCTCTGTCCCTCAGTCAGCCCTCTCCCTCAGGTAGCTCTGTCGTTCAGGGAGATCTGTCCCTCAGTCAGCTCTGTAGCTCAGTCAGCTCTGTCCCTCAGTCAGCTCTGTCCCTCAGTCAGCCCTGTCCCTCAGTCAGCCCTCTCCCTCAGGTAGCTCTGTCCCTCAGTCAGCTCTGTCCCTCAGTCAGCTCTGTCCCTCAGTCAGCCCTGTCCCTCAGGTAGCTCTGTCCCTCAGTCAGCTCTGTCCCTCAGTCAGCTCTTTCCCTCAGTCAGCTCTGTACCTCAGTCAGCTCTGTCCCTCATTCACCTCTGTCCCTCAATCAACTCTGTACCTCAGTCAGCTCTGTCCCTCAGTCAGCTCTGTCCCTCAGTCAGCCCTGTACCTCAGTCAGCTCTGTCCCTCAGGGAGCTCTGTCCCTCAGTCAGCCCTGTCCCTCAGTCAGCGCTGTCCCTCAGTCAGCTCTGTCCCTCAGTCAGCCCTGTCCCTCAGTCAGCCTTGTCCCTCAGTCAGCTCTGTATCTCAGTCAGACCTGTCCCTCAGGTAGGTCTGTCCCTCAGTCAGCTCTGTTCCTCAGTCAGCCCTGTCCCACAGGGAGATCTGTCCCTCAGTCAGCCCTGTCCCTCAGTCAGCTCTGTCCCTCAGTTTGCCCTCTCCCTCAGGTAGCTCTGTCCGTCAGTCTGCTCGGACCCTCAGTCAGCCCTGTCCCTCAGTCAGCTCTGTCCCTCAGGTAGCTCTGTCCATCAGTCAGCTCTGTCCCACAGTCAGCTCTGTCCCTCATCAGCTCTGTCCCTCAGTCAGCCCTGTCCCTCAGTCAGCTCCGTACGTCAGTCAGCCCTGTCCCTCAGTCAGCTCTGTCCCTCAGTCAGCTCTGCCCCTCAATCAGCCCTGTCCCTCAGGTAGCTCTGTCCCTCGGTCAGCTCTGTCCCACAGTCAGCTCTGTCCTTCAGGGTGCTCTGTCCCTCAGTCATCTCTGTATCTGAGTCAGTTCTGTCCCTCATTCACCTCTGTCCCTCAATCAACTCTGTACCTCAGTCAGCTCTGTCCCTCAGTCAGCCCTGTACCTCAGTGAGCTCTGTCCCGCAGTCAGCTCTGTCCCTCAGTCAGCTCTGTCCCTCTGTCAGCCCTGTCCCTCAGTCAGCCTGATCCCTCAGTCAGCTCTGTATCTCAGTCAGCCCTGTCTCTCAGGTAGCTCTGTCCATCAGTCAGCCCTGTCCCACAGTGAGATCTGCCCCTCAGTCAGCTCTGTCCCTCAGTCAGCCCTGTCCCTCAGTCAGCCCTGTCCCTCAGGTAAATCTGTCCCTCAGTCAGCCCTGTCCCTCAGTCAGCTCTGTCCCTCAGTCAGCTCTGTCCCTCAGTCAGCTCTGTCCCTCAGTCAGCTCTGTCACTCAGTCAGCCCTGTCCCTCTGTCAGCTCTGTTCCTCAGTCAGCTCTGTCCCTCAGTCAGCTCTGTACCTCAGACAGCTCTGTCCCTCATTCACCTCTGTCCCTCAATCAACTCTGTCCCTCAGCCAGTTTTGTCCCTCAGTCAGCTCTGTCCCGCAGTCAGCCCTGTCTCTCAGTCAGCTCTGTACCTCAGTCAGCTCTGTCCTTCATTCACCTCTGTCCCTCAATCAACTCTGTACCTCAGTCAGCTCTGTCACTCAGTCAGCCCTGTACCTCAGTCAGCTCTGTCCCTCAGGGAGCTCTGCCCCTCAGTCAGCTCTCTCCCTCAGTCAGCTCTGTCCCTCTGTCAGCCCTGTCCCTCAGTCAGCCCTGTCCCTCAGTCAGCTCTGTCCCTCAGTCAGCCCTGTCCCTCAGTAAGCTCTGTCCCTCAGTCTGCCTTGTCCCTCAGTCAGCTCTGTCCCTCAGTCAGCTCCGTACCTCAGTCAGCTCTGGATCTCAGTCAGCCCTGTCCCTCAGTCAGCCCTGTCCCTCAGTCAGCTCTGTTCCTGAGTCAGCTCTGTCCCTCAGACAGCCCTGTCCCTCAGTCAGCTCAGTCCCTCAGTCAGCCCTGTCCCTCAGTCAGCCCTGTCCCTCAATCAGCCCTGTCCCTCAATCAGCCCTGTCCCTCAGTCAGCCCTGTCCCTCAGTCAGCCCTGTCCCACAGTCAGCTCTGTACCTCAGTCAGCCCTGTCCCTCTGTCAGCCCTGTCCCTCAGTCAGCCCTGTCCCTCAGTCAGCTCTGTCCCTCAGTCAGCCCTCTCCCTCAGGTAGCTCTGTCCGTCAGTCTGCTCTGACCCTCAGTCAGCCCTGTCCCTCAGTCAGCTCTGTCCCTCAGGTAGCTCTGTCCATCAGTCAGCTCTGTCCCACAGTCAGCTCTGTCCCTCATCAGCTCTGTCCCTCAGTCAGCCCTGTCCCTCAGTCAGCTCCGTACCTCAGTCAGCCCTGTCCCTCAGTCTGCTCTGTCCCTCAGTCAGCTCTGCCCCTCAAGCAGCCCTGTCCCTCAGGTAGCTCTGTCCCTCGGTCAGCTCTGTCCCACAGTCAGCTCTGTCCTTCAGGGAGCTCTGTCCCTCAGTCAGCTCTGTATCTCAGTCAGTTCTGTCCCTCATTCACCTCTGTCCCTCAATCAACTCTGTAACTCAGTCAGCTCTGTCCCTCAGTCAGCCCTGTACCTCAGTGAGCTCTGTCCCTCAGTCAGCTCTGTCCCTCAGTCAGCTCTGTCCCTCTGTCAGCCCTGTCCCTCAGTCTGCCCTGTCCCTCAGTCAGCCTTATCCCTCAGTCAGCTCTGTATCTCAGTCAGCCCTGTCTCTCAGGTAGCTCTGTCCATCAGTCAGCCCTGTCCCACAGTGAGATCTGCCCCTCAGTCAGCTCTGTCCCTCAGTCAGCCCTGTCCCTCAGTCAGCCCTGTCCCTCAGGTAAATCTGTCCCTCAGTCAGCTCTGTCCCTCAGTAAGCCCTGTCCCTCAGTCAGCTCTGTCCCTCAGTCAGCTCTGTCCCTCAGTCAGCCCTGTCCCTCAGTCAGCTCTGTCCCTCAGTCAGCTCTGTCACTCAGTCAGCCCTGTCCCTCTGTCAGCTCTGTTCCTCAGTCAGCTCTGTCCCTCAGTCAGCTCTGTACCTCAGACAGCTCTGTCCCTCATTCACCTCTGTCCCTCAATCAACTATGTCCCTCAGCCAGCTCTGTCCCTCAGTCAGCTCTGTCCCGCAGTCAGCCCTGTCTCTCAGTCAGCTCTGTACCTCAGTCAGCTCTGTCCCTCATTCACCTCTGTCCCTCAATCAACTCTGTACCTCAGTCAGCTCTGTCACTCAGTCAGCCCTGTACCTCAGTCAGCTCTGTCCCTCAGGGAGCTCTGCCCCTCAGTCAGCTCTGTCCCTCAGTCAGCTCTGTCCCTCTGTCAGCCCTGTCCCTCAGTCAGCCCTGTCCCTCAGTCAGCCTTGCCCCTCAGTCAGCTCTGTCCCTCAGTCAGCCCTGTCCCTCAGGTAGCTCTGTCCCTCAGTCAGCTCTGTCCCTCAGTCAGCTCTGTCCCTCAGTCAGCCCTGTCCCACAGGGAGATCTGTCCCTCAGTCAGCTCTGTCCCTCAGTCAGCCCTGTCCCTCAGTCAGCCCGGTCCCTCAGTCAGCTCTGTCCCTCTGTCAGCTCTGTCCCTCAGTCAGCTCTGTATCTCAGTCAGCCCTGTCCCTCAGTCAGCTCTGTATCTCAGTCAGCCCTGTCCCTCAGTCAGCCCTGTCCCTCAGTCAGCTCTGTATCTCAGTCAGCCCTGTCCCTCAGTCAGCTCTGTCCCACAGTCAGCCCTGTCCCTCAGTCAGCTCTGTCCCCCAGTCAGCCCTGTCCCTCAGTCAGCTCTGTCCCTCAGTCAGCCCTGTCCCTCAGGTAGCTCTGTCCCTCAGTCAGCTCTGTCCCTCAGTCAGCTCTGTCCCTCAGTCAGCCCTGTCCCACAGGGAGATCTGCCCCTCATCAGCTCTGTCCCTCAGTCAGCCCTGTCCCTCAGTCAGCTCTGTCCCTCAGTCAGCTCTGTCCCTCAATCAGCCCTGTCCCTCAGTCAGCCCTGTCCCTAAGTCAGCCCTGTCCCTCAGTCAGCTCTGTACCTCAGTCAGCCCTGTCCCTCAGTCAGCCCTGTCCCTCAGTCAGCCCTGTCCCTCAGGTAGCTCTGTCCGTCAGTCTGCTCTGACCCTCAGTCAGCCCTGTCCCTCAGTCAGCTCTGTCCCTCAGGTAGCTCTGTCCATCAGTCAGCTCTGTCCCTCAGTGAGCTCTGTCCCTCATCAGCTCTGTCCCTCAGTCAGCCCTGTCCCTCAGTCAGCTCCGTACCTCAGTCAGCCCTGTCCCTCAGTCAGCTCTGTCCCTCAGTCAGTTCTGCCCCTCAATCAGCCCTGTCCCTCAGGTAGCTCTGTCCCTCGGTCAGCTCTGTCCCACAGTCAGCTCTGTCCCTCAGGGAGCTCTGTCCCTCAGTCAGCTCTGTCCCTCAGACAGCCATGTCCCTCAGTCAGCTTTGTACCTCAGTCAGCCCTGTCCCTCAGTCAGCCCTGTCCCTCAGTCAGCTCTGCCCCTCAGTCAGCTCTGTCCCTCAGTCAGCCCTCTCCCTCAGGTAGCTCTGTCCGTCAGGGAGATCTGTCCCTCAGTCAGCTCTGTAGCTCAGTCAGCTCTGTCCCTCAGTCAGCTCTGTCCCTCAGTCAGCCCTGTCCCTCAGTCAGCCCTCTCCCTCAGGTAGCTCTGTCCCTCAGTCAGCTCTGTCCCTCAGTCAGCTCTGTCCCTCAGTCAGCCCTGTCCCTCAGGTAGCTCTGTCCCTCAGTCAGCTCTGTCCCTCAGTCAGCTCTTTCCCTCAGTCAGCTCTGTACCTCAGTCAGCTCTGTCCCTCATTCACCTCTGTCCCTCAATCAACTCTGTACCTCAGTCAGCTCTGTCCCTCAGTCAGCTCTGTCCCTCAGTCAGCCCTGTACCTCAGTCAGCTCTGTCCCTCAGGGAGCTCTGTCCCTCAGTCAGCCCTGTCCCTCAGTCAGCCCTGTCCCTCAGTCAACTCTGTCCCTCAGTCAGCCCTGTCCCTCAGTCAGCCTTGTCCCTCAGTCAGCTCTGTATCTCAGTCAGACCTGTCCCTCAGGTAGGTCTGTCCCTCAGTCAGCTCTGTCCCTCAGTCAGCCCTGTCCCACAGGGAGATCTGTCCCTCAGTCAGCCCTGTCCCTCAGTCAGCTCTGTCCCTCAGTCAGCCCTCTCCCTCAGGTAGCTCTGTCCGTCAGTCTGCTCTGACCCTCAGTCAGCCCTGTCCCTCAGTCAGCTCTGTCCCTCAGGTAGCTCTGTCCATCAGTCAGCTCTGTCCCACAGTCAGCTCTGTCCCTCATCAGCTCTGTCCCTCAGTCAGCCCTGTCCCTCAGTCAGCTCCGTACCTCAGTCAGCCCTGTCCCTCAGTCAGCTCTGTCCCTCAGTCAGCTCTGCCCCTCAATCAGCCCTGTCCCTCAGGTAGCTCTGTCCCTCGGTCAGCTCTGTCCCACAGTCAGCTCTGTCCTTCAGGGAGCTCTGTCCCTCAGTCAGCTCTGTATCTCAGTCAGTTCTGTCCCTCATTCACCTCTGTCCCTCAATCAACTCTGTACCTCAGTCAGCTCTGTCCCTCAGTCAGCCTTGTACCTCAGTGAGCTCTGTCCCTCAGTCAGCTCTGTCCCTCAGTCAGCTCTGTCCCTCTGTCAGCCCTGTCCCTCAGTCAGCCCTGTCCCTCAGTCAGCCTTATCCCTCAGTCAGCCCTGTCCCTCAGTCAGCCCTGTCCCTCAGGTAAATCTGGCCCTCAGTCAGCTCTGTCCCTCAGTCAGCCCTGTCCCTCAGTCAGCTCTGTCCCTCAGTCAGCTCTGTCCCTCAGTCAGCCCTGTCCCTCAGTCAGCTCTGTCCCTCAGTCAGCTCTGTCACTCAGTCAGCCCTGTCCCTCTGTCAGCTCTGTTCCTCAGTCAGCTCTGTCCCTCAGTCAGCTCTGTACCTCAGACAGCTCTGTCCCTCATTCACCTCTGTCCCTCAATCAACTCTGTCCCTCAGCCAGCTCTGTCCCTCAGTCAGCTCTGTCCCACAGTCAGCCCTGTCTCTCAGTCAGCTCTGTACCTCAGTCAGCTCTGTCCCTCATTCACCTCTGTCCCTCAATCAACTCTGTACCTCAGTCAGCTCTGTCACTCAGTCAGCCCTGTACCTCAGTCAGCTCTGTCCCTCAGGGAGCTCTGCCCCTCAGTCAGCTCTGTCCCTCAGTCAGCTCTGTCCCTCTGTCAGCCCTGTCCCTCAGTCAGCCCTGTCCCTCAGTCAGCCTTGCCCCTCAGTCAGCTCTGTCCCTCAGTCAGCCCTGTCCCTCTGGTAGCTCTGTCCCTCAGTCAGCTCTGTCCCTCAGTCAGCTCTGTCCCTCAGTCAGCCCTGTCCCACAGGGAGATCTGTCCCTCAGTCAGCTCTGTCCCTCAGTCAGCCCTGTCCCTCAGTCAGCCCGGTCCCTCAGTCAGCTCTGTCCCTCTGTCAGCTCTGTCCCTCAGTCAGCTCTGTATCTCAGTCAGCCCTGTCCCTCAGTCAGCTCTGTATCTCAGTCAGCCCTGTCCCTCAGTCAGCCCTGTCCCTCAGTCAGCTCTGTATCTCAGTCAGCCCTGTCCCTCAGTCAGCTCTGTCCCACAGTCAGCCCTGTCCCTCAGTCAGCTCTGTCCCTCAGTCAGCCCTGTCCCTCAGTCAGCTCTGTCCCTCAGTCAGCCCTGTCCCTCAGGTAGCTCTGTCCCTCAGTCAGCTCTGTCCCTCAGTCAGCTCTGTCCCTCAGTCAGCCCTGTCCCACAGGGAGATCTGCCCCTCATCAGCTCTGTCCCTCAGTCAGCCCTGTCCCTCAGTCAGCTCTGTCCCTCAGTCAGCTCTGTCCCTCAATCAGCCCTGTCCCTCAGTCAGCCCTGTCCCTCCGTCAGCCCTGTCCCTCAGTCAGCTCTGTACCTCAGTCAGCCCTGTCCCTCAGTCAGCCCTGTCCCTCAGTCAGCCCTGTCCCTCAGGTAGCTCTGTCCGTCAGTCTGCTCTGACCCTCAGTCAGCCCTGTCCCTCAGTCAGCTCTGTCCCTCAGGTAGCTCTGTCCATCAGTCAGCTCTGTCCCTCAGTGAGCTCTGTCCCTCATCAGCTCTGTCCCTCAGTCAGCTCCGTACCTCAGTCAGCCCTGTCCCTCAGTCAGCTCTGTCCATGAGTCAGCTCTGCCCCTCAATCAGCCCTGTCCCTCAGGTAGCTCTGTCCCTCGGTCAGCTCTGTCCCACAGTCAGCTCTGTCCCTCAGGGAGCTCTGTCCCTCAGTCAGCTCTGTCCCTCAGACAGCCATGTCCCTCAGTCAGCTTTGTACCTCAGTCAGCCCTGTCCCTCAGTCAGCCCTGTCCCTCAGTCAGCTCTGTCCCTCAGTCAGCTCTGTCCCTCAGTCAGCCCTCTCCCTCAGGTTGCTCTGTCCGTCAGGGAGATCTGTCCCTCAGTCAGCTCTGTAGCTCAGTCAGCTCTGTCCCTCAGTCAGCTCTGTCCCTCAGTCAGCCCTGTCCCTCTGTCAGCCCTCTCCCTCAGGTAGCTCTGTCCCTCAGTCAGCTCTGTCCCTCAGTCAGCTCTGTCCCTCAGTCAGCCCTGTCCCTCAGGTAGCTCTGTCCCTCAGGGAGCTCTGCCCCTCAGTCAGCTCTGTCCCTCAGTCAGCTCTGTCCCTCTGTCAGCCCTGTCCCTCAGTCAGCCCTGTCCCTCAGTCAGCCTTGCCCCTCAGTCAGCTCTGTCCCTCAGTCAGCCCTGTCCCTCAGGTAGCTCTGTCCCTCAGTCAGCTCTGTCCCTCAGTCAGCTCTGTCCCTCAGTCAGCCCTGTCCCACAGGGAGATCTGTCCCTCAGTCAGCCCTGTCCCTCAGTCAGCCCGGTCCCTCAGTCAGCTCTGTCCCTCTGTCAGCTCTGTCCCTCAGTCAGCTCTGTATCTCAGTCAGCCCTGTCCCTCAGTCAGCTCTGTATCTCAGTCAGCCCTGTCCCTCAGTCAGCCCTGTCCCTCAGTCAGCTCTGTATCTCAGTCAGCCCTGTCCCTCAGTCAGCTCTGTCCCACAGTCAGCCCTGTCCCTCAGTCAGCTCTGTCCCCCAGTCAGCCCTGTCCCTCAGTCAGCTCTGTCCCTCAGTCAGCCCTGTCCCTCAGGTAGCTCTGTCCCTCAGTCAGCTCTGTCCCTCAGTCAGCTCTGTCCCTCAGTCAGCCCTGTCCCACAGGGAGATCTGCCCCTCATCAGCTCTGTCCCTCAGTCAGCCCTGTCCCTCAGTCAGCTCTGTCCCTCAGTCAGCTCTGTCCCTCAATCAGCCCTGTCCCTCAGTCAGCCCTGTCCCTAAGTCAGCCCTGTCCCTCAGTCAGCTCTGTACCTCAGTCAGCCCTGTCCCTCAGTCAGCCCTGTCCCTCAGTCAGCCCTGTCCCTCAGGTAGCTCTGTCCGTCAGTCTGCTCTGACCCTCAGTCAGCCCTGTCCCTCAGTCAGCTCTGTCCCTCAGGTAGCTCTGTCCATCAGTCAGCTCTGTCCCTCAGTGAGCTCTGTCCCTCATCAGCTCTGTCCCTCAGTCAGCCCTGTCCCTCAGTCAGCTCCGTACCTCAGTCAGCCCTGTCCCTCAGTCAGCTCTGTCCCTCAGTCAGTTCTGCCCCTCAATCAGCCCTGTCCCTCAGGTAGCTCTGTCCCTCGGTCAGCTCTGTCCCACAGTCAGCTCTGTCCCTCAGGGAGCTCTGTCCCTCAGTCAGCTCTGTCCCTCAGACAGCCATGTCCCTCAGTCAGCTTTGTACCTCAGTCAGCCCTGTCCCTCAGTCAGCCCTGTCCCTCAGTCAGCTCTGCCCCTCAGTCAGCTCTGTCCCTCAGTCAGCCCTCTCCCTCAGGTAGCTCTGTCCGTCAGGGAGATCTGTCCCTCAGTCAGCTCTGTAGCTCAGTCAGCTCTGTCCCTCAGTCAGCTCTGTCCCTCAGTCAGCCCTGTCCCTCAGTCAGCCCTCTCCCTCAGGTAGCTCTGTCCCTCAGTCAGCTCTGTCCCTCAGTCAGCTCTGTCCCTCAGTCAGCCCTGTCCCTCAGGTAGCTCTGTCCCTCAGTCAGCTCTGTCCCTCAGTCAGCTCTTTCCCTCAGTCAGCTCTGTACCTCAGTCAGCTCTGTCCCTCATTCACCTCTGTCCCTCAATCAACTCTGTACCTCAGTCAGCTCTGTCCCTCAGTCAGCTCTGTCCCTCAGTCAGCCCTGTACCTCAGTCAGCTCTGTCCCTCAGGGAGCTCTGTCCCTCAGTCAGCCCTGTCCCTCAGTCAGCCCTGTCCCTCAGTCAACTCTGTCCCTCAGTCAGCCCTGTCCCTCAGTCAGCCTTGTCCCTCAGTCAGCTCTGTATCTCAGTCAGACCTGTCCCTCAGGTAGGTCTGTCCCTCAGTCAGCTCTGTCCCTCAGTCAGCCCTGTCCCACAGGGAGATCTGTCCCTCAGTCAGCCCTGTCCCTCAGTCAGCTCTGTCCCTCAGTCAGCCCTCTCCCTCAGGTAGCTCTGTCCGTCAGTCTGCTCTGACCCTCAGTCAGCCCTGTCCCTCAGTCAGCTCTGTCCCTCAGGTAGCTCTGTCCATCAGTCAGCTCTGTCCCACAGTCAGCTCTGTCCCTCATCAGCTCTGTCCCTCAGTCAGCCCTGTCCCTCAGTCAGCTCCGTACCTCAGTCAGCCCTGTCCCTCAGTCAGCTCTGTCCCTCAGTCAGCTCTGCCCCTCAATCAGCCCTGTCCCTCAGGTAGCTCTGTCCCTCGGTCAGCTCTGTCCCACAGTCAGCTCTGTCCTTCAGGGAGCTCTGTCCCTCAGTCAGCTCTGTATCTCAGTCAGTTCTGTCCCTCATTCACCTCTGTCCCTCAATCAACTCTGTACCTCAGTCAGCTCTGTCCCTCAGTCAGCCTTGTACCTCAGTGAGCTCTGTCCCTCAGTCAGCTCTGTCCCTCAGTCAGCTCTGTCCCTCTGTCAGCCCTGTCCCTCAGTCAGCCCTGTCCCTCAGTCAGCCTTATCCCTCAGTCAGCCCTGTCCCTCAGTCAGCCCTGTCCCTCAGGTAAATCTGGCCCTCAGTCAGCTCTGTCCCTCAGTCAGCCCTGTCCCTCAGTCAGCTCTGTCCCTCAGTCAGCTCTGTCCCTCAGTCAGCCCTGTCCCTCAGTCAGCTCTGTCCCTCAGTCAGCTCTGTCACTCAGTCAGCCCTGTCCCTCTGTCAGCTCTGTTCCTCAGTCAGCTCTGTCCCTCAGTCAGCTCTGTACCTCAGACAGCTCTGTCCCTCATTCACCTCTGTCCCTCAATCAACTCTGTCCCTCAGCCAGCTCTGTCCCTCAGTCAGCTCTGTCCCACAGTCAGCCCTGTCTCTCAGTCAGCTCTGTACCTCAGTCAGCTCTGTCCCTCATTCACCTCTGTCCCTCAATCAACTCTGTACCTCAGTCAGCTCTGTCACTCAGTCAGCCCTGTACCTCAGTCAGCTCTGTCCCTCAGGGAGCTCTGCCCCTCAGTCAGCTCTGTCCCTCAGTCAGCTCTGTCCCTCTGTCAGCCCTGTCCCTCAGTCAGCCCTGTCCCTCAGTCAGCCTTGCCCCTCAGTCAGCTCTGTCCCTCAGTCAGCCCTGTCCCTCTGGTAGCTCTGTCCCTCAGTCAGCTCTGTCCCTCAGTCAGCTCTGTCCCTCAGTCAGCCCTGTCCCACAGGGAGATCTGTCCCTCAGTCAGCTCTGTCCCTCAGTCAGCCCTGTCCCTCAGTCAGCCCGGTCCCTCAGTCAGCTCTGTCCCTCTGTCAGCTCTGTCCCTCAGTCAGCTCTGTATCTCAGTCAGCCCTGTCCCTCAGTCAGCTCTGTATCTCAGTCAGCCCTGTCCCTCAGTCAGCCCTGTCCCTCAGTCAGCTCTGTATCTCAGTCAGCCCTGTCCCTCAGTCAGCTCTGTCCCACAGTCAGCCCTGTCCCTCAGTCAGCTCTGTCCCTCAGTCAGCCCTGTCCCTCAGTCAGCTCTGTCCCTCAGTCAGCCCTGTCCCTCAGGTAGCTCTGTCCCTCAGTCAGCTCTGTCCCTCAGTCAGCTCTGTCCCTCAGTCAGCCCTGTCCCACAGGGAGATCTGCCCCTCATCAGCTCTGTCCCTCAGTCAGCCCTGTCCCTCAGTCAGCTCTGTCCCTCAGTCAGCTCTGTCCCTCAATCAGCCCTGTCCCTCAGTCAGCCCTGTCCCTCCGTCAGCCCTGTCCCTCAGTCAGCTCTGTACCTCAGTCAGCCCTGTCCCTCAGTCAGCCCTGTCCCTCAGTCAGCCCTGTCCCTCAGGTAGCTCTGTCCGTCAGTCTGCTCTGACCCTCAGTCAGCCCTGTCCCTCAGTCAGCTCTGTCCCTCAGGTAGCTCTGTCCATCAGTCAGCTCTGTCCCTCAGTGAGCTCTGTCCCTCATCAGCTCTGTCCCTCAGTCAGCTCCGTACCTCAGTCAGCCCTGTCCCTCAGTCAGCTCTGTCCATGAGTCAGCTCTGCCCCTCAATCAGCCCTGTCCCTCAGGTAGCTCTGTCCCTCGGTCAGCTCTGTCCCACAGTCAGCTCTGTCCCTCAGGGAGCTCTGTCCCTCAGTCAGCTCTGTCCCTCAGACAGCCATGTCCCTCAGTCAGCTTTGTACCTCAGTCAGCCCTGTCCCTCAGTCAGCCCTGTCCCTCAGTCAGCTCTGTCCCTCAGTCAGCTCTGTCCCTCAGTCAGCCCTCTCCCTCAGGTTGCTCTGTCCGTCAGGGAGATCTGTCCCTCAGTCAGCTCTGTAGCTCAGTCAGCTCTGTCCCTCAGTCAGCTCTGTCCCTCAGTCAGCCCTGTCCCTCTGTCAGCCCTCTCCCTCAGGTAGCTCTGTCCCTCAGTCAGCTCTGTCCCTCAGTCAGCTCTGTCCCTCAGTCAGCCCTGTCCCTCAGGTAGCTCTGTCCCTCAGTCAGCTCTGTCCCTCAGTCAGCTCTTTCCCTCAGTCAGCTCTGTACCTCAGTCAGCTCTGTCCCTCATTCACCTCTGTCCCTCAATCAACTCTGTACCTCAGTCAGCTCTGTCCCTCAGTCAGCTCTGTCCCTCAGTCAGCCCTGTACCTCAGTCAGCTCTGTCCCTCAGGGAGCTCTGTCCCTCAGTCAGCCCTGTCCCTCAGTCAGCCCTGTCCCTCAGTCAGCTCTGTCCCTCAGTCAGCCCTGTCCCTCAGTCAGCCTTGTCCCTCAGTCAGCTCTGTATCTCAGTCAGACCTGTCCCTCAGGTAGGTCTGTCCCTCAGTCAGCTCTGTCCCTCAGTCAGCCCTGTCCCACAGGGAGATCTGTCCCTCAGTCAGCTCTGTCCCTCAGTCAGCCTTGTCCCTCAGTCAGTTCTGTCCCTCAGTCAGCTCTGTCCCTCAGTCAGCTCTGTCCCTCAGTCAGCCCTGTCCCTCAGTCAGCTCTGTCCATCTGTCAGCTCTGTCCCTCAGTCAGCTCTGTACCTCAGTCAGCTCTGTCCCTCAATCAACTCTGTACCTCAGTCAGCTCTGTCCCTCAGTCAGCCCTGTACCTCAGTCAGCTCTGTCCCTCAGGGAGCTCTGTCCCTCAGTCAGCCCTGTCCCTCAGTCAGCTCTGTCCCTCAGTCAGCTCTGTCCCACAGTCAGCCCTGTCCCTCAGGTAGCTCTGTCCCTCAGTCAGCTCTGTATCTCAGTCAGCCCTGTCCCTCAGGTAGCTCTGTCCCTCAGTCAGCTCTGTCCCTCTGTCAGCCCTGTCCCTCAGTCAGCCCTGTCCCTCAGTCAGCCTTGCCCCTCAGTCAGCTCTGTCCCTCAGTCAGCCCTGTCCCTCAGGTAGCTCTGTCCCTCAGTCTGCTCTGTCCCTCTGTCAGCCCTGTCCCTCAGTCAGCCTTGTCCCTCAGTCAGCTCTGTATTCAGGGAGCTCTGTACCTCAGTCAGCTCTGTCCCTCAGTCAGCCCTGTCACTCAGTCAGCTCTGTTCCTCAGTCAGCCCTGTCCCTCAGTCAGCTCTGTCCCTCCGTCAGCCCTGTCCCTCAGTCAGCCCTGTCCCTCAGTCAGCTCTGTACCTCAGTCAGATTTGTCCCTCAGTCAGCTCTGTACCTCAGTCAGATTTGTCCCTCAGTCAGCTCTGTCCCTCAGTCAGCCCTGTCCCTCAGGGAGATCTGTCCCTCAGTCAGCTCTGTCCCTCAGTCAGCTCTGTACCTCAGTCAGCTCTGTATCTCAGGGAGCTCTGTCCCTCAGTCAGCTCTGTACCTCAGTCAGCTCTGTATCTCAGGGAGCTCTATGCCTCAGGGAGTGTTTGGTCCACACTCCTGCATGCATGGGCAGCGTTCCACGCTTGACCTCCTCCTGCCCTACCCCGGCAGCGCTGAGTGCTGTAGCGCACAATTCACACTGTCTGTCCGTTAAATCCCCGGCCCACACACCCACCCATCCGACAACTGGAAAATCCTGGCCATGGTGTTTGATGCACCCGTGTAGTTGCTGCTGCTGTCTTGTAAATAAAATTAAATGTTTCCTCTAAGAAAAGTTGTCTAAAGATCAACTCTTTAACAGTTTGGTTACACCTTGACCTGTCTGTAGGTCCTGGCAATTTAGATGAACCTTATCGGAAGGCACTGGACCAATATGAGTTGGAAGGTGGAAATGAGGATGTCAAAGATCTTCAAGGACACCAGTTGATTTCTACCAGCACTGTATCTATAGTAGAGATCAGCAAGTGGTGCGGAAGGGAGAACCAGAACAGAGTAATCACACCTGGAGCGTAGAATGGGCCAAATAGACTGGCTTATCTTTTCATTTTGGATTTTTTTTACTCTGGAATTTTCTTCCATTCTTATTTCAGATCCATTGACATGAGCTGAGTAAAAGGGGGAAGTTTTAATCGCATTGTAACTTATCAGGAAGTATGGTACATAATGGTTATGTTATTAAACTAGTAATTCAGAGGTTTGAACTAATGATCCAAAAACATTAATTCAAATCCCACCAGAGCAATTGGGGATTTAAATTTGATTAGCTTAATAATTCTGAATTAACAATGGTGTCCATGAAACAAATGGATTGTCTTAAAAATTCACCTGGGCCACCAATGTCCACCCTCCAAGGAAAGGAATGTGCTGTCCTAGCCCAGTCTGGCCTATGTCAGGCCTTTTGAAATGACAGTCGCTCAGCTGTGTTAAAGGCAGTAACTCGCCACAACCTTCTCTATAACAATTAGGGCTGGACAATAAATGCTGGCCTTGACAGTGATGCCCACATCCAGTGAAATGAATATTTTTTTTAAAAAATGACTCCTCCAACTAACAACTACTATCCAAACATACAAATTAGGATTAGGACTGGGCCATTCGGCCCTTCGAGCCTGTTCCGTCATTCAATAAGATCATGGCTGATCTGACTGTAACCTCCCACCCACCCCTGATAATCTTCACTGGATTAGTAATCCAGAGACCCAGTGTCTGGGGACATGAAAAGCTGGATACCTGCATTCGAATCCAATCACAACAGATGGTGGAATTGGAGTTCAATACAACCTGGAATTAAAAGTCTAATGATGACCATGAAATCACTGTTGATCGTTGTAAAAACCCATCTGGTTCACTAATGTTCTTTAGGGAAGGAAACCTGCCAGCCTTACCTGGTCTGGCCTACGTGTGACTCCAGACCCACAGCAATGTGGTTGACTCTTAAAATGGTTGTCCTCTGAGATGGCCTACCTAACCACTCATTGTATCAAATCGCTGCAAAGTCCACAAGGAATGGAACTGGATGGACCACAGGGCCTCAACCTAGACACCGCAAACGACAATGGCAAACTCAGCCCTGTCGACCCGGCAAAGTCCTCCTTACTAACATCTGGGGGCTAGTGCCAAAATTAGGAGAGCTGTCTCACAGACCTGTCAAGCAACAGCTTGACAGATAATGTCCCAGACTCCACCATCAGCATCCCTGGGTATGTCCTGACCCACCAGCAGGACCGGCCCAGCAGAGGTAGCTGCACAGTGGTATACAGTTGGGAGGGAGTTGCCCTGGGAGTCCTCAGCATTGACTCCAGACCCCATGAAGTCTCATGGCATTAGATCGAACATGGGCAAGGTAACCTCCTGCTGATTACCATGTACTGCCCTCCCTCAGCTGATGAATCAGTGCTCCTCCATGTTGAACATCACTTGGAGGGTGGCAAGGGCACAAAATGTATTCTGGTTGGGAGACATCAATGTCTATCACCAAGGTGGCTTGTTAGCACCACTACTGACTTAGCAGGCCAGGTCCCAATGACATAGCTGCTAGACTGGATCTGTGACAGGTGGTGAGGGAACCAACAAGAGGGAAAAACATACTTGATCCCATCCTCACCAACCTGCCTGCCGCAGATGAATCTGTCCATGACAGTATCGGTAGGAGTGACCACTGCACTGTCATTGTGGAGACGAAGTCCCGCCTTCACATTGAGGATACTCTCCATTGTGTTGTGTGGCACTACCACCGTGCTGAATGAGATAGATTTTGAACAGATCTAGCAACTCAAGACTGGGCCTCCATGAGGTGCTGTGGGCCATCAGCAGCAGCAGAATTGTACTCGAACACAATCTGTAACCTCATGGCCCAACACATCCCCCACTGTACCATTACCATCAAGCCAGAGGATCAACCCTGGTTCAATGAAGAGTGCAGGAGGACATGTCAGGAGCAGCACCAGGCATACCTAAAAATGAGGTGTCAACCTGGTGAAGCTACAACACAGGACTACTCACGTGCCAAACAGCATAAGCAACAAGTGATAGACAGGGCTAAGCGATTCCACAAACAATGGATCAGATCTAAGCTCTGAAGCCCTGCCACATCCAGTTGTGAAAGGTGGTGGACAATTAAACAACTCACTGGAGGAGGAGGCTCCACAAATATCCCCATCCTCAATGATGGAGGAGCCCAGCACATCAGTGGAAAAGATAAGGCTGAAGCATTTGCTACAATCTTCAGCCAGAATTGCAGAGTGGATGATCCATCTCGGCCTCCTCCAGAGGTCCCCAACATCACAGATGTCAGTCTTTAGCCAAATCGATTCACCCCCTGTGATATCAAGAAATAGCTGAAGGCACTGGATACTGCAAAGGCTATGGGCCTGGACAGTATTCCGGCAATTGTAGTGAAGACCTGTGCTTGATAACTCGCCATGCCACTGATTAAGCTGTTTCATGCAGCTACAACACTGGCATCTACCCACCAATCGAGCGGGCTGCTCTGTCCTGGATGGTGTCAAGCGTCTTGGGTGTTGTGGGAGCTGCACTCATCCAGGCAAGTGCGGAGTTTTCCATCACACTCCTGGCTTGTGCTTTGTAGATGATGGACTAGGCTTTGGGGAGTCAGGAGGAGAGTTACCAGTCGCCGGATTCCTAACCTCTGACCTGCTCTTGTAGCCACAGTATTTATATAACTAGTCCAGTTCAGTTTCTGGTCAATGGTAACCCCCAGGATGTTGATGGTAGGGGATTCTGCCCGATTACCTTGAATATTTTCTAAGTGCCCTGCTATAACATCATTAATGTTACCCTAATGTTAACTCTAAATCATTTTAACACTTAGTCACCTCATTGATGTTTCTGAAATGTTGCTGTGCACAATATGGATGATGTGTTTTATCTACATAACAATTGATGCAGCAATGCATTGTGTGAAGCACTTTCCAATGTTTGAGAGAGAATGCTTCTGAATACAATTATTCATTCTCATGCTCGCTATGAATGCTGCTTTTGAAAATCTCTGCAAGTTGAGACTTGTTGCCATAATTCTTTCCTGTAAAACCAGAAAAATACTATTCCGCTGTCATTTCCTTATCTAAATTTGCATACTGTAATTTAATAATGAAAACCAGACAGAAATATTGGTATAAACACTGAAACAAACAACAATTTATTTTTGGGGGTTTTTGTGTTTGAAAAATTGCCCCTTTCCAAGACACCAGTGACATTTAACTGGTCATCTCCAGCCCTGTCTCTTGCCAAAGATTGTGTAGTGAGCCACTGAACCTTGGGATGATACCTGAGAAACCCCATTGATGCCAAGGTCTGCCTGATGCTGTTAAATGAGTGGAACAGAACCAGCAGCAGGCTGCTTCGATGTGCAAAACCAAGTCTTACCATAGTTGTAGGACCCAAATGCAGATTGTCAGGTACAAATAACAGCTTCTTGAGGCCTGCTCATAAAACTATCCTGGAAACTTTGCAGTTTGTCAGTGGGCTGAAGAAGAGAAAAGGCTCCAAGACAAACTTTGGCCCATTCGAGACTAAGGTGGGAATTTTCCTTGCTCATTGGCGTTGGGTGTCATGGCGGGCATGAGCGGACAATATGGTGGAAAGGCCAAAAATCAGTTTCACAATGTCGTGAAACCAGTTTGTCATCGTATGCTTCAGCTGTCAATGGTGGGTCAAGTGTCCTGCCACTGCACATCGGGAATGTCATTTTAATACAAGTGCACGTCACTACAATCATATAGTCGCTCGAATCATGCCTCCCCCCCAATGCTGGATCTTCCAGGCACACAGACACTATTGCACATCAATGTGTTTCACAACTGTACCTAAACAACATGCACCTGGTGAGCTGCACTTCACTCGGGACTTTGAGGTGTGTTTGCCTCCCTTGCTTCGGGCAGCACTCACAGTCACCAGCTCCAGGATTCACAGGCAGCACACATCACTTTTAGGGGGGCTCCCGGGCAGGTCTCTACCTGCTAGACCAGCTGTAAGGCGGGGGGGGTGGGGGGGCTTTTCAATGGCTGCAGGGCTAGGGCTTACTAGGGGAAGTGGGTTATCCCAGGGTGTGTGTGGGGGCCACATGTTAATGTGTGCAAATGGCTTCATGATGTTGAAGGCTGAGGAGGCAGTCTCCAGAGGAGATGAGGCCAGATGGAGATGTGAGGGTGTGTGTGTGAGAGAGTGAGTGGTGATGTCCCTTGAGCTGGCAGTGAGTGAGATGCCAGTGAATGTGTGATGGGCTTATGAGTGTGAGAGTTCAGAGTGATGAGATGGTTGTCTTCCCCTGGCAGCACGGATGAGATCATTCATCCTCTTTCTGCATTGGATGGCCGACCTCTTGTGTGCAGCATTGGCACTGACCACCACTGCCAACGCCTACCATGCTGGAGTGGTGAGATTGCTAGACCTCCTGTGGCCAGAGCAGGGGTGGAGGACATCACAGTGAGCCTCCAATAGACATTCCAGGGATGGGCCACTGAACTCTTCCTGGTTTTCAGGGCCATGGTCTTGACTGGAGCAGTCCTGGGCTGTCAGCATTGAGAACTGTGTGTGCGGCTGCAGTTTAGACATGACACCCGGAGTGAGGTAACAGTGTGGTAACGGCGTGGCGAGCGACTCAGAGTCTGCCCGCCAGCGAGACGGTGTGTTTCCTGTGGCTGCATAATTAATATGGTGGGAAGGGGACAAGCCACCATTGCACCCACCCACTACCACACTTAGTGCAAATCTGGGACCATTCTGCCCTCGGCCTGTGTATTATGTTTTACAGCAACTGATCAACACTTTAGGTGCTCAGTATCCATCCAAGACAGGCACTGCATTGGAAGGCTGTGCTCTCAACTTGTGGCTTTGCTGTTAAAGGTACATTGTTACTGGCTGATTTTCTGTGTAGCTACTTATCACTCACAATTTCTGTGCTATATTATTGTTGTAGGCGTAAGAATTTAGGGAAACAATTTGGAAATTTACTGAGAGGTTCCCAACGCTGTGCCATTTGTTGTAGAATCATTGAATCTTACAGTACAGAAGGTGAGCCATTCAGTCCTTCATGCTGAGCCCATATTGTGAACAAGTTACCAATTTAGTCTCACTCTTCTGCATTTTCTACATAACTCTGAAACCTTTTCTGCTTCAAATTGTTATCCAATTCCCATTTAAATTTACTCTTGAAAGTGTTTCCAGTGCCATTTCAGTCCCCTTTCAAGTAGGTTATCCAAATTACAGCACATGGGCCAAATGCAGCAAGCAGTCACTGGCAAAATGGTCCACCCAGACAATTCAATCCTATTTTGCTTGTATTCCTTATGTACTAGTTGGTCATGTTTGAACTCTGAGTGTTTGGTAGCTTGGGCAGGGCTGTTCTTAGTGTTCTTGGCTCATCCTGAATGAGAAGAACAACACCTATTAGTAACTTCAGCTCAAAATATATATGCATTCATGGTCTAATTGATACAAACTTCATGCTTGGCTCCTTTAGACTCTCTTCTATACATATAAGGTCTATGGGCACAAAAAATGTTAATACTCCTGGACAACTCATCTACTTGAAGACATCCTAACAAGGGAGCACTTCCTCAATTCTGCACTGGAATGTCAGTGTATATCCTAGTATGGGGCTCTGAATCAAACCACCAGCCTTTTTGTAGTATTCAAATACCTTAATGAACAAGCAACAATTGAGAACTAAATAAATGTAAATAATGGACACAGGGATCTCTGTAGAGCACACACACTAAAGCTCCAATCTCCTGTATCATGGTAGCAGGTCAATATTCACAACTGTTGATAAGATGAGCCATCCATTGCAATCCAGCTCCTTCCAACAGGAAAGGGGAAGGAAGTCAAGAAGTAAGTGATGTGTCTCAGGCCACATTTGATACCAACAAGTGACCAGTGGTTCAGAGATGTCAGCAGCAGCCTGTCTAGAAACAGGTGATCCAGCTGACCTCTCAGTCTGGGATAAATGCATACTGTGGATGACCAGCGGAAAGGGAAAGAATACTCTTTCTTTGAAAGAAAGTGGGAAATAATAGTGGCTTAAGAATGATAAAAAAGCAGCAATGTAATGAGAATTCAGACAAATGTGTTGGCCCCACACTGGCTAGAACCATTAGGGTAATATGTTGTATTTAACCCTTGATATCTGTTAGTATTGATTATATTTTATGATATATCGTTACCAAGTGAGTATTAATTATCACTTAGGAACATCATGGAGAAGAAAAATGAGAGAATTGCAGTCTCCCAAAGAATTCATTACATTTTCATTCAATTTATTTGAACAGAAGAGAATAATCAGATGAGTTCTCTTACCAAAATATAAACCACCCTTTTGATTTTTTGTTTCTGCTTAATGCCAACCCGTGAAAACAAAATTTGACTGCATATTGTCTCCTTACCTTTTATTGCTCTTCTCAAAGGGCCAACTATCAATGCACGGGCAGATTAACATAGAAATGCTGAAGTTATGGTCTTTCTGTCACTCGCCACCACACGCTGCACACTGAACTCCTCTTAGTCAGAGCCAGCAGTCAGTAATGAGAGCTTCCCACTTTCCACTCTCACATTGCTGTTCAAGACCCCATAAAAAGTTACATCATGTTAAATCAAGTGTAACAGGGTTTTTAACAGGTGATCTGAGTAAAAGCTATTATTGAAAACCAGATCTGGCCCTGAAAAACTAATTTTGTATATTGTTTTAATTCATCCATGGGATTTGGGGTCCCAGATTGCCACTGACTTGAACCGCTGCAGTCCATGTGGTGTAGGTACACCCACAGTTGCTGTTAGGGAGGGAGTTCCAGGATTTTGACCCAGCGACAGTGAAGGAACGGCGATATATTTCCAAGTCAGGATGGTGAGTGCCTTGGAGGGGAACTTGCAGGGGGTGGTGGTGTTCCCATCTATCTGCTGCTTATTGACTCCGGTTTTACTAGGGCTGCTTGATGTCATGCTTGGTCAAATGCGGCCTTGATGTCAAGGGCAGTGCCTCTCACCTCACCTCTTGAATTCAACTCTGTTATCCATATTTGGACCAAGGCTGTATTGAGGTCAAGACTCAATTGGTCCTGGCAGAACCCAAGCTGAGCATCAGTAAGCAGGTCACTGCTGTGTAAGTGCCCACTGATAGTGCAGTCAATGACACCTTCCATCACTTTGCTGATGATCAAGAGCAGACTGATGGGGTGGCAATTGGCAGGTTTGGATTGGTCCTGCTTTTTGTGTACAAGACATACTTGGGCAATTTTCCACATTGTCGGGTAGATGCCAATTTTGTATCCATACTGGAACAGCTTGGCTAGGGGCGCAGCTAGTTCTAGCGCACAAATTTTCACTCCTATTGCCAGGATGTTGTCAGGGCCCATAGCCTTTGTAGTACCCAGTGCCTTTGGCATCTGTGGAGTGTTCTTAAGTATTGCCATTATGATTAATTACTAGATCTTTTTAAACAATTTTTGTAATTTTTAAAAAGGATTTTCATGATATTTCAGTTTCTACCCTCGCCCCATGTATGTCTCCTAATTTTTATTCTGCTGTATGTAAGCTCTTTAAAAATGATTTGATTTCAGTGCTTTCCATTCTCTGGTCAGCTATTTTGAAAATTTTTCAACTGCTTAGACATCTCGGTGACATCACTGCAGCTCCACGCTGAGAATCACCATTAAATAAAAGAAATCTACTGCAGAATGGCAGGAGCAGGTAGTGTTCTGACCATAGAGGTCACTAGATAGTCGCTGGTGGTATGGAACTTGAGCATTGCTGAAAAAGGAGACAATGTTGTTGAAGCTTCTGTCCTGAACTCATCAGGATAGGATGAAAGAATACCAAATTTCAAAGGGAACAACAATTTATACTGCATAAGAAAGGGTGTTGATTGGTTGACAAGTGGACTCTAATTAGATAAAGCATAGCCATGAGGAATGCATGCATGTCCAATCGACTGTTGGATTGTACCAAACAGCATGTCCCCTTGGCTATTCGCAGCAGGCAGAGTACTGACTGTATTCAACCAGCCCATTCTTGTGAAATTCAGAACATAATGTCCAACATTATATGTGATTCTGTGATTGGACAACACTTACTGAACAACCCTGAACGTGCTAAAAATTATATTAACAACTAAGGTAACTCACATATGCTTACTAGGAGCTACATATAATCATTCGCAGGACCTGGTCTCTGCAAATAGAAAGAACATGTCCAAGCATTACATCATTTTCAATTAAACAAAGCATGGGGTTCAATTGTTCCCTGGTGCATTCTCCATGGCAACAATTCTTTTTCCTTTATTGATTCACGGGATGTGGGCGTCACTGGCTGGGCCAGCATTTATTGCCCATCCCTAGTTGCCCTTGAGAAGGTGGTGGTGAGCTTCCTTCTTGAACCGCTGCAGTCCTTGCGGTGTAGGTACACCCACAGTGCTGTTAGGGAGGGAGTTCCAGGATTTTGACTCAGTCACAGTGAAGGAACAGCGATATATTTCCAAGTCAGGATGGTGAGTGACTTAGAGAAGGACTTCCAAGTAGTGGTGTTCCCATCTATCTGCTGCCCTTGTCCTTCTAGGTGGCAGTGATTTTGGAAGATGCTGTCTAAGGAGCCTTGGTGAGTTCCTGCAGTGCGTTTTGTAGGTGATACACACTGATGCTTCTGTTCATAGGTGGTGGAGGAAGTGAATATTTGTAGATGGAGTGCCAGTCAAGAGGGTTGCATTGTCCTGGACAGTGTCAAGCTTCTTGGGTGTTGTGGGAGATTCACTCATCCAGACAAGTGGGAAGTGTTCCATCACATTCCTGACTTGTGCCTTGTATATGGTGAGAGGCTTTGGGGAGTCAGGAGGTGAGTTATGCATTGAGCAATTCCTAGCCTGTGACCTGCTCTTCTAACTACAGTATTTATATGGCTAGTCCAGTTCAGTTTCTGGTCAATGGTAACCCCCAGGATGTTGATAGTGGAGGATTCAGTGATGGTAATGCCATTGAACAAGGTTATGTTCACTCTTGTTGGAGATGGTCATTGCCTGACATTTGTGTGGTGTGAATGTTACTTGCCACTTATCAGCCCAAGACTGGATATTGTCCAGGTCTTGCTACATTTGGACATGGACTGCTTCAGCATCTGAGGAGGCGTGGTTGTGGAGCTCTTTCTATAACAATGTCTTCTTTCTGTTGATCTCGTATCCACACTCTTTCCCTGGGCTGTAGCATTTTCAAGTCTCATGCGCTGTGCTTGAAGTTGAAATTCTGAGCTGGCTGTCTCTTTGTTGCTCCTAACTTTTCCTAACTTCCTCATGGTCACCTGAGGTAATGTTAGGCTGCAGTGTTTGTTGTAGAGCTGAAAGTTGTGTTCACAGACGTCTTCCCATCAATTGTTCTGATGGTGAGAACCCATTTTTAGTGATGAGGTTTTGTAGTTAAGAAGGGCTAAGTGAATATCTTTGTTCTTTTTCACTCTCTAATGACCTTGGTTTTCTGTGGGTTGGCTGTAATTGCTGAAGTTTGCTTAACGTGGCCTAAGAATTTTATCATAGGCTTCACAAATTCACATTTGCCGCTTAATGTCAAACATCCTTCTTGTAGGAATTTGAGGGCTGCTCTCACTCGATGGTCAAGTTCCTCCCTCGATGAACCATGTATGAGAATGTCACCCATATGGCATATTACTCCTTCCAGGGTCTGAGACATTGTTCTTTAGAATATCTCAGGTGCAGAAGCAATTCTGAAAGGTAACCTGTTAAAAAAATATCAGCCAAATGGGGTGATCTGGAATCTTTGTCCATAGGCAACTGCCTAAAGCCAGTTAGCATCTAATTTTGTGAAGAGGGTGCTTTTTGCTAATTTGGTGAGACTTTCATCTACTGCTGGTATTGGATGCATCTCGCACTCGACAGACTTGTTTAAGTGAGTCAAGTCTACTCAAGATTCTAATTGAACCATTAGACCTTGGTCCTGTGAGCATTCCAGAACACCACTTTGTTGTTATGGTAACTGGACTTCCTTGTTGTAGCATGTGTTCAAACTCACTCTTGACTTTGTCTAAGAGTGGGTGAGGGACCTTCCTCGCTATGAAGAGACATATTGGTTTAGCACCCACCCTTAGACCAGAATATTCCCCTCAGCGATTTGGGGGTGGAGCTCGCTTGCTGATGGGAAAATGACGCAGGATGACATTGGGAGAAACCTCCAACATCATCCCACCCCATTTAAATATTCAGGAAGGCGGGGGCACAGAGAAATCAGCTGTCCACCTGCCGACCTGTCAATGGCCAATTGAGGCTATTGACAGGATAATTAAACCCAATTACAGGCCCTGGCGGGATGAGGTTTCATGTCCGTTTTAAAAATCTTTAATAAACTTTTTGTGAGATTTATTAACATGTCTCATCCCGTGTGACATTGTCACATGAGGGGGACATGTTAATAATTTTTTTATTTTTCAGTTTTTCAGGTGTTTTATACTGTCACCAATCTCCCTGAGACAGTGCTTAGTCTCAGGAGCAGCGCATGAAAGAGCGCACTTTGACAGCTGAGGATTCCCTCAACCCCCTCCGCACAGGAAGCACACAGCGCTTTCCATCGGGCGGGGCCTTAACTGGCCCGCCCACTCAAAATGGCGGTGGGGCCCGTTTTGGCAGTGGAGTTTGGCTGCCCACCCATCGCTGAGCTGGTGGGGCCCGCCCACCCATCAAGGGCTAAATTCTGCCCTTAGGGTTATGTGATATTCTGTTTTCAACTTTCCTAAGCCTGAAAATTGGAATGGGAATTCATTTCTGAAAACCTCACTGGACTGCTCGACAGCATTTTCACCAACCTTGTAAATCAGCCTCAACTGTAAGCATGCTTTTCTGCTCAATAATGGGGACTCCTGATCCTGTCTAACATACAAGGGTTCAATAATTTCTTTATCCTGTATCTCAATCTTGCCAACTGTTGGCCTATTACACAATATAGCCCCTCCTGGACCTTGTGACCAGATGGAGGTTGTCTGCAAAATGATATTTTTAGGACATTTAACTTCATCAGATAAAACTGAAAAACCTGTGACAGAATCTAGCTTGAATTCTGTTTTCCTAAGGAGTTTATTTGTTTGTTTCTGTGGCTTTTCCACTTTTTGGATTTTATTTGGTTTCTTCCTATGAGCTGCAGGAACTTTGGATCTGCAGACTATTTTAAAATGTCCAAACTTCCCCCCGTTGTGGCACTCAGCACCCCCTGCTGGACATTCTTCCTTTTTTGTATCAGGTTTCCCCGCCACACCAACGGCATCTCAAAATGGCGGATGGTGCACTTTTCTGGATTTTGTGGGTTTTTGCCTCACCGTGCTTTCTCTTTTTTGTTCAACATATTGAATGGCGTCTCTCATTTTTTTTTTCCAAGGGTCAACACTTTCCCCACAAACAATCACTTTGTTTACCTTCCTAAGCTCAGTCTGTTGCGCCATTTCTACTGGTTTTGAGAGAGTTAAATCTTTCCTCCTTTGCAATAGATTAGGTAGGGTTTCATCTAAGACTCCAACTACTATACGCTCATATATTTATTCATCTGAGAATCCCATAGCCACAATTCTCTGAAAGTCCGTAAAGGTTATGTATAAATAAATCCATGGATTTACCCAGTTTCTCCCTCCTCTGATTACATTTTGCTCACTTAATGATCAAATTGTTTGAGCACTGAAGTATAAATCAAATGTCTGGAGGACTTTATCATATGAGCTTGTAGCCTCATCAATGCCTGCGCTGTCTTACAATAACATCATCTGCTATGCCCCCTACTGCATACAGTGAAGTGCTAACCAGATCCGTCTGTGTTTTTTATGTAAGTCTGAAGCTGTTCTGTATGGAGAATCTCTTCTTCCAAAGGTGCCATTGTAAAGTCCGTCGCAAGCTTTCAATGCTTCAGAATGGTTCTGGGAGTGGCACTGTAGACTGCATACTTACCCTAAGTTCTGGATCTATTACTGCGTCAGTAGATTGTGATCTGTACTCACTGCTGTCTGGACTCTGGGTCTGTGTGCCTGCTTGCATCTGCAGCACCCACAATGCTCTGTTCTCAGTTGGGTCTTAATATTTTCCTTCTTATCCTTTTTCCAAGGATTTGTAGGTCTTTTAGGTCTGCAGACTTCTTTTGGAGTTTTTCTGGGTCTTTACGCACTGTCCACTGCCATGATGCTTTGTCTTGGGTTTGGGGTCTAGATGGAGTTTTTTTAGGGTTTGCCAGTTATCCTAAGAATGCTACCTTATTCATAAGAATCATGTTTGTTAATTGACAGATCTTTATACATCTCAGTATCTCTACATGAATTTCTACTTTTGCTTCTCACCAGATTAATGTTAGTCATGTGACATTGCATCATAGTTACATCAGTATCAGGTGCTCTAGCTGTTAACCCTTTACTCTACAATGAGTGCAAGATGTAAAGTTTTGACAACATGTCTCTTGTTTCAGATCACTAGGTATCTCACAAAAAGATTTCTTTGAGCCAATGACAAGCAACTGTGTTTCACTGCTAACTGCAAATTCCAGGCCACAGACCATTAGGTTTGATATGGTTTTTTAGAGAATCATGAGCAATCTGCAGGGTTTTGCCCTAATCCTACTCTCCTCCCTTCATCCTGATAGTGAAGCACAGAGACTGGGCTGCTTGACCTGAAAGACAGAGCGGAGATGTAAAGCTTGCAATGAAAGAAGGTGGGCACAAAGCCACAACTTCTCACTGTGCTCTAGAGCTCTGACTGGTCCATTAGTCACACTTCATATCCTCATTTCACATGAGGGTTTATTCTGTTTTTGCAGCTGGTATGAAATGATTGTGAAAATTAGTGACTGATATTAATCTTATTTATTAAGAAATTTACAAACGATTGCCATGTAATTTGACATACAGGTGATATTATAAAGGTTAGGATGTGGCCGTTTTGGTGGGAAGTAACATTGCACTTTTCAATATATTAAAGCTTGGCAGCAACATTTCAAGCCTTCTCCAGTTGAGAAAATTGGGTAGAAAATAGTCTGGACCCATTATCAGGATGCCAAAAAGAAAGAGCCCCACAACTTTAGCAGCAGGACTAATATCTGCCATGCACAATCCCAGAAACTGCTGCCAATGTACACCAATCTCCACCCCATAGCTCTGTAAATCCACTGGCAGCTCAGAACTAAATTGCATGTCTGTTCCTTATAATAACTTTCCTATCATCTGGCTAGTAATGAGGCAATGGTAAGCATTTTACAAGTAAATAGATAAAGAGTAGCTAAAGCTAGCGTTGGGTCCTCTAGAAAGTGAATCTGGGGAATTGATAATGGAGAACAAAGAAATGGCAGAGGCATTGAACATGTATTTTGTGTCTGTCTTTACCGTAGAAGACTTGGAAAACTTCCCAAAGATATTTGAAAATCAAAAGGTAAACGGGGGAGGAACTTAAAACAATCACCATCAGTGGGGAAAAGGTGCTGGGAAAACTTTTAGACCAAGAGTCTGACAAGTTCCCAGGACCAGATGGCTTTCACCGTCAGGTCTTAAAGGAAACGGCTGCAGAGACCGTAGTTGCATCGGTTATAATCTTCTAAAGTGCCTTAGATTCTGGAAGGGTTCCAGTGGATTGGAAAGTAGCTCATGTAACACTTTTATTCAAGAAAGGAGGGAGACAGAAAGCAGGAAACCACAGGCCAATTAGCTACGATCCAAAGAAGACACTTCCATACTGGGAACATTGGCCGGGAGTCATGGTGAGCAGGGGCGGGGCAAGGCGCTGGAGAGCATACGGCAAGAAAGCCAAATACCGGTTTCACAACATTGTAAATCCAGATTGTGATCGAACACTCCACCCATCCATGGCAGGCCACATTTCCCACCGCCACATGTCGGGAACCTAATTTCAATACTTTAGCATCTCATATAAGCCCTGCTTGCCTGAATCATCCCCCCATGCCAGATTATCCGGGCACTGATGTGTTTCACAACTGTACATAGGCTGCATGCATCTGGTCAGCTGCACTTTGTTTGGGACTTTGAGGTGTGTTTGCCTCCCTTGCTTCAGGCAGCACTCACAGTCACCAGTGCCAGGCTTCACAGGCAGCACCACATCACTGTTAGGGGGGGGGTCACAGGCAGGTCTCTACCTACCAGACTAGCCATCAGGCAGGGGGGCTTTTCAATGGCTGCAGGGCTAGGGCTTGGAGAAAGAGGAGAAGTGGCCTCAGGCAAGGGAAGAGGCTGCTGGTGAGAGCTGTACTGGGGAAGGGGGTATCCCAGGGTGTGTGTGGGGGCACATGTTGATCTGTGCAAGTGGCCTCATGATGGTGAGGGCTGAGGAGGCAGTCTCCAGAGGAGATGAGGCCAGATGGAGATGTGAGGGTGTGTGTGTGAGAGAGTGAGTGGTGATGTCCCTTGAGTTGGCAGTGAGTGAGATGCCAGTGAATGTGTGATGGTCGTGAGAGTTCAGAGTGATGAACTCTGGCAGCACGGATGAGATTATTCATCCTCTTTCTGCACTGGATGGCCAAACTCTTGTGTGCAGCATTGGCACTGACCATCTCTGTCACCACCTCCCAAGCCGGAGTGGTGAGATTGTTGGACCTCCTGTGGCCAGAGCAGGGGTAGAGGACATCACAGAGGGCCTCCATGGTGTCCAAAGAATGTCCCAGGAATGCATCACCGAATTGGGGGGCTGCACTCTTCTTGGCTTTTGGGCCATGTCTACACCGGAGCAGTCCTGGTCCACAAGCATTGAGAACTGTGCACACAGCTGCAGCTTAGATACGTTGCCTGGAGTGAGGAAGCCGTGAGGTAATGGTGTGGCGGGCAAATCGAAGGCTGCCCTCCAGTGAGACGGCGAGTCTCCTGTGGCTGTATCATTAATGAGGTGGGAATGGGACGATACAGAGTGAAAAGCCGCCATTGTGGCCGGCGTGTATAAATGACATTTCTCCCACCCACTATTGCACTTAGTGCAAATCTGGGATGATTCCAGGTTAACTCTGTTTCTCTCTCTCCAGATGCTGCCAAACCTGCTGAGTTTTTGCAGCATTTTATGTTTCTATTCCAGTTAGCCTAACATCTGTCATAGGGGAAATTGCTAGAATCCATTATTAAGGAGGTTACAGCAGGATACTTAGAACATCAAAATGCAATCAGGCAGAGTCAAAATGGATTTATGAAAGGGAAATCATGTTTAAATAATTTATTAGAGTTTTTTGAGGGAGTAACAAGCAAGGTGGATAAAGGGGAACTTGTAGATGTGGTGTACTTGTATTTCCAGAAAACATTTGATAAGGTGCCACATCAAAGGTTACAACACAAGATAAGAGAACATGGTGTGGGGGGTAACATATTCGCATAGATAAAGGATTGGTTAACTAAAAGGAAGCAGACAGTAGGGAGAAATGGATCTTTTTCAGGTTAGCAAGAGGCAACTAGTGGAATGCCACAGGTACCAGTGTTGGGGTCTCAACTATTTACAATCTACATCAATGATTTAGATGAAGGGATCAAATGTATGGTAGCTAAATTTGACACTGACTCCAAGATAGGCAGGAAAGTAAGTTGTCAAGAGGAGATAGAGAGTCTACAAAGGGATATAGGACAGGTTAAGTGAGTAGACAAAAATTTGGCAGATGGAGTATAATGTAGGAAAATGTGAACTTGTCCACTTTGGCAGGAAGAATAGAAAAGCAGTGTATTATTTAAAAGGGGAGAGATTGCAGAACTCAGTGGTACAGAGGGATCCGGGTGTCCCAGTACATGAATCACAAAAAGTTAGTATGCAGCAATTGATTAGGAAGGCAAATGTATGTTGGTGTTTATTGACAGAGGGATGGAAAATAAAAATAGGAAAGTTTACTGCAGCTGTACAGTAGTACAGTACGTCTGAAGTACCATGTACAGTTTTAATCTCCTTATTTGAAAAAAAAGATAATATTGAATTAGAAGCAATTCAGAGTAGGTTCACTTGACTCAGTCCTGGGATGAGCGGCTTATCTTATGGAGAAAGGTTGGACAGGCTGGGCCTATCACCATTGGGGTTTAGAAGAATGAGAGGTGATCTTATTGAAACATATCAGATCCTGAGGGGATTTGATAGGGTGGATACTCAGAGGGAGTTTCCTCTTGTGGGGGAGACTAAAACTAGAGGGCACACTTTAAAAATAAGAGCTCTCCCTTTTAAGACAGGGATGAGGAGATTTGTTTTTCTGCCAAAGGGTCATTAGTGTGTGAAATTCTCTTCCCCAGAGAGCAGTGATTCAAGGCTGAGTTAGACAGGTTTATGATTGAGAAGGGAGTCAAGGGTTAGGGGGGGAACAGACAGGAAAGTGGACCTGAGACCAGAACCAGATCAGCCATGACCTCATTGGCTATGATCTTATTGGATATTATGATCTTATGACAGAGCAGGCTCAAAGGGCCAAATGGTCTAATCCTACTCTTTAGTTTTATATTCCTATCATCAGGTTAAAATAAATGGAGGAAACATTACTTTAATGAGGTTTCAAAGAGCTCAGAGCAGCATGCATTGATGACTTTTTCTGAAATAGGAGCTGCTGTAAAACAATGAGCCAAGTTTCCCAGTCCCACTTGGTTTGAAATGAGAAGCAATCCTGGTATCCCATTTACTACCTAAGTTAGCTTCTCCTCTTCCTTGTCCATTTATTTCAGATCCACCAGCCAATATCTGCAGTTAAGTAGACTTCTATGATATTATTTAATTTTTGAATGAAAAATTGCCAGAATTTGATCATAGTTTTGCTTGTCAATCAATAATTGACAATAAAAGCAACAAAGTGACCATATCAGTACTTTGTGGCAGTGTAAAGGCTCCTCTCTGTATTAAAATGAAACATTTGTCATAAGCTTGGCACAAGACTGAACTCTATGCAGTGATTGCTACTGACATTTAACATGACCTTCTATTGCATCGTTCATTAACCACAGTTACAATTACTTAGCTAACTTAAATGGCAGGGTTTTTTATTGTGACAATTGTCTGGTGACCTGGGCAGAAAAAGTGTGTAATATTACAAAAGACTAATGAAAGTGAATAACATTTAGAACCAACCACTAACAAGAAATGACTCTGATTTTATAAACAGTGGCCAGGTACCCCACATTTTTAGATATCACTCAGGGACCAGAAATGATACTTGGAAAAATAAAAATTAGTTAATTGGGGCTCTTATTCAGCCATTCTTTTATTAATAAATGAAAAGGTTTTAGCAAAGACTCCTTCAAATCCAACCATATCCAGTGACATACAATTTACATATTTACACATGGAGGAGGTAAACTTTCAAAACCACAACAGAATGACAAATTATTAGAATGATAATTTATACATAAATACAAAATTCTTAGCTTGAGTAGTGGAGCGATTACAACTGCCCTCAGAAATTCATTAGGAAGGGGGTTCCTGCTCTTGATCAGTATCCAGTGATTTCCTGTGGGAAATTCATATGCCTGGGAGTTGGATGAGACCAGAATTGCACTGGCCTATGATTATTCTTCCGCCTCTTCCCTGGCTCACCCCACACCCCCAAACACCTTTAGTTGAACAGTCTACTGATGCTGGCTGTCTGTGCTTATAGATGATCGATGGTTACTTTAAGCATTAGCAATGCATTGGGATAAGGGAGTAAGGGGAAAAAAATAAACTGTGTCCTGTGGAATGGAATACTACCTTTGACTGCAATGACCAGAATGTTAATGTCTTCTGTCTCCCCTGTCTTTGGTTGGAAAAAAAAATACCAGTATCCTACAAGAGCATAGACACAATAATGAAAAGGTTTAATAGGATATGACCTCCTCATTTTTGATGAGTATGGGTTTTTACTTCCCTTCCCGAAATTTCCCTTATGCCCTCTCCTCAATGATAGAGCCTCTGTCAGAAATAATACTCACATACTTACCCATAGGACATTTTCAGGACAAGCGAATTTTCAGGAGAAATGAAATCATTTTGTCTTTAAAATGTTGAGCTCCTGAGGATAATGCCTCCGTCAAAATGGTATGATTTATTTATGTGTATACAGTCAGTAACTTTGTCCACTAATTATACAAAACATTTGTATAATTTTTATAAACTTAAACAATTTTGTAAAATGCCTCAAGTTTTCCATTTGTAATTCTCAAAGGGCGAATTTTATGGGGGGGAAGGATTACCCAACACCCCCGACCTAAAAGTTGATCATCACTTCACTGACTTGAAATCTGGCCATCTCACAGTGATATTACTTCAGGGGCAGCCTTAAATGGTGCAGAGTGGGACTTCTGCCCCTCAGGGACAGGGAGTCCCATCCTAGAGTCCCATCCTAGAGAGCTGAGCTCTGTAGTCCCAGCAGTGCCCAAAGAAAGAAGTGACCACTGCCAGGATTGCAACCAGGCCCAGGAAGAAGTGAAGGTGCCTCTCAGAATTATAAGTCCAGGGATTTTGGATGGGTACGACTGTAAGACCCCAGCAAGAGGAGGTAAGGGGTTGAGTTAGGGAAGCCGGGAGTGGGGGCGGGGGGGGGGGGGGGGGGGGGGGGGGGGGGGGTTGGGGGGCATAAAAGTGAGGGGACCACCTTTGGAAGGGATCCCCCGATGGGAACTCCCCAAAAGGAAGTAACCTCCTTCCTGCCCATCAGCAGCCTATGCTGTCAAAGCTGCCAGGCTGCCCACACTCCTCTACCTTCCCCACAGACTGAAATATTGCAGCTGAGGCAGAATGAGACCTTTATGTGATGGTTCATTGTCCATTTAAGGACTTCAATAGGCCTAAGGGTGGGTGGGCTGCCTGATACCTTACCAGTCCCCCATAATATGGTGGGCCGGTTGGGGGGTGGGAGGGGAAGTGGGGGCATGGCCATCCATTTTATTTTACCTGTTTCTCACCCCTCCCTCCCCCCCCATCCCCCAAATGCAACCAAGGGAGCAGCTGTAAAATTCACCCCAAAGTTCCCTTGGATTTTTCCCAAAGTAGTTTTGGATATTTCAAAAATAGATGGGTAAAATTCTTACTCTATTGCAACTATGTGGATGTTATCAGTAATCCCCCTCAGGGTACTCTCTGTATAAAAGGCAAAGTGTTACTCTAGGGCACCTTAAGAATTCAAATGCAGGGCAGTAAGAGAGAGGGTGTTTTTTTCTGGGAAACCAAAGCAGTTTGCAGTTCAAACCAGATAAAAGAAAATGTGTTTTTTTAATTGAAAGGCAAGTCAAAAAGTGAAGAACAGATGGGTCAGCGAAATAACAAATAGCTTTGGAGAGGCAATAGTTTTTCATTAAAAATTGAATAATGTGGAACCTTATTAATGGTTTAGCATTCAGTTTTCTAATAGTCTATGTTACAGATTTCAGCTTAACCCACAGAAACAAAAAATATAAAATTTGAAATACAGATACATTGCTACTCCAGTACTGACTGATCATTTTAAAAGTTTCCATACCTTTACAACTGCTTTTACACTCAATAAAACTGATAACTCATTTCAGTTGTGTTCTCATAGCGTTTCATTGTAACCCGAAGCTGCAGAAAAAGTGATTGCTATCTTCTTCTCCTCCAGCAAGCATCCTTGATAATTTGAGGGTCACCAAACCACAGCTAATGCTGTGGTTTTACTACAAGTCAGGGCAAGAAGGCAGCCCCAAGTCTACCTCAGCCATTGAACACTGCACTATTCTGAAGCACACACTGGCCACCTAACTAACTGAGCTAACCACTCACCCCTACCCTCCCAAAAACTCACAACTGTTCACTTTAGTTGTTGTGTTACTCTCTATCTTGACACAGCAGGTCATTCCCATTTCAATGTACCAGGCATCATGATCAAATTTTGATTCAATGTATCTTTCTCCCAAGTTCTGTTTTGAAATTTAGTTTTTTTTTAGTAGCTATGATATTTTTGACATAATTTGTTGAAACAACAGAATGATATATTTGATTTTGCCATCAATTTTTTTTTTCTATAGCAACTTAGCGGCTGTGCTGCGGTGAACCTCCAAAGGACAGTTTCATCTGCTCACTGACCAATAGGTATTAACTAAAACATGTGATTCTATTGTTTAGCTTGACAGGCAGATAATAACCCACAATTTAATGACGCTGGAGTCAAGATATAATGTCACTTTACAACGATTACACCAAGCTGAACATTTGGTCAGTTAAAGTACGCCATTTTTTTAAACATTCACCATTGTGCATGGTGTTTATTTAAATATTCTTTATGGTGTTCATGTTCAGGCTGCAGGATATGCAGGGTCACGATTTTTTCATCCTAAGATCATTAGGTATTAAATTTTACTCATCAATTCTCGGAACTAATTTTACTCATCATTCTTTTTGGCTTTGTAGCTTATAAAATAGAATTAAGAATAGCAGTTTGTTTCTTTCCCCATTAGGTAACTGTCCTAGTTGTCCACATACTGCGTGTCTTCCTGCCTCTTAGTCCCGCGATCTGCAGCGTGTAACCCAAGTAGTAAATAACGCAGATGGAGCTCATCCGTCCATTTATACTTCGACAAGCAAAAGGTGCCCGATCGCTTCAAGCCAAAATTTTTTACATTTTTTTTACTGCTGCCAGGCAACATGTATAGATACATTATAGACACTCAGTTCGTATTTTTGGAAAACTAAACTGTTAGAACAAGAGAGAGAAAAAAGATCTTTTGGAAAGTCAAAGTGTAAATTATGAACATTTAAGTTTTGTTGATATAAAGGCACATTTTCCATCAGGTTACATGAGCTGTCAGCCATCTGCCTTAGAAATACTTTTCCCAGAGAGGAGACCACACATTCGGGATCCCAGGTCTCGTCGCTTCACAACAGGACAAAGCTCAGTCTCACCATCTACCCGATACAATGGGACATTTCGCTAAAATAAAACTTTCAATACAACCTTTAGCGATTCGGCCAGGAGTCTTACTTTGCCCTTCGCTGTGGAATTGCCAACCCATTTTCCAAACTCAGTAAACTGTCCAACAAGAATCAACACTGATCGAGACTTTCAAATCTCAAATCAGTGTAAATCGTGCTGCCTGCTCAATCCTTCCTAAACCACAAGCTATTGCTCCAAACCCTCAGGCTGGGTCAGTGTGGAAATGGGGCGGGGGGGGGGGGGGGGGGGGGGGGGGGGGCAGTGTGCCGAGGCCAGGGTGATGATGCCTTCCGCAGAGTGACCCTTCCACAGAGTGACCCCCACACCAGACTGACCCTTCCACAGAGTGACCCTCACACCCAGAGTGACCCCCCATACCAGAGTGACCCTTCCACAGTGACCTTTCCAGAGAGACCCCACACCCAAAGTGACCCCCACACCAGAGTGACCCTTCCACAGGGTGACTCTTCCACAAAGTGATGCCCACACCCAGAGTGACCCCCACACCCAGACTGATCACCACACCCAGTGTGACCCTTCCAGAGTGATCCCCACACCCAGACTGATCTTTCCACAGAATGACCCCCACACCCAGGCTGACCACCACACCCAGAGTGTCACCCACACTCAGGGTGACCCTTTCAGGGTAACTCCCACACCCAAGAGTGACCCCTCCACAGGGTGGCCCCCACACCCTTCCAGAGTGACCCTTCCACAGAGTGACCCGCACACCCAGAGTGACCCTCACACGCAGAGTTAAGCCGCCTCCCTTACACTTTTATAGTTCAGTTTTATGGTTGTGGTCACCTCACACACTCCACACTCAAACTGACATTTCCAAACCACAGACATGAGAAAACCCAATGGGATTTTCAAAGTGGAAGTGTCCAGAACACCTCCCTCCCTATTCGAGTCCACCCCAACCACCAAGCTGAAATGTTTACTTTCAACCTTTTGAAAGTTAATAAGAGTCCCTTTTCTCTCCCCCACACCACCCCCCCCCCCCCCCCCACTCTGTGACTCTCTCTCTCTCTCTATCTCATGACTCTGACTGTCTCTCACTTTTACTCTAAGTCTTCTGACTCTATCGCTTGTGACTCTCTCCCACTCTTGTGACTCTAATTCTCTCTCTCTCTGACTCTCTCACACTGACTCTCTCTCTCTCTCTGACTCTCTCTCTCTCACACTGACTCTCTCTCTGACTCTCTCACACTGACTCTCTCCCTCTCTGACTCTCTCTCTCTCACACTCTGACTCTCTCTCTCTCTCTCTCTCTCTCACACTCTGACTCTCTCTCTGTTTCTGTCTCTCACACTCTGACTCTCACTCTGACTCTCTCTCACTCTGACTCTCTCTCTCTGTTTCTCTCTCTCTCTGACTCTCTCTCACTCTGACTCTGTTTCTCTCTCTGACTCTCTCACACTCTGTCTCTCACTCTCTCTCTGACTCTCTCTCTCTCTCTGTTTCTGTCTCTCACACTCTGACTCTCACTCTGACTCTCTCTGTTTCTCTCTCTCTGACTCTCTCACACTCTGACTCTCTGTTTCTGTCTCTCTCTGACTCTCTCTCTCACACTCTGACTCTCTCTCTCTGTTTCTCTCTCTCTCTAACTCTCTCTCTCTGTTTCTCTCTCTCTCTGACTCTCTCTCTGTTTCTCTCTCTCTCTGACTGTCTCTCTCACACTCTGACTCTCTCTCTGTTTCTCTCTCTCTCTGTTTCTCTCTCTCTCTGACTCTATCTCTCACACTCTGACTCTCTCTCTCACACTGACTCTCTCTCTCTGACTCTCTCTGACTCTATCTCTCACACTCTGACTCTCTCTCTCTCTCTGACTCTCTCACACTCTGACTCTCTGTTTCTGTCTCTCTCTGACTCTCTCTCTCACACTCTGACTCTCTCTCTCTGTTTCTCTCTCTCTCTAACTCTCTCTCTCTGTTTCTCTCTCTCTCTGACTCTCTCTCTGTTTCTCTCTCTCTCTGACTGTCTCTCTCACACTCTGACTCTCTCTCTGTTTCTCTCTCTCTCTGTTTCTGTCTCTCTCTGACTCTATCTCTCACACTCTGACTCTCTCTCTCTGTTTCTCTCTCTCTCTAACTCTCTCTCTCTGTTTCTCTCTCTCTCTGACTCTCTCTCTGTTTCTCTCTCTCTCTGACTCTATCTCTCACACTCTGACTCTCTCTCTCTGACTCTCTCTCTCTCTCTCTGACTTTCTCTGTTTCTGTCTCTCTCTCTGACTCTATCTCTCACACTCTGACTCTCTCTCTCTGACTCTCTCTCTCTCTCTCTCACTCTGACTCTATCTCTCACACTCTGACTCTCTCTCTGTTTCTGTCTCTCTCTCTCTGACTCTCTCTGTTTCTGTCTCTCACACTCTGACTCTCTCTGTTTCTCTCTCTCTCTGACTCTCTCTCTCTCTCTCTCTCTGACTCTCTCTCTCTCTCTCACTCTGACTCTCTCTCTGTTTCTGTCTCTCTCTCTCTGACTCTCTCTGTTTCTGTCTCTCACACTCTGACTCTCTGTCTGTTTCTCCCGCTAACCGCGCCAACTTTATACTCGGGTTACCTTTTGGTCCACGATGGAACAGGCCATTTCCCGGACATGTGCGAGGGAGAAGTCGCTGCCATCCAGGATGACGGGCTCTCTGCTCAGGCCGATCTGGATGTGGAAGGGGATGCCCTGAGCGGACAGCCGCTCTGCTCCCAGGGACGGGGGGGAGCAGGGGCTGCCCGAGCGGATCACTGGCGCCGGCTTCATCCACCCGGCCGACAGGCAGCGAGAGCTCCCCTCTCTCCCTCTGCTCCCTCACTCTCCGGCTGGTCAGTACGGCGGAAAATGGCGACAGGGGGGGTGGGGGTGGGGGGTGGGGGGGGCTGCTCGGGGTAAAGAGGCAGAACAGGAAGCGGCTGAGAGTTGGGAGCTGGAGAAGGCAGAATCCCCGCTGCTCCTACTCCAAACACTGAGAGCTGTCTCCTGCTCCCCTCCAGGCACTCTCATAGGGAGTGAACCTTTCCCGCTTTCACTTTACTGCATCTCTTTCCACTTCACTCTGTACATCTTTGTTTATATCTCTGTATCTCTCAATGTGTGTCTGTCTCAGTCTCCCTATCAGTGTTCCTCTGTGTCTATCTCTGTGTCCCTATCTCTATTTCTCCCAGCCTGTGCCTCTCTGTGTCTCTCTCTCTATTCCTACCGGTGTCCCTATCTGTACTTTTCTCTATCTCTGTGTCTCTATCTGTCTCTGTTTCTCTCTATGTCTCTATCTCCGTGTCTCTCTGTCTCTCTCTGTCCCTCTATGTGTTTCCCTCTATGCCCCTCTCTGTCAATGAGTGTCTGGATCACTGCCTAAATGTCTCTGTCACTGCGTGTCTTTCTCTGTCACCTTGTTCCAAACTCTGTCCCACTAACTCTGCCTCTTCTGTGCGTCGCTCCCTGTCGAACTCGGGTTCTTCAATGTCCCCTTCCCCACCCTTCCTCGCGGCCATCAGAGCAGGGACAGCAGGGACAGCCCCATCTGGGAGACACTGTCACTTGGAGATCTCTGCCCTGGGCAAGAGCATCATTGGGTAACAGCAGGAGCTCCCCCTCTTAATTATCGCCTTTGCAATTTGTGGATATTAGCATTGCAAATTCAGGGGGCAGGGCTGAGAGTGGGGGCTGGGGGGTAGTGTAAGGCTATAATCATCAGTTCTATATCCGTTCCATCAAGCTGTCACTCTGAGGCAAATGTCAAACACAGTTCCACCCCTTCCACTTTAACTTAGAACAAATGTTATCTTAACGACTCCCAAAAGATTGTATTGAGACAGAAAACGGTCCCCACACTCCTTAAGTACCTTCTCCACTCAGCACAGCTTTAAAAAGTTTTCAGCCATGGGCTGCATAGTCTGAGCGGCTCAGTTCGTCTCCTGTAGCTCAAAGTGTGATCAGTGATTGCAAAAACAGTGTATTCTTGTCAGAGGGATTTGTGGGATTGGGAATTGGTGTGTGCGTGTGTATCTATCTGTATTTGTGTCTCTGTGTCTGTCTGTATGTGATTGTGTGATTGTGTATTTGTGTCTGTGTGTGTGTCTGTCTGTATGTGCTTGTGTATGTGATTGTCTGTGTGTCTGTCTGTATGTGTTTGTGTATGTGATTGTGTATTTCTGTCTGTGTGTCTGTAGGTGTTTGTGTGATTGTGTATTTGTGTCTGTGTGTCTGTCTGTGTATGTGATTGTGTATTTGTGTCTGTGTGTCTGTATGTGTTTGTGTGATTGTGTATTTGTGTCTGTGTGTGTGTCTGTCTGTATGTGTTTGTGTATGTGATTGTGTATTTGTGTCTGTGTCTATGTGTTTGTGTGATTGTGTATTTGTGTCTGTGTGTGTCTGTCTGTATGTGTTTGTGTATGTGATTGTGTATTTGTGTCTGTCTGTATGTGTTTGTGTGATTGTGTATTTGTGCCTGTGTGTGTGTCTATCTGTATGTGTTTGTGTATGTGATTGTGTATTTGTGTCTGTCTGTATGTGTTTGTGTGATTGTGTATTTGTGTCTGTGTGTGTGTCTGTCTGTATGTGTTTGTGTATGTGATTGTGTATTTGTGTCTGTCTGTATGTGTTTGTGTGATTGTGTATTTGTGCCTGTGTGTGTGTCTATCTGTATGTGTTTGTGTATGTGATTGTGTATTTCTGTCTGTCTGTATGTGTTTGTGTGATTGTGTATTTGTGCCTGTGTGTCTATCTGTATATGTTTGTGTATGTGATTGTGTATTTGTGTCTGTCTGTATGTATTTGTGTGATTGTGTATTTGTGTCTGTGTGTGTGTCTATCTGTATGTGTTTGTGTATGTGATTGTGTATTTGTGTCTGTCTGTATGTGTTTGTGTGATTGTGTATTTGTGCCTGTGTGTGTGTCTATCTGTATGTGTTTGTGTATGTGATTGTGTATTTGTGTCTGTCTGTATGTGTTTGTGTGATTGTGTATTTGTGCCTGTGTGTGTCTATCTGTATGTGTTTGTGTATGTGATTGTGTATTTGTGTCTGTCTGTATGTATTTGTGTGATTGTGTATTTGTGTCTGTGTGTGTGTCTATCTGTATGTGTTTGTGTATTTGTGTCTGTGTCTGTATGTGTTTGTGTGATTGTGTATTTGTGTCTGTGTGCCTGTGTCTATCTGTATTTGTGTCAGTGTGTATGTTTGTCTGTATTTGTGTGTGTGTTTGTATTAGTGTGTGCTTGTATGAGTATGTGTGTGTGTGTGTGTGTGTGTGTGTGGGGGGGGGGGGGGGGGGTTGCTGGATGAGCCAGCTCTGACCCACACTGTTTCAGAATGCTGACTCTCTCCCGCTGCTCCTACATTCTGGGAGCGGCCTTCCACCCCCTGTGTCTAAATCATCACTTCCACCTCACTCTTCCATGTGGACACCCTTGAAGAAAATTCCAGTCGACTTTTGGAGGGACCAGGTATTCCTGTTTTACGGCTGTGTTAAATATTATCGGACCTTGGGGGAAAAAAAATTATCTTTTCACGCTTGCGGTCGATTTGAGAACGTTGCTTCCCCGGTATTACCGAAAGAAACTTTGAACCACAGTGTTTTTCAGTGTGCATGAGTTTGAAGTTTATCTGTCACCAATTTACCGTTTAAAATAAGTGAAATCATGAATGTTCCTGACCCTCCTGCCCGTCTCATTAAAATAAATCAATCGGAGTGTTGGTTGTGGACATTACAATTGGGTAATTTCACCGCGAGGCTTTTTGAGGTTCAAACTTCGCCAATGTAGCAAATTTTCGACTAGGAGATTTCTTTATGTACTTCCCGAAATGGAGAGAATATGTTACCAAACATGAATATTAAGGTTATTACAGTGTAGGCTTGAGTGATCTGAAAGGTAAGTAGCAAGTCCATGTTGGTGCATCACCTGTGTCCAGCTCCCACTCGACATTACAAACCCCTTTGTTCAGGGGGTCCCAGGCCGGGTTCCCCCAGTGGGTCCCACGCTGGGTAGTGGGTCCCAGGCCGGGTTCCCCCAGTGGGTCCCACGCTGGGTAGTGGGTCCCAGGCCGGGTTCCCCCAGTGGGTCCCACGCTGGGTAGTGGGTCCCAGGCCGGGTTCCCCCAGTGGGTCCCACGCTGGGTAGTGGGTCCCAGGCCGGGTTCCCCCAGTGGGTCCCACGCTGGGCAGTGGGTCCCAGGCCGGGTTCCCCCAGTGGGTCCCAGGCCGGGTAGTGGGTCCCAGGCCGGGTTCCCCCAGTGGGTCCCACGCTGGGCAGTGGGTCCCAGGCCGGGTTCCCCCAGTGGGTCCCACGCTGGGTAGTGGGTCCCAGGCCGGGTTCCCCCAGTGGGTCCCACGCTGGGCAGTGGGTCCCAGGCCGGGTTCCCCCAGTGGGTCCCACGCTGGGCAGTGGGTCCCAGGCCGGGTTCCCCCAGTGGGTCCCACGCTGGGTAGTGGGTCCCAGGCCGGGTTCCCCCAGTGGGTCCCACGCTGGGTAGTGGGTCCCAGGCCGGGTTCCCCCAGTGGGTCCCACGCTGGGTAGTGGGTCCCAGGCCGGGTTCCCCCAGTGGGTCCCACGCTGGGTAGTGGGTCCCAGGCCGGGTTCCCCCAGTGGGTCCCACGCTGGGTAGTGGGTCCCACGCTGGGTAGTGGGTCCCACGCTGGGTAGTGGGTCCCACGCTGGGTAGGGGGTCCCAGGCCGGGTTCCCCCAGTGGGTCCCACGCTGGGTAGTGGGTCCCACGCTGGGTAGTGGGTCCCACGCTGGGTAGTGGGTCCCACGCTGGGTAGTGGGTCCCAGGCCGGGTTCCCCCAGTGGGTCCCACGCTGGGTAGTGGGTCCCACGCTGGGTAGTGGGTCCCACGCTGGGTAGTGGGTCCCACGCTGGGTAGTGGGTCCCAGGCCGGGTTCCCCCAGTGGGTCCCACGCTGGGTAGTGGGTCCCAGGCCGGGTTCCCCCAGTGGGTCCCACGCTGGGTAGTGGGTCCCAGGCCGGATTCCCCCAGTGGGTCCCACGCTGGGTAGTGGGTCCCAGGCCGGGTTCCCCCAGTGGGTCCCACGCTGGGTAGTGGGTCCCAGGCCGGGTTCCCCCAGTGGGTCCCACGCTGGGTAGTGGGTCCCAGGCCGGGTTCCCCCAGTGGGTCCCACGCTGGGTAGGGGGTCCCAGGCCGGGTTCCCCCAGTGGGTCCCACGCTGGGTAGTGGGTCCCAGGCCGGGTTCCCCCAGTGGGTCCCACGCTGGGTAGTGGGTCCCAGGCCGGGTTCCCCCAGTGGGTCACGTTTCTGAACTTCAAGCGGCAGAAATCACTGGGCCCTCGACCTTACAAGAAAACAGGCGGGTTGACAAGAGTCCGAATATCGTCCGCAGGTGGATGAATTGCGGCTTGTTTTTTCTGCCTTTTAAAGATTACGAGCGCGTTCCAAAGAAAATCTTTTTCTCTTAAAATTATGCGAGGTACATTTTCTTTTCCCCCCTTGAAATAGTTGCACCCTGCTTCCTCTGGAAAAACGAATGGATACCACGTTATATGTTTGCTTTCGTTACCCTTGACCTTTTCCCACATGTTCTCCGGCGGATCAGACCTTACTGTGGGCTCAGTATCTTTGATTCTAGCTGTCCTCTGGTTCATCTTCTCCCAACAGACTTGAGAGAAAAATTCTAGCTCATGGAATAAAAGGGAAAGTAGGCACTTGGAGAAGAAACTGGCTGAGTGACAGGAAACAGAGTAGTGATAAATGATTGTTTTTCAGATTAGAGGAAGGTTTGTAGTGGAGTTCCCCAGGGGTCAGTGTTGGGATCCTTGCTCTCCCTGATAAATATTAATGACCTAGACTGTGGTGTGCAGGGCATGGTGTCAAAATTTCCAGATGATATGAAGGTTGGAGGCATTGTCAACTGTGATGAGGATAGTCTTGGACTTCAAAAAGACATAGACTAGAGCTGTACCTTGAGTGCCCTACCATCCATTCTTAATTAGCACATTCGTTTAGATATTATCACTACCTTCAACACCTCTGTGTTCTTTTGTCTGTGACATCTTTTGATTATCTGCTCCTATCACTGCTTGCTTGTCCCTACAACCACACCACCACCACCCCCCCCCCAACCACACCCCACCACCTTAAACCAGCTTATATTTCACCCCTCTCCTTATATTCTCTCAGTTCTGTCGAAGGGTCATGAGGACTCGAAACGTCAACTCTTTTCTTCTCCGCCGATGCTGCCAGACCTGCTGAGTTTTTCCAGGTAATTCTGTTTTTGTTTTGGATTTCCAGCATCCGCAGTTTTTTGTTCTTATTTATTTTATAGACATGTTGATGGATTGGGCAGACAAGTGGCAGCTGAAGTTCAATGCAGAAGTGTGAGGTGATTCACGTTGGCAGGAAAAATATGGAGAGTCAGTCGAAAATAAAGGAAGAGACTCCAAAGGAGGTGCAGGAACAGAGGGACCTCAGTGTCCCATTAAAATTTTGCAAATCCCTTCCTTTTTATGTACCTATGTACCTTTACAATCTGTTTTCATGTCTCTAGTTAGTTTATTTTCATAACCTAAGTTCTCTTTCTTTACCAATCTCTTGGTCATCCATTGCTGAATTCTAAAGTCTCCGGATCTTCAGACTTGCTACACTTTTTGCAACATTTTAAGCCTCTTTCTTTGATATATTACTATTAACTTCTTTTGTTGGCATGGTAAATAAGCTTAGGTACTAGATTTTAGTGTAACCCAACCATTTTTAGGTTAGTTTCATGTTATATTCATTGTAATAAGCTAACAGATCAAAAAGTCATCTTGTGGTAGCACTGAGATAAGAAGCCATTTGTTTTCTGTACTTTATAATCATTCACATGATATTAATTAAGTGTCTTTACATAATTAGGAACCAGCCAGAAACAGATGATTGACCAAACAGTGTACCTGAATTAGGCTATAATTGAAGAAATAGTAATTAATCAAGTAGTTATGTTAAACCTGAATTTCAAACCTTATAACTTTAAGCAATATTTTAATATTTCTGTTTTTGATGAGTATCAAGTCAGATCTGTTGTGCTAAGCTCAGTGAAAGCCATGACCCAATGAACAATTGACAATTATGCAAAGTCAGGTAACAAAGGATCCGGCTAAATTTTACGTGTCCCTGATGAGCGTGTTTTCCTATATGGGGGAGGGGAGAGCACTTAAAACAGGGTGTGTACCCATCCCACCGCCTTCCCACCCTCCCCACAGCTCATCCTCGGGTGTGGAGGGTGGGGGGGGGGGTGGAGCAGCAGTGGGGGAGGGGTGCAGAGCAGTGGTGGAGGGGGCCATGGGGCGGTGGAGCAGTAGTGGGGGGGGGGGGGGTCGGCGGAGCGGGGATGGGGGGCGGTGGGGGGGTGGAGTGGGGGGAGGAGCAGCAGGGTGTGGGGCAGTGGGGGCCGGAGCGGTGGTGGGGGGGCAGTGGGGGGGGCGGAGCAGGAGTTGGGGGGAGCGGGTATTGGGGGGGCAGTGGGGGGGTCAGTGGTGAGGGTGGAGCAGGAGTGGGGGGGAGAGGCTGTTGGGGGGGCAGTGGGGGGGTGACGGAGCGGTGGTGGGGGGGCAGTGGGGGGAGGGCGGAGTGGTGTTTGGGGGGTGGGGGGGGGTAACAGTGGGGGAGGGGTGGTGCAGGCTGCCCACTGTATTACAATGAGCAATTAAGGGTCAATTAGGTTTGTAATTAAGCCAATTGGCCCAAATAATATGCTGCCCACATTAAAAAACATTTGGTATGGGCAGCAGATGGGAGCAAGATGCCCGATTTTTAACCTTGAGTGCTTAAAGGGTGGGAAGGACGGTGGGGGGTTGTGGTGCTCTCTGGAAACTGCCCTTTGCTAAGCACAGGGACGCCCCCCTTAGGCTTAACCAATGCCCCCCTGGCGCTGCCAAGACTGATAGAGGTGCCAACCAATCAGAGTGGCCGGCAGCTGCAGAGGGTGGGGTTGGGGTGGATGGTCCCACTCAGACCTGGGTGGACTGCGCAGTGTTTCACTGGGGAGTCGCCCAGCCTCAATACAACATGGTTTCCAGGCTGAGGCGGGTGTTGCATCTGCCCCACCCTGTGTTATTCAGGCCGTTGTCCTTTCAAGAGATGATGTGCGTAAGTAGTCAAACTCCAATTAAAACAAACCAACGGTTAGATTAAGCACCGTCTGAGACGAGGTGTTGATAAGTTAGGGGATAAAAGTAAAGAATTTGAATGACATCTTTGCTGGCGAGTTATGGACTGGATGCTCTGGGGACAGAATTTGAAAGAATTGCTGTCAATGAAGGAAGAGGAGAACAGGTTTACTTTGGCAGCAATGGCAGTGTTCTCTCTCTCTCTCTCTCTCTCTCTCTCTCTTCATCATTCTCTTGGCCACCCATTGCTGAATTTTAAAGACTTAGAATCCTCAGGCTTGCTACTCTTTTTGCAACATTATCAGCATCTTCCTTTGATTTATTACTATTATTAACTTCTCTTGTTGGCACAGTTGGACCACTAAACCCCATGCATTTGTATTCTTTAAGGGAATGCATCTGTTAAAAATTATGAATTAATTTTTAATATTTGCCATTGTTTACAATGTTACAGCACCAAAGGAGGCCATTCAGCCCATCATGTCTGTACCGGCTCTCTGAATGAGCAGTTCACTGAGTGCCATTCCCCCAATAATCATATATTTTTCCCAATCTACCTTAGCCAACTTGCCCTCATACCTACATAGGTTTGCTTGTTCAGATTTAAGGCTGTAGTTTGGATTTAATTCAATCATTTTAAATTCAGTACAAAATGCTGTCATATTATAGTCACCACCTCCTTTATGTTAGGTTTGACTTGAGCCAGTGGAGACTTTTCCCCCTGATTCTCATTGACTCCAGTTTTACTCAGGCCACTTTGTCGAGGGTAGTCACTCTTAGCTCAGCTCTGGCATTCAGCTATTTGTCAATGCTTGGATCAAGGTTAGAATGAGGTCTGGAACTGAAGGTCCTGCCAGGCCCCAAACTGAGCATTGGTCAACAGGTTATTGGGGACTAAATGCTACTTGATAGTGCTGTCAGCAACATTTCCATCACTTGGTCAGATTTTATTTTTCCTGTTTTGCAACTCCTCAGATACTAAATCAGCCATGCCCACAGGCAGCAAGGCCTGGACAACGCCCAGGCTTGGGCATACCAACATACAAAATAGGAGCAGAAGTAAGCCATTCAGCCCCTCGAGTCTGTTCTGGCATTCGGAGATCATGGCTGATCCATTTGTGTTTCAATTTACACATTCCCATCTACCCCCGATAACCTTTGATTCCCTTGCCTAACAAGAATCGATATTCAATGACCCCGAATCCACCGCCTTCTGAGGCAGACAGTTCCAAAGTCACACAACCCTCTGAGAGAAATAAATTCCCCTCATCTCTGTCCTAAAAGGGTGACCCCTAATTTTAAACCAGTGCCCCCTAGTTCTGGACTCACCCACAAGAGGAAACATCCTTTCCACATCGAACTTGTCAACGCTGTTCAGGATCTTGTACACTTCAATCAAATCACCCCTCACTCTTCTAAACGCCAGTGGAAACAAGCCCAGTCTGTCCAACCTTTCCTCATGAGACAACCCACTCATTCCAGGTATCAATCTAGTAAACCTCCTCTGAACCGCCTCCAATGCATTTACATCCTTCCTTAAATAAGGAGACCAAAACTGCACACACTATTCAAGATGTGGTCTCACCAACGCCCTGTATAACTGAAGCATAACATCCTTACTTTTATGTTCAATCCCTCTTGTAATAAAGGATAGAATTCCATTAGCCTTCCTAATTACTTGCTGTACCTGCATACTAACTTTTTGTGACTCATGTGGGGGAGGCAGTGGCACAGTGATATTGTCAATTGACTAGTACTCCAGAATCCAGGGGGCCTGGGTTTGAATCCCACCACAGCAGATGGTGAAATTTGAATTCAATAAAAGAAAGTCTGATGATGACCACAAAACTGTTGCTGATTGATGTACAAATCCATCTGGGTCACTGATGTCCTTTAGGGAAGGAAACCTGCCATCCTTACCTGGTCTGACCTACATGTGGCTCCAGACCCACAGCAATGTGGTTGACTCTTAAATGCCCTCTGAATGAGGGCAATTAGGGATGGGCAATAAATGCTGCTCTAGACAGCGATGCCCACATCCATTGAACAAATTTAAGAAAGATGAAAGCTCTAGAACCGCTAGATCCTGTTGCACCTTGCTGTGCTCTGTTTAAGTAAAGCTCTGTTTTTTTTATTCTTCCTGCTAAATGATAAGTATTCATGCCGCACAAGTGTCAGGCAATCACCATTTCCAACAAGAGAGATTCTAACTAACTCTCTTTGATGTTCAATGGCATTTTACTATCACTGAATTCCACTCCATCAACATTCTGGGGGTTACCATTGGCCAAAAGTTTAACTGGATCAGCCATGCAAATATTGTGGCTACAGTTGCAGGTTAGAGACAGGGAATTCTGTGGCTAGTAACTCACTTCCTGACTCCCCAAAGCCTACCCACCATCTACAAGACACAAGACAGGAGTGTGATGGAATACTCTCCACTTGCCTGGATGAGTGCAGCTCCCACAACACTCATAGGTACAAATGACATAGGCAGAAAGAAGAATGTTGTCCTGCAGTCAGAATTTAGGGAGCTAGATAGGAAATTAGCAAACAGGACCTCAAAAGTCATAATCTCCAGGCTACTGCCTTACCACACACACATAGAAAGAGGAGGGGAAAGCAGGTGAATGCAGGGCTGGAAAAATGATGCAGGAGGGAGGGATTTAGATTCTTGGAGCATTGGGACAGGCTTGTGGGGGTGGGTGGGGGGGGAGATGGGACCTGTAGAGGCCAGACAGGTTGCATCTAAAAATAACCAGGACTGGGTTCCTTGCTGGGCATTTTGCTGGTGCTATTGACAAGGGTTTAATCTAACTTAGCAGGTGTGTGGGAACCGGGAGGTAATATCAGAGAGGGATACCAAGGGGCACAGAAAAAATAACACAAATATAAGGAATAGTAAGTTTCTTCTAGGTGGGGTGGAGTAAAGGAGAAAGTAATAAAGTCTACATCAGGGTCATGGTGCATGGATGTGAATGCACAGTGTGTGGCAAATAAGATTGGTGAGTTACAGGCACAGATTACCATGTGGAAATATGATGTTGTGGCTATAACAGAGACCTTGTTCAGGGAAGGGCAGGGCAGCTTATTAGATATTCCTGGACACAAAGTATTCAGGAAAAAAAGGAAAGGAACGAAAAGGGGAGGGGTGGCGGTATTGGTTAAGG